>OZ030005.1:29120452-29720452 GCA_964023405.1 Apodemus agrarius | reverse complement strand
CACCTTGAAGGCTCACGGCTCGGCTCCTGGCACGTTAGGGATGGGCTTTAATGGTCTCATTCACCCACCGTGTGTACTTGCAGACTTGAGTGTAGACACCTGGGTCGTTGGGCTGGCCACAAGGGTAGGTTCCCCAGGACACTAGACCTTGAAGAGAGCCATTGCACACCAAGGGCCCTCCTGAGTCACCCTGTGGGAGAACAGAGGAGGAGGTTAGTTTTGGCTTCAGAGGAAAGCTCTGTGACTCCTAAGTCACCCTCAGACTAGAGGGTGTCTAGGTTAGTCTTTGTCCTGACTGTCTGAACTGGCTTCCACCCTAGCTAAGGAGCATAGATTTGGGAAACCAATGGGAAAACAGGAATTCATACTGTCATGCTGATGACCTGGGCTCATCATTAGAGCTTCTTGGCAGGAAAGGGCGGGACTTCTGGACATTCACAAGTAATTTCTTTACTGATAAAGTCTATTGATTAAGGCTGGTGAGAAGGGGAGCCTTCTCTAGGGATTGGGTAGGTATTCCCTTGGGCTGTGAGGAAGCTGACTCTAGCCAAGGGAGAGGGGAATTCCTAGTTCCCAGGGACAGAAATGTGTCTCCCACCAATCAGTTCTTCAACACACAGCATAGTGTCTGTCCTGAGTGGTGAGAGCATTGCGGAGAAAAGGGGTGGAGGGAGGGGGAGAAGGAGGGAGACAGAGAAGAGAGAGAAGGTGGAGAGGGGCAGGAGGAGGGATGGGAGGAAGGAGGGAGGGAGAAGAAAGAAGAGAGAGGAGACAAGAAAATAAGAGAGAAGGAGAAGAAGAGAGAGAAGGGGGGAAGGAGAGCAGACTTGGGAGACTGGAGCTAGCAAAAGGGGAGGGGGAGAGGGACACAGAGGACGAAGCCAGCCCAGGACGAAAGACAGCAAAAAGGCAAAGGGTAAAATAAAATTAGGAATAAAAAGAAAGAGGCGGGAATGTGTTGTCAGGCTCCTGACAAGCTGTGAAGAAAGAGTACAGAGAAGAATGGAGAGAGATCCAATCTCGCCCCAGACCAAGACCATGTTGGGTCAGGCATCTGGATCAGCCAGAAAATGTCAGGAGTTCTCATAAACAAACGAGTGAAAAATCAGCGGCAACTGGATACCAGCACTCCAGAGGCTGAGACAGAAGGATCGGGGATTCAAATCCCACCTCAGCTACAGAGCAAGTTCAAGACCAGCCAGGGCTACACGGCCTTGTCTCAAAAACAAAGCAGGGGCCTAGAGAGACGGCTCGGTCAAGAGCTCTGCCTGCTCTGGTAGAGGACTCAGGTCGAGTTCCCAGCACCCACATCGTAGCTCACAAGCACTTGTGACTTCAGTTCTAGAGCATCTGATGCTCCCGTCTGGCCTCTCTGGGCACCAGGCACACGTACAGCACACCTCCATCCACTCAGGCAAGACATTCACACATATAAAAACATTTTAAATAAATCTTAGAAACAAAATCTAACGGGCAGTGGCGGCACACGCCTTTAATCCCAGCACTTGGGAGGCAGAGGCAGGCGGGTTTCTGAGTTCAAGGCCAGCCTGGTCTACAGAGTGAGTTCCAGGACAGCCAGGGCTACACAGAGAAACCCTGTCTCAGAAAAAAAAAAAGAAAGAAAAAAGAAAGTTTAACAAGGAATGTTCAGTCCAGTACTGCTCTGCACTTGGGAGGCTGAGGCAGGCATATTCCCGTGCATTTGAGGACAGCCTTGGCTAGGTTCTAGGTTAGCCTTGAGTTACAGAGTGAGGTTCAGACCAGCCTGGACCAAAGAGGAATACTGTCTGAAAAGTGCAAAAATGAAATAATACCAGTCACGGAGTTTTGAAGCTTCTGCAAAGTTTGGGCTGGAGGCAGGAGGCTCACCCAATCCAACCTCTCTGTCTCCATCTTTCCCAGCCCCACTAAGCTACTGGCTTCTGGCTAGTGCAGTCCACACGTGAATCCCAGTTGTTGATCAACAGAAAGTGAGAGAGTTAAGTAGGATCTAGGCCATAACCAGGACAGGCTGGGCCAAGGAGCTTCGTGCTGATGTGGACAGCCCGGGGCTGGCCAGGAGGGTGGGAGCAGTGAGGGCTCACATTGCACGTGTTGGTCTTGGAGTCGGGAATGCCAGCACACAGCATGGTTCTCCCCAGCAGGTCCTTGTACACCTTCTTGCACTCCTTGGAGGAGATGAGCTTCACATCCGAGCACATAAGATCCGAGGGAAAGGTCACTGTGGGAAGGAGGGCCTCCGTGAGGGACCGGGTGGAGGTCAGGGACCCGAGGAAAGAGGGCTGGGGTCTGGATTTCTGGGATTGAGGGAGGAGGGCCCAGGGTCTGAACTCTTGGTGTGAGGGAGGGGGCTGTGCTGGAACCCACCCTGAGACAATCTCACCTTCTGGGCTGGTGGTGGTGCCCCATCCAGAGACGGTGCACGATGTCCCTGGGGGTTCACAGTGGGCACTAATCGTGACTGTCTGCACTTTGGATGACATCTTGGCTGGCCTATCCAACTTCACAAGCATGATGTCATTGACGTGGGTCTTTGTGGAGTAGCCGGGGTGTCGGAATGACTTTGTGGCCTTGATCTTCTGGGCGCTCTGATCCCCTATTTTATCACTGCCCAGTTGCACCTGATACTGCCTGGGAGAAGGGAATGACACTCAGAGAGGGAGGGAGGGAAGGGAGAAGGGAGGGAGGAGGGAGGGAAGGAAAGTAAGAGGAAGAGACTGGTCAGAAACCCACAGAGAAGAAGAGAAGACAGAGGAAAAACCAGGGAGCCCAAGAGAGGGGGCAGAAATATACTCAGAGAGGAACACAGAACAGAGACAGAGACCCAGAGAGACGTACCCCGCCTGCCCTTGCAGAACCTACCCCATTTTGCAGTGGGCTGCTGTGAGCACCCATCTCTCGTCCACCAGCACGCCTCCACAGTGGAGCTGATCGCCTTTGAGCAGAGCCACCTGCCACGGGTGCGAGCCTTCTTCACACTTGTAGCCGTCGATAATTCTTTCTCCTTTATCCAGCACGGGGCGGGGAGTGGGGGGGGGTGGAGAACGGGACAGGAAACAGGGATTTACAGTCAGAGATGAGTCTGTAAGGCTCAGGAGAAAAGGCAGAGGACAGAGGATCATGCAGAGGATGGGAGGGTGTGTGTGTGTGTGTGTGTGTGTGTGTGTGTGTGTGTGAGAGAGAGAGAGAGAGAGAGAGAGAGAGAGAGAGAGAGAGAGAGACTGGGGACCACCCAGAACCCCCCCACGCCCCCTGCCAGCTGCAGACTGCTGGAGCCTGCAGAGGCTCCCAGGGAGTCTGTCTGACTGAGGATAGAAGAAAAGACAGCACAGGACCACAGAGTCACAGGTCAGGCCACCTGGCGGAAGCTGTCTGGGAGAGGGGATTCAGACTCAAGGTGTTGGGGACACTGAGCAAGCCCTCACCTTGACCAGCAGTTTCCAGGGCTAAAGACAGCAGCACAGTGATCAGGGAAAGGGGCCACACGCCCATCTCGGTGACAGTGGTTCAGGGACAGCCAGACGAGAGAGCTAGATGTTGCCAGAGCAAGGGTTGATGGAGGATGAGGCACTGAGACAGAGCCCCACCCCTCCTTCCTTGGAGTCAGGAGTCCAAGCCTCGGGGCTCCTCTCTCTGGGATTCAGAAATCTAATCAGAGCCCTCCTCCCCTAGACCTTGGGGTTTTAGACTCCAAACCTCCTCTCTCAGACCCTGGAGTCCAATTCCAGCCCTCCTCCTTCAGACCCTGTCCCCGGGCAGCACCTAAGTTCCTTCGCTTTTATCTTGTGGGTGGGTAGCTACCCTCTTTTGCCCATGGTGTCCCCCTGTCTAGGACCCTGGAGCCCCAGTCTCTGGGGAGGTTTGTACACACCCTCTGATGAAGGCTCCTCTCACCTGAGAGTCACTTGGCTGAGCTCTGTCCTTGATCCGGAGCCCAGTGTCTCCAGCCCTCTCCAGGGCTGGCCCTTTTATACCTCCCCTGCCCCCGCACCGCCTCCAGCTCCCTGGGGCACAGGTGGAGCCGGCTCTGGGCGCCTTCCTTCTGCTTTAAGCTTAGGGTTATCTGAAACCCCCGAGGCAGTCCCAACAGTTGGTATCACAGATCTTCCCCTCCCTCCACCCTCTTTACTGCGGGCTGGTAGGGTGACTCCCGCATGGAAGCCAGCCCCCACACATTCCAGCATCACCCTGCCAAGGAGTCGTCCCCTGGAGCAGATTTCTAGCAGGTGCGGAAAGCAGAGAGTTTGGAGCCTTACAAGGATCATTTTCTAAGTCTTAGCTTTCTCTCAGGGGAGCCGAGACCCCACACCATGACTGTGACCAGTGTATTGGAACTCCTGCCTGCTGGATCCAGTACTGCCTTTGAGGCTGAACTCATCCCCAGCCCAAACAGACATTAAAAAAAAAAAAAAAAAAGGACTCCACACTCTACACCAGCAGGGCTCTTATGGATACAGGTCTAGTCTCTGTCCTCGTGTTCTTTAAAAAATGGTAAATTGTGTTTATTTATTGTCTGTGTGCATGTGTGCCGTGGCTTACATGTGGAATCAGAGGACACCCTTGGGGGGCTGATCGTTTCCTCTCATCATGTGGGGTCTGGTGGCAAGCACCTTTTCCCACTGAGCCATCTCACCCGCTCATACTGATCTTTGATCATATAATACATTGATTATGTTTTTTAAAAAATACATTTTTACATTTAATACATTATATACATTTTAGTACACATACATTTACATATACATTTAATATAGTTGAATACACTTATATAAAGCATATATATTATGTTTTCTAATAACAAAACTGTAAGTATCAAGCATTATCTAATAGAGTCTCCCCTCCCCCTGCCAGGTCTCCTTTTCTCACTTTTTTTTTTTCCAAAAGATTCCACTCTGCCTTCCTATGGTGGGGGGAGAGTATTGGGATTAAACCCAGCACCTTGCACATAGTAGTAGGTAAGTGCTGACCACACCCTAGCCCCTCACCGGGGCATTCTTATGTTTCAAAAAGACACAGGCAGGAAGGTAGATGTGGAGTCACATACCTGTGATTCCAGCTCCCAAGGTGGCGGCAAGAGGGTTGGGAATCAGGGCTGTCTGGCTACGTAAGTAGGCTCGCACAGAATACTATCTCATAAAAAACTTTTAACAGGTGGCTCACTCTTCATCCTGCCTGGTGGTGTCCCTCTTCTGGGTGCCAATTCTGAGACTGTACCAGCCTTCTTAGAACCACGGAGAACATGGCAGTAGGCTAGACCAACACACTGTGGTGACCTTCTGGGATCGCAATGCTGTTTCCGAGCCGGCGGACTCACCAGCAGTGGCGTGCCTCCCTCTCCTGACGGTTCCCAGCATCCCTCTGGTTCATAGCTGTTCACTCTTGTTGCTGAATACAAGGCCAGTTCACATGCGGCCCTCAATAGAAAGCCCAATCCAGTTCTAAACTCCTTGCCCTCCCCTCCTCCTCCTCCCTCCTCTTCCAGAGACAGGGGGCTGTCACTTTACAGCCCATGCTGGCCTTGAACTTGTGACTTCCCACTGTGGAGGTTTCCGATCTGTGCTGGCATTTCTCCCTGGAGCCCTGTATCAAACCACAGAAGTTAAAAGTCCAAGCCTTTCTCTGGTCCCTGCTTTCTTCACCGTCCTCATACCATATCCTGTTTCAGACCCAATTCCTCAAATACACGAAAGAGCTCTTTCTGTATACCAGGCTGGTCTACATGTCAAAGATACAGAGATGCACCCACTTGGTTAGAGACTCTTTTATTTCAAGGTGTCAATAATCAACTCCTGATGAGGCTAGGGAGATGGCTCAGTCGGCGCGTGCTCTGCAAGCTTGAGGACCTGAGTTCAAATCCTCAGCACCCACAGAAAAAGCCAAACATGCTGTGCATACCTACAACCCCACGTAGTATATGCCCGAAACCCTGTTATTGAGGGTGGATGGTGACAGGCAGATCACAAGACCTTGCTGGTCAGGCAGCCTAGCTGATTGGCGAGCTTCTGGTTCACTGGGAGACCCTGTCTCATGGTGCTGAGGTAGGAAGTGATAAAGAAAGGCAACTTATATCCTGCTCGAGCCTCCTCCGCATATGCATGGGTACGTGCACCCACATACCCACATGATGCAGATAAACAGATGTCAAGTAGCAATTGTGTATACACACAAAATGTACACACACACACACACACACACACACACACACCACACCACACAAACAGGCATGGTGGTTCGTGGCTGCAATCCTGACAACTGGAGAGGCTGGAAGCAGGAAGATCAGAGTCCAAGGTCAATCTTGGCTCCATGGGTGCTTTGTCTACCTGGACCGCATGAGACTAACTCTACTGTGAAGGAGACAGTGGTAGTGGGGAGGCGGGCAAGCTCTGGTCTTTGAAAGGCCTGTTGATCCCCAGATGTCACTGTGTGTGTGTATCCCTCTGTTACATCTTCATTAGTAAGGTTGGTTTTGTGACTAAACACCGGTCCCTGAGCTCAGTGAACCGTGTATGGCGTTCACTGCTGTTTTCTTTAGCAGCGAGCCCGCACTAGCTGGAGGTACTTAAATAAACAGTATTTTGCAAACCGCCTAGCACCCACAGAGCCGCCTCCTGACGCTCAGTTCTGCTGAGCCATTCTGCCCCCCGGGGCGTGACTGGCCTCGCAGGTCAGTCCAACGCAGAGTTCCTCACCCTGTGACTTCAGGTGAGTGACGTCACTCTCTTCTGTGCCCTCCTCTGGAGCGGGAGAGCGCAGAGCACATCAGGATTACTTAACGCTGTGCACGGGAAACAGGTGCAGAGAAGACGCTGAGCCGGAAGAGCAGCCAAGGAAGAGGCCTCCATCCCTCGTCAGCCTACAGGACACGGGTCGGCTGCTTCTCAGACCTGGGAGCTTTGTTTAAACCTTTACAGACTGTATTTACAGGCATGCATGTGTGTGTATCTGTATGTGCAAGTGTGCGCATAGGCAGTACCTGTAGAGGCCAAAAGAGGGAGCCAGATCCCCTGAGGCTGGAGTTACAGCTGGCTGTATACTGTCTGACCTGGTTCCTGGGGACTGAGCCCTCGTCCCCAAATGCTCCTAACCACTGAGCTGCCCCTCCGTCCCACTCCGTTCATTCTCATTTGATGTGGATAGAGGATTGTCACAGCTACATATGGAAGGAGGAATTCTGGAGCTGTGAGGCTAGCTCCGTGAATTAAGTGTTTGCCTTGGGGAAATGCAGACCAGGACCCAGCGCTAGAGAGCTAGATACACTCGGGTCCCTGGGGTTCTCTTGCTGGCCAGCCTGGTCTACTTAGCAAGCTCCAGGCCAGTGGTAGATCCTGAAGGCAAACTGTGCCTGGGGAAGGATGAGGTTGACCCCTGACCTACACACACACACACACACACACACACACACACACACACACACACCACACCTCAGAACTGCTGGTCCTATTAAGATATACATCCTCGCACATTCTTTAATGCGAGCACACAGGAGGCAGAGGCAGGTGGATCTCTGAGTTCAAGGCTAGCCTGATCTACAGAACAGAGAGTTCTAGGACAGTCATTGCTACACAGGTTGTCTTGAAAACCAAAACCGTAAGACAAACAGAAGCATTTCGTGTTTGGAGCTAAGCCCAGCATTTGTCACCAAAGCCCCACCCAGATGCTCAGCCCCACGTCTTTCCTTGTCCTCGGGCCTGCCCTGAAGCCTTCTCTGGTGACTCCCATGGCAGCTCACAATCACCTGTGAGGACGGAGAGCCAGTCACCCTCCCAGCTGTGCCCTGCCGAGGTATCCTGCATACACCAACTCAACCTGCCTCACCAGTGGCTTCTGATGGTTTATTGCTTCTGACCTGATTCTCATTTGCCTTCATTTTAGAACCACGTGCACTTCTTTGAGGGAGAGGTTCCCTCCTTTCCTACATTGGGTGAAAACCTCCCTTGCAATCCCTCTCTCACAGTGGAGGGTTTGGTCCCTAGAACTGGGTCACCATGTGGGTGATGGGAACCAAACTTGGGTCCTCTGGGAGAGCAGTGCACTGCTCTAACCCACTGAGCGTCTCTCCGGCCTCGCGATGTAATAGTCTTAGTATGAGGCCTTAAATTTGTTCTCTCAGTATCCATGGGTACAATATCCTGGATGGATAAGGACTCAAGCCAAGCCAGCAACAGTCATGGTTCCTGGGGCGGGTCCCCTTCAAGCTGGACCAGAGTTGGAATCTAATTGTGCAAGACATTCGACACACCCACACACCCTGTGGAGGAAAATGGTCCTCAAATCACCCAATCAGCCATGTTTCACAGCGCATTGCACCAAACAGCCACCGGCTGGTTAGGATTGGACTCCTGAATAAAGTTCAGTGAAATCATTAGCCATTTAGGAATCAATAATGTGGCTGAAAGAAAAATGAGGTTGACTAACCCTGCTCTCTTTCGTTAAAAGACCAAAAGTCATGACTCCTTGGGGCTGGAGAGAGGGCATAGGCATTATGAATATCGGGAGTTCAGTTCCCAGCACCCCGAGGCAACTCACCACCAGCCTCTTTAGTTCCAGTTCCAGAGGATCCGATGCCCTCTTCCGGTATCCTCAGGCACCGGGCACACATGTACTGCACAGACATACATGCAGGCAAATACTCAGACATATGAAGACAGGGTCAGTGAGAAGAGAGAAAGAGAAAACTACAGAGAAAGAGAGAGGGGGGAACACAGGGTGGGGAGGAGAGTGAGGGGGGATGAAGGGAGGGAGGGAGGGAGATGGGGAGGGGGGAATTTGATGCTTTTGCAGAGGACGCAGGTTCTGTTCCCAGAGACTACATGGTGGCTTACAACCATCTGTTTAACCCCAGCTCCGGGGAATCTGATGCTGTCTTCCAGTCTCCTCAGAAAAATTCATACATGTCGGTCTCTCTGGCCTCTCTGTCTCTGTTTCTCTCTCACACCCACAGAGACATATGCATAAATAACAAAATAAATCATTAAGAATGCTGAATATGATTTTTTTTTTTAATTTGTGAGTTTGGGGGCCAGCTTTACAGTTCTAGATTGCACACAGTTCCTCCTGTGGAGCAGGCCTTAAATCCAATCGCAGAGCCATCAGTCCCCTCACGACATCCATGCTGCTATTGTACCCACGAATGCTCAGAGTAAATTCAAGGTATTATACTAAAAACATTGCCTCGAGAGGCCGGAGAGACGCTCAGTGGGTGAGAACAGTGCACTGCTCTCTCAGAGGATCCGGGTTCGGTTCCCATCACCCACGTGGCAACCCACAGCCATTGTAACTCCAGTTCCAGGGACTGGATGTCCTCTTATGGCCACTGTATACACACACACACACACACACACACACACACACCTCGTTCCCTCGTTGTTAAGACCTACTATCTTAGGTGTGGAGAGGCTGAGGTAACAGGACTATAAATTCAAAGCTGGTGGTAGCTTCAAAGTGTGTTCAAGGCTCCAGTCAGTCTGGACAACCTAGTGAGGATCGTTTGGAATTCAAATGTATTTAAAAGCATCCTGCGGGGGTTGACCAGATAGCTCAGCAGGTAGAAGTTCTTACCACACAAGCCTCATTTCCTGAATCCAACTCCTAGAGCCTATGTAAAGGGAGAAGGAGAGAGACATCTTCATGAAGTTGTCCTCTGACTTCTGCATGTATGCCAGGGAGAAGGAGAGAGACATCTTCATGAAGTGCTCCTCTGACTTCTGCATGTATGCCCCCCCCACATCTCACACACACACACACACACACACACACACACACAGACACGCACACACACACACACATCGCACACACACACAGTGATTGTAAACAAACAAACAAACAAATAAATAAATAAATAAGTAGGGCTGTGGCCATATCTCAGCAGTAGAGCTACCTAAATCCCACCAGTGAGGGGCAGGAGGTATTGGCTCAGGGGTAGAGATTTTGCCTAGAATCCTTGTGTGAGGAGCTGGGACACGATTTGGGGGTGAAGCACTTGCCTGGCCTCAGTTGCTAGCACCAACTTTAAAAGCAGGAAAAGCATACAGAGAATCTCCGTGTGACGGTATTCTCCCTCTGTTCCAGTGCTCAGGAGGCGGAGGCGTCAGAATCAGGATTTTAAGACCAGCCTGTCCTATAGAATGAAACCCTGTCTCACGAGGAAGTGGGGGAAAGAAAACAGAACACTGACCTGTCATAGACCAGGCCCGGGATATTTGAAAATCCTTATACATTTTGATCCTTTGAAACAGCTCCCCCACTAACCAACGCTGCTTTCCTCTGCCTTCTCCTCTTCCTCCTCTTTCCCCTGCTCCGTTTTAAGGCAAGGTCTCACTTAGCCCAGACTGGCCCCGAACTTACTGTGTTCCTGAGTACCAGGATGACAGACATGTCCCGCCATCACCAACTCCTTTAAGCCCTTGTATAGTCACTCTGAAAATGCGATGGGCACAGAAGCCATGGGGACCCAGTCCCTTCACACCTCCCACCAAGTCTGCTAGCAAGAGGCAGCCCTTTGCTCTCCGCTGTCCCCTCCTCCCTAAACACAGGCCAAAACACAGCGGAGGAGCCGGCCAACGGTGATGTTTATTGACACCCCACCACGGGATCAGTCCCTGCTGTTCATGGTCTTCTTGATCCAGGTAGTGTAGCGACAGATTTTGGCGTAGACTCCTGGTTTCTCAGGCTTCCCGCAGGGGTCTGAGCCCCACGAGGTGATACCCTGGAGCATACCGTTGCACACCAGAGGGCCTCCCGAGTCGCCCTGAACAGAGGCAGAGTTTTATTTGCCTTAAAATGCCCACGTTTCTTTCCCTTCTACGCCCAGCATTTAAAACTCTGGCTTGTGTCTTGCTATCTAGTATGGTACATGGAGATCCGAGGTCAGTGTGCAGGGGGCTGTTCTCTCCTACAAAAAGGGCCCTGGGAATCCAACTCAGGTTGTTGGGTTTGACTAGCAAGTGGCTTTATCACCTTGCAATAAAATCCTCTGCATTTAAATTTTGAGATATAGTCTCCCCGTAGCCCCGGTACCTCAAACCCTCTGTGGAGCTGAGATTGACCCTGAATTTCTGATCCTCCTGCCTCCACCTTCCAAGTACTGGGAGGACAGGCATGCACCACCACACCCAGTTTTCTGCATCGATGGGGGTGGAACGCAGGGTTTTGTGTCTGGTAGGCAAGCACTCTAACAACTGAGCCGCATCTCCTGGTCCTAAAACCAAGTCTTCCACACGGCAGAATGGTTGGTTTCTTCTAGGAAATGGGACTAAGGTGTGGTGGTTCAGCGGGAGAAAGTGGAGTTTCCAGTGCAGAGAAGAGTTCTAAAGATGATGGTCAAATTCCTCACCAACGAGAAATGAAAGCCAAGTGTCCAAAGTGTAATTCCTAGAGACAACACCGGGCTTTCGGTGAGGGGAGGTGAGGGGACTCAGCTAAAGGCTCCAGCGGGGGAGCACAGAGGGAAGAACAGGATCCTCATAGAGACAGACGGAAAGACGCCTCACTCATGCATAGAACCAAACCCCAAGGGGCACTGCTGGGCCTTTCGTGGTCTCTGAGGCAGGCTGGTTTGTCAGTGAGGGGAACCACAACATCCTTGGCAGATGAGGAAGAGAGATCTGCCTTTCAGGGGCGGGGTGGGGGTGGAGTGGGGGGAGGGGCTAATCGTTAGTGATGTGGGCGGAGCTTCGTCAAAAGGGTCAAAGCCAGAGGAAGTGCTGTGGACACAGATGCCTTGGATGGGGAAGAGAGCATTCTATCTGTCAAAAAATGCCATGAGGGCAGGATGGGAGGTCACCGAGGAAGTCTGATTTCACCTCCTGGCCAGCTGAGATGGCAAAGCTGGTCCCCAAGGATGCAATGACACAAGGAAGCCTCCCTTGGGAACCCGGTGGCAGAAACCAGACCAGTTCAAAGAGTCATCACTGGGAGTGAAGCATTGCCTAATCCTTAGTTTCAGACTGTCCTCCGTCCCCTCTGTCACCTCTCCACAGCTTACCATGTACACAAAGGCTGACAAGACGAGGACCGTCACTTGACCAGCAAAGCCCCTGAGCATGCCAACCTCTTTGTGACCTCCCGCGAGTAGCCGGTTCTCTCGGAACTCTACCCGGACGCCACAACTTCTCTGGGCACCGCATCTTTTGGGTCACGCCCCATCCACACCAAGCTGTGAGGGGCAGTTTCAGAGGAGGCTCACCTGGCACGTGTCGGCCCCATTGCTGCTGCCGGCGCAGACCATGCCCTCGTTGATCTTCCCTGGGTAGGCTCGCTCACACTTGTTCTGGGAGTAGATTTTCACGTCCGCACAGTTGAGGGTGTTTGGAAAGTTCTCTGAGGAGGGAGAGGCAAGAAGATAGGGGAACCTTTTCCCTCCGTGCCATCCACACTGGACCTCCCTTCGGCCCCTTGGCTGGACATTTCACGGGGCCCACGGCTTCTCAGACCAGTGCATCTTTCTCTGTCTAAGACGGGAGCCCTCGAATCTTACCTTCTGTTTCTTGCCTTTAGTAAAATTTAAATCTAAGGTCAGATGATGGAGGGGAATTTTGGAATATCTCTCGTGACATGCCCCTGCCCCCTTCCCAGATTTCTTGGCACTAGCCCACCAGGTCCTTAATTTCATCTATATTTTCCTTTTCCCAAATATAATCTCCTCCTAGAAGCCCTTCCTGACCCTTCTAATTAAAGTACATCTGAGCTGGGCGATGGTGGCGCACGCCTTTAATCCCAGCACTTGGGAGGCAGAGGCAGGCGGATTTCTGAGTTCGAGGCCAGCCTGGTCTACAAAGTGAGTTCCAGGACAGCCCGAACTACACAGAGAAACCCTGTCTCGAAAAAACAACAACAAAAAAAAAAAAAAAAAAAAAAAAAACAAAAAAAAAATAAAGTACATCTGTCTGTCCTCGCATGGGGTGGGGGAGGAGAAAGAACGGGAGGGGGTAAAAGGAGGAGGAGAAAGAGGAGGAGGGAGAAGGAGGAGGAGGGAAATTGAATTCAAGTCCTCATCCATGCTAGGTATGCACCGTATCACTGAGCTACATCCAAATCCTCTTTTTCATTGATTTTTATTTCTTTTGAGGTGGTCTCATGTAGCCAAGATTAGCTTCCAACTCTCTGCATAGCTGAGTGAACTCCTGATTGTCCAAGCTTCCACTACCCAAGTGTCAGGGTCATAACTGTGCATGTCACATTATATTTTTGATTTTTGAGACAAGACTCTCATTAAACTGCTTAGACAGATCTTGACCCTAAGATCCTCCTGCCTCAGCCTCCTGGGTGCCTGGGATGATAGTCTGTGCTAGCTCCCGGGATTTTGTATCCTTTTATACCCTTCACAACTTTCCTCCTACCTCTTGTTACTTTCTGTTACATGTATTTGTTTATTGTCTATTTCCTCCAAGTGGGGTGAGCTCCTGAAGAATTTCACATTTGCTCATGACTTTATGCTTGCTCCTGCGTTGACCACAGTATCTTGGGCATACTGGGTGCTTAATAAATGTTAATGACTAGCTGTGGGTGTGGCTCAGAGGTGGAGCCCTTGCCTAGAATCCCCTGAGAGGTCCTGGGGGCGTGGCTCAGTGATAGAACACCTGCCTAACAAGAACGAGGCCCCCAGCTCAATCTCTAATACTGACAAAAAAATTAATGACTGAAATTACAATTAACTTTGCTATTAATCTCCTTTAAGGAGAAGACGGGAGAAGATCCAGATTCCTTCTGCTCACAATTTCACGTGATCCTCACAAACACACTTTGAAGAGGTCAGGGTGCACTCATTCATTTTATCATTCATTCATCCAGGCAGGAAAATTTACAAAACATTCCCAGGAACCTTCCAAGCACATAGAACACACTGTCAAGGGAACAGAGAGAAGTGGTGGCAGGCACCTTAGCCCTGACACTTGGGAGGCGGAGGCGGAGGCGGATAGATCCCTGGGAGTTCAAAGGCAGACTTGCCTACATTGCTCTGGGGCAGCCGGGGCTACACAGTAGAGAGACCCTGTGTCAAAACAAAACAAAATCAGACTGAGGTCTGGAGAGATGCTCTGTGGCTAGGAGCACCCAGGCTCTGCTCCCGGTACCCACATGGTGATTGAAAACCATCTATAACACCAGTTTCAGAACTTCCGGCCTCTTCAGGCACTACACGGATGGAGTACACACACATCATGCAGGCAAAGACACTCATACACATAATATAAAAATAAAAAGAAAGAAACACAGATGAGTCTCGGAGAGATATCTCAGTGACTCAAACCTCAGGCCTGGTGGCCTGATTTTGATTCTTAGGGCATCATGGCGGAAGGAGAGGATTAAGTCCCATAGGTTGTCCCCAACCTCCACCTATGTGCACTGTGAAACACACACATGCACGGACACAATGTAATACAAACTAAAGCAAACAGAACCCTGATGGGCTTATTGCCAATGCTGACTCCCTGCACATCACTGGAGAAAGCAAGAAAGCGAGGCTGGGGGATTGGAAGTGGCTCCCCCGGGGCTGATGGAAAGATCCACCCACTCCTCAGCACGCCTTTCCAAGCCACACTGGCTGTCTCGGTAGAAGTCAAGGCATGTAGGGACCTGATTGCTGGCGGGGCCGATGCCCGGAGGGCCCCATTGTTTCTCTGAGCCGAGTCCCACTTGTTCTCACTGTTACGTTATGGGCTGAGGAACATCACAGATATGCCCACACCCCAAAGAGACTGATGTTTGGCGCATGAATAAGAAGGGAGTTTGGACCCCCTTGGATCATGGGATCTGGGTGACGATGAAGGGTCTGGTCCCTAGGGTGTGCGAAAGAACAGGGTCAGATTGGAGCGTGTGTCCAAGTCGCCTAGGATGTTTCTATAAAGCTCTACACAATGGAAGTGCATACGAGGTAAAGGAAAGGTGGTTTGTTTTCTTTCTTTCTTTGAATTCTGCTTAACCCTAAACAAGCTGTCTAATTTCTTTCTCATTATCATCCAGCATTCAAGGTTTCTGGTTGAGTGTGTGTGTGTGTGTGTGTGTGTGTGTGTGTGTCCAGTGATTAACCAATGGTGTTGGTCCTCAAGATGGAGTCCATCTTGGTTTGCGAGCCAGCATTTCTAATTGGCCTGTAACTCAGCAACTCATCTAGGCTGTCTGGTCAGAGAGTCCCAGGAGCCCAGGTGTTTATCTAACTCCTCAGAGCTGTGACCACAAGTGTACAGCACGGGCTGCTGAGATGGCTCAGCGGGTGAAGGTGCTTGCAGCCAAGCCTCACAACCTGAGTTCCAAGCCTCCGCCCTGCCCCCCAGGACCTGAAAGGTGGAAAGAAACAGCTGATTCCTACAGGCTGTCCTCTGACCTTGGCATGTATGCCGGGGCACGCCTGTGTGCACATGCTCACACGTACACAAACAAGCAAGTGGATAGATATCATTTAAAAACCAAACAGTGTCCATGCTTCACTACATATATGTATTGAGACAGGGTCTGTCATCCAACCTAGATCTTTAGGCTATGATGGTTGACTGATGAACCCCGGAACCCGCCTTTCTCTACCTCCCTGCATCTCGTGTACACTGCCACACCTGGCTTTAACGTGGGTGCTAGGGGATTTGAACTCAAGGCCCTCAGGCCTGCTAAGCCAACACTTTCCTTACAGTCCCCCTCCCCGAAGCATTTCCTCCCCTTCCCCATAAAATCGAGAATGTGGTCACTTGTCTCTTTCCTTATCTTCTCTTGGGTGTGTGTGGGTCAGGGTATGCCGGTTGGGGTGAGGTCTGTGTGGCTTGGGGTCTATTGGGGGCGACTGCCTTCTCTTCACCCTTTCACGCAGGGACCCGGCTCTTTACCTTGAGGGCTGGTGACGGTGCCCCAGCCTGATATGACACACTTCTGGCCAACTTTGGGACACACATTGGCCAGGTCGATGGGCTTCACCTTGTCCCCGAGGTTGGCTGAGTTCTGCAGCTGGATGAGCATTAGGTCGTGACTGTGGTCCTCTGGGTTGCTACTGTTGAAGCAAGGATGCTGGATAGACCGAGCCACCTGGATCTCCTGTTCCGACTCATCTCTGCTCTGGAGGCTATGATCGCCCAGACGCACGGTGTACTTCCTGCGCAAGGAGGGGTGCAGGGGGTGAGGAGTAGGGATGGATGTTGGAACCCAGGCAGAAGTTGTAGGTACATGGGGGTTCTTTCCAGTCCGTCTCCCTCAGGATGCATTCCTCTTCCGCCGAGCCCAGGAGTCCAGGCCCTCGCCTGTCTGCCTCAGATCCAACAGCCCTCCTCCCTCAGACCCGCGTTTCTAACTCCCCCTTCTTCCTCAAATGGAGCCCTCAGCCTCTTTCCTCCATGTCCACCCATCCCTGCCCAGTCCTTTACTCACTCTTTTTTGCAGTGGGCTGCCGTGAGGACCCATCTGTCTCCGACCAGGACACCCCCACAAACCAGTCTCTCACCCTGGAACAAGGCTGCCTGCCAAGGCTGGGAGTGGGGTTTACACTCCTGACCTTCCAGGATCTTGGAGCCCTGCGCTCTGGCGAGTCCTGCATCAGGAAGGAGAAGGGTGGGTCGCCACCCTCGATGTCAGAGCCCCAGCCGGGAAAGCCACTGTGGGTTCAAATGGACACACAGGCCAGTTCCTCTGCGTGTCATCTCTTATGACTGCGACAGCTATGTTTCCAGCATCCGTTGGAACATGACCCCATGGCCACACATGTAAGCTCACTGGGACCTGAGAATAATCAACACTAGGTACAGCCCCCACCATGCTTCCACACATGTCTACAGGAGTTCTTATTCATCCCCCACACTCCAATTCAGGCCCTTGTCTGACAGGCAATAAGACGGCAGCCATGTACCTATGGGAAACCCAACCCACTCCCTCACCACGAGCTGTTATCTGTACTCACTCCCAAGAAATCTCCCCAGTCCCCAAGACCACCACGCACCCACGCACCAACGTACCCACGGGTCAGCAGGAGCTCGCTCAGAGCCCAGTAACCCCTACCCCCCTGAAGCCCCTGGGTGGTGGTACCTGTTCCCCTCACCTGCCCACGCTCCCATTAGCAGAAACAGAAGGATCCACGTCTGGATTGCACAGGGTGGGGGGCGTCCCATGGTGGCCTCTGAGGAAGAGGGAGGAATTAAGAGGATGTCCGAGGGAGGAGCCTGAGAGCTTGTTGTCTGGGGAACCAGGGGAAGGAGGTGTTTCCGGAGCTGTCTTGAGTCTCGCTGGAGGATGGAGCTGGGGTCTGAGGAAGCTGGGGCAAAGCTCTAGATCCCCGAATTTTAGGGTGGGGGAGAGTTTGCTGGTGGGGATCCCGACATTATAAAGAAAGAAGTTCTGTCCCACTCGTGAGATTGGAGAAGAAAGATCTGAGGCTGTGACTCCAACGTCCTGGGGAAGAGGGAGCCCAGGAGACCTGCTTGAAGATCCTGAGAGAAAGAATGTGAGACTGGGGGTGGGGGAGCCTGGGCTCAGGGGAAGGGGGACCTCCCTGCGCCTGAGGTCCGTGTCTGGGGACCTCTGCGCCTCACCTTCCAGAATGCAGGGGGCGGGGTCACTCGGACTCGGTGGAAGAGGCCCCCGGACTTCCTTTCGGTGTGTCAGGTACAAGATTTTGCAGCCTTTTAACTAGGAAGCCCCGCCCACGGCTCCGCCTTCTGCCCGCACCTTACCCCTGTGCGGCAGAACCCGCAAGCGCTCTCGAGGAGGGGCAGGGGCTGGAGTGACTTTAGGGAGAGGGGCTGGAGCCTCGGAAACCGAGGTGAGGACTAGAGGTGCACCGACCCCCGGGGTAGAACAGAAAGAGATGGGTCGGAGGGAGGCAACTGGAATCTGGGCTCCTGGGCCGGAGGGAGGAGGGCTGGTATTTGAATATCTTGGTCTGAGAGAGAGGAGGAACAGAGCCTGGACCCGAGTCTGATGGAGAAAAGTGGAAGCCCGAATCCCCGAGTCGGAGGGAAGTGAGATGGGGTTCACCCTGGATCTAAGGGAGGAGCTCTAAGATCTAGGCTCCTGAGTTTGAGGGTGGAGGTTGACTCTGAAGGAGGAGGACTGGGGTGTACTCCATGGTCTGAGGAAACGGGGCTGGGATTAAGTTCTCTGTCCTTCATGAAGGCTTGGAACTGAGTTTTGTGGAAGTTGGGAAAGGCGTGTGTTCCGGTTGGGGACTTTGAGGGTGGATCAGTAACCAGCCCGGGGCATCTGGGTAGGCAGGTTAGGGTGGCGCTGTAACCTGGTTTCCCCTTCCTCCCAGGGCGGCGGGACTAGCCTTGGCTGAAGTCCCAAGGTGCTGCAATGCGCTTGTTGTTAAGGTTAGGCAAAGGTTCGGCCGGTGCAGGTTCCTTCATTTACCCTTCCCCTCCCCCCCCATCTGTGCGCACCCTTCATCCCATATCACAGGCGACAGGAAGTCATAGTTTTTTACGGTTTATTCGGATTCATCTGGTGGCTCTGGAGAGATCGATGCCCCCATCATCCTCTCTCAAGAGTCAAACCCACGACACACCCGGGGCAGAACCCAGAGCCATCTGAGGTCCACGTGCGCGGAATGAGCGCAGTACTAACATCACTAGGAGATGGAGTCTCCTAAATGGGATGGAGTCCAGAGAAGAAATCCTATTGGGTGAAATTTGAAGGGATGCCGCAGATATTCGGTGAAAGATATTTCTTGGCGGTGATCCTGGGGATTGGGCCATTCCAGAGAATGGTGATTAAAATCCTGTAGTATGGGCTAAGAGCAAAGGAGGCTTGTCGGTTTTCTTGAGGGGCGTGGTCTTATTATAATTGATTTGCCTGGGAGCAGAACCCAAGAGGGAAGATGACCTAAGTGGGTGGAGTCTTCGGGCGGAGCCTAAGGAGTGAAGTCAGAGGGTCTGAGGCTGAGGGGGCGGAGTTTCATCATCCTGCGCTCTGACACGCGCCAGAGACGCTGGGGCTGTGGAATCCTGCAGTGTCTTCTCGTTCTACATCCATCGTCCTCTCCAGTCTGCCCTTAGCACGGACTCAGTTTTTCTCTGTGGTGTTTTTAATCCAGTCCAGGTAGTGGAAGACGCTAGTGTAGACAGCGGGTCTCTGGGGTCTGGAACAAGGCTCAGATCCCCCAGACACTATACCTGCCAAGGTTCCTTTGCACACCAGGGGTCCCCCAGAGTCACCCTGTGCATGGTGAAGAACAGAGCGGTTAGCTGGGTCTATTCATGAGAATTGAAGCTTCCTCCTGAGAAAGCTTCCGGTTTCCTGCTGGTCTGTAATCGCTCCTCCCTCAGACCCAGGAATAAAACCTCACAGATCTCATTCTCCACCCCACTATGTAGCATCCTGGGCTCCTAGAACCTCCTAGTACTCAGCCTGGATCCCTAGGTCCCCAAGTCCGTGGTTTCAGCCACCTCCTACCCTAAGGTCCTGAAAAGTGCTTCCATCCTCCTGCAGGGGGACGCCTCACCTGGCAAGAGCCTCGGCCACCCTCCCACAGGCCAGCACACAGCATCTTCTCAGAGATGTGGCCTGGGTATGCCCAGCGGCACAGCTTGTTGTCCAGGACGCTAATGTTGGCACACTGCAGTGTCATTGGATACTGTACTGTTGGGGGAGAAGGATGGAAGATGTGCCCAGAATCCGGGGCAGCAGCCCCCCCCAGCCTTCCCTGCAGCCCTTCTGCCCTCGGGACCCCTACGGAGTCACTGAGCCAAGACTCGGAGATGAGATCCCAGAAAGTCAACCCAGAGCTGGAGAAGGAATAGATGGCTAAGAGGGGGGAAAGCCAAAGGAGAGAGAGGAAGTGAAACAGGAAGGTGAGCGTGTGTGTGTGTGTGTGTGTGTGTGTGTGTGTGTGTGGTGGGATGAATAAAGACCGGGAAGGGAAGGGAGATAAACATCCCTGAGATGAAACTCACTGCAAATGGCAAGGCAGCTGTGCAGAGGAATGGGTTGAGAGATGTTCGCAGAAGCGGGACAACACAGTAACGCAGTGGGGGACAGCACAGTCTCTTGCAGACAGATATCCCTCCAGGGTAACCTCTACTGCTACTCCGGGGGTAACCTGTATTGATTCTGCCAAGTAGGTGCTATTTTGAGAGTGTGAGCACCTTTTGTTTTTTGCCCATATATATATGCACATATATATGTATATAATGCTATATAGACCAGGTTGGCTTCAAATTCCTAGCGATCTGTCTGCCCTTCCTTCCCAAATGTGGGGATTAAAAACACACCCCACCACATCCTGTCCTGGATTTTCTGTGTGTATATACGTGGCACATGCAGATGTGTGAGGTGTGTGTGTGTGTGTGCGCGCGCGCGCGCGTGCGCGCGCACAGAGGCCAAGGAGGCCATCGGGGTTCCTGCTCTGTCACTCTATGCAATATTCCCTCAACACAAGGTCTCTCGATGAACCTGGAGCTAGGCTCAGAGCTAACAAGTCCTAGGGAAGAGGACCCTGGGGAGGGAAGGGGGGATGGGATGAAAAGGAGGAGGAAAGCGGGGAGAGAAGAGAAGAAGATGGAAGAGGATGGAGCGGAGGAAGAGAGGGAGGAAGACATTTAGGAGGAGACAGAGGGGGGAGGGAGGAGGAACAGAGGAGGGACGGGAGGAGGCGAGCGAGGGTTAAGGGCAAACCCGTACTTTTGGAGCTCGACACGCTGCCCCAGCCAGAGATGAGGCACTGGGTGCCCACAGCGGGCAGGCTCCGGCTGAGGTTGAGGGGCTGCACGGCTGGATTCAGCCGGACCTTCCGAGGTAGCCGGATCAGCATAATATCATCATTGTGGTCGTTGGCAGAGAGGTCGGGATTGAACCCAGGATGGGGGAAGAAGTCCGTGACCAGAAGCAGCCTCTCAGGGCCCTCCCACTGCCACAGGTGATGCTCCCCGAGGCGGACCCACAGGTACCTGTGAGGACAGACTCCAGAGATCGGGCTGGGGACAGGGGGCTCGGTCCACCCAAGCCACGCACCTTCCCCGAGGCTCGGCTCCGTGTGGTCTACTCTCCAAAGTCAGCCACCTTCTTCCCCCATCGCACTTGGGGCCCTGCTGGTGACCTGGGCCCACTGGAACCTCGAGCGTGCATAGGAACCCCACCTACCACACAAAACAACCCCGCCCCTGCTCCCACAGGTCTGGTGGCTTCTGTGGGAGTGGCTTTAAGTGTTTTCAGTGTGTGTATGGAGGGGGGTGGGATATGGATAACTTCCAAGTTTTTAAGAGTTCAAAAAGCCACTTCCATCTGTAATAGCCTTTATTGCCCAGGCGTTTCTCCTCGGTTCTAACCTTACATCCCCTTGCTGCGGCTCCAGCAAACCTGCTTTGGTCTAAATTCATGCTGTGGGTAGTTGGGGGCTTTCTCTGGTCTCCAGGGCCCCTAGCTTCCAACTTTCGATAGGAAGCATCAGGGTGACGATTAAAAACTTGGGCTTTGGGGAGTACGAGGTGTTATTTCAGTGTCTTCGCCTCTCCGGCACCCTGGGGATGAGGAGGCTAGCCCCTTTCGTCCATCTAGACCCCCTGATTACTCCTCCCTTGCCACAGCCCTGTTAAATCAAACTATCACCCTCTCAGCGCAAGCTGGTGCTCATCTGGGAAGGATGCATGTTGGGAAATTCCTGGAGAGAATATTGAAATAACCTAGGTGACCTTGTCTGGAGAAAAGGTAGAGGTGGTTCTTTCACCTTACAGTGTCCAGGACCCTAGAACTACTGGAGTCAGGATCCCAGGACGCTAAGGCCCCTGAGAGTCTGACACCTCACCGCCTGTGCTTCTGGGATTCTGCGAAGTTCAACTCAGGGGACTATATAGGGCCACGCCTCTGACATCCTACATCTTATTTTGTCAGAAAGTCCAAGAGTTTTGTCCTGTGGCTGTAAAAGCCCATCGTTCTAACACGGAGGAGGAGGTTATGAGAAGAGCAGGAGTTCGAGGCCACCTTCGGCTACATAGCAGGTTCAAGAACAGCCTGGGCTATTCGAAACCCTGTCTAAAACAAAAACAAAAACAAAAACAAAAACAACAACAAACACAGTACTTTAAGACTGTCTACATTAAATCAGATACTAGTGCTCAAAGATCCTAGAATCCAAATATTCCAGGACCGTAAGACAAGAGTTTTACAATCTAGTCCCCGTATAAACATTTGATTCAGAGAATGTTAAGCATCCACAGTTCAGAGCCATCTTGGTCCAGAAGACTCTATAAGCGTGGGATCCTGGGACATCAAACCTGTCAGATTTTACATGTTCGTCGGTCCATTCCTAACACTGTGGTTGGAAATCTGGTAAATCCTGACTATAGGCGTCTAGAATTTTCCCTCCCTTCATTCCTTTCTCTCAATCCTTCTTTCTTTCTTCTCTCCTTTCTTTGTCCTCTCTCTTTTATGTTCCCCTATCACTCTTTTCTTTCCTTTTCTCTCTCTTTTGTTTTTTTTCCCCTCCTTGAGAACGAGTTGCCTGTGTCCCAGCTGGCCTAGAGCTTTATGTAAGTGAGGATGATCTTAAATTTCTGATCCGCCCGGGATGCCTCTAACCCCAGCACTCTGGAAAGGCAGATGTCTCAGGATCTGTGTTCCAGGTCAGTCTGGTTCACACTGCAAGTTCCAGGATCGCTAGGATTACTACCCAGTGAGACCCTGAAGAACTTAGGTATTGAGTCTTAGAATCGGGTCTCTAAGCAGGTAGCTAAGAGCCCTGATTTGATGTCAGCTCTCTCCTGCTTCCAATCCCAATAGATACCCCAAACCCCCAAGCTGGGCCTTCCCCTCCTCCTGTTTCCCAGTCCCCAGCTGGGTCTGGCCAGCTCTGGACACTCACGGCTTTCGGCAGTGAGCAGCGGTGAGCAGCCATTGGTCACTGATGAGCGTGGCTCCACAGAGCTGCCTGGTGAGGTAGAAGAGGCCCGCCTGCCAGGGCTGAGAGTTGCGCTGGCATTCCCGGGCTCCCACGGCGCGGGTGTCAGCTCCACAGTGGCCTAGGGTGCGGTGGAGGACACAGGGGTCAGATCAGAGCCAGCGGGCTGGGGAGAGCTCAGGGAGGAGTCTCCTGGGGAGTCCAAAGGGCGAGGACACCATGTGGGGGAACATGGGGTTGGAGGGTGCCGGTCTGGGTTTCTCACCTGCCAGCAGAGAGAACAGCACCAGCGTGAGTCCCAGCTTCATGGCCTTGGGCACAGGTCCTTTTCGGCCTGCTACTGGGCGCCTGGCCTTCTTTATGGTAAGCCATAGAGATCTTCCTTCCTCCTCCGTTGGGGCCGCCCTTGTGATTAATCAGAGTTGGGAAATGTCCCCGGGGGAGGGGGAAGGCCTTATGACAGGGTCCTCTGGAAGGGGAGGGGGCACAGGGAACTCTCCAGGGGGCCTCCTAGCTCAGCAGAATTGCCTAAATGGGAGAAGGGTGCTGGGCCTCGGAGAGTTTCTGTCAGAGCCTAAGAGGGTGGGGTTTGCTTCCCGTGTTCTCAGACTGAGACCTGGATTCAAAATGGTCTATGGCTTGGAGGAGTAGGGGAACTGGGAGGAGAAGGAAGAGGAAGAGAGGGAGGGCAGAGACAGAAGGACAGAGAGTCAGTGAGACAGAGAGACAGAGAGGCAGAGAATATATATGTCCGAGTGAGAATGAAGCTCTCGCTCCCAAACCAAACCTGTTCTGGGACCGAGATCAGGGCTCCTTTCATCAAGCAAACGGGCCTCTCCTGTGGTGTTAAGAAATCTGGTCCTATCTGGATTAACCCACTCTTGTCATAACCTGCACCCTTCCCCACAGTTCCCCAGGAACTCAGGTGTTCGGGGTCTCTGGAATCAAGCCCCTCTCTCTCCACGCCTCCCCTCTGTCCTCTGCCACCCTCTCAGAGCCTCACCCCTGCTGTATTGGTCTTACCTATCTCCCCCTCCCCCCATTCTATTTTGCCCAATGTTCATGTATCTCCCTCCCAGCATGGGGTGAATCCCCTGGGAGAGCCCAGCCTGGTTCTGACTCATCCCTGTCCCCAATATCACCCTGTTCTGGGTGGGGCTCTCTGGAATCCTCCAAAGATGTCAATGATGGAGTGAGGTCTTTCTCCACATCCTCCTTTTTCTGATAAACTCTTACTCATCCTCAGGATCGAATGCCCTCTGCTGACTTGCCTTCAATGATGTCTTCAGGCTGAGTCGGACTTCGTGTCCACTTTCTGATGCTCAGGCGCCCGAGTCTCCTTGAGATCTGCTCCCCGGAACACCCCTTCCCTCTGATGTCGGTGTGTGAGCCGGACCGTCTGTGCCCAGTTCTCTTGGGGGTCAAGATTAGATGTGTGACTTAGGTACTGGGGCTGTTAAATGGTGATGACACCCAGAGCTGCAGAAAGGGAGCGGGTGGCACTGACGAACAGATAGCACTCGCCGCGGGGTGCCCGCGGAGATGAGATGGTTCTGTGCGTAAAGTAGTTACTGTGCAAACCTGAGGACAGTTCAGTTACCAGAGCCCCAGTTTAAAACATGCACATGCGTGCATGCGCATGCGCACATGAACACACACACACAAACAACAAACAAACAAACAAACAAAACAGGCGCAATGGTTTGTGTTTTTTAGTCCCAGCACTCAGGAGAGGATGACAGGCAGACCCTGGGGTTGCTGGCAAGCCAGGTTAGCCGATCTGTGAGGTCCAGGCGTAGTGAAAGGCTCAGTCTCAAAAAATAAGAAGGAGCAACGAGAAGGCTCAGCGGGTAGAGGGGACTGCCGCCAAGCTTGACCTGAATTTGATCCCCAGGACCCACACAGTGGAAGAAAGTATTGACTTTTATGAGTTGTCCTTTGACCTCTACCTGTGCACCGTGGCACGAATATGTCTCAGCTCCCATCACACACACACACACACACACACACACACACACACAAATTAAAAATAATAAGGTGTAATAAGAAGAGCTAGAGGGGCCGAGGAGACGGCTTGGGGGTGAAGAGCACTGGCTGCTCTTCTGGAGGACCCCATTTCAGTTCCCAGCAACCGCATGGTCTCTCGGAGCTGAGGCTCCAGCTCCAGGAGATCTGATCCAGTGCTCTCTTCTGGCCTCCTTCGGCACTGCATGTACATAGTTTTCAAACACACGTACAGGCAAAATGCACATAAATATCAAATAAATAAATAAATTATAAAAATAAAAAGTTAAAGAATGATAATTGCAAAAGGAAGAAAGATTGGGCAGCAAAAGAGAGAGAGAAATTATCTGACCTCTGGCCTTCACATGTGCGTGCACACACACATGTGCACACGCCTCTGGCCTCCACACGCGCGCACACACACATGTGCATATACCTTTGGCCTCTGCACACACACATGTGCACATACCTTTGGCCTCCACATACACACACACATGTACATACACCTCTGGCCTCCACATGCACACACTTTTGGCCTACATACACACATGTGTGCACACACACCTCTGGCCTCCACATGCACACACACATGTGCACACATACCTCTGGCCTCTACATGCACACACACACATGTGCACATACCTTTGGCCTCCACATGCACACACACATGTGTACATACACCTCTGGCCTCCACATGCACACACACACATGTGCACACACTTCTGGCCTCCACATGCACACACACATGTGCACACACCTATGGCCTCCACATGTACATACACGCATGTGCACACATCTCTGGTCTCCACATGCACACACAGACACACACAGACACACATACACATGTGCACACACCTCTGGTCTCCACATGCACACACATACACATGTGCACACACCTCTGGCCTACACACACACACATACATGTGCACACATTTCTGGCCTCTACATGCACACACACACACACACACACACACACACACGTACACACACCTCTGGCCTCCATATGCACACGCAGACACACACAGACACACATACATGTGCACATACCTCTGGTCTCCACATGCACAAACACACACACACATACATGTGCATATGAACACATGCACATAACAAGAAAAAGTGCCTTCTATGTGAAGAATATTCAACAACCTGCCTTCTTACCCGCCCCAAGCCCCCGAGCCCTGCACAGTCTTCGAGTGCATGCCAGCCAAGGGTACGATTACTCCCTGGGCAGATGTGGATGTCTCTGAGAGCTGAAAAGAGACACTGTGTGCTAAGGACCACAGTGCCTGCTTTGAGAGTACATTTTAGGACCCAGGGGGATGTGTCAGTGCGACAGAGCTCTGCTGCTCTGCCAGAGGGGGTGGGGTTCAGTTCTCAACAGCCACGCAGGTAGCTCACAGTAGCCTGTATTGAGTTAAAGCTCCAGATCCCGGAGATCCGATGCCCTCTGGTGGTACCTGAGTGTAAGCACACACGTAACATGAAAATAAAATAGATCTTTAAAAAAGTCGGTGTTGGCTGGGGTCTTGGTGGTGCACGCCTTTAATCCCAGCACTTGGGAGGCAGAGGCAGGTGAATTTCTGAGTTCGAGGCCAGCCTGGTCTACAGAGTGAGTTCCAGGACAGCCAGGGTTACACAGAGAAACCCTGTTTCGAGAATAAAAAAAAAATCTGTGTTAATGCCTATCCTTAAAAAGAGATCTATTTCATTCATGTGTTCTATGTTTGTTCATGCAAGGCTTCTTAACCGCCGAGCTATCTCTTCAGCCTCTGGCAGCTGCCTTTAAAAATTAGATTCATTTATTGTATGAGGGCACAGTACAGAGCATGTGTGGAGGTCAAAGGACAGCTGGCAGAAGCCACGTCTCTCCTTTCCACCATGCAGGTCGTGGGGCTCTAACTCAGGTCGTCAGGCATGGAGCTCTTGTGCCCACTGCGCCGTCCGTCTCTCCGGCCCAACCACTCGAGAGGGCTTTTATAAGAATGGATTCGGATTCTAGGTTCTATGTGTGTGACTTTTCCCCTGCATGTATGTACACGTGTCACCTGGTATCTGCAGACGTCAGAGGAAGTCACTGGGCCCCGTGGAGCAGGAGTTATAGATGGCTGTGAGCCACCATGCTGGGGCCGAGCCTGGCCTCTCTGTGCTCATCCAGGGTTCTTCAGCACTGGGCTATCTCCAGCCTCGATAGCCTGGACCTAAATAAGTTGGGTTCTATGATCTCATGTAATATGCATGAGTCTAATCTAGCAGGCATCTCTGTTTCAGGGTAGGGGTTGGAGCAGGGCACGTCGGGGCTGGGGAGATGCTATCAAATAAAAACACACACAGGACAGCAGCTGCTGTCACAGGTGTCATAGAGGAAACGGGGTCTGTGAAGGAGTGACCGGGAGGGGGGCATTTGAAATGTAATCCAATAAAATGATTAATAAAAAAAACAAACCAGAAAAAATGAGAGAGAGAGAGAGGGGAGAGAGAGAGAGAGAGAGAGAGAGAGAGAGAGAGAGAGAGAGGGGCAAACAGCATCAGCACAAGACTGTTTAGGGCAATCCAGGTAGGCCTCATGGAGGAGGTGACCTCACAGAGACCTGAATGTCAGGAATGTGAGACTGGCCTGTCTTCCAGACCTGATGAGCAGCTTCCTGGGGGTTGGGTTTGGTTGGAGTCATCTCTGGGACTTGGCAGGTGACATAGATGAATGACTTCCAAACATAAGGCCGATCTGCAAGACCATGCTTACTGGGCTTCGGATCCTCAGATGACGCGTCGGACTGACATTTCCTGGGTATGCTAATGATGTGGGATGGGGCAGAGCTGACGGAAGGGAGGTACAGGTCAGACTCCAGGCTCTGACCTTCGACATCAGCACTACCTGAGCTCTGGCGTATAACAGAGACTCAATCAATTGGTGTTCAAAAGGGGAAAACGTGCTGATTGAATAAGTGAACACTTTTCTTTTTTATCCTTTTTCTTGTGAGCTCTTATTCATCCTTTAAGACCCAAACTAAATGCCCCTCTATCAAACTTTCTGTGTTCCCTTTATTCGGGTCTAGGGTAAGTCAGGATGCTCAAGCACTTACATTTCATCTGAATTTTGTTGAGAACTCCATACACCTTTTGAAATAGATACATTTATCCACAGACCATATCAAGATGGGGAAAATAACCTCTCTGATAAAACCCTCAGAGCCCTTAGCATACAGCACATTTTTTTTTCTAAAGCCCACGGGAAGGCTCCTTGGTGGTTTAGCAGTGGGGGCTCTCTGCCGTAGCTGGACGTGGGTGTGGATGCTGCACCAGACCCTCGAGTTCCAGGGCCCCAAGGGAGGCAGAGAGTGTGTCCAGTGACCTAAAGTCGGGCTGGTTCCTGCCAGGACAGGAAGAACTGGTGTTGGGTGGATCCAGAAATGAGCCCTAGTTGGAGGGGAAGAGGAAGTGGCTAAAAAACCCTTCTGGAAGGTTGGGGGGATGGAGAATCTGATTTTCCCATCAGTCCTGTGAGTGGGCTCGGGTGGGGCAGGAATGGAAAATGGCAGAAGAGGAACCCTTTCTGCTCTGAAGGCTAGCTCAAGTGTCTCACCAGCTGCGAGTCAGGGATTCCAGCACAGTCAACCATACTGAGTTTTTGTTTATTTATTGTTTTAAAGTGATGTAGTTTAAAGTACATGTCTGTGGATGGGTACACAGATGTAAACCCAGGTGCAGGTGCGTGAGGAAGCCAGAGGCATCTGTCCCCTGTGTGCTGACCCCTCCTCTGTAGAAGCAGTACACGCTCTTAACCACTGAGACATCTCTCCAGCTGTACTGGCTGGTTTTGTGTCAACGTGACCCAAACTAGAGTCACCAGAGAGGAAGGAGCCTCAGTTGAGGGAACGCCTCCATGAGATACAGCTGTAAGGCATCTTCTTAATTAGTCATTGATGGGGAAGGCCCAGCCCATCGTGGGTGGTGTTATCCCTGGGCTGGTGGTCTTGGGTTCTATAAGAAAGCAGGTTGAAGAAGCCAGCAAGCAGCCTCTGCACCAGGTTCCTACCCTGTCTGAGCTCCTGTCCTGACTTCCTCCAATGATGAACGGTGATATGTTTGTGTAAGCCAAATAAGCCCCTTTCTCCCAAACTTGCTTTTTGGTCATGGTGTTTTGTTGCAGTAATAGAAGTTGTAACTAAGACATCAGCCCATATTTTAAGTATTTGCAATGTTATGTGTATTATTGTTTTGCCGGCATGAATATGCCCCCCACGTGAGTGCCTGGAAACCAGAAGAGAACATCAGAGCCCCTGCGACTGGAATTACAGCTGGTCGTGAGCTGCTGTGTGGATGCTAGGAGTTGACTCCAGGTCCCCTGGAGGAGCAGCCCGCACGCTTAACTGCCGAGCCAGCTCTCCAGACCTGCGTGCCGCAGTGTACGTGTGGTGGTCAGAGAACAATTTGCAGTGTCTACCCTTTCTCTCCAGCTGCGTGACCCGTGGAGCTAGTTGATGGGTCCAATATTTCTTTTATATAGAAACGTTTTCAGAAAAGAATCCTAAAGTCAAAGTAATCTAGGCCAAAGGACAAAATGTATCTGACCTGGGTTGGACTTTACTCCTCTCCTAAGAATTTTCTGGGTCCCCCCCCAAGATGAGACTGTTAACTGTCAGCATTGTAGGTAACTGCCTTCCCAAGTCCTCCTGATTGGGAGTTACACCATCTCTGCTGTGGTCCCACCAGATGACCCCAGTAGCTACCCTATGATCTCATTTAGATATAATGGCACAGTTATATCGATATAACCAGAAATCCATATGACGCTCACTTCAAACCCTATTGAGAAGCCCATTCTAGGGCTGGACAGGTGGTGCAGTGGTTAAAAGCACTGACTGGTCTTCTAGAGGTCCTGAGTTCAATTCCCAGCAACCACATGGTGGCTCACAACCATCTGTAATGGGATCCAATGTCCTCTGCTGGCATGCAGATGTACATAGAGCACTCAAATATATAAAATAAACAAACCTTTAAAAAAAGAAAAAGAAAAGCCCATTCTGACTATTGTGAAAACCAATGAGCTGGTTCTTTGAGAAGCCCATACTCCTGGGATAGGTGAGGTGGTTCAGTGGGTAAAATCACGTCCTGGTAAGCCTACGACCTCAGTTTGATCCCTGAAATCCACACAGCAGAAGATGAGAACTGACTCTCACAAACTGTTTCCTGATCTACACACACACACACACACACACACACACACACCTGTGCGCACTTGAATAAATAGATATGTAAATTTAATAATAAAAAGAAGGCCATGCCCGTGTTTTTAGGTGTGTCCTGCTTTCTTCCAAAGTGCCTTTTAACCCTCATGCTTAAAACCCATGTTAAAAATTTCTTGCAATAAACTCCAACTTGGGCAAGTAAGAAGACGCAGCGGGCGAAGGCACCGCCAAGCCCGACATCCTGGCTCAGTCCCTGGAGTGGAAGAGCTGGCCCCGAAGGGGTCTGTCTGCTGACGTCTCTGCGTCCCGCGCTCACATTCACTCACGGAGATAAATATATGAATTAAGAAGATCTGTGACGATTGCTTGGTGGGTGAGGGTGTTCACCGTTGAGCTAGATGGCTTGAGTTCAGACTCGAGTAGAAAAAAAGAACCAACTGCTTTTGATCTCCACACATGCATGCAGACACACACACACACACACACACACACACACACACACACAAAGGATTTTTCAAAACCAAAAGCCTCCAACTCTACTGCACACTGTATCATCAGTTTTACTGGCACTGAGGTCCTTAAAGCATGAAAGGACTCTAAGGGTGCTCTGGGTGGCAGTGTGGAGCCAGTCTCTTCCTTGCTGCTGACGTGAGAAGGCTGCCCTCTGTGCACTCGCGGGCTCTGATCCTAGGCAGAGGCACACACATTGGAGGTCGGATTGGGTGGTGTTTAACCAGTGAGTGATAACCAGGTGCTATCCATGTTTTCATGACAGTTACCATAAACACACAGACAGACACACAGACACACAGACACACACACACACACACACACACACACACACACACACACACACGGTCTTCATGCAACATATGCAAGAGGTAGACAATTCATTGTCCCCATTTTTCAGACAAGGAAACCGAGGCTCAGAGAGAGTACCAGGCTTGTTCTGGTCACACAGAGAAGGGAGGTAGAGGAATGACAGACAGATAGAGGTAGAGGTTGAAGGACAGATAAAGCCTCTTAGAGACTTGGGGACTGCCCGCTTCTTTGCGGTACTAGAACTTTCTCAGCCACCATTTTCTGCATTTGTGAGCAGAGAACAGGGGTGGACAGGGGGTGAGGGTACAATCTCAGAGGTGTGGGCGGGCATGAGAGGAGGAGAAGGGTGGGCGGATGGAGCGGGGGGTGGGGGTGGGAGGGTGGGTGGTGGGGTGGGGTGGGGTGGGGTGGGGTGGGGTGGGGTGGAGGGATGGAAGATGTGAGAAGCTGTCATTTGGAATTGATGACTCTTCGGATCCAGTTGCCGTAGTTGCAGATCTTGGTGAAGACACTTGGGTGCTGGGAACCACCACACGGGTAAACGCCCCATGAGAGGACGCCATGCAGGGTGCCGTCACACACCAGGGGGCCGCCGGAGTCACTCTGGGGATGGGAGGAAGGAGGTACCATGAAGTGAGAGCTGCCACTGTCTGGAGGACTGATGTGTGCTTAGGATACAGAAGACGCGGGACTGCGGCCGGAGGGCTGTTAGAAGCTGGGGTGGTAAGGGGATGCGGACAGAGGTGATGTTGGCATGGGGGGGGGGGGTCATGTGGGTTTGCAGCTGGAACCGGCTCGTCCAAAGTGAGAAGACTGAGAAGGATCAAGAGATAGGGGTCGGCAGGGTGGAAAAAAAAAACGGATTGGGGCAGTGGGTGATGAAAGGGGTAAAGAGTAGGAAGGACCGTGGGTTGGGGAGGAGGGGAGGGAAAGCAGAGACAGCTCTTTCAGTGTCTTCCTGCCCCCCAACCCAGGAGACAGACCTGCTTGCTGATCTGTCCTTACCTGGCAAGAGTCTTGGTTTCCGTCCGGCTCAGCACAGATCATGTTGTTGGTGATCGCACCTGGGTAGAAGGTCTCACACTGCTTCCCGCTGAGGAGAGTTACCCTGGAAATTATCTGGCCCTTATTGTACCTGGCTGAGGACAGGCCAGTCACACAGGGACCAGTTAGGCCTCTCTTCCAGACCCCAGAATCCAGCCCCAAGCCTTCCTCCTGCATTCCCAGGGAACCTGACCCCCCCCCCACACCCCTCCACCCTTAGGCACAGAAATTCATACCCTCATGGTCCATCCTAGGCTTCCTCCCTCAGACCCAGGGTGCCAGCCCCTAGCCTCTTCTCTCAGACCCGGGGGTCTTGAACCCAGATGTCAGACCTCAGCCCCCTTTCCCCAACCTGGGAGTCAAGCCACAGCCTTCCTCTCTCAAACCCAGAGGTGCGGGCCATGGCTCTCCGACCTCACATCGAGGTGTCTGGATTCAAGCCCTCCTCCGCCATCCCTCTAATCTCCCATCCAAGAATCCAACCCCAACCTCTGGAGTCCCCTGACCCAGGCTTCATATTCTAGCCTCGGACCTAGACATCCAGGCTTCAGTCATCTTCCCTCAGATCGAGGGTCTAGCTCTAACTCAGCCCTTTGGACCCAGGAACCCAGGCCACAGGGTCCTCCAGCCCTCCTCCTGAAAGTACCCCCTTCTGGCCCAGTTCTTGCCTCTGCGGGTGGCTGTGGCCCCCCAGCCTGAGACCTGGCACTGTTTTCCTGGCCAAAGGCATACACTGGGCAGTTTCAAGAGATCCGCCCTGGACGTCAGCGTCACGGGACTGCTCAGTTTCAGCATCACGAGGTCGTGTTCGTCTGAGTGCTGTGGTAGGATGCGACCTGAGCAAGGCTGGTACTTGGGGTGGAAAACAGGGGGCTCCGTGGACCGCAGTTGCCCCTTGTGGAAAAGCAGCAGGTGGTCACTCCCAATCCGAGCCTTCAGAGGCCTGGGGGAGGAAGAGCAGCCTGATGGAGGCAAAGCCTTCGTGGAGACAGAGCCTGGAGCTCAGTCCTTAGGTCAGAGGGCGGGGAAGTGAAACGGGTTCCTAAGATCAGAGGGTCTGGGGAGGGAGCCGGGGCTGGTCCCCCGGGGACTGGACTCCTGGGTCTGAGGGAAGAGAGTAAGAGTTTGAGGGTTGAAAACTGACGACGTCTCAACTCTTTGGCGCGACCACCTCTCCTTTTTTCGGGTCACCTTTCTCCCTGAGTTGCAGGCATATGAGGAGACTACAGGTCTTTTTATTTTTATTTTTCTTCCTCCACTGTGTCCCATTTCAGTGCCAGCAGCCTACAGGCACGGAAGCCGGGCAATGGATATGAGCCACAGTTTGCTCTAGCATGGGACACTATGAGAGGCCCACAGGAGAGACCACGGGTCGTACTTAAATACTTACAACAGGCCCTGACTTCTATGGACTGGTGCTATGGGCTCACAGCGCCCCGCCCTGGCGTTGCAGCTTGGATCTTGCCTTTTTTTTTTTTTTTAATAGGATCGCTGCCACCCGTAACCTGACCGAAGCTGGGCGAGCGCCCGGGCCCCATCCTCCCCGCTCCTCCATTGCTACCTCTGAGTGGTTCCTTACTTATTTCTCCAGCAATGTGCAGCTGTGAGCACCCAGTTCTGGTCCACGAGGACACCCATGCATTGGAACTGGAGGTTATGGAAGAGGGAGACCTGCCAGGGAGGAGAGTCACGCTCACACAGGGCGCCGAAGGCCTCGAGGTCCACGCGCGTGTCGTTTTCCGGGAACTCCTGAGCCTGTGCGGCTGGAATAGAGAAGCGGGACAAGGGGATCAGGGCTCGCCGGGTCCGGTCTGGGTTCCGGGCTAGTGCAGCACTTCCCAGGATTTGCCTCTAGGGGGCGCTGCTGAGTCGCGAGCCGTTTGAAAATTAAGAGAACTCCGCGAACCAGTTACTTGAGGCGTGACAGGGCAAGAGGGGTTAGGATAGAATGGGACTAAGACAGCCCGGGGCTGAGGCTGGAGTGGGAGTCAGATGCGAGGTGAGGCAATGTGCGGGGAAGGCAGGGATCTAACCTATCGGACGAGATGCGAGCCTAGGCAAGAGCACTGTGCAGAGGGGATGTGATAGGTAAGGGGGGGGGGCGACCAGGGGGGACAGAGGGGCAGAGACAGTGGAACGAGCAGTAAGAAAACAGAATACAAAGGGGCGGTAAAGGGAGCAGTCAACACACTGGAGGCAATATGGAGCAGGAGACAGGACATAGTGCGGCAGTGAGAAATGGGACCAGAACGCACTAGACAAATGGGAAGGGATGTGCACGAGAGAAGGGAGGTCTAGTCCAAGGATGGGAAGGTCCTCCAGCACTGCACAGCAGGTTGGGGGTACTGTAGCACCTCATTTAGGAAGAGGGAGGGGTGTAATGGGTCGGCAAGGGGTGAGGAGAAGGCACGCGAGGCCGGAGAGGTGGCGAAGCTGGTGGTGCGCAGGGGCTGGGTTCTCTAACAGTTGGGCGCGGCATCTGGGGACAGAGCCCACCCGAGGGTGGCTCCTGCTTGGGATGTCTCTGTGGGTGTCAGGCCCCCCAGGAAGGCGAGCTGACTGTGGTTGCAGTGGCAGCATTCCCTCCACCTCCGGCCCTGGCCCTTCCCTCCGGTCACCCTCCGCCCAAGGCTCACCCCAGAGTTGCACCATCAGTAGCGGCAGCAGCAGCTTCATAGGGGACAAAGAGCCAGAGCCGGTGGAGAGGTGAAGAAACGGGACCCTCATTGCTGATACCTGCCTTGCAGAGGCTGGAGTGGAGGCCTAAAATAGATGCTCAGTCAAGACCCCCTCAGCACACCCGAACCACATCAGTGGAGCCCACTCCACGGGCCCCCAGGACTCCAGTCCTTGCTCTTCCAGAAAGGAGCGATTTGTGCACCTAGCCTTTCTCGGCCACTAGCCACGCTGAGCTCCAGGTCCACACTTCTTCTTGGGTGGGTGGGGGTCCTGCTCAGAGCCCGTGAGAACCTCTTCCTAACCCCAGAGCTGAGGGACTTCCCCACGTTGCAGGGAAATCAGGGCTGTGAAAGAGTTCCTGCCCGTTGCCCGAGGGTCTCCACCCAGCCTCTTGCCATCCACCCCAATAGGGTGGGGTGCATCCCGCTTCACCTGGGAGTCGCCAGTAAGAAGGAAGGAGGAGACTCAGAAGTGTCTCTTGCCCTTGCAGTATGGGCTGCAACGGTCCTTTGACCAGGGACCCCTAGCCAGACCTTCCCTTTTAACCCTCAAGATCCCGGAAGCTTCCTCCCACCTTTCCCCCTTAGGGATTCACTCCCTCTCTTTCCCTCTCCCTAATTATAACGAGGGTGGGGCTGGCATTCAACCAGGGCCCCAGATTCCTGCTCTGGGAGGGGCCCTGGAATACAGGCTTCTGTCAGCGACAAGAATACCTTTTGGAGCTGGTTTTCTTGGGGGTTCCCCCATGCCCTGTTCTGAGAAATGTTCCCAGGTATGGTGAGGAGATGGGAGGATTTACGCGTCTTCTGGGAGCTTGGGGCGATGAGATGGTGAGTGGTGGGAGAGGGGCAGGGAAGAGGGGGCAGCGCAGAGGGGGCAGGGTATGCTGACAGGTGTCAGCATGCGGAAGAAGAGGGAGTAGGCGGCAGGAAAGAGTGGGAAGGGCACAGACAGACTCCCAAGTGTCTACACCAAGACACAGTAGGCTCCCTGTGTCTCAGCATGTGCCTAGAGGGTGGGGGCGGGGAGCCGTAGCTTTGTGCTAAGCCGGTGTGAGCATCTTGTACCCTCCCTGTGTGTATTCAGGTGACAGGAGCTAGTGATTCACATCAAGGGACAGGCCACCTCACCTTGGCTGACACCCTCATTTTGGGTGAGGAATGGGAGGCTCGGAGAGGGCTGTGACTCATAAGAGGTCACAGGGCAAGCAAGTCCACCTAACAACTAGAGATGGTTCTCTCTAGTTCCAGCGATCTCTCCCCCAGAGCTGAGCAGAATATCTGTGTTTTCTGAGGCATCTTGTCTGTCGAGAACTGCGCTAACTTCAGGGGTTGCTAGGCTCAGCCCTGTCCAGATTTTTATTTTATTTTATTTTATTTTATTATTTTATTTATTTATTTATTTATTTATTTATGCTACAGTGATTATACCAGTCACCAGCTACTCGGAGCTACAGAGCGTTCAAAATGTGTTAAAGGTGACAGGAATTTCCTTTCTGCTTTTGTGTCCCTTGACGTCATTTTGGGCCGCAGAGACCAGTCGACACTGACCTCAGTGAGCTGAAGCTGGCAGTTGGGAAATGATGGTAGCCTCCTTTAAGACCTCTTAATCCATGCGCGAGGACACACACTCAGTGCGATTACACTTTTGCATGTGCGATTTCTCATGTAGAGAGATGAACTGAGTGTATCTTTTCTGCCTGGCCGGCAGGATGGCTTGGTGGGTAAGGGCGCTTGCCTGACGACCTGCGTGTGATCCTTAGGCCCCACATGGTGGAAGGGAAGGATGGACTCCTGCAGTCTGATCTCTGACCCCCCACATGTGCACCGTGGCACGAGCCTCACCCGCCCACTCCTTTAAAAAAAAAAAAAAAAAGAATGAGTAGATAAATGGAAAACAAAACTAAAAAAAAAAAAAAATTAAAAGTAACATAAAAAAGAAAACGAACTGAGCTTTAATGTGACATTGAGTTGATAGCCAGGAGTCACTGGGCTTTTAAATCCTCCAGGCTTTCGGGTCTCAGCCGTGTGGCGGTGAGCGTGTGCCTTCATCTGTCTGTGCCCACTTTCAGGACTGCAAACTGGGTAGAAAAATAGGACCAATTTCCTAGGGGCTTGTGAGCATTCGGTTGCTTAGTATCATTTAGAAGATCTAGGTGGGGGATCTGGAGAGATGCTCGGCAGTTGAGGGGACTTGCTGCTCTCTCTGAGGACCAGGGTTCAGTCCCCAGCACTTACGGTGGCCAGGGGATCTGACGTCCTCCTCGGGACTCCTCAGACACCAGGCAGGCATATGGTGGACAAACAAATATGCAGGAAAACGCTCGTGCACATGTGACATTTAAACGCCCTCTGGATCAGAATCAACATGCAGTTGGACTCAACAGAATCATTTATCGTTTAACAAATATTTATTGAAACCCTGGAATATGCCAGGAACTGTCTTCAAAGCCAGGGAACAAAACAACAAAGACCAAACAAACAAAACCAGCGAGGATCATGTCCAGAGTCACAATTTAGTTCAAGTCAGGATTTGATTCCAGCCCCCCTGCACACCCCACCCCCACCCCCCGGGTCAATCATCAAGTTAGAGCATCGCTATACTATACTGGTGGTGGGTTGGAGAGAGTACATGCAAGATTCAAAGCTGAGACTTCTTGGGGCAGAATAGAGAGAAGTCAAAGCATTAAGAAGAGGTTGGAGGGGTTGGGTGGTGGGACGCAGGTCCCCTCTAATTGTTTCTCATAACGTCGTGGATCCAGTCAAAGTATTTGCAGACTTTGGTATAGACACCAGGCTTTCTGGTGACCGCACACGGGTCCTGACCCCAGGAGATGATGCCTTGAAGAGATCCGTTACAGACCAGAGGGCCTCCTGAGTCGCCCTGGCAAGAGAGGAGACACAGCCTGTTAGAGTCAAGTGGGGTGCTTGGGATGGGGTGAGGATGGTGGTGAGGCCAGCGGGCAGGTGAAGTGAGAGGCCGCGGGAGGGATGGTGAGAGGCTGGGAGATGAAGGCGGGATTCTGGGTGGGGATATAGAAGGGGTTAGGGTCCAAGGTCCTTCCTGGTGGGGTCGGAGAGGATGGTAAATGGGGAGGCAGGGGTGGATGTGGTTGTGGTCAGGGCTGGGGATCTCGGAGGTTGGAATGGGTTGTGGCTGGAGACCCAGACCCTGCCTGCTGACCTGGCAGGAGTCCTTGCCCTCTTTGCGGACACTGGCGCACAGCATGGTGTCTGTGATGTTGCCCGGGTAGGCCCTCTCGCACTCCTTGTGTCCGATGATGGAGACATTGGCACATCGCAAGGAATGAGGCAGGTGCACTGTGGGGACAGCAGGGGAGGGCGTGAGCAGCGATCCCCTGATCTCCCAACCCCACCGTGGTAGCCAGCACCCGGGGCAAGCCTTGCCCTTACCCATCTCTGTGCTTACAGTGTAGCAACAGCAACTCTATGAGTAAATTCTTCCTATTGCACGCTCCCTACGTGTTACCTCTGACCCCACTGTGGTAGGTGGGTATGATTATTCTTTTAGAAAAAAACCCAAAGTTCAGAGAGGTAAAGCCACCCGCTTTAGATCCCACAACTAGAAAGTTATAGATTTGGGAGTCACACCTGCCTCACACCTGCCTCACATCTGTCTCACATCTGTCTCACACCTGTCTCACACCTGTCTCAGTCTTGATGCCCAAAAGTGAGTCTCTCAGAATTCCTCGTCTTCCCTTCGAGCTCCTCCCTCTGCTGACCGCCCCAGGTAACCATGCCTCTTTCCCTCTGAAGATTCATCGGGTCTCCTTTCGCCACATCCCATCCCCCACCCCGATCACGGTTCCCTCAGGAGCCCCTACACTGGGGGCTGGACGTGGTGCCCCATCCGGAGATGAGGCAGCTGGTGCCTGCGGTGACGCAGTGCTCGGACAGGGTGAGTGGCTGCACAGCTCCTGTAATGACGGCGGGAGACGACATCTTCACGAGCATGATGTCATTCCGGTGGTCTTTGTTGGGAAGGCTGTTGTTGAAGCCGGGATGGGGGAAGGACTCGGTGGCCATCCGCCTCTGCTCGCAGCCATCCGTCTTCTCCAGATTGTGCTCCCCGAGGAGGATCACGTAGTGGCTGAGGTGGGAGAGATGAGGTCAGAAGTGGAAAGGCAGGGGGACGGGGCAGGGGTGGGGAGGGAGAGATGATGATTGTCCCTTGTGAAAACCCAGATCCAGCCTCACTCACGCCTCCCTCATCCTCATCCTGACTAAGGCTTTAAGACCACCTCATTCCTTTACCATCAACCCAACTAGGTCCTCATCATACAAACGAATGCCACTCCATCCCTGACGCCTCCATCTTCAGACCAACTAGGCCTCCGACATACACGCGAACCCTATGTTACCCTCTCCGGTCTTGATCACCCACGCTAACACCACACCATCCCCAATCCCTCCACCCACTGCTGCCACCCCCACACGTTCTTTCTAGCCCCAGCCCCTCTCTCCATCCATCTCTCCATCTCCAGCCCCCTCCCAGCCCCGCCCAGCCCCGCCCCAGCCCCCGCACCCACGGCTTGCGGCAGTGGGCTGCTGTCAGGAGCCATTTGGGGGCGATGAGGGTTGCCCCACAGAGAAGCCGTGTCTTCTGAAAGAGGGCCACCTGCCACGGCTGGGAGTGCGGCCTGCACTCATAGCCCTTGATGATCCTCGTCTCTCCCCCTACGTGCCCTGGTGGGGGGGGGGAGCAAAAACATGAGTTACAGGTGTAAGAGGAAGTAAGCTGGTAGAGGGACCCCAGAAATGAGAGTGGGAGGAGCAGAAGGGTAGGCGGTCTCATTCCCAGCCGGCACGCGCTGGCATTAGACTATATACTTCCAGGTCATTAGTGGCTGTCCTAAGATTTTGAGGGGACCCAGGACCCCTCATTCGTCCTCTTAGACCCACTTGATTATGTCTGGCATAGCTCAGACTAATTCATGGAGGTGATCTCCCAGGAGGTGCCACCATAGTTGTGTGTGGGGGGGGGACTTAGAAATAGGAGAGGGAGGTCCCCCCTTCCCTCTGAGCCCCACTGTACCTGTTACCAGAGCAAGTACAATGAATCGGAGAATCATCATGGCCTGGAGTAGGGCAGGGCGGGCTCCAGGTTCTCCTGGGGACAAGGAGGGAGGTCTATTCACTTTAAGAGGAGGTTGGCACGCTGGCTTTTGGGTTTTCTTCTTTCTTTCACCTGTTGGGTTTCTCTGCTTCTCTGACCACCTACCTCCTTCCCCCAGGGGGAACCTCCTGGTTCTCACACCAATCTCCAAGCCTGTAAGGAAAGCCTTCTGCTTCTAGAAGGGCCTTGGGCAGAGGCTTGGCTCTAAGCTAGCAACTTCCTGGATGCAGAGAGCAAGAGCGAGCGCGAGGGCCAAAGCTGCTGGGAGGGGCTTTGCTGAGCAACGCCCCTGGTTCGCTCTGTTTAAGCTGCCGGTGGAGAAGGAAGACCCCTGGACTCATCGGAGAGAATATTTTTCTTCTTCCTTACACGAGAACCTGGCTTGTTCCACAACTGGGAGCCCCAGACATGGGAGGACAAGGAGAAGGGGCTACCTACTGGTTAAGGACCTCATTTTTGATGTCCCAGCATGCAGAGTATTAGGGACCTGTGAGGTCTGTCCACAACCAGTGCCGTCTGTCCCTCCCTCCCTCCACCTTGCTGAACTCCTGGGAAGGACAGCTGCCCTGGGCTGGGTGTGGTTGGCGAAGGGACAGCTGGTGCCTACAGCTGCCCTGGCTGGCGGGGGTGGGAGAGAAGGGCAGGATGAAGCCACCTGAGGGGACAGAGGTCACTGAGTTTGGGGGCAGCAGTTTGGAGGTGAGAGATACAGAGAGAAAGAGAGTGTGGCTTCAAGTCCCTCCCTATCTTCTGAGGACAGATCAGAGGGGGACATGCATGTTGGGACAGAAGAGGCCTAGCTTCTAGGATGGCAGTCTTCTGGAATGGTGGGGTGGGGGTGGGGGTGGCAGTAGGGGTGGGGGAACCTTCCCTTCTCTCCTGGATTCATTCCTGGGCTCTGGGGATGGGGACTCTAAAGGGTGTGGCCAGCAACTGCTGCAGGCTGGGTCTGAGCCCCTGGTGAAAAGGCAGGCAGCGAGGCAGGCAGGGGATTGGCCCCCGGAGGGGGGCGCTGGGATGACTGGGCTTCTAGTCTTGCCTCATTGCCCTGGGAGAGGGCTGTGTGGGGGCCCTCCCAAGGCAGCCGTGGGGTCTGGGAGACAGGATGCCACCTGTCTGAGCCCCTCTCTTCCCTGTGGTCTCCTCTTCTTGGAGGAATAGCCTTTTCTTTCAGCAGGTCTCCCAGCCTCGGCCCCCCCACATCCCTCTCTCCCCTCTGTGTGTGTGACTTTGGTCTCTTTGCCTCTAGGCTTCTTCTGCCCCTGCTTGTCGTTGGGTCCTTGTCTCCTCCTGTCTCAGTTTTCTGTCCTGCCCTATCCCTCTCGAGGCCTCCCACTGTGCCTGTCTTGTCTTCTCTCTAAGGTCTCCATTGCTGTCCCTCCTCCTGTGGTCCTCTCCCTCCTCACAGCCTAGGCTCAGTGGGCCCCTTGGCCTCCTTTGGGCCCTCCCTTCTCCTTTCCAAAGAGAGAAGGGGGGAATCTGGGGCAGCACAGAGGTGGGGCTGCTTGCCAGGTGAAGGGGCAGGACAGGACAGTGGGGGAGGCAGGTCAGGGCTTGTGACAGCCATGGCTCAAGAAAGGAGAGAGAACCCTCAGCAGCAGTGCTGGGGAGGGGGGCAGGGCTCCTACGTGGACCTCCTTTCTCTGCTGACCCTTCCCTGTCCCCCCTGATCTCCACTGCCCAGGCCTCCGGCACTTACTGGTTTCTGTAGATAATTTCCAGTCACTCTTCAGCCTCCTGGGCCTCCTCATTAGGTAGCTTCAGGTTCGAAGCCTCGGCTCTCCTAGCTTATGTTTTCATTGGGATCTTTCCTCCGTGGGCCTCCTTCCCCTCGCCTTCTTCCCTAGCCAGATGTGGGGCAGGGCGGGGTAGGCCCAGGCTCTGCCGGCGGCAGCCTACCGTGGCCTCAAACCCCACGGGCTCTGCCTCTTCCTACCCAGGTGACGTGGGACGGGTGACTCCACCCCAGGGAAGCTCAGTTCCCTGCTCTGTGACATGGGGGTGCCGGCCCTACCTTGGGGTGGAGTGGGGGATAAAATCCCAGGAGTATGTTGGGAAGGGCTACCACCCTTGTGCTTTTGGGTCAGCACACCAGGTCCCCAGCACACCAGGTCCCCTCTCGGGCCATTGTTAGCAAGGCCCTCTTTTCTGCCTTCTGAGGAGAATGTGGAGACAGGACCAGTAGGGCAGGAATAGTCAACTACTGTAGCTGGCTTGTTTCGTCTCCAGACTCACCTCAGACCGTCTCTGACACAACAGAACGTACTGGCATTTCATAGAAGATAGAACAGATGAATATTACAGTGCAGCCAGGCGTAACACACCACCCCCACTCTGGTCATTTATATCCAGTTCATGAGAAGGCCAAAAGCTGGGGCTGGAGACATGGTTCAGCAGTAAGAGCGGCGGCTACTCTCTAAGGAGGACCTTGGTTCAGTTCCTTGTATTCACACGGTGGCTTACAACCCTGTGCTACTTCAGCCCCAGGGGCTCCAAATCCAGTGTCCTCTTCTGGCTGTAATTTGGCTCAGTGACATACTTGCAGGCAAAATACCCATATACATCAATAATAATAATAATAATAATAATAATAATAATAATAAATTTAAGACCCAAACTTTTGATTTTAAAACAGATCCTTATTATGTAGCCCTGGCTGGCCTAGACCTCACTCTGTAGACAAAATTGACCTCAAACTCAGACATCAGCCTGCCACGTGCTGGGTCTAAAGGCCTCTACCATCACTCCTGGGCTGTTTATTTCTGCGAGAGGGTCCCATAAAACTCAGAGTGGCCTTGAACTCCTGATCCCCCTCACCTCTCTCTTCAGAGTGCTGAGATCACAGACCTATGCAGCCAAGTCCAGGAAAATCTCCCAGCCTTCCTGGGTTCCCTCCAGTCTTAATATTGGATATTAAACAGGCAGGTGCAGCCTCTTCCCTTGGTTGTATGACTTTTATTCCAAGACAGTTGGACAGACCCCTCTCCACCGCCATAGGGAGACTCAAGGCTCCAAGAGTTCTAAGCTCACAAGGGTGGGAGCTTGGAGTGGCGAGGGAGGAGAGCTCGGTGATGCGAGGGTTCGAGGGTCCGGGGGTCCGAGGGTCTGGGGGTCTGGGGGTCCGAGGGTCCTGGGGGTCCGAGGGTCCTGGGGTCCGGGTCCGAGGGTCGGAGGGTCCGGGGGTCTGGGGGTCCGAGGGTCCGAGGGTCCGGGGTCCGAGTGGTCCCAAAGCAGAGCTGCATGCAGACTGTGGGAGCCACTTAGTTGCTCCGGATGACTTTTCGGATCCAGTCCGTGTATCTGCAGACCTTGGTGTAGACCCCTGGAATGCCTTTTTGACCACAAGGCCCAACAGATCCCCAGGAAACCAGACCTTGAAGAACCCCTCCACACACCAGGGGGCCTCCAGAGTCACCCTAAAAGACAGAAACAAGACGCATACTTAAAGAAAGTGGCTCCAAGCCAGGTCCTGGGAGGAAGGAGCGCAGCTAGCTCACAGGAAGTACATGCTGACAGCTAGCCAATAGGAAGGGAGATGCCAGAGGTTCTGGCCAATAAGTGAAGAGAATGCTATCTTCCTTGCCCAACCCTAGGAAGGAGGGCTGGTCTATAAGAGAAGAATGCTCTGAGGAAATTGGTTGGTCTCTGGGCTCTATGATAGAGTGGCCTCTTCTAGGGTGTCCGAGAGAGCAGGGACACCTCATCACACGTTGACAAGCTGGTTTTGTGACCCTCACCCACTCTCTCTCTCTCTCTCTCTCTCTCTCTCTCTCTCCCCCCCCCCCATGGGTAAGCCCAATTAGTCCGTGGTAGGGAAGCCTTGGGGCACCCACAAAGGGGCCCTGGCATATCCAGTCCTGGCTAGCTAACTCTCTGCCCTCTACTGCTTACCTGTTTGTCCCTCCCTCTTCTCAGCCTTCTGTTCCTCTTTTCCTCCCTCCATTCTGGCCCCTCTCTCCTAGTCCCTGCCTCTTCCTCCCTCAGGCCAAGCCTCCCTTCCTCCCTAGCCCCACCTCTCTCTCTCTCCCCCATGCCTTCACCTCCCTCCTCCCCTCCCGGGCCTGTGTCTCCTCCTATTTTTCCTCACGTCTGTAAGAATGTGAGGTCAGCATCCAGCTTTGGCTCAGGCTGTGGTGTTTGGCAGCAAGCCCCTGTCCGGCCCTCTCGGACACCAGCGGCCACCCTCCAGACACTGCCTCCCAGCCCCGAGCTAACCGAGCTCCGGGTGCCAGGCTCCCTGGCCTGCGAAGAGAGTATTGGTGGCCACACACGCTGCTCCCTCTCCGCCTCGTTCTGCCCTGCTGTTGAGTCTGTCTGGCCACGGCACTGACAACTCTACCACGCCCCACAGCCTACCTCAGCGTCCTTCTTCAGCCTCCTCCCCTCCCCCATGTCTTCCTTTCCTCCTTTCTGCCCCTGGCCGTGGTCAGCACCCTGAGTGGGTTCACCTGACAGGCATCCTTCCCGGCTTCTCCACCTGCACACAGCATATTCTCCGTTACTCTTCCAGGAAACACGGCGCGGCACGTCTCGCTGGAGACAGTGGAGAGGTTGAGGCACTGGAGCCGGTCTGGAAAGGGGTCTGGAGAAGGAGGAAGGGTGACGTGGGAGTCCTCTGAGATCCCTTCTTCGAGGCTACATTCTTCCCAGACATTCTGTCCAAATTCGTCCCCCTCCCCTTAACGCTGCTGCTTCCTGAACACTCTTGAGTTTCATGATTCAGTTTCATGGTGACCCTTGTCCCCAGGTCATCGGCCTGGTTCCTTGACCTTTGACCTCAGTGCCGCTCAATCGCAGCCTCACTTCCTGTCTTCCAACTCCTGAACCCATGCCCTGAGTTTCACTTTAACCCCAGACCTCAGTTCTGCGTCTTCCAAACTTTTACTTCATCTCAACTTAAAAAAAAAAAAAAAAAAAAAAAAGGATGTTATGATCTTGGGTCATTTGGCCCCAGATTCCATGACACAGAAACGCTAGCCCAAATCCTATGACTTCCAAATGCAGACATGAGAAAGATTCTGACCAGACTGTGATTCAGGTGTGACCTTAGTGTCCCACCCCTAGTGGAGACTTGAACCTAAAGGCTTCCGCGCTGGACCCCAAGCCCGGACACTCAATTGAGAAGTCTAGGCAGGGCTTCTACCTTTGAGTCATATCCATAGACGTTTTCATTTTGTATTTTGAGATGGCCTCTCACTCTCTACCCAAGGCTGGGTTTGAACTTGCTACCCTCTTATGGAAACCTCCAGAGTGCCTGAGATTAGAGTCCCCGTGATGCCAATCTTATAAAGACCTCTAGTGCCTGAACCTGTGACCCATAATGTCCTGATGATCCCTGGTGTTACTCTGACCTGTGGTCACAGCTCTAACCCCTGGCTTCTGACTCCATATTCAATTTCTTAACCTCTGAGACTCTAAAGACTCCCACCTACCATGACCCCCGACCCTGATCCTTAACCCCACACCCATGCTCTCTCTGAAGTGACCGACTTGACCTCTTACCCTGCATCTCTCACCCCTAAACTCAAGGCCCTCTTACCCCATGGCTTGTTTGTCGTGCCCCATCCTGAGACACGACACTTGGTCCCCGCGGGTGCACAGGAACTGGCCAGGGCCACGGGCTGGACAGCGCGGGTCAGGCGGATGGGTCTGTCCAGCCGCAGGAGTCGAAGGTCATGCTCGTGGTTCTGATAGGCCCCCTGATAGCTGGGGTGCGTGATGGAGAAGGTGGTGAATCTGAACTGTTCCGTCCGGTCCAGCTTGGCGAGGCTGTGTTCCCCGAGGCGCACAGTGTACCTGAGGGTGTGGTTGGTCAGTGAGTGGCAGATGGGTCGCCCCCTACTGTCTCTGTCTCTGAATCTCTGTCCCCCCCATCATCTATGTATGCTGCATTAGTCTTCTACTTTCATGGCCCCTGTCTCTCTCTGCTGCTCTTTGACCACAGGTGTCATGGGGCAGGGCTGTCCTCAGTGTACTAGCTGACGGATTTATCTCCACAGCCAGCACCAGTAGTGCTGCCGGGGTGGTTGACTGAGCAACGGATAAGGAGACCCCACCTCTCTGTCTTGCATGGAACCTCTTGGTCTCTTGGCACCTGGGCTCCCCTTTCACAACAAAGTCCAGACCTAGAAAATGCATTCTCTGGGGTCTGGGGAGATAGCTCAGGGGGTATCCAGGTTGTCTAAGAGACACTAGTGTCTATCAACCTATCCATCCAATTATTAAAACAACGGATCTATCTATCAGATTATTGGAACAATGGAATCTCCTTCCTAGGAATCTCAAGCTGGGCGAAGGAAAAAGATACCAACCAAGGAGTAGCATCTCCCCGAATAAGATTTCATGTAGTTAGTACTAAGAGCTCATCTGCCACGGGTTGAGACTGAAGCCCAGACGATGACGGTGGGTCCGTGGTGGGTCCGACCACATCGTGGACTGCAGAGACTTGCATAACACTAGCCCTCTATTTACACCTCAGTCTCACTGCGGGACCCTGAAGATGGACTGGAGGGGATCACCGGGTCGCTTTGGGCCCTCCCCGGTGTGCCCACGTTGAGTAAATCTCCTTTCTATTATTAATTTGTCTGTTTTAATTGGCTTCTCCAGGAAGGGTGGCTGAACTTGGCTTCTTGGGGGACAGTCTGTGACTCAAGTTCAGTGACACCCTGAGTCTGGCTGGGGATAAAGGCCGTAGGAAAGAAAAGGGCACGGGAGGAAATGGGAGAGGACCAAAGGCGACATCCAGTCCTCCACCCACTGCAGGCACCTCGTCCGGCTTGGCAATACCCAGCTCTACTCCAGGGAGCTCTCCTGCCCCTCTAGCCCGAGGTGGGGCCCGTCCGGGTGCTTACTTGCCGCTGCAGTGCGCAGCCGTAAGGACCCACTCGCGGTCCACAAGGACACCGCCACAGCGCAGGTATTTGCCTTGGAACAGCCCCACTTGCCAAGGCTGTGAGTTCTTCACACACTCAACGCCACCATAGATCTTCTCCCTGTCTGCCTGACTGAGACCTGAGGTGGGGTGTAGACCAGGGAAGTGGGGTTAGCCATGAAGATTGTGGACGGGAGAAGGAGGCACGGTACAGGAAGGTGGAGGCGAAGAGACCATGGCTGAGTGCGCGTGGTGGCGTGAGGTTGGCATCCCCGCACTCGGGAGGCCGAGGTCAGGAAAACCAAACAAAACGCATGGAAAGATGGGAGATGAGAAATGGCAGAGAAAGGCGGATGGTCCACAAGGCGACAGCTAAGCAGGGTTGCCCTGTTCGCCGCCTCAGCACCAGGTTCCGGGATGGCGGTATAAAACATTATCACGGGAAAAGGGAAGCACCCAGTCCCAGGGCTGCCATCACCCCTCCTCCGCCCCTTCCCACACCCCACACCCTCCCTAGCCCTCCCAACCCCCAATTCAGAAAACTCACCCATCACACACAGGAGCAAGGGAATGATGAACCTCATGGTGGACTGCCTCCAGGGTCTGCCAGGAAAGATGGGGTATCTGCGCTCACCCTCCCCTGTGCCCTCACCCCTGCCCTCTTTTCTCTGCCCCTTGTCCCCCAGGCCACTCCTCCATGGCTTCCCACCTGTTTGCCACCTTCTCACCTGTTTGCCAGGTCTTCAAGGCTTTGCCACCTGTTCGGCCTGTCTCTCCGTCTCTCTCTGCTATCTCCCGGTCCACCTACCTTCCAGCCTTTTCATCCGCCGGCCACCTCGAGAGTCACTTCTCCTATTGTCCACCTGTCACACATGACGCCCCACCTGTTTCAGCTCCTCGGGTTTCCGTGTGGTGGTGTGGTGGAAGAGGACGAGGAAGACAGGGTGGGGCATGGCGCTAATCCTGCAGAAGCTCTCTGCAGCGGATGACACATAACTGAGCTTTGAAGCCCCAGGAAGACCCAGCGCGACTACCCCTACCCCACCCCCAACGGCCCAGGGGATGGGCCCAGGGGACAGTGACTCAAGGTGTCTGTGAACCTGGATTCTAATCCCCACTCTAGGGAGGAATGAGCTAGGAGGGTGGGGCCCGAGGACACCCTGAACAGGGAAGGGCAGAGAAAAGAGGCTGAGTACAGGGTATGAGGGCTCAGTGGGGAACTGGAAGCAGAGAGAGCCCGGGGCAGAGGAACAGAGGCCAGGCGAGAGTCCCAGCTCTGTGGTTAGGGATGTACAATGCAGGCTCTTGACCTGGGTTCTTTAGGAATTTAATTCTTACTGAATCCCCTTCTAAACTTTTTGTTGTTGTTGTTGTTGTTGTTGTTGTTGTTGTTGTTGTAACTATTTTATGTGTATGGGTATTTTTTCTGCATGCATATCTATGTACCTCCTGTGTACCTGGTGCCAGTGGAGGTCAGAAGAAGATGTCAGATCTCCCCGAAGTGACTGTGAGCTGCAGTACAGGTGCTGGGAATTGAACCTGGGTCCTCTGAAACTAGCCAAGGCTTTTAACTCCGGAGCCATCTCTCCGGTACCCTGGATTTGTCTTTGATCTTGTTTATTTGTTTTGTTTTGTGAGACTGGGTCTTGCTAGCCCTGGCTAGCACTGGTACTTGCTGTAGAGCCCAGGCTGTCCTCAAATTCAGGCAAGCCTCCTGCCTCATCCTCCTGAGTGCTGGGATCACACATATTAAGGCCTAGATAGAATGTTAAGACCTAGGTAACTGTTACCTGCATGGCCTGCCATTCTAAAGAAACTGTCTCATCAGTTGCTGCTGTTACTAGGAAACTTCCTAATGCCAAGTTGATGACATATTCTGTGATGTTTATGCTCTTGGAAACCAATCATGATAGAAGTCAATAGAACTGCTTTAAATAGTCATTCACCATAAGCCTGGACCTGAACCAACCATCCAGCAGCACTTTCTACACCCACACATGAGCTTTTGTGGTGTTTGCCATCATTAGCTGTCCCTGGGATGAACCTCGGCATGAGAGAGACGCCTGCACCAACATAAGAAGCTGTTTGGACTAAGACTTCCCCTTTGAGTAGGTAGAAAGGAACTTATGCTGGAGCAGCTGACATCCTGGTTGGCAAGTTAAGGCGTGAATGCTAGACCAGGCCTGTCCCCCACCAAGTTAAAGACCGCATTAATACCCCAAGTATTGGGAGCAGAATAAGGGTACAACAAGAACACGTTCCTAAGGAAATCCCCCTATCCCTAAATCCTGATTAGTGGACTAACTTGGCACAGCTATTTGTAGCTCTCGGGCTTAAAAACCCTGCAGAATTTTAACGCGGGGTCATGGTTCAGCACCAGAGCTTGAACCATGTCCCTGATCAATTAGTCTTGGGATGCGGTGTTCAATAACCCATCTCTAGTCTACTGAGATCAATGTCTGAGTGGTTCATGTGGTGATTCCTAGACCCCAGCAACCCTGTACCATCACTACCTGACCCAGTTCTTCTGTGTGTCAGGTGTCTGCCTCTGACTGACTTGTTATCTTGCTGCAGTCTATGAATTCCTGTCTCTGCACTGTGTGCAATTCCTGTGATATTGAATTAGCCTGGGTATTCATCCATAGGCGAGTGGAGAAAGAATACAATGGACTTTGCTTCTATCTTCCCATTATTCTTTTTAGTTTTTGAAAATGTTTTCTTTTAAACTTATTGATTTAAATCTATCTCTTTATTGAATTCATCTTAATTCCTTGACAATTTCATACATGTACATACTAAACTCTGACCACTGGACCCACGTCTCCCATTACCACCCCTGCTGACTTAGTAGAGAGTCCATCCCCTCCCGTTTTAATATCTTTATTTTTAAGCATGGGTGCGGAGCACTTACCAGGGACTACATTACTGAAGACAATGTCTCAGCTCCCTCTCTCCAGTAACCCTTAACTGCCCACAGTTCCCAGTGAGCGCTGGGGCAAGCTCCTCCCCCATCTGTGATGCTCGTCAGCCTGGAGGACTTGCACAGGTAACGGGGCAGCTGGGTCAAAGTGGGGAGCTTGTGAGTGCAATGGCCTCGTCATGCTCAGTAAAGGCCGTCCAGCGGCAGTGAGACCAGCCTCTCCCTGGCTCTTATACCCCTTCTGCCTCCTCTTCTGCAATGTTTCTTGAACCTTGAAGGGGCAATATTGATATTCCATTTGGAACTAAACACAATATAGCCAGTTATCCACTTTATTTTGTTATTTTACTATTTAATTTTGAAAATATTGTTATTTTTAATGTGTGGTGTGTGTGTGTGTGTGTGTGTGTGTGTGTGTGTAAGAGAGAGAGAGAGAGAGAGAGAGAGAGAGAGAGAGAGAGAGAGGAGATCTGGAAGGGAAGGGAAGGGAAGAGAAGGGAAGGGAAGGGAAGGGAAGGGAAGGGAGTGAACTAAGGAGAGAAGGAAGGTGGAGGCAGAGGTGGGAAGCTGCTGCAGGGGAGGGAGACGGGACACAGAACCTTGAGGGAAAGGCTGCCTATGGAAGTTTCTGGATAGCCACTGCCCCGTTCTGTTCTCCAGGCTGCATCAAAGCAATTTTTATCACAGCAAAATTCTATTTAAAAACAGAAAGTAATGAAGGAAGGAAGGAAGGAAAGAAGAAGGAAGGAAGGAAGGAAGGAAGGAAGGAAGGAAGGAAGGAAGCAAAGCCAGGCAGTGGTGGTGCACATCTTTAATCCAGGCACTGAAGAGATGGATCTCTGAATTTGAGGCCAGTCCGGTCTACAGAGTGAGTTTCAGGACAGTCAGAGCTACATAGAAAGAAAAAGAAGAAAGAAGAAAGAAAAAAACAACAAACAAATAAAAAGCAGGTTTCTTTGTGTGTGTTTTTGTGAGGTGTATACATGTGAGTGCAGTGCCCACAGAGGCCAGAAGAGGGCATCATGTCACTTGGAGCAGGAGTTGTAGGCTGTGTGAGCCACCCCACATTGTTTCTGGGAACCAAACTGGGGGTCTTCTGCAAGAGCAGCAAGGACTCTTAACAGCTGAACCATCTCTCCAGCCCAAGAAAACCCTTTTAACAATAATTAGTATAGTTGTGGGGTATTGTTTAGACAGGTTTAAGACAATAGAAAGCCTTAATTAATCAGGACAGAGACTACACGGGGTGTTTGGGATCCCAGTGTAGCCCCTGGCTACATTCAGGATGAGCTTTTAAGCCCAAATCCCACATTCTTGGTTGACACATTTCAGTTAACAAGAGCAGTTAGGCAGAAGTAGAACTACAGAAAACAAATGGAAACATTAGTGAAGTTTAGAGACTTCCCCAGAGCTATGGACGTTGATGGATTTGGCCTGTTTATCTTTCGGAAGGTGGTGATGTCTAGGAGTGTTACAGCCTGAGTGCCACTTCCATCATGGAGTCAGCTGTGCTAAAGTCTCAGGGCCTCCTAAGGTCTGAGGCTCTGTTACATTTTCCATGGGTCTTAGTGAACGAGTCAGACCTTAGACTTATCCTGCTCTAAAGAGGTCTAGTCGGTCCTAAGAATCATTAATTTTACTAAATGGATATATAATTGGCCGTATAGTTTAGTATTCAGGGGCCTACCATCAATCCAGTCAGGAGACTTTAAGGCCTTGTCAGTGCTGATAACAGAGTAGTTGGCCGGGGTGTGGGGGTGTGGGGGGATGTGGGGGGTGTGGGTGTGTGTGTGGGTGGATGGGGGGAGCCAGAGATCAAAGACTGATACTAACTTTTTTTTTAGTTTTTTTTTAATTTTTATTTTCTATATTCTATGTTTACATTCCAAAGGCTTTCCCCTTTCCTAGTTCCCCCCTCCCTATGTCCCATAATTCCTCTCCCCCTATCACACAAGTCTCTTGGACACCGTAATTTCACGCAGCCAAGCTGTAATCCCGGTGGAAGCTGTGTGATATTTACTGGGAAAAGTCTTGTATGGTAGGGCTGTCCAAGATGAATGTCGCTGTGGGCCTCCTTGGCCGGAGATAGGGCTGAGCTGAATTTCTCATGGCAAGCTTTGTCTGTGTGACCCTTTTTCTGACTTGTTCCTTTACTTACGAGATGTCCCTGATAGCCGGAGGTGCGAGCATCCAGGCGTGATGGTTCACTGAGAGTTTATTCTTTGAGCTACAGCACTGGCCATGATTTATCTTCTAGAGATCCATTGCTTTGCTTTTGATCAGCTGTACAGTTATTACCTAGATACATTAAAGAATTAACCTCCCAACAATATATATTATTTGTATGGTTAGGTGGCTTTGACACTGTGACATGGAAAGCATCAGTTAAGTAAAGTTTCAAAGTGAGCCTGAGGAAGTCTTACAAGAAGGAAGCAAGATATTAAACAAAGACTACATTTACAATACCTAGTGGTGTAACAAAGTGTTTCCAAGGACTCTTGAACTACTAGTTTATCATTAACTACAGAGGGACGCGATGGCTTTGTATGTATTCTCTAAAGTTCATACCTGATTGATTTTGTATTTCCTTGTGCCAGATACTCATGGTAACCATTCTTTGTAAACGCTTCACTAGATACATTTTTTCTTCAGTAATGCAATACCAACTTATGTGTATAAAAATTCCTGCCTCAGAACAGTAAAGTGCATTCAGACGCATTCAGATCTTGTGTGTGTCTGTCTGTCATTTCACGCCGCGACCAGTGCCTTCCTGCATACCAAAGACCCTGATTCCCCCACATGTGTCCCGACTGTGTCAGTCCGTGGCATCCCCCCCAACTATTCCCCAATCATTCCCCCTCCCCCCACAGTTTCTCTACAAAACTGGATCCAATCTTTACAGGCCCAGGGTCCTCTCCTTTCTTCTTGGGAATCATTTGACTTGCTAATTGTGCCTTGAGTATTTAGGGCTTCTGGGCTCATTAATATCCACTTATCAGTGATTGCATTTCATGTGTATTCTTTTGTGACTGGGTTAGCTCACTCAGGATGATATTTTCCAGGTCTAACCATTTACCTACAAATTGCATGAATTCATTATTTTTAATTGCTGAGTAGTATTCCATTGTATAAATATACCACATTTTCTGTATTTTTTTGAGTTTTGAGTTTTCTCTAAAGGGGCAAGGTTTTTAAATTACTCCTGATCAACTAGCATAGAAACAACAGGACTCTCTCCCCCATAGCCAGACATAGTTTCCTTTATCTCATGAGAGGTGAGTCTAAACCTTTTCAATTTTGTAGGTTCATTTTTGCAAGGGAATCTAATTGCTGTTTTAATACCCCTAGATCCTGATCACCCCATCTCCTTAGAAAGCACCCAAGAGGCACATTTCATCAAACCACTACATTTATTCCGTGCCCATCAAGTTGTCTCTGGGGCCTGGTAATATGCTGTGGTCGAGATGAATTAACCCACAAGGGAGAACAGCAGACATCAGGGTAAGGGGAAGAGCCTAGGTTGAAGGCTTTGGATAGTGTTAGACCCCTATTAGTCCTCTATTGTTAATTTGGGCTGCTCTCGGCCACAATGAATTTTGTTAGACAATGGGCTGGCAGTCTGATTAGTTCCAATCTCTATGTAGCACAGGGGCTGGGTTTCTAAGCGGAACCAGCCATCCTGGACAGCTTTTGGCCAGGAATGGTTAACTCTATCCCCCACGGTCTTTTCCTGTGGCATAGAGTCTGATAACCCAGGTTTTTCCTGTTTCCCAAAAGTCAGAATATGTTTTAAGGAATTTCCAGACTTTTAATTTTATGGCCACTGGATTACATTTTCCTATTGTGCATTTCTTGGAAAGGGCCTTTTTTTTTCTCTATACTTATCTGCACATTTTTAGGAAGCCTCGGTTTTACAATGCCAGTTTTTGCAATGGAAATTCCATTGTTTCTGTCAAGAGTGTAAAACACAAGACTCGAGGAGGTCAAGAGGGCAGGGAGCAGAAGTCCCTGGGGCCCAGGGAAAGCTTAATTCCAGTGTCATAGTCCCAAGAGAATCCTCTTGGCGGCGGCAGCATCTGTGGCTTCCGTTTTCTTAACCCAGGTGTGACGCCAGCTCTTTTCACTGCTGGAGGAGTGGAGAACATCGCCGCGTAGGCTCCCTTCTTAGTTTAGTTCCAGCATCCCTTTGGCTTGACCCAGATGGCATCATTGCACCCAGACAAGGAGAAGCTGACGGTGTACTCGGAAGTCGACTGAGCCTCTTCAAGCGCCTATGATGACTTAGAAAGGAATGCTCAGAGAGGTCTACCAGCGGCTGGTCGCTGAGCCTGGACAGCACGGGAGAAGTCTTCCAGACTTAACCTCACAGTGGTGTAAATCCGTCCTTACGTGGCTCAGCAGGTCCAAAGCAAAGCAAAGGAAGAGTGTCCATCCGTTGTTTGCTGGACGCTAACGAGAGTTTTGTTAGAGTTTTCTTTGAACGTCCTGTTTATTCTTTTTACCTGGCCAGAACTCTAAGGTCTATATGAGCGGGGAAGCTTTCAATCTATGTCTAAAACTTTAGCTTAATTAATTGAGAAGTTTGGCTATGAAAGCTAGGCCATGGTCAGACCCCTTGCTAGACAGGAGGGCAAATCAGGGGACCAATTCCTAGAGGAGCTTTTTAGCTACTGTTTGAGCCGTTTCATTCCAGGTGGGGAATAAATCTACCCACCCAGAAAAGGTCTCTGGTCTTAGGCTGTTTGTCAAGCAGCCCAGCAGGGGAGGACAGCAATTTGTAGGAGAAGCCAAATAGTCTCTAGGAAGGCCAAAATTATTTAATGTCCCTTTTTCCTGTGGTGAGAAGTCCTCTTTCTCTTTAGGTCATACAATGGACAAGCCCAGGAGAAAAACATACTCATTGATGGTCCATGTGTAGAATGCTGGACTTTCCTTTTTCCCGTCTGAGAGCTTAGGTAAAATCAACTCTGCTGTCTGGGCTGAGGTACCTGGCTTGGGCCCAAACAGTTTTGGTTTGTTAAAATAGCTACTCTAGCTCCCGTGTACCTGGTTTCATCTTTCATCTCATGACAGTCATGGATGAGCACCTATGGGTCATCAGGTAAGAACAGGATTGATATTGGTGGGCTTCTCAAACCAGACTTGAGGGCGGGCCAAGAATACAGCCTGATACTGGGTAAGACAGTCATTAGACAGTCAGTGTTCTGGTGCTCTTCAGAGGAAGACCTCAGCTGCACTGTGGGGTGTTGTGAGTGTATCAGATCTAATCTTGATCAGATCTAATTTCTTTGCTTCTTTTCATTAAACTAGCAGAAGCTACCACAGCTCATAGACAGGCGGGCCAGCCTGTGGCTACAGGGTCCAGTTGTTTGGACAGGTATGTCATAAGGTGTTTCCATGCCCCCAAAGTTTGAGTTAAAACCTGCCTTGTCCCTTGTCACATGGATGAACAGATGAAAGGTTTTGTGACATCTGGAAGTCCCAGGGCTGGAGCTGATGTTAGAGCTATTTTTAAACACTGAATGCTTTTTGTTTAGTCTCCGTTCAGATTAGGGCTCAGGGCCCCACTTTGTGCTAGTGTATAAATGTCTTGCCATTTCCACAGCTTCTGATATCCAGAGGCAGCAATATCCAGTTGCATCTAGAAACTCTTGAACCTGTTGCTAAGTGCCTTCATAAAGAAATTTGAGAGGTCTTATGCTAGCAATTTAAAAGCACACCTAAAAGCTCTAGAACAAAAAGAAGCAAACAACTCCAAGAGGAGTTGGTGGCAGGAAATAATCAAACTTGGGGCTGAAATCAATAAATTAGAAACAAAGGGAACAATATGAAGAATCAATGAAACCAAGAGCTGGTTTTTGAGAAAATCAACAAGATAGACCAACCCTTAGCCAAACTAACTAAAAGTCAGAGAAAGAGTTTCCAAATTAACAAAATCAGAGATGAAAAAAAGGACAGACAAGCAGACACCAAGGAAATTGAAACAGTCGTTAGGCCTGTACTTCACAAAATTAGAAAATATAAATGAAGTGGACAATTTTCTTGATCAATTCCACTTACCAAAGTGGATCAGGTAAAAATCAAATGGGTCTATAATCCCTAAGGAAATAGAAGCAGGCATCAAAAGTCTCCCAACCACAAAAGCCCAGGGCCAAATGGTTTTAATGCAATATTCTATCATATTTTCAAAGAAGAACTCAAAATATTCCATAAAATAGAAATAGAAGGAGCATTACTAAACTCATTCTATGATGCTACAGTCATCTTGATACCTAAACCACACAAAGACTCAACAAAGAAAGAATTTCAGGCAAATTTCTCTTTTGAACATTAATGCAAAATACTCAATAAAACATTCACGACCTAAATCCAGGAACATATAGAAAAAACATTATTCATCATGATCAAGTAGGCTTTAGCCCAGAGATACAGGAATGGTTCAACATATAAAAATCCATCAATGTAAACCACCATATAAACAAATGGAAAGAAAAAACTTCACATGATCATCTCATTAGATGCTAAAAAAAATGCCGTTGACAAAAATCCAATATCCTTTCATGACAAAAGCTTTAGAAAGATCAGAGATATAAGGCCCATATAAGGACAATATACAGCAAGTCAATAGCCAACATCAAATAAAATAGAGAGAAACTTAAAGGAATTCCACTAAAATTAGGAATAAGACAAGACTGTCAACTGTCTCCATATCTCTTCAATAATGAAGCTCTAGGTAGAGCAAGATGACGACTAGAGGAGATAAAGGGGATTAAAATAGTAAAGGAAGAAAAAACAAAGAAAAAATAGTAAAGGAAGAAGTCAAAGTATCTCTATCTGCAGATAATATGATAGTAGACATAAGTGACCCCCAAAATTCCACCAGAGAACTCCTACAGCTGATAAACACCTTCAGCATAGTGACTAGATAAAAAAAAAATAACTAAAAAAAAATCAGTAGTCCTCCTATATACAAATGATAAAAGGGCTGAGAAAGAAATTAGAGAAACAACATCTTTCACAATAGCCACAAATAATATAAAATATCTCAGTGTTACCCTAACCAAGCAAGAAAAAGACTTGTATGACAATAACTTCAAGTCCCTGAAGAAAGAAATTGAAGAAGATAACAGAAAATGCAAAGATCTCCCATGTACATGGATTAGTAGAATTAACATACTATAAATTGTCATCTTACCAAAAGCAATCCCTATCAATTCAATGCATTTCCTATCAAATTGCCAACACAATTCTTTTTTTTCTTTTCTTTGTTAGATATTTTCTTTATTAACATTTTAAATGTTATCCCCTTTCCTGGTTTCCCCTCCCAAAACACCCTATCCCATTGCCCCCTCTCCCTACTCACCAACCCACGTATTACATCTTCCCCGTCCTGGCATTCCCCTATACTGATGCATCCAGCCTTCTCAGGACCAAGGGCATCTCTACCCTTTGATGACCAACAAGGCCATCCTCTGCTTGAGCTTCATTTGGTCTGTGAATTGTATCTTGGATATTTCCAGCTTCTGGGCTAATATCCACTTATCAGTGAGTACATACCATATGTGTTCTTTTGTGATTGGGTTACTTCACTCAGGATTATATTTTCTAGTTCCATCCATTTGCCTAAGAATTTAATGAATTCATTGTTTTTTTATTGGATATATTCTATATTTACATTTCATTTCCCTTTTTTGTTTCCCCACCCCCCTAAGGTCCCACATGCCCTTTTCCCTCCCCCTGCTCCCTCATCCACCCCTTCCCACTTCCCTGTTCTGGTATTTCCCCTACACTGATGCTTTGATCCTTTCCAGCATTAGTGTCCATTCCTTTCTTCTTGTCAGACATCATTTGGTATGTGAATTGTGTCTTTGGTGTCCCATGATTCTAGGCTAATATCCACTTATCAGTGACTGCATACCATGGGTATTCTTTTGAGACTGGGTTACCTCACTTAGAATGATGTTCTCCAGCTCCATCCATTTCTCTAAGAATTTCATGAATTCATTGTTTCTAATGGCTGAATAGTATTCCATTGTGTATACATACCACATTTTTTTTATCCATTCCTCCGTTGAGGGACATCTGGGTTCTTTCCAGCTTCTGGCTATTATAAATAAGGCTGCTATGAACATAGTGGAGCATGTATCCTTATTGCATGCTGGGGAGTCTTCTGGGTATATTCCCAGGAGTGGTATGGCTGGATCCTCCGGAAGTATCATGTCCAGTTTTCTGAGGAACCGCCAGACTGATTTCCAGAGTGGTTGTACCAGCTTGCAGTCCCACCAGCAGTGGAGGAGTGATCCTCTTTCTCCAAATCCTCGCCAACACCTGATGTCTTCTGAGTTTTTAATCCTAGCCATTCTGACTGGTGTGAGGTGAAATCTCAGGGATGTTTTAATTTGCATTTCTCTAATGACTAATGATGTTGAACATTTTTTAAGGTGTTTCTCAGCCATCCGAATTTCTTCAAGTGAAAAGTCTTTGTTTAGCTCTGTACCCCATTTTTGGATAGGGTTATTTGGTTTTCTGGGGTCTAACTTCTTGATTTCTTTGTATATATTGGATATTAGCCCTCTGTCGGATGTGGGGTTGGTGAAGATCTTTTCCCAATTTGTTGGTTGCCGATTTGTCCTTTTGACAGTGTCTTTTGCCTTACAGAAACTTTGTAATTTTATGAGGTCCCATTTGTCTATTCTTGATCTTAGAGCATAAGCTATTGGTGTTCTGTTCAGGAATTTTCCCCCTGAGCCAATGTCCTCAAGGGTCTTCCCCAGTTTCTTTTCTATAGGTTTTAGTGTGTCTGGTTTTATGTGGAGGTCCTTGATCCACTTGGAGTTGAGCTTAGTGCAAAGAGATAAGAGTGGATCAATTCTCATTCATCTGCATGTTGACCTCCAGTTGAGCTAGCACCATTTGTTAAAAAGGCTATCTTTTTTCCACTGGATGTTTTGAATTCATTGTTTTTAATTGCTGAGTAGTATTCCATTGTGTAAATATAGCACATTTTCTGAATCCATTCCTCTATTGAGGAATATCTGGGTTCTTTCCAGCTTTTGGCTATTATAAATAAGGATGCTATGAACATAGTGGAGCATGTGTCTTTATTACATGTTGGAGAATCTTCTGGGTATATGCTCAGGAGTGTTATAGCTGGCTCCTCTGGTAGAACAATGTCCAATTCTCTGAGAAACCACCAAACTGATTTTCAGAGTGGTTGTACCAGCTTGCAATTCCACCAGCAATGGAGGAGTTGTCCTCTTTCTCTACATCCTCGCCAGCACCTGCTATCACCTGAGTAAAACACAGGTGATCTTAGCCATTCTGACTGGTGTGAGGTTGAATATCAGGGTTGTTTTGATTTGCATTTCCCTGATGACTAAGGATGTTGAACATTTCTTTAGATGCTTCTCAGCCATTTGGTATTCCTCAATTGAGAATTCTTTGTTTAGCCCTGTACCCCATTAATAGGGTTATTTGCTTCTCTGGAGTCTAACTTCTTGAGGTCTTTGTATATATTGGATATTAGCCCTCTGTCAGATGTAGGGTTGGTAAATATCTTTTCCCAATTTGTTGGTTGCCATTTTGTCCTATTGACAATGTCCTTTGCCTTACAGAAACTTTGTAATTTTATGAGGTCCCATTTGTTAGTTCTTGATCTTAGAGCATAAGCTATTGTTCTGTTCAGGAAAAATTTCCCCTGTGTCCATGTGCTCAAGGCTCTTCCACACTTTCTTTTCTATTAGTTTCAGTGTGTCTGGTTTTATGTGGAGGCCCTTGATCCACTTGGACTTGAGCTTGCCAACATAATTCTTTACATACCTTGAAAGAGTAATTCTCAACTTCATATGGAAAAATAAAAAACCCAGGATAGCCAAAATAATCCTGAACAATAAAAGAACTTCTGAGGTTATTACCATCCTTGATCTCAAGCTGTACTAAAGAACAATCATAATAAAACCTCACGGTATTGGCATAAAATCAGATAGGTTGATCAGTGAAATAGAATCAAAGACCCAGAAATAAACCTCCATATCTGCAGACACTTGATTTTTGATTAAAAAAAAAAAAGCCCAAACCATACATTGGAAAAAAAGAAAGCATCTTCAACAAATGGTGCTGGTCTAACTGGATGTTTGCATATTGAAGAATACAAATAGATTCATATTTATCACCCTACACAAACTCAAGTCCAAGTAGATTAATGACCACAACATAAAACTGGATACACTAATTCTAATAGAAGAGGAAGTGGGAATAGCCTTGAATGCATTAATACAGGAAACAGTTTCCTGAGCAGAACACCAGTGGCTCAAACTCTAAATCAACAATTGATAAATGGGACCTCATGAAACTGAAAAGCTTCTGTAAGGCAAAGTATATCATTAATAGGATAAAAGAGCTACCTAATGATCGGGAAAGGAACTTCACCAATCCTACATCTGAGAGAGGGCTAATATCCAAAATATACAAAGAACTCAAGAAGTTAGACACTGACAAACCAAAATAACTCAATTAAAAATAGGGTATACAGCTAGAAAGATAATGCCCAACACAGAAGCCTTGAATGCCTAAGAAGCACTTAAAGAAATGTTCGTCTTCCTTAGTCATCAGAGAAATGAAAATCAAAACGACTCTGAGATTTCATCTTACACCCATCAGAATGGCTAAGATCAAAAATTCAAGCAGCAGTTCATGCTGGCAAGGATATGGAACAGTGGAACATACCTCCATTGCTGGTAGGAGTGCAAACTTGCACAACCACTTTGGAAATCAATCTGGCAGTTCCTCAAAAAATTGGAAGCATGGCTTAGTTGTAGAATGTTTTCTTAGCTGTCATGAAGCTCTGAATTCCATACCCAGTACCAAGGTAAAAACAAACAAACCAAACCAAACAAAACACAAAGAAATCTGTATGCTCTGTTGGGTGTGTGACTCCACCTGGTTTAAACACACACACACACAGCTACACATAGTAACCATTGTTTGATGATGAGAATACTTGAAATCTCCTAGCTCTCCCTAGAACACATTGCCTGGGTAATAGCTAAAGTTAACATGTTGTACAATGGAGTTCTTAAGTTTTTTTCCTCTAACATTAAAAATTTCATTTAAAGATATTGAAATTTATTTTTAAGTGTTTGATGACTGGATACACATTAGGGTGGAGTGGCTTCTCTTTGACATTCTTTTTTTTTTTTGGTTTTTTTTCCAAGACAGGGTTTCTCTGTGTAGCCCTGGCTGTCCTGGAACTCACTCTGTAGACCAGGCTGGCCTCGAACTCAGAAATTCTCCTTTCTCTGCCTCCCAAGTGCTGGGATTACAGGTGTGTGCCACCACGCCTGGCTCTCTCTTTGACATTCTTATACTGATATTTCCATATTTTCCTCTAAGTCCCCAAGTGAGTATTATCCCCTCTCAAAGCTTTGGAGTCTGTATTGAATTTGTGGATGCTGACAGGGTTTGCTTAGGTTTAAATTTTCTGGATATGTGTTGTGTGATATTGTGGGAATCCACTGGAATAAGGCAGCAGACACTTTGTAGGCTCTCAGTCCAACCTCTGGAGTTTAATTTCAGTTAGTGACACAGTAACAGCCCTTTAACAGTAGTGGCCATGCTGTGTAGCTTTTCCTAGGGAGACACCGTACACATCTACTTGGCTCAAAGAGGAAACCCAGAACAGACCAAAGTAAGAGTAAACCAAACTCCAACTTGGCATACTAATGATTATTGGTTATTTACAGGAGCAGGGATGACTGGAAGACAACTACATCACCAAAAAGCCCCACTAGCATGGGTTATAGCTCTTGAAAGCCATAACGCTGGATCTCTCTGTAGGATATTAATGGGTCAAAGAATCTCCTATATGAAGTTAGTTTGTTGTGAGCTTGTAATATTGGAGCTGGAGAAGTAAGGGGAGGAAGGTCCATGAGGCTCAATACAGTCAGTCTAGCCTACTTGTCAGTTCTCAGGCTAGTGAGAGACTCTAAAAACAAGGTCAGAGCTAGGTATGATGACATTACCTTTAATCCCAGCATCTGGGAGGCAGAGGCAAGTAGGTCTCTGTGAATTCAATACTAGCCTGGTCTACACAGTGAATTCTAAGCCAGCCAATGCTACTTATTGAGACCCTATCTAAAACAAACAAACAAAAAACAGGAAGAGAACAACAACTACAAAACAACAGCAAAACATGAGGTAGAGTCATTAAGATGGATCACCTAATCCCTGGGCCAGTGGTCCTGGGAAGAAAGCAGGCTGAGCAAGCCAGGAGAAGCAAGGCAGTAAGAAGCACTCCTCCATGGACTCTGCATCAGCTCCTACCTCCAGGTCTGGAGGTAGTCCTGGTTTCCTTCATACTGGGTGCTATCCAAGGGGATCTGTGGGGCTCTGGTTCAGTTGGAGTGGGGAGCGGGAGCAAGGCGGGCTGCTGTGCCTCTTCCGGGGCTGCAGCTGCCAGGGGTCAGTGGCCTGAGGCGGGAGGCATCAGGCAGCTCGGGCACCAAGGTCAGGGCCACAGAGCAAGAATTGGCTGAAGTAGGCTCAAGCAACTTCCAGCAAAGAAAGCTTCAGAAGAGAAGAACCCTTCCCTGGAGGGTTACAGCTTCGTAAGAGGCACTCTCAGATCTTTGGTGAAATAGCTCATGCACTTATTTCTTGTGGATAGGACCTTATCAACATTTGGGGGTGGGTTGGGATCTAGAGGCAAATGTTTTCTATTGACTTGGTCTGAAGTGTTAGGGATGCCTCATCTGCCGCATATAGAAGGACTTCAGGTGTTGTCCCTAGGTGACTGATTGTCACAGTCCTCACAATGGGGTGTTGTGGTCATGTGTCCCAGGACAGGAATCTGGCTGGGAATAGATGTAAATGCCTACCATCCTCAATTATAAGAATTGCTGGGGTTCCTCAATCTGCTTGACCTCATCAGGTTTTCTGTCTGGTGGCACGGTCCGCTGCCCCACAATGGACTATGATGTGGAAGTATAAGCCAAATAAACCCTTTCCTCCTCTCCCCCTACCCACCCCCCCCCAAAAGATAGATAGCCTAAAGTGTTTGTTGAAAAGCTTGAGGACACAAGTTTTATCCCTGAAATGCACATTGTCAAAGGATGGAACCAAACAGAGACTTGACATCCGACTTCCATATCTGAGCAGTAGCATATGGAAATTTGCCCCATACCCCCAAAATAGTGCAATACATAAATAAAAATGAAAGGTGGGTGGCCCTTGATGAATGATACCTAAGATTGTTCTCTGGCTTCCACATGCACACACATGTGCGTGTACACACACACACACACACACACACACACACACACACATACACGATCAAAAACCAGTGTGGTGGTACGTACTTGTAATCCCAGCACTCAGGAGGCAAGGAGGCTGAGGTCTAGCTTACAGTGCAAGACTATGACTCAAAAAAAAAATCAAACTAGCTAGTACTCTACTGGGTATCCAATGCTTCCTCAGACCTGACTAAGCTTTTCTAATAGCACCCCTCCCTTTGTTTCCATATGCTTTCCTACAACTCCAGCAGAAGCCCCAGGCCTGGAAACCAGGCTGGCTGATGTCCAGAACCAAAATGGCCAGGCTGTTATTAAAAAATGTTATCAAGAAGAATCACAATCTGTCCTGGTTGTCCATAAGGAGGACACAGGAGAGACTGACTAACTTTATATGAGAGAGTCACTGCTGGCAGAACGCCAACAGCCCTTCCACTAAGGTGTTTTACTCACTAACCTGTTTGTGTAGAACAATGGCCTATGACAAAAGAGAAGGCTCTAGAGCAGCGAGCTAATCCAAGAGAAGCTGGAGGCTCAACACACAGAAGAGTCCAGCAGCCCCTGGGATTCTCTTGTACTTGTCATAAAAAATATCTGGCAAATGATGGCTGCTAACAGATCTGAGAACAGTCAGTAAAATCATTCAACCAATGGGCTCTTTATAGCCTGGAATCCATTGGGTTCCTTGTTACCTAAGGCATGGTCTAGTATGGTGACTGATTTAAAAGATTGCTTTTCCACAATCCCTTTACAAGAGTATGGTAGAGAAAGGTTCGCTTTTTCAATATCTATTTATAATAATAGTTGTTCAATAAAAATGTATCATTGGAAAGTGCTTCCACATGAAATGTAGAATAGTCCTCCCTTATGTCAATACTTCGTATAACAGCCATTAGAAATAAGTCATAAGAAGTTCCTTCAATGTATCTAATATAATTTACCATCACATGGATGATATCTTGCTAGCTGATTCAGATAGAGATACCTTAGGAAAAACATTTGATGAGGTAAAGGGAATTTTGCCTTATTGGGGATTACAAATCAATCTTGAAAATCTACAAAGAGGAGATTCTATTAATTGTCTAGGATATAAGATCTGTCTGCAGAAAATCCAATCTCAGAAGGTATAAATCAGGAGAGATCAATTAAGAACTCTTGATGATTTAAAAAAAAATTGTTGGGAGATATCGATTGGCTAAGGTCCACAATTGGGTTAACTACTCATGATCTAAGTAATTTATTTTAAACCTTACAAGGTGATACAGAATTAAATAGTTTAAGAAAATTATAATCTCAGGTTGAAAAAGAAATGACTCTGGTAAAAAAAGAAACTACAGGATGCACATGCAGATCATTTGGATCCAACGGCTTCTTTAGTTATTTTTCCTTCTACTCATTTTCCCACAGGAATTCTTATGCAGGGAGAAGATTACATCTTAGAATGAATATTTTGAGCACACAAACAATAAGAAAATTAAAGACCTATTTAGATAAGGTTTCTCAATTGATTCTAGAAGAAAAATGAGACTGTCAATTAGCAGAAATTGTGGTACCTTTTACTAATGCTGAAATTGCTTCATTGGGGGAAGAAAAATGTATATTGGCAAGAAGCTTGCAATAATTTTTGGGGGGAGAGATTAAAAACAAATAACTCCAAAGCAAATGTGTAGTAGTAACTTAGCTAAGTGCTCTGGCTTCCAAACAGTTGAATGCATACACCCACACAAGAGCTATCTGGATTTGCTAATGAAAGACACAAGCATGCGTGTGTATACACGTGCACACACGTGCACACACACACACACACACACACACTCACACACCAGTTAATTTTTAATATGCCTTGACTAACTTAATGGCTGGGAGTTTCAAATTCTCCCTGGTGCCTGCAAACACTCCCTGCTGATACTCTTGAGTTAACATCTTTTAAAATCTATATTTCATCTTTGCTACCCAAAACACAATTGGGGAAGCGGCCTGCATGGCCACTTTCCCTGATTCTCACATGTCAGTGGGCCTTAAGGCCTGGTCTTTCTTGTTTCCTGTCATGGTGATCTCATGTTCCTTCCTCTACCCAGGTTCCTAGCCCAAGCAAATCCCTCAAGGTCCTGTCTCAGTCTGCCTGCCCGGGCCATTGTCTGTACAGCAATTCTTTGTTGATAATCAAATCCAACTGTGGTTGGAAAATCTCAGCATCTGGGAACTCAGCCTTTGGGAACTGAATTGAATTGAGACAGCATTAGAACCAATCCCTAACACAAGTGATTTCAGTTTAATAAAATAACTAATTGGATTCTTTCTCACATAGTAGAAGGGACACCAATTTCTGGGGCCCCTACACTCTATAGTAATGCAAAGAAGTCAGGAAAGTCAACTTACAGTTCAGAAAAAATTAGCAAAATGGTTCAGAGCCCTTACAGGTCAGTTCCAAAATTAGTTGTTTGTATAGCATCATTAGATTTTCCTGAATCTCTTAATACAGTTACTGACTCTTAATATGCAGAAAGAGTTGTTTAAGATACAAAAGCCACTGAGCTTATTCAGGATACCTTATAATTAACCTTACTATTCATTCAATTACAACAAGTAATCAGAAATAGAAACCATCCATTATGCATAACACATATGAGATCCCATGCAGGTTTATCAGACTCCCTAACACAGGATAATAAAGAAATTGACCAGCTACTAATAGGAAATGTGCTAGACGCTTCAGAATTTCATGAAAAAACCCCCACCATGTTAACAGCAAAGGTTTAAAGAATTTTCTATCACTTGGCAACAAGCCAAGGAAATTATAAGAAAATGTTCCACTTGTTCTTTGTATAACCAAATGCCATTACCTATAGGGAGTAATCCAAAAGATACCCAAAGAAATGAAATCGGCAAATGGGTATGTTCCATCTTTCAGAGTTTGGAAAATTAAGGTATGTGCACAATACCATAGACACATACTCAGGATTTTAATGGGCAACTGCTTTAAGTTCTGAAAAGACTGGCTTTCTAATTACACACTTATTAGAAGTTATGACAATTGTGGGAATATGTGTACAAATTAAGATGGACAATGCTCCAGTATATATTTCTAATGAAATCAAACAATTTTTGCATATTACCATATAAAACATATTACAGGTATACCACATAATCCTAAAAAAAAAAACAACTGTTCTAATCTTACTTTAAAAGAGATGCTTAATAAACAGAAAGGGGTAACAAAGACTGCTAGAAATAGAACATAATGCTTTATTAACTTTAAAAACTTAAATGGCAATGGACAAAAAACAACATCTGCTGAGAGACATTCTATTATAGAAAAAAAACTGCTGAATTAGAACATTCCATCTATTTTAAGGATGTCCTAACTTCATAATGGAAGGAAGGAAATATGTTGTGCTAGTGAGCAGGTTTTATTTTTGTTTCAACTGAAGAAGAAAAGCTGTGGATACCATCAAAATGAATAAAGATTAGATTTGACCAGGGGAGACCTCCTGAAAATCTTGGCTACAGACATAAAGGAAAAAATTCAAAAAGAACAACAAAACAGGTAACATAAACATGGATCCCTTTACATGGGAACAGCTTTAAGAGAGGTGAGATAAAAATGTCTCCATCCAGGACTTTAGCAAAGTCTACCCAATAAATCTTGGTGGCTAAGGAGTACTCAGGATTCATTATGCCATCTTTTCAAATGGAATGGATGAATATTTATATTACAGTTTGGTTATACAGTCCAAACTAGCCTAAAAAATGGATACATGCCTTACCAGCTCAAACAAAGATCAAAGCTTCATCTTTAGCTTATCTGTGCACACAGCACATTCCATACACATGTTAATGCAGAAGTGTATATTACCTTTGAAGGTTTATGTTTGCACAGCAACAGAACCAGACACCAAAGAAGACAAAATAAACAGCCCAGATGATCCTACCTCACAGACTGACTCCATAGCTTCTTCCTCAAGAATCTGCATCCAGACAACTTCAAGATGGCTAGCTAAGATGGACAGTAAATTTGAAAGTCTGGACAGACTTACAGACTGCTCCAACCAGGACTTCAGTTAAGCCTTGCACTTTCCCATCACACAGAGACTTGACAACAAATGATATAGCTAGCTTTCATAGGACTTGGTCATTATCTTAATTTTCTTAGGGATCCCAAAAGAGAGAGATAGATGTCTCATTCCTCCAAAAAGGGGGTGGATGGTTTTTGGTTGCCTGGTGGGTGATGGATGTTTGTTGTTGTTTTAGGGAGTTGATTACAAATTGCAAATGATCTTGGTCAGGGAGGAAATAAAATACAGGAGGTTAGACTCAGGGATTTCTCTCTTTGTCTTTCCTCTATTCTTCTTTCTCTCCTATTTAGTGTTGGGGAAGGAGGGTGAGGGAGGATGAAAGAAAAAAGGAGGGATATAGGAATAATAGGATAAAAGAGTAGAGTATTGGATCTACTTTTAAACTAAAAAACATCAGCAAGCCAAATATGTTTACATTGGTATAGAATTTTGCATATATAAGTTTCAGGCTTTTTAAACAACATAATACATATATACATACACACATATACATATATGTTTTAACTTTTGTTAAAGGCATTGCACCTATGCAACTCATTTAAATATGCAATGTGAAGTACTAGTCCTTGAAAGCTGTGATTGCAAACTGTTCTGAGTAATTAAGAAACACAAATTAGTAGTCAATCAATCAACTTTGTGGTCTTGTTAGGTAATAGTTTGGCTAATTACAGAAATAAGCTTTATTTAGCCTCCTTAAGATGTTTTCTAAGTTAAGCAGATAATAAATAGCTAGAAATGAGCAACATTTGTCTATTCGGATACATTACAGGTAGACAGATGCTCTTCAAAAACCTCAGAGATCTGCAGAATATGGTATTTAAAGATGCATGATGAATAATAGGCTTTTCATGACAGCGAGACATGCCAGTTCCTGGCAACACCCCATTCTACTACTAAAGAAGATGATGAGCATCGAAGAATCTACATGTGGAGTTTGCTCCAAATGTGGCAAGCTGCCACCAGGCAAAAAAAAAACTGCTTTAGCTTCCACTGTAGGCAGCATGCTATCCAAACTTGACAAACAGGACATGGAAGAAGTCAACTGCTGGACTTTGCAAGGACGAGGTAGGCAAGTCCTTCATAATTCCTGTTTCGCAGGAAAGAATCTCGGATACTGGGCCAGAAGGCTGAAGGTGATACTCTAATAATGCAGAGAAGCATTTAATGACTATCCTGGCAGCCAGAAACCGTTGCCATTTCTTCAGTTTCAGAAGCTACTTGCTCTGTACCTCCTGTTTACTCAGGTAATATTTATCATTCTCGGGTTCTGCTGGGGTTAAAGACTAGATAGTTATAATCTCACAATTAAGCTTAAGTTGTTAAGTATTTAAGAAAATGTTTTTCCAGGCGGTGGTGGCGTACACCTTTAATCCCAGCACTTGGGAGGCAGAGGCAGGCAGATTTCTGAGTTTGAGGGACAGCCTGGTCTACAGAGTGAGTTCCAGGACAGCTTGGGCTATATAGAGAAACCCTGTCTCAAAAAAAAAACAAAACAAACAAAAAAAAAGAAAATGTTTTAATGTCTAGCTATATAATAGCTATAGGTTGATAAATTCAAGTTATGATAGAAAATTATTTAAATGCAGAACTCTGACCTCACCAAGATAGGATAGTTGATGGAGCACTATCTTCAAGGTTGACAAATACAAATGGACTGGACATTATGGATGTCGTTTTTACCTGATAGTTTCATAATTGTTATTATTGAATGTAGTTTATTAATATAAGAGAAAGAGCCTTTGTTCAACTAAAGGGGAATTGTTTTGTGCACTGTGTGTTCAGACGCCAATCACTGTGCCCAGAGATCTGGTTGCAGTATGGATGTTCGCACAGCCATTATTATTGAAGCATCTACTGCCTCAATGTTTTGTTGTAATTATTCTCCATCACCTTTGATTGGTTAATAAAGTTCTGATCAGCCTACGGCTGGAGAGGAGAGTTAAGGTGGAGCTTCTAATCCCAGGGAGGGGGTCCTGGATGGAAAGGAGGGAGAAATTTCCAGGAGAGACTGGCCATGTGGGAGCCGATGGGGACACAGATGGAGCAGGAGCGTCCAGGATGAGACTAATATGGAAGGTAATGGGGCACATGGCTGGGTAGTTGGCAGCATAGTTGGTTAGAATAGGTGAACGTCTGCCCAGCTATAGTGCTTGAAACATTAATAAATATAACAGGTCTCCATGTCATTATTCAGGTACAAGGGAGGACATAGAAAATCCCCACACTTTTACATGCCACCAAATAATAGGAATTAGCAATCGTTGATCATTAATCTCTCTCAATACCAGTGGATGAAATTCCCCAATAAAAAGACACAGATTAACAAAATACATGTGAAAACAGAACCATCTGCTGCTGTGTACAAGAATCGTACTTCAGTACCAAAGATAGACATTACCTCATATAAATGGAGAAATATTTTCTATGCAAATGGACTCAAGAAGCAAGCTGGCATAGCCATTCTAATATCTAACAAAATAGACTTCAAATTTAAACAAAAGAGATGGGGTAGGACACTTCATATTCATTAAAGAAAAAATCCACCAAGATGATTTCTCACTTCTGCACAACTGTGTTCCAAGTGCAAGGACATTTGTAAAATGAAACATTACTAAAGCTTAAATCATTCATCAAGTCTCACAGGTCAATAGTAGTAGACTTCAACACCCCATTCTCACTAAAGAACAGGTATTCCAAAAACTAGACAGAGAAATAACAGAAATAACAGATGTTATGACCCAAATGAACCTAACATGTCTACAGAACATTTCACTCAAACACAAAAGAAGATACTTTCTCAGCACCTCATGGAACTTTCTCCAAAACTAACCATATACTTGGTCAAAAACCAAGTCTTAACAGATACAAGAAAATTGAAATAGCTGCCTGTAGCCTAAGACTACCATGGATGAAAGCCAGATTTCAACAACAGAAACAACAGAAAGCCTTAAAAAAATCATGAAAAATGAATATTCCTCTACTAAATGAATACTGGGTCAAGGCAGAAATAAAGAAAGAAGTTAAAGACTTCTTAGAATTCAATGAAATGAAAATGAAGGCACAACATACCCAAACTTATGGGGCATAATGAAAGTGGTGCTAAGAGGAAAGTTCATAGCATTAAGAGGAAAATTCACAGCATTTCATAAAGAAATGGAAGAGATCTCATACTAGAACTTAACAGCACACCTGAAAGCTCTAGAATGAAAAGAAGCAAATAAATCCAAGAAGAGTAGATGGCAGGAAATAATCAAACTGAGGGTTGATATAATAAAATAATAACAGAATGACACAAAGAATCAATGAAACAAAAAGTTAGTTTTATGAGAAAAACAACAAGATAAAGAAATCTCTATCCAAACTAACTAAAAGGTAGAGAAAGAATATCCAAGTTAACAAAATCAGAAACAAAAGTGGGACATAATAACAGTCACTGAGGAAATCCAAACAGTCATTAGGTCATACTTTAAAACCTGTACTCCACAAAACTGGTAATAGACAATTTTCTTTATATTCATATACATATATATGTATCTATGTATATATATGTATATATACATAGATATATGTATGTATATATGTATACATATGTATATATACATAGATATATGTATGTATATATACATACATATGTATATATACATAGATATATACATATGTATACATATATGTATATATACATACATATGTATATATACATATATTACATAGATGCATATATGTGTGTGTATGTATGTGTATATATATATATATATATATATATATATATATCACTTGCCAAAGTTAGATCAAGAACTTAAGCAATTTAAATAGACTTATAACCCATGAGGAAATAGAGTCATCAAAAGTATCCCAACTAAGAAATGGCAAGGAGAACATGGTTTTAGTGTAGAATTCTCCAAGACTTTCAAAGGAAGAGCTAATGCCAATACTCAAAATATCCCACAAAATAGAAACAGAAGGAGATTTGGAAACATCAACCAAGAAAATTACAGACCAATTTCTCTCATGAACATTGATGCAAGAATACTCAATAAAGTATCGGCAAACCAATCCAATAATGCATAAAAAAGATCATCAATCTACTAAAATCTACCACATAAACAAACTGAAAGAAAAAAACCCACATAATAATTTCATTAGATGTCGAAAAAGCCTTTGACAAAATCTAACACCCTTTCATAATGAAAGTATTGAAGGGATCAGAAGGGACATACCTAATCATAATAAATGCAATATACAGCAAGCCTATAGTCAACATCAAATTAAATGAAGACAAACTCAAAGTAATTCCATTAAACTCAAAAACAAGACAAAGCTCTCTCCATATCAGTTCAAAATAATACTTAAAGTTCTAGCTAGAGCAATAAAACAACTAAAGGAGATCAAGGGGATACACATAGGAAAGGAAGAAGCCAAAGTATCTCTATTTGTGAATGATATAGTTAAAGTAGAAACTTAAGGGTTATTTGGAAAGTCTTTTGTGTCAGATGGTGTTTTGCTAAGGCAGACACATGAAGGTCCTTTTCACTGAAGCAGACACAGGTAGGGGAAAGACTAAGGTAGACTTGTGAAGGCAGCAGACACAGGTGAAAGGATGTTCTGCTAAAGCAAGCATAGGAAGGGACATGTGGTAAAGGATGGATGTATTGATCTGCCTTACACTGCATAGCTGAGCTCCATATGTCAGGACTCCATAGAGAGAAATGCACTGAAAACCTTCTGGTGGTATGATGCATGCCACAGGGTTGCTTTTCATTTTTTTTTTCTGTTTTTGTAGACCCAGGCCGATTAGCAGAGTGATATCAGCTGAGACAGACTCACATGCTATGGCAAGAGCCGTGGAGGGCACATGATGTTTGGAGGATATAAATAGGACTCCATGGGCAGTGACGGGAGTCGGAGCTTGGCTTGCTTGAAGAGCCAGGCGTGCAATGCTTGTTGGTCTCGAGTCTTTGCTGATCTTTGCTTCACCGAGAGAGGCACAGCCAAGAACTTGTAGGCATAAATTTTTTGCAACCTATTTTTAATAAGGGTTCAACCTCTCCTCTAGCTCACCACCAGCAGCAGGGGTAGTGGATCTGGGGGAGTGGACCTGCTCAGCAGTAGTTCTTTGGGGGTGAGCTCGATCTTCTCCAGCAGCAGTTCAGGCCTGTAGCAAACACCAAATGTGACTCAGCAGCTGCAGACCAGTCCTCTAGGCAGGCGGACATGAACTGGCAGCTTCGGTCCAGTTCTTTTGGTGGGAAGATATGAGGCATGAACACCAACCAGCCTGAGGTGAGGTTGTTGAAGTGGCGAGCTGCTGCAGGAGCCCCAGGAGTTCCTTGGTGAGTTCCTCAGTGGCAATGTTGTTACCACAAGTTGAGCTCAACAAGGGTATATAAGGTGACCCAACACATGTGCGACTTTAGCGACAAATAGTGAGGCAGAGCAAACCAAGTCAGTGCTCAGTGCGTGTCTCCCACTGTCCATGGGGTCATATTTATACTCTTTTTTTTCTTTTCCAAGATTTATTTATTACATGTGAGTACACTGTAGCTGTCTTCAGACACCAGAAGAGGCATCAGATCCCATGACAGATGGTTGTGAGCCACCATGTGGATGCCTGTATTTGAAATCAGGACCTTTGGAAGAGCAGCCTTTCTCTTACCCGCTTAGCCATCTCTCCAGCCCCCATATTTATTCTCTCTCTCTCTCTCTCTCTCTCTCTCTCTCTCTCTCTCTCTCTTATTGTTTGTTTTTTGAGATAGGGTTTCTCTGTGTAGCCCTGGCTGTCCTGGAACTCACTCTGTAGACCAGGCTGGCCTCGAACTCAGAAATCCGACTTCTCCTGCCTCCCAAGTGCTGGGATTAAAGGCGTGCGCCACCACTGCCCAGCATTTATACTCTTTCATTAAGCCTCCTTTCACATGTCTGCTATATCAAAACATCCTTTCACCTGTGCCTGCTTCAGGAGAACATTCTTCCATGTCTCTGCTTGAGCAGAACATCCTTTCCCCTGTGTGCCCCAGAAAACCATCATTTGACATAACTGACTTTCCAAGGAAACTAGAAGTTTCTGGTGTTCCTGTTGGCACTAGTCCCTCCTGCTGATTGGTGTTTTCTATCCTGGCTCTACTGAACTGGACTGCTTGTGTATCTGAAAAACATTTGTGAGTGGACCAAGCTGCTGCTGCTGACCTGTGAACTGAACTGCCAATTTCTAGACAATGCAGATGGGATTTGCTCCAAAGAACCATTTCTAAACAGGTCCACTTCCCCTGTGTCCTTTATTTTCCACTACCTCTGGTGGGTGGTGGGCTACAATGGTGGTTAAAGTATTAAAGAACCATCATTTAATTTACCCAAAAGTAGGGTAAATTAAAGCTACAAATAGTAATATACATAAATTACCCCAAAATTCTACCAGAGAACTCCTACAGCTGATAACCACTTTCAGTGAAGTGGCTGGACACAATATTAACTAAAAAAAATCAATAGTCCTCCTATGTACAAAATATAAATGGGTTAATAAAGAACCCAGGGAACCAACATCCTTCACAATAGTCTCAAATAATATAAAATATCCTGAGATAACTCTAATGTCTATTCCTGCACAAACATCATGACCAAGAAGCAAGTTGAGGAGAAAAGGGTTTATTCAGCTTACACTTCCACACTGCTGTTCATCACGAAAGGAAGTCAGGACTTGTCTTAGTCAGGGTTTCTATTCCTGCACAAACATCATGACCAAGAAGCAAGTTGGGGAGGAAAGGGTTTATTGAGCTTACACTTCCACACAGCTGTTCATTACCAAAGGAAGTCAGGACTGGAACTCAAGCAGGTCAGGAAGCAGGAGCTGATGCAGAGGCCATGGAGGGATGTTCCTTACTGGCTTGCTTCCCCTGGCTTGCTCAGTCTGCTCTCTTATAGAACCCAAGAATACCAGCCCAGAGATGGTACCACCCACAAGGGGCTCTACCCCACTTGATCACTAATTGAGAAAATGCCCCACAGCTGGATCTCATGGAGGCATTTCCCCAACTGAAGCTCCTTTTCCTATGATAACTCCAGCCTGTGTCAAGTTGACACACAAAACTAGCCAGTACAATTGACCCCTTGTCAACTTGACACACCAACATATCACTATTAAGCCTCAACCCTTACTTTATTCATCCCCAAGATGTAAATAACGTAAAAAGACCCACAGTCTTTACATAAAAATTCAAAGTCTCTTAACTGTGGGCTCCACTAAAATACTTCTTCTTTCAAGAGGGAAAAATATCAGGGCACAGTCACAATCAAAAGCAAAACTCAAACTCCAATGGTTCAATGTCTGGGATCCAACTCACAATCTTCTGGGCTCCTCCAAGGGCTTGAGTCACTTCTCCAGCTCTGCCCTTTGTAGCACACACCTTGTCTTCTAGGCTCCAGCTGCCTGTACTCCACTGCTGCTGCTGTCCTTGGTGGTCATCTCATGGTACTGGCGTCTCCAAAACACCATTATCTTCCGCTATAACTAGGTTTCACCAACAGCCTCTCACAGGCTTTCTTCATGGTGCCACGCCTCAACTCTTGCATGACCCCTTCAGTCCTGGGCTGTCAGTTACAACTGAGGGTACACTTTCACCAATGGCCTTCCATGGCCTCTCACAGTACCAAGCCTCAGCTGTTCTTCATGATGCCTTCATGCCTTCAAAAGCAGTACCACCTGGGTGACTCTTACACAGTACCAAGTCCTGCTACAGCATGAGGCACAACCTTGGCTATCTGGAACACACCCTCTGTGCTTTCAGAAAACAGTTCCCAGAAGATTTCATCTCAGTGATGCTGGTTTCTTCTTAATCACCGCTAATTTCTTAGCTCCAGCTAACCAGCATCAATAGTCCCAGTAACACAAAGGTTGACTTTAATAGTTTTGGTATCTTGTTACTCACAGCTGATTCTTCAGCCCCAGCTAACCAAAACCACAGAATCTTCATGGCCCTGATAAGAGTCTTTAATTTTCCCTCTGAAACTTCACAAGCCAGGCCTCCATCTTCTGCCTTGTTCTCAACATAATCTTCCAAGCTCCTACACATCTCACAGAGGTCTCAACATTGAATGGACCATCTAGCCCAAAGTTCCAAAGTCCTTCCACAGTCCTCCCCAAAACATGGTCAGGTTGTCACAGGAATACCCCACTACGCTGGTACCAATTTGTCTTAGTCAGGGTTTTTATTCCTGTACAAACATCATGACCAAGAAGCAAGTTGGGGAGGAAAGGGTTTATTGAGCTTACACTTCCACACAGCTGTTCATTACCAAAGGAAGTCAGGACTGGAACTCAAGCAGGTCAGGAAGCAGGAGCTGATGCAGAGGCCATGGAGGGATGTTCCTTACTGGCTTGCTTCCCCTGGCTTGCTCAGTCTGCTCTCTTATAGAACCCAAGAATACCAGCCCAGAGATGGTACCACCCACAAGGGGCTCTACCCCACTTGATCACTAATTGAGAAAATGCCCCACAGCTGGATCTCATGGAGGCATTTCCCCAACTGAAGCTCCTTTTCCTATGATAACTCCAGCCTGTGTCAAGTTGACACACAAAACTAGCCAGTACAGGACTGGAACTCAAGCAGGTCAGGAAGCAGGAGCTGATGGAGAGGCCATGGAGGGATGTTACTTACTGGCTTGCCTCCCCCGGATCTCATGGAGGCACTTCCCCAACTGAAGCTCCTTTCTCTGTGATAACTCAGGCCTGTATCAAGTTGACACACAAAACAAGCCAGTACATCTAACCAAGATATATATCTTCAAATGAAAGACATGTATGACAAGAATTTCAAGTTTCTGAAGAAAGAAATTGAAGAAGACCTCAAAAGTTGGAAAGATCTCCCATGCTCGTGGATCAGTAGGATTGACTTAGTAAAAATGACCATATTACCAAAAACAATCTTCAGATTCAATGCAACCACATCAAAAGTCCAATGTGACTCTTTAAAGACCTTGAAAGAACAATACTCGACTTCGTATGTCAAAGCAAAACACCTAGGATAGCTAAAACAATCCTGTACAATAAATGACTTTCTTTTATTGTTTTTTGGAGAGATCAGGAATACAAGGGATATAACTAATCATAATAAAGGTAATATACACCAAACCGATAGCCAACATCAAATTAAATGAAGAGAAACTTAAAATAATTCCACTAAAATTGAGAACAAGACAAAGCTCTCTCCATATCTATTCATAATAGTACAAAGTTCTAGCCAGAGCACCATCTCTGATTTCAGGCTATACTTCAGAGTTATAATAATAACAACTGCATGGTATTCACATAAAAACAGACAGGTTGGACTGGAGAATGGCTCAGCGGTTAAGAGCACTGACAGCTCTTCTGAAGGTCCTGAGTTCAAATCCCAGCAGCCACATGGTGGCTCACAACCATCCATAATGAGATCTGACGCCCTCTTTTGGTGTGTCTGAAGATAGCTACAGTGTACTTACATATAATAATAAATAATCTTTGGGCCAGAACAAGTGGGGCCGGAGCGAGCATGGATGGAGTTCAATTCCCAGCAACCACATGATGGCTCACAACCATCCATACAGTTACAGCGTACTCATATACATAAAATAAATAAATAAACCTTTAAAAGAACAGGTTGATCAATGAAATCAAAGACCTGGATGTAAATCCATACACCTATAGACACCTGACAAAGAAACCAAAATTATATAATGGAAAAAGAAGCATCTTCAGTAAATGGTGCTGGTCTAACTGGATGGCTGCATGTAGAAGAATGCAAATAGATCCATATCTATCACCCTACACAAAACTCAAGTCCAAGCAACTCAAAGACCGCAACATAAACTGGATACTTTGAATCTAATAGAAGAGAAAGTGGGAAATAGCCTTGAACAAATCAGTACGGGAGACAATTTTCTGAACAGACCACCAATAGTGCAGGCACTAAGATCAACAATTAATAAATGAGACCTCATGAAACTGAAAAGCTTCTGTAAGGCAAAGTGTATCATCAATGGGACAAAACAGCAGCCTATAGAATGAGAAGACCTTCGCCAAGCCTATATCCAATACAGAACTAATATCCAAAATATACAAATAGCTCGAGATACATCAACAAGTCAAATATTCCCATTTAAAAATGGGGTACAGATCTAAACAGAATTCTCAACAGAGGAATCTCAAATGTCTGAAAGACACATAAAGACATGTTCAAAGTCCTTAGTCATCAGGGAAATGCAAATCAAAATTTCTCTGAGATTCCATCTTATACGGGTCAGAATGGCTAAGATCAAAAACTTAAGTGGCAGCACATGGTGGTGAGGATGTTGAACAAGGGGAACACCCCTACATTGCTGGTGGGAGTGCAAACTTGTACAGCAATTTTGGGAATCAATATGGCAGTTTCTCAGAAAATCAACTACCTCAAGACCCAGCTATACCATCCTGGGCATATACCCAAAGGACAATCCATCCCACCACAAGGATACTTGCTTGACAATGTTCATAGCAGCTTTATTCATCATAGCCAGAAACTGGAAACAACCTAGATGTCCCTCAACTGAAGAACGGATAAGAAAAATGTGCTATATTTATATACAATGGAATACTATTCAGCTGTTAAAAATAATATGAAATTTGCAGATAAATGGATGGAATTAGAAAAAAATTCTGAGTTCAGTAACCTAGACCCAGAAAGACAAACATGGTATGAACTCACTTATAAGTGAGCATTAGCTGTAAAGGAAAGGATAACCACACTATAGTCTGTCACTGACCCAGAGAAGCCAAGTAACACGCAGGGCTCAAGGGGGAAACACATGAGTTTTCCTAAGAAGGGGAAATAGGAAAGATATTGTGGGTGATCTGGGGGCAGGTGGGGATGTGAACAGGAGGGATCAGGTGAGGGGAGCGTGGAAGGAGAGAGTACTGAAGAGACAAGTGGAATTGAGGTGTATCCCAGGGATGAGCTAGAAACCTTGTGCAATGGAAATTCCTAGTAATGGAGAGGGAGCCTGAGCCCGCCATCTCTTGTAACCAGGCAAGGCTTCTGTGGAGAGACTAAGACACCAATCCAGCCACAAAATTTATAATTAATTTGTCCTGCCTACAAGATGTACTGGGGTAAAGGTGGTGCAGACATTATGTGAGTGACCAACTAATGATTGGTCCACTTTTAGACCCATGCCATGAGACATTCCTGACACTGCCTGGAGGATCAGGAACCAGAGGTGGGATAGCCCAGAAACCCAGGATAAACCAAACAGGACAATATATATACATATACATGTATATATATGGTTAGGGTTAGAGTTATATGTTAGAGGTTAGGTTATATAGGATTGTGCATCCATGCGTGTGTGTGTGTGTGTGTGTGTGTGTGTGTGTGTGTGTGTGAAATGATCCGTGATCCGTAATGATATTCTGCTATACTTGTAGACAGGAACCAGAGAGACATTATGGAGCCTTGATATGAGGGGTGGTGCCTAGCCTTACTGCAGCTTGATATGCCGTGACTGGTTGATATCCATGGGAGGTCTACCCTTTCTTGAAGAAAAATGGAGAAGTGGGTGGGGAAGGGCAACTGGGAGGAGGGGAGGGGAGGCAAACTGTGTTCAGGATGTGATAACTGAGAGCACAACTTTAATCACAGCACTGGGGAGACAAAGGCAGATGGTTCTGAGTTCAAGGTCAGCCTGGTCTACAGAGTGAGTTCCAGAACAGTTGGGGCCACACAGGAAAACATTGTCTCAAAACCAACCAACAAACAAAAACCAAACAAAACTAAAACAAAGGCACATACAGAGTGTCTAGCCAAGCCAGACACACAACCCAGGGCCACTTGAAGGAGAGTCTCCACCATACATCTTCTGACTTCATTGGTTCAGTCTAAATCAGAGTTATCTACAGTCCCTGGGAAACTGTACAGAGCCCCTCAGAGTATCACTACACATCACAGGAACTGTGATAACATCGCTCCCTGCAACCCACAGGAGACAGAGACCATCTACGGAGTGTGGAGCATTGCTGGACTCCTGGACATCTCTAGACCCACATCTGAGGTATGAAGACTTTCTAAAGACTCCCTTTGGCTATCAGACTTTTGAGACAATGGGCCCTAAGAAACTAGATATTCCCAGGATTATCATGCTGGAAGAAGAAATCAGGGAAATCTGTGTGACAGATAGAGGGAGGATTTGTCTCTGGGAAACAGATTTTTTAAAAGAACTTACTTATTTGTATGGTGTTCTGCCTATGTGTATGTATGTGTGCTGCGTGAGTGCCTGGTGCCCTCAGAGGTCAGGAAAGAGCTCTAAGAGCTACTGATAGGTTAAAAATGCAGGCGAGGGGTGGGGTACCTTTGGCAGCACGTGCCAAGATGTACCCTTGAGAAATTATGATGAGCAACAGATCTGGTGTAAGAGGCTTGTTGGGGGAGGGGAGAAAGAAAGGATAACAGCCTTCCTGGTTTCCTCAAGTCTCCTACCAGCTAGGTGTTTTTCTCATCTCTGTTTTAATGGAGACACAAACCCACTCTTTCACCTCCTCGCTGCCCCTTCTCTTGACCTTTCAGGCTAAAGAATGTTCTAGAATGTGTTCCCATCAACCTGGATGGACTGGAGTTGAACCTTCCTTATTCTGGGTTCATTTTTCCACAAAACAGGGATGTGACATGTCACTCTTGGGTGAGATCTTTCTCACGCTGTAGGGGCAGGGCGTGTGCCAGGAAGTAAGGCTGCCCTTTGACAAAGCCCATTCTGGAGGAGGTCCTTCTGAGTGTCTCCTCTTCGGCAACTCTCTCTGGATTCCTTCCTCTCCTGCATAACCTACCTTTGATTATTAAAACACCCTCGGGCAAAAACAGGAAGTGGAGGTTAGTTGTGTGTGAATGAAACTCAGGAGGAGGGAGGAGGAGGAGGAGGAGGAGGGGGGAGGAGGAGGAGGAGGAGGAGGAGGAGGAGGAGGAGGAGGAGGAGGAGGAGGAGGAGAGGGAAGAAGGAGGCCTGGCCACTTGGCTGGTTTTCCTGACTCTTTTTTTTTTCTTTGCTGGTAGTCTCTCCGACTCAACTACATCCTTATTTTCTGTTCCACAGGAAGGATTTGGGCGGCTGCCTCCTGTCTGCTCAAATCCCCAGCTGTCAATCATAGCTGCTGGCTTGGGTACCTTGGAGACACTGGTATCACGGCAATTAAGGGCAACTGCCACAATAATAATAATAATGATGATGATGACAGCTACCACTTACTAAACACTCACTCTGTGCAAGGCGTTCTCTGTGCTTTCCACACAATAATAGTCCGACTAATCCTCCCAGCAACCCTCTGAAATCTGTGTTACTATTTTTTTCCAATTAAAAAAAAAAATATATATATATATACACACACACACACACATATATATATCTGTATACGGGTGTGTGGCTTGCACCTGTAGTCCTGGCTAAGCAGAGACCAAAACAGGTGGATAACCAGAGCTCAGAAACTGGAAACCAGCCTGGAAAAGCTAGCAGTGGAGAGTCCAACTCCAAACAAGAACAACAAAAATGGTTTAAGTGTCTATTTTGTTCATCTTCAGCTGGTAGTGGTTTTTTTTTTTCCTTTAGTGACAGCACAAAACTCGTGTTTCTCTTCATTCACATTGTTGCGTTTTATCTTCATTCCATACCGCCTTTATCATTGTGTTTCTTTCGCAACTGCCTTTATTAGTGTATCTCCTGAAGTGTTGTTTTTATTAGCCTTGACTACTTATCTTCATTACAGTGTATCTTTTCTTACTACTTCTTTTTCTTTAATTAAGATGTGGGCTTGGCATGTAACTTAGTTGGTGGAGTGCCTATCACCCTGTTGGGAGTGAGCGAAAGAAACTTACTCTACTGTTTACTTTTCAGACTCCATTTAATCACCGGGAGGAACTAAATTCAAGGTCCCAGGCCATGGGGGAGCTGGGGACTTCCTATCAGCTGAACAGCTTCTGTTGTAAACAGCTGTCTGAGCCCAGACTTCTCAGGGACGGCTTCTCCATCTACCTGCCAGAGTCAAACCAGTTCATGTCTCCAGGCTAGGAAAGAGCCCCTATCCAACTTCTCCAAATGTCTTCCTAATTGTCTGCTAGTGGGTAAAGAATATAGAAATTGTGGTGAGAGGATGACATAAACTCCATTATAGGACCAGGCCTGACTTCAAAAAAAAAAAAAAAAGTCATCCCTTTTAGGAACTGACCATAAAACACCCCCTAAGTCATCTATTCCAGGAAATGACCATACCCCCCTCCCCCAAGTCCTCAGTCCCAGGAACTAGGCCATAAAAATCCCCCATCCAAGCCGGGCGGTGGTGGCACACGCTTGTAATCCCAGCACTTGGGAGGCAAAGGCAGGCAGATTTCTGAGTTCGAGGCCAGCCTGGTCTACAGAGTGAGTTCCAGGACAGCCAGGGCTATACAGAGAAACCCTGTCTCAAAAAAACAAAACAACAATAACAACAACAAAATCCCCATCCAAAGAACAGCCTGGAGATCACCACTAGGATGGTGAAATACCTTATCTCAGGATGTGCCATCTGTGCTGGGCAGCCTTATATGGTTTAGATATCTCATCCCACAGTAAAATGTTCATGATACAGGAATGCAGTCCACCAACCACCTGGACACAAGCTAATCAAAAACAGACCCATGGAACACCCCCGGTATCCATCAATAACGATTACCTAACCCTAGCTAAAATTCCCCTAGTTCCCTATAACAAGCCCTGTGCACCCCTGCATGCAAGCTTCTTGCTTTCGTGAAATAGAAGCACTCTTCCAATTGCACACACGAGTGATGGCCTCCATGCAGTACTTCTGGACTTATCAGTGGTTATCTAAAGCAAGGGGCATAAGTTGTGAAAGTACATAACCAATGGCCTGTTGTGCCCTTAATTAACTGCACAAAACCAGCTGACTTGCTGCTCTGATGCTGGTGTGAAACTTTGTTTCTTCCCAGCCTGTCTCTCACTCTATGTTGAAACCATGGGTCAGAGTTCTTCCCCAGCCTCATCTGGCTTAGACCTTATCTTATAGCGCTTCCAGAAGAAAGCCAGAAGCTGGTCACCCTGATAGGACATCTGGTTCTCCTCCCTCTCCTCCCCAACTCTACTGGTTGTCCTTGGTGTGCCAGTCTGTCTGTGTCTGTCAGTTCTGTCTACAGTTTTAATGGCTTCATTCTTGCTCTGTGTTTGTTATTCGGAGGAAAGGGCCAAACTTCATCTGCTGGCCGTTTACCCCTTGGCTTAGTTTTAACTCATTTCAAGGATTTTCAGAAAAAAAAAATAGGGCTGACTTGGAACAACAAAAATGGATAAACTGACTCTGCTCATGTAGCCCCTGCACAGGAAGCCAGTGAGCCCTGCTGGAGAAGCCTCCTGCCTGGATCAGTGGGATTCAGTAGGTAACAGGGGCTCCTCCCTTGAAATTAGGGCTGGAGCAAGGGAATTCTGTCTGTTTTAAATGTTTAAATGTATGTGGCCATTATGTATTCATTTCTGACTGGTCTTAAATATATGGATTTACTATCATATATATATATATACATACACATATATACATATACATTGCATACATATACACGTACACGTGTGTGTGTGTGTGTGTGTGTGTGTGTGTGTGTGTGTATGTGTGTAAAATATCTAAGACAAAGTTAGCTTAAACTTGAAACTCAAGGTTGGAGCCATCCAGAGCAGCAACAAACGGCATGAACCCAACAAAGGAGCAGGTCCCCAAAGATACTTTTACATTGGGATAAGATTTTACATAATTTCTGTCCTATCTTAAAAATCAAGTTTATAGAAAATAAAGTTTAAAACTGTGGTTGATTAATGAGGTATTAAAACTGTACCTCCAATTCGCTCATATACGAGAAGTTTTCTTGGTGGCAGCCAAACTTTATAGCATCAAAATAATGCACTTGGTATTGATTTTAGAGGCACTGAATTGTTCGCACTGTTAAAAACTGGTTTTGTCTTCTAAAAGTTATGGCTATGCTCTACAACGTCACCCCTTTAAAAGGTGCTGTATTTTAATACTGCAAAAACAACTTTTAAAAACATTTAAGTATATAAGACCATGTGACAGTTTCAAATTTATCAGATATTTTATTATAATGTCTTTATTAATATACGATGGTTACGATGAAGAAGGTAATTGTGGTGGAGGTAACCATGATAGTGATGGAAAGTATAATGACTGATAATCATTAGGGACAACAGCCATCACATTATGGACCCACAAAGGGGTCAATTTATATCGGAGAGGCTCAAGCAGTTCCCATGGCGACGGCTGTGGATCTGAGTGATGAGAATGATGGATGTGCAGCAGAAGGTTTAAAAAAGACAAAAGCAGAAACGGGCTGCAGTTCTCAGCAGGAGAGAGAGAAGTTGTCGGGAAAGACGCAGGTCACTTTGAGACAGTCGTCCCAAATGCATTAGAGGAGCTGTACAAACCTGCCACAGAAGCCACGATGAGCCACAGTCAGGACAGTCACTGCGGCTTAAACAGGAGACCCCTCCTGTTCAGGACCGCCACAGCCACAGTTGCAAAGTGTGCAGCTACTGATTAATGCAATGCGATGTCCACTAGGCATGCATTCCTGAGGTCTTTTTTCTGCTGTAGCTTAGTCTTTTCCTTTTTCTTTTTATTATATAAAGTATATTGCCCTGTAAATTATGTTAATGGTACCAGGGATAAAAAAATTAAGAAAATTTTAATTTAAAATAAAAACTAAATCAGGGACATAGGTAAACACAAGAGACGAAAGACTTCCTATCTTATGAGACAATAACCTTAGGCAGTCTGACAAAGAATTTGGAACTATTTCTCAACCGTGGGTCACAACCCTTTGGGGTCCAAAGACTGTTTTTACAGAGGTAGCCTGGCATTGATGGCACATCAGATGTTTATTTTATGATTAATGTAACCACAACATAAAAAAACTATATTAAAGGGTTGCAACATTAAAGAAAATGAGAATCACTGGCTCATAAGGTCAATTCAGGCTAACAAAGACAAGTTTAGCATATTTTTACTAGCATTATAAAGATATAGCTTTTATTATAAAGTGAGTCATACAGGAAACTGTTATGCTCTATAATGATTTGCCATATAAAGGTCAGAAAAGTTCCCAGTCTCTTTAAGGGCATGGTTATAGACTTAAAGCTTTTATTTTGATGCAGAGAAGACGCCAATTTAAAACTGTTATTTTAAATCTAAACCTCATGAGAATAAAACACAGAATCCGGGTCTTATGAAGCTACTAAATTACTGAAAACTATCAAGGATAGCTAAGAAATGCAACTTGATAGCCAGCCACCTTGTGAGTGGTCATACCTTCAATATCTTCAGAAATGCATTTGAAGTCGTGCTAAGACCTGATACAATTACAGGACAAAGCTTTATTTGGCTTTCTGTACGTGTTCTCAAGGTTAAGCCTAAAACACATAACTAAAAACAAGCAAGGTTTGTTTAACTCAGCTATACTTAATAGATTATGGGCTTCAAACCTGTCAGAGGATCTGCTGAATATGTCATTTAAGATCCTTAAACTTATTATGAAAGACAGAGACTGTAAACTTCTAACAGTGACTCCCCCACCCCCAGGGTGTCCAAGAAGATATGGGTACAATGACCAAGGACTCCACCTGGATTGTGGTATACGTTAGTCACTGGGAAAGACGGCCCCAACACCTCACCTGCTGCTAGGGTCTGGCCCGAACTGTTTACAAACAGGACACTGGAGCTGCATCACATTGCTTCAGACAAATAAGTCAGCCTCCCGAGTTCCTCTTCCGCAGGGAGGCCTCTCAGACTTGCCAGACTGATGCTGCTGCTATGGGACTTACGCCCCCACCAAAGCCATCGACTTCAGGAGCCTGATGGGGTGGCTGTGGTGGTAATAGGTAAGTCTCTGTCATTTTATTTGCTACATAGGCCATTTGGATTATACTTCCAGCTCTAACTTGTTCCTCTCGGGTCTGTGATGGCATTGACGGTTAGGCTAACTGTGGGTCTGTCCACTTGGCAGCAGTAGGCAGCCATCTTCTTCCCCACAAGGCTACAGCCACCTTATTAGTCCACTCATATATAAAAATCGAGACTGTTTCTAGATCTACTAGGGCTCCTGTTAAGAAAAGGCAGGCAGGTTTCCCTTGCTCATGGGTTTCATATTAAAAGATAAATAGTTTTCAGATATACGTTTTCACTATTCCTTTACCTAAAGTGACTCACTTTATGATGACTGCCTCCAGTAACCAACCAACCACCTGTGTCTCACAGTGAGTAATAGGACAGGAGAAAATATAAATTTTATGTAAGTTCTGAAGATATGAAAGCTTAAATCATGAGGATCTAAGAAAATATTTGAGCATCTAAAAATTATAGGGTTTAAGAAGGCATTTAAAGTTGATAAGTGCAAATTATGAAAATTAGAATACACAAAAACCTAAATGATAAGAAAATGATTTAAGCTGGGCAGTGGTGGTGCATGCCTGTAATCCCAGCACTTGGGAGGCAGAGGCAGGCAGATTTCTGAGTTCGAGGCCAGCCTGGTCTACAGAGTTAGTTCCAGGACAGCCAGGGCTATACAGAGAAACCCTGTCTCAAAAAAAAAAAAAAAAAAAAAAAAGATTTTAAGAGATTTAAAAGAGGAATAAGATATGCTACAGATTCCTTTCCTTTGCTATGCTACTGGTGTCTTAAGATTTCAAAAGTTCAGAGCTTTCACATTAATCAATGGAATTCTGATAAATTGTTAGTTCGACTCTGGTGAAGCTTTCCACTGCATAATCTGCTATCATAGGCACGTGTTCAAAGTTTTAAATTCCCCTTGATTGTCTTTAAATATAGACTTAAAAATGTTTCTCATTATGATAAATCTATGTACACCCAGTCTTCTGGATAGGAGGAAAAAGCACCCCTCTTTCATGATTTATTCTGAAAATCAAGATCAAATGACCATTTGCCCCTTCTGCTCCATGGAAGGCTTCTGTCTTCCCTGAACTTGCCTGAAAGAGCATTCATACTTTTAACCCAACGCCATTTTCCAAGCTTCTACTATGATGCAAAGATATGAATCTATTGCCTTCTCTAAAATATGGATTTCAGCACAGATAACAAATGATGATAATACTAACATATCTAAAATCGCTCCCTTTTTATAAACTTGAAAAGATTCTTGTAAGTTTCAGAACATGACGTGGATCCACCTGCCACAGGTCAAATGAACTCCAGATAAGTACACCTACCTGTTCCTGAAAAACGGGAACTTTTCTCCTGGTCTTGGATTTCTTCGCCTTCCCCAGTTACTAGGGAATTTTCTGTCCCTGGTCTATATTTGTCTCAGCAGAGTCTCACTCGGCTGATTGACAGGCTCCACCCAGGGATCGTCTTCAGACTGTGAACTGCTGAGCTCTGGACTTGTTGAAAGGTGATGCAAAGCCGTCCAGCTGATATGATTACTCCCCGTCTTTCGGATGAGTCGGCTAATCAGATGCTTCTAATAAATGTCCCACTGACCAGCGTTTGACTAGCCTCCCAGCCTTCCTGGGTCTCAGTGACAACATCCTAATGTCAGCTGGAAGTAGTTACGAAAGAATAAATACATCATCCATTTTCCCATTCAGGGGCTAAAATGCTAAGTCTAAAGGAAACTTCCTGCACAAAGGACAAATGGCTCCCTATAACGCCACCTGACACACCACTCTCATCGCTAGACAGATGGGGCCTTTAGTTTTGCTTTTCCTGACTATGTTTTATGTACCTTGCATGATACGCTTCATTTCACATTTTATCCAAAACTGCATTAATGCTATTCAACTTAAGATGTTTGAGGGCATAATACAATCCCTTATATAATGACAGGAGGCACAACACCAAAGATTTAATTCAGGTACGTAAAGACAGGTAGAAATACTGGGAACAAGCAGAAGAAATTTATTCTCAGTACTACCATTTTGTTTTCATTTCATTTAACCATAAGGAGAAACTAAACCCAAGGTCCCAGGCCTGGGGGAGCTGGGGACTTCCCTACTCTGGACAGCTTCTGTTGTAAACAGTTGTCTGAATCTAGACATCTCAGGGACAACTTGTAAGAGACAATTGTCTGAGTCCAGACATCTTTTTGTAAAAAGACTTATTTTATTTATTTCATGTATATGAGTACACTTGTAGCTGTCTTCAGACACACCAGAAGAGGGAATCAGATCCCATTACAGATGGTTGTGAGCCTCCATGTGGTTGCTGGGAATTGAACTCAGGACCTCTGGAAGAACAGTTGGTGCTTTTAACCACTGAGCCATCTCTCCAGCCTGAATCCAGACATCTTAAGGATAACTTTTCCATCTTGCTGGCAGGGTCAAACAAGTTCATATTCCCAGGCCTATGAATGAACAACTATTTTCTTAATTGTCTGTTAGTGGGTAAAGGATATAGAGCATGCTATTATCTAAACCAAGTGCATAAGTTGTAATATATATATATATCTCCAATTGCATGTTATGCCCCCAACTAACTACATGCAGCTGACCTGCTCTTTTGCCACTCTGAGCTCTGGACCAAATGTCTAGGAGAATGAATTAAGGACCTTGAAGCCAGGTGCCCTGGATATGGCCCAGTGTCCAAAGAGTACTCCCTTGCTTAACCCATAATGCCAAAATACAATGGAATAACACTGCAGCTCCCCCAGGTCTCCCAGTTCCCCCCAGTTCCCCCCTCACTTTGTGTTCCCATCCTTTAAAATTGTTGTTCAATCTCTCTTGGGGTCACTTCAGATCTTGAGCTGAGCCCTGAGGCTCAGAAAATAAAGCTTTCATATCTGAAGTGAGTTTTCTCAGTTTCTACCCTGAACCCAACAATCCAAAAGCTCTGGGTTCTGTCTCAGGCACTGCATAAACCCAGTGTGCTGATGTGGGCCTGTGGTTCCGGCCCTTGGAAAACAAAGGCAGGAGGACCAGAAGTTCAATTATTTGTAGCTACATAGCAAGTTCGAGGGCAGCTTGGACTACATGAGTGTCCTGGTCACTCTTTTCTTGTCAACTTGACACAGGCTACCGATATTTGGGAAGAACCTGAGTTCAAGTTGCCTCCATCAGATCAGCCTGTAGGCAAGTCTGTGGACCGTTTTCTTGATTGGTGATTGATGAGGGGAGTCCGGGCTCATGGTGGGCAGCGCCACTCCTGAGCAGGTTGTCCTGAGTAAATAAGAAAGCAGAGGCTGAGCAAGCCATGGGGAGCAAGTCATTAAGCAGCACCCCTCCATGGCCCGTGCCTCACTCTCTGCCTCCATTGTCCTGCTTTAGTTCCTGCCCTGATTCTCTTCATGATGGACTATGATCAGGATGAGTAAGCCAGACAAACTCACGCACGCACGCACGCACGCACGCACGCACGCACGCACGCACGCACGCAGAGTTCTTTAGGTTATAGCATCTTATCACAGCAATAGAAATCTAATTAGGACAATGAGACCCTGTCTCCAAAAAATAACAATTAAGATTAATTTCACCTAGAGCATTAGCAAGACTCTAAATCTTTTTTAATTATTCTTAATTTTTTGTTTTGTATGTAGAGCGGGGTGGGGTCCACAGACACAGTGCCCCGGGAGGCCATCAGAGAGCATCAGATGCTTTGGAGCTGGAGTTACAGGTGATTCTGAGCTTCTGACTCGGGTGCAGGGAACTGAACCTGGGTCCTCTCTAAGAGCAGAGCGGTCTCTTAATCGCTGAGCTGTCTCTCTAGTCCAGGTTGTATTTCCTTTTGTTTTTAAGATTTATTTACTTTTATTTTATGACTATGGGTGTTTTTCTCATTTTAAAAAAAAAATATGTACTTACAAATTGCATATTCTAGCATGTGTATATTTTAAAATTTATCCCAATTGTGGTACAGCACATATTTTTTCTTATTTTCCCACCCTGATCTGCATTTTTCATTTTAATAAGTTTGTATTCACATTAAAAAAAAAGCTTGCCCTATCCATCTTGGGACACGTCCTTATCAAAGGGCAGCCTCCAAGCCCGAGCACATTTTTAACAGTTCTGAACCTCTTTCCCAAAGCTCCGTTCCCCAGCCGGCTCCGGGCAACTACCGGTTTACTTTCTACTTCTATTTTGTTGGTTTTTGAACCTCACCTACGTGCTGGCCTTCCTTCCCTGGTCCCGTGAATGTCTGATGCGCCCGTGGATCCGCAGTGAATGTCTGATCCGCCCGCGGATCCTCAAGCATCTTTTACCTCGGGCTCACTCTTTCCTTGGCATTATTCCACCGCACGGCCTTCTGGGTTAACATGCTTGCTCGTGCACCAGTTGCTGGATACTTGAGCAGCTTTCCAGGTTCCGGTTATTAGGAATAATGCTGCTGTAACCATCCAGGTAGGGGTTGCTAGGATTTCATTTCTCTTGGGTAGACAGCAGTGGAATGCCTGGGTCACGTGACAAGTGCGTGTCTTAGTTATTTAAGAGATTGCCACGTGCTTTCCAAAGGGGGCCGCCCGTGTTGTAAGTTGCCGCCAGCAGCATCTTACTGTTCTTACCGTTTCGTATTTGCACCAATCCTTGGCATTTCTAGTCTTATCTTCTGTCACTGTGGCTGGTAGCACTGGACCATGTTGGTGAATCCTGAGCCCCGATGTGGCAACGCATGGCTGTCATCCCAGCGCTTGAGGACATTGATCTGGTGGGAGGACCTGGGCCACAGAGAAATACCTTATTCCCAATAACAGCAACCGAAGTGTTTTTGTTATTTTAAATCTTTATCTTTTTGTCTTAATGAGTGTTTGCCTGAATACATGTTTATGCGCCACTTACATGCCTGGTGCCTATAGAGGCCAGAAGAGGGCATTAGATGCTCGGAAATTGGAGTTACGGGTGGTTAGAAATCACACCCAGGTCTTCTGAAAGAGCAGCCAGTGCTCTTAGTCACAGAGCTATCTGTCCAACCTCTGTTTTTATTTTATTTCCCCAAATAGTCTTTGACCTACACACCCACACACACATGACATATGTGTACACACACACACACACACACACACACACACCAAATAACTGGGAATTGCACACAATTAAAACCAAAGAAACCGCTTCTACCCTATCCCCCCCTCTCCCTGCAAAGCTGGCACTGGGACTCAGACTACCCCACCTCAGTCACTGGGATTCTTGTCTACTGTGTCATGTGCTTCTGTGATCTAGACAGTCCTGACTGAGACTCTCTTTCCAGATAATTCTAGATGGTGTCAAGTTGACAAAACTAAACATCATACCATCCCTCAGTGTCCAAGGGTGACATGTTCTAAGTTTTGTGCTCATGGAAATCATTTAAGTAAAATAGTGCAGTATTTGCACAAGATCTACAGACAGCTCTCAATAGCCTTGAGTAATGTTTAGAAAACTCATTACATAGAACACACGGTTATGCTATACATTGGATATTATGTTGACTTTGTGTGTTTCTGTGTGATTTCTGTGTGCATGTGTGTATTTGTGTTTGCATGTGTGTGTGTGTGTGCATTTGTGTGTGTGTGTGTGTGTGTGTGTGTGTGTGTTACAGTGTGTAGGAGCACTTGCCCGTGTGTGTGCATGTGCAGGCCAGAGGACAACTTCCAGTACCATTCTTTGGGGACTACCCACCATATTTTCTGAGCCAGGGTCTCTCGCTGACGTTTGATGGTTCACTAGAGTGACTGACTGATCAGTGGGCCCTTGGGATCGCCCCATCTCCACTGGATTTGCAGGTATGTTCCACTTCTGGTTTTTCATGTGAATGCTGGCAATCTGAACTTAGGCTCTTGTGCTTATGACAAGCCTTTACCCCACAGAGCTACTTCTATAGTCCAGTTCTTAAAGAGATATGTAACTGATGAGATAGTGTGTATATCTGTGTGGGACTTGAGTGCAGAGCTCTGAGGAGACCTTGAGAGAGTTGGTCCTCCTTCCACTATGTCTGTCCTGGAGATCAGACTCAGGTGGCCAGTCTTGGTGGCACCTTCACATACCGAGCCCCTTGTTTTGTCCTGTTCTGAGAGAAGGCCTCGCTGTTTTACGGAGGCCTGACTCAAAGCCACAACCCCCCTATCTTGGTTCCCACCTTTCTGTGCCCATGTGTACCTGTGATTCCACTGTCTAGAATGCTTCACAGAGACACTGTAATCACTGTCTAACGCCATAAGAGTGAAAGCCTGTGTGGAGCAGCATAGAGAAGTGCGCATGTCAGATGAGCTGCTTCTAGGCTGAGGTAGAGAGCCTTAGCGGAGGTGAGTCTGTGCTAAAATCCCGCTCTAGTGAGGCTGCACCAAGAGGATTGTTCAAGACCAGCCTGTGCTCCATAGCAAGACAGACAGACAGAAAGAAAGAAAGAAAGGAAGGAAGGAAGGAAGGAAGGAAGGAAGGAAGGAAGAAAGCTCGTCCTATGTGTACCCCCGCACACATGCTAAATGTTGATTCTTTTCCCAGAATTAAAAAAAGCACTCATTTCTGAATCTCAGAGGACCTAAATCTAAAACCAATGGCCTTTCCTAAAAAGACCTAAGCAAACCGTTGACTGGTAGACGTGTTAGACCTTCCACTGGATCACGGTGTTGACCAGGTCAGTCTGCATAGTTGTCCTGATTGGTAGTTCTGTTATCTCTTTTATACACTTCTGTTACAAGTGAAGATTTTTACAACTAAGGCAAATGACCATTTGAAATGAAGCACATGTCACGAGTGTGGAGACTCGCTGAACCTCCTTGAGAACATGGCTATGTATAGCCTGAAGTTGGAAAGGGATAGTAATCTATTTATTGATACTGTTGTCTGTGTTGTTATCGCTCGGAGATGCATGTTGCACTATCACATGGCACAAGGAATAAAAATTTATCAGAAGCAAAAAAAAGAAAGGAAAAAAAGAAAAAAGAAAAAAGAAGAGCCCTGAGCTCTGGGTCCTATGTGAGTGAATGACAACATATATTAAACGAGTTCTCTTTCAGCCGATTTGGTCAGGAGCCTCGCCTGATTTGCTGCTTTGAGCAAGGGCTCAGTATTTGCTCGTTTGATGCTCAGAGAAGTTGTTCACAACGAAACTTCTATGCAGAACACAGCTGACTGTATTGTGCAGTTTCTTTGTTATTACCACAAAAATTTCTGTATGTGTGATGGGGTGTGAATCCTCCTGGTGTGTGTGTGTGTGTGTGTGTGTGTGTGTGTGTGTAATATGGAGGCCAGAGATCCACATGAGGAGTCGTCCTTAATCCGTCCCCACCCTGTTTTTGAGTCAGGGTCTCATGCTGGGCCTGATGCTCAGCAAATCCCAGGGCCTCTCCTGCCACAGCCCCAGGGCCTCTCCTGCCACAGCCCCAGGGCCTCTCCTGCCACAGCCCCAGGGCCTCTCCTGCCACAGCCTGCCAGCTCTGGAGCTCCAGGTGTACACCTTCATGTGTGACATTTTCACACAGATTCTCATCATCAAACTCAGGTCCTTGTGTTTGTACAGCAAACACCACACAGTCATTTGCTTAGCTCTGCATATCACGTGTGTGCGCCCCTCAGAGGCCAGAAGAGGGCATAAACTCCCTTGGAACGGGAGTTGCAGACATTGGGAGTCCTGGGAACTGGACCTGGGTCCTCTGCAAGAGTGTTAGTAACCTTTCTGCCCCTGCTGTTTCAACACCCTGTGTTTAAAGCGTTGCAGGTGTGGACCACCGTGTCCAATTTAAACTCTCTGAACCCTCTCCATCTCTTAACTGGCCCCAAACTGTCCCTTGCCCAGCTCGATACTATGGAACCCTCTCCGCTCACCCATCTTTCCCACAAACCATGCCCCTCACTCAGCACCCAGAAAGGTGCTGGACCATAGAGAAGATTTGCCCTGGACCATCAGACCTCAGGCTCTCCCAAATCCTCTTCTTGCAGCCTAAAACCATTTGCATATCTGGCCTCATGGAATCCTCCAGTTTTCTGTTGAGAACAGGCAAAAGCGACGCCATTCCTCTTACAGGCGTGTGGGAAGGGAATGAAGTCCTGGGTGACCGTGTGCTGTGGACAGGAACACAGCTGTCTCGAGGACCCCAATGCCTCAGACCCTTAGGAATGACAAAGTCTTCCCCAGATGAGGCTAGGCGAAATGACAATGCCTCCCCCTTGGTCCTTGTCCAGATGTTGACAGTGTGCACAGAAAATGCCAACAACACCTTCCTCCTCCCAGGTGTCTATAGCCTGAGACTGGCCCCACACGGACACCCCCCTACTGAGGTCAGCTAGATTTCCCTTCTGGTTCAGTGATACATGATAAACCTACTCCCTCAATTCAGACTTGTAAAATAAAGTCACTGAGTTTTCTGGATCGTTGTTACTGAGTTCCCATCAGAGCACACCATGGGCCACCCAATCCCAGCTCTTCTGTATACGTGAGTGTATTTTAGTTACTGGTCTATTGTTGTGAAGAGGCACTGTGATCAAGGAAACCTTTATAAGAAAGCACTTAATTGGGGGCTTGCTTAGTTTCAGAGGGTTAGTCCCTGACCGTGATGGCGGCAAGCTTGGTGCTGGAAGAGCAGCACACCCTAATCTGCAGGCAGGAGGCGGGGAGAGAGGGGGTCCTGAGTGAGCCTATAACCCCACCCACACATCTCCTCCTAATCCTTCCCGAACAGTTCTACTAACTGGGGAACCAGACATTCAAATGTGTGAGCCTACGGGCACCATTCTCATCGAAACCATCATGATGTGTGTCATTTCTTCATTCCCTGTCACCCCAGTTAGGCCAGTCCCTAAGCCATGCATGTAGTGCCATGCTCACTCAATGATAACCAATACGGAAGATATCTGTCACCTTCAGAACGTGCAGCGATGGTGTCACCTTCAGATCCAGTTCCGCAGTGGGTGCCAGGGGTCTGCTGCATTAGTTGTTGTATCGGTTACTCTTGCCATTGTTGTGACACAAGCAACTTGGGGGAAGAAATGGTTTGTTTTGGCTTTCATAGCATCCGTCATGGTGGGGGAGTCACGTCACCAGGAACTTGAGGTCCTTGGTCACCTGCATCTGAAGTCAGACATGGAGGAATGCCTGCACTCAGCTATGTTCAGTTTGTATTTAGAAGGGAACCTAGGCCTCTGGGAAGGTGTTTAGCATGGGTCCTTCCACCTCAGACAACCTCACAGCGTGAAAGTCCCGGGGCACCTTTTGCCAGCATCAGATACCAGTTGCAAGCTTCAAGTTGTTTTGACCACGTGACTATAAACCGGGTGTTCTAGTTTTATTTCTGTTACTGAGACAAATACCCTGACCAAAAGCAGCAACATAGAAGAAAGGGTTTGGTTGGCGTATAACTTCAGGTCACACTCGCGGATCACATCATAGCCACAGTCAAAAGCAGAGAGAAAAGCGTGCACCTGTACCCGTGGCCTCTGCTTCTGGCTCTCATCTACCTTTCTCCTGTCTTACACAGTCCAGGAAGCCCTGCCTAGAGAATGGTGCCTCCCACGGTGGGTGGGCACTCACACATCCATTAACCACCAAGACAATTCCCAGAGACAGACCCACACACCAACCTCTTAGAGACAACCTCTCAATTAAAGATCTCTTCTCAGATAATTCCAAGTTGTGGCAAGCTGACAATGAAAAATGCCTAGCACAGGGGATGCGCTTCTGTGGCATTTTAACTTAAGAGTCCATTACGCATATGCCCAGGAGTGGTACCCTTGGGTCATACGGGAGTTATATTTTAGTTTACTAAGTCTGTCGTCTTAGCAAACCTCCTGACTTGTTAAAACAGTTCATGATGTTCGGGGAAGTATACACACAGGGTTTTTACAAAGAATATTTTATTATTAGCTTGTATTTATTGTACAAAAACCAAATTCATTATGACACCTCATGTGCCTCAGTCGTTCTCAGGCTCCATTGTTGCCTCTCACCCCTCTCCTGCTGGTTCTCGTCACCCGAAAATACTCTATATTTTCTTTTTCTCTTCCTTCCTTCCTTCCTTCCTTCCTTTCTTTCTTTCTTTCTTTCTTTCTTTCTTTCTTTCTTTCCTTCTTCCTTCTCCTCCTCCTCCTCCTTCTCTCTCTCTCTCTCTCTCTCTCTCTCTCTCTCTCTCTCTCTCTCGATTTTTTTGAAACAAGTTTTCTCTGTGTAACAAGCCTTGGCTAACCTGGACTCACTTTGTAGACCAGGCTGACCTCAAACTTACAGAGATATACCTGCTCCATCTCCTGAGTGTTGGAATTAAAGACTTGCACCACCGCACTCAGCCAATACTCTATAACTTCTGGTTCCCAGCCCACTGCTGTCAGGCAGTCAGGGCAGGGACTTAGCTGGTCACACCCACAGTCAGGAGCAGTGAGAAAAAGCGCCCACACTTGTGCTTGGTTCACCATTTCCTCTTCTACACAGTCCAAAATCCAAACTCAGGTGCATTTCTGCCATCAGCAGGCTGGGTCTGCGCACATCCACTAATGCTATCTGGCCCCTCCCCTACAGACATGCCCATAGGACAACTTCCTGAGTGCTGGGATCAAAGGTATGTATGCACCACCACGCCTGGTTTTAAAGTTGGTTTTGTTGAGGTGTTTTGCCATATGAAATTAAGACAGGAAAATAGAGTATTGGCCCAGTGTGGTGCTGCACACCTTGCAGAGACTGTTTCCAGGTGTTTCCAGGCTATATCACAATGCCTTTCTGAGTCTGGTTTATTATATTTATTTTCCTGCAAACAGTGTGATTTCATTCTCCAAGGCATAATAAAACTACAGCAATGCATATATCACATTTTCTTCATCCATTCCCCTGGGTGAACTTTAAGGTTGATTCCACATCCTGGCTCTTGGAGTACCACCTCAGTAAGTGTGAGCGGGCAGCTGTCGCTGTGCTTTCTTGGCTTAGAATCGTTCAGGTACAGTGAAATCAAATGATAGTTCTATTTTTAGTTGGTCTGTCTGCCCATCTACCTTCCTTCCTTCCTTTGCTCATTTTCTTCCTTCCTTCCTTCCTTCCTTCCTTCCTTCCTTCCTTCCTCCCTCCCTCCCTCCCTCCCTCCCTCCCTCCTACCCTCCCTTTCTTCCTTCCTTCCTGTGTATGTTTTTGAGACCTGTCCTTGAGCGGTCTGTGTAGCTAAGGACTACTCTGAGCATCTGATCCTGCTGCCTACACCTCCCAGGACCTGGAGATACATGTCTGTGCAACCACATGAAGTTTATGCAGTGTTGAGGCTCGAACCTAAGACGTCTGGATGCTAGATGATTGTCCACCTACTGAGCTTCATTCCCAGACTGTATCTTTAGTTTCTTCCGGAATCTCCATACTGGTTTCCATAGTGACTGCTATTAGCAGTAAACAATAGATTTTTTTAGAATTTTCTATACTCTTTGTTTACATTCCAAATGATTTCCCCTTTCCCCGTTCCCCCCTCCCCATAAGTCCCATAAGCCCTCTTCCCATGCCCGTTCCCCCAATCAACCCCCTCCCACTTCTCTGTCCTGGTAATCCCCTACAATGCTGCATCAAGCCTTTCCAGGACCAGGGCCCTCTCCTTCCTTCTTCTTGGAAATCATTTGATATGTGAATTGTGTCTTGGGTATTCAGAGCTTCTGGGCTAATATCCATTTATCAGTGAGTGCATTCCATGTGTGTTCTTTTGTGATTGGGTTGCCTCACTTAGGATGATATTTTCCAGTTCTAACCATTTGCCTAAGAATTTCATGAATTCATTGTTTTTAATTGCTGAGTAGTATTCCATTGTGTAAATATACCATATTTTCTGTATCCATTCCTCCATTGAGGGACATCTGTTCATCTTTCCAGCTTCTGGCTATTATAAATGAGGCTGCTATGAACATAGTGGAGCATGTGACCTTATTGCATGCTGGGGAATCCTCTGGGTATATGCTCAGGAGTAGTATAACAGGGTCCTCCAGAAGTGTCATGCCCACTTTTCTGAGGAACCGCCAGACTGATTTCCAGAGTGATTGTACCAGCTTGTAATCTCACCAGCAGTGAAGGAGTGTTCCTCTTTCTCCACATCCTCGCCAGCACCTGCTGTCTCCTGAGTTTTTAATCTTAGTCATTCTGACTGGTGTGAGGTGAAATCTCAGGGTTGTTTTGATTTGCATTTCCCTAATGACTAATGATGTTGAACATTTCTTTTTTTGTGTTTTGTTTTGTTTTGTTTTGTTTTGTTTTGTTTTGTTTTGTTTTGTTTTTCGAGACAGGGTTTCTCTGTGTAGTTCTGGCTGTCCTGGAACTCACTCTGTAGACCAGGCTGGCCTCGAACTCAGAAATCTGCCTGTCTCTGCCTCCAAGTGCTGGGATTACAGGCTTATGTTGAACATTTCTTAAGGTGCTTCTTAGCCATTTGAAATTCTTCAGGTGAAAATTCTTTGTTTAGCTCTCTACCCCATTTTTAATAGGGTTATTTGACTCTCTGGAGTCTAACTTCTTAAGTTCTTTGTATATATTGCATATTAGCTCTCTGTCGGATGTAGGGTTGGTGAAGATCTTTTTCCCAATTTATTGGTTGCCGTTTTGTCTGTCAGTATCCTGGACCTCAAGCAGTACTACAGAGCAATAGTGTTAAAAACTGCATGGTATTGGTACAGTGACAGGCAGGTAGATCAATGGAATAGAAGTGAAGACCCAGAAATGAATCCACACACCTATGGTCACTTGATCTTTGACAAAGGAGCTAAAACCATCCAGTGGAAAAAAGATAGCCTTTTCAACAAATGGTACTGGTTCAACTTGAGGTCAGCATGCAGAAGAATGTGAATTGATCCATTCTTATCTCCTTGTACTAAGCTCAACTCCAAGTCGATCAAGGACCTCCACATAAAACCAGACACACTGAAACTAATAGAAAAAAACTCGGGAAGAGCATTGAACACATGGGCACAGGGTTAAAGTTCCTGAACAGAACACCAATAGCTTATGCTCTAAGATCAAGAATGACAAATGGTTAGCCCAGAAGCTCTGAATACCCAAGACACAATTCACATATCAAATGATTCCCAAGAAGAAGGAAGGAGAGGGCTCTGGTCCTGGAAAGGCTTGATGCAGCAATGTAGGGGATTACCAGGACAGAGAGGTGGGAGGGTGTTGATTGGGGAACGGGTGAAGGGAAGAGGACTTATGGGACTTATGGGGAGAGGGGAACGGGGGAAAGGGGAAATCATTTGGAATATAAACAAAGAATATAGAAGAGAAAGAAAGAAAGAAAGAAAGAAAGAAAGAAAGAAAGGAAGAAAGAAAGAAAAGAATTGACAAATGGGACCTCATAAAATTACAACGTTTTGGTAAGGCAAAGGACACTGTCAATCAAACAATAGCTATTTTAAAAGGGCACAAATCCATAGAGACAGCCATCAAGGTTCCAAGCCCAAGCATTCCTGTCTCAGTAGAGTTCCCAAGTTTCCTCACACTTACCTTTCTGGCGCCTTCCAAGTGTTCGGCTATGCATGAACTTTCTGAACTTGGTCCTTTGTGGTTATGCTATTGGCCATTGGTGACCAGTTCAACCTTAAACTAGAAGTTTTAGCTTTGAAGTGGGAGGCTTGTTCCTCTAATAACTAATCTCATGCCCACCTCAACTCTGATTTCCTAGGAACTTTCCCCAGATCTCTTTAGGAATGTTTTTGGAATCTGTTGAAGCTCGGTGTGGTAGTGTACACTTGTAATTCCAACACTTGGGAGGTGAAACTAGGAAAACTAGGATTTCAAAGCTAGCCTCTGCTGTGTAGCGAGTTTGAGGTCAGCTTCAGCAATATAAGACTATTTCAAAAGAAAAAAAAGGCAAGTAAGTGTGTTTGAAAGGACTTGTAAGTGTATTTTTCCTGTGTGTCACAGCTAATAGAGGATGCCTTCAGGAACCAAGGATGAAGGAACATTGTAGGGAACATTGTAGTTCAGATAGGAGTCTTCAGGGTCTTAGAACCCATAAAACAGGAATCATAACAAATACAAACCAGTCATGGTGGCACAATTTGTAATGCCAGCACTTGGGAGACTTAGGAGGATTGCTCCAAGTTCCAGCGCCACCTAGGTGAGCCCAAGGCTATCCTGGGCTATGTGGTAAAAACCCATCTCACAAGAAAAGAGTAGAAAGTATCCATCACAGTATCCTATGCTCCTTACTGGTCTCTGTGCCATTATTACATTGTAGCCACTGATCGTCTCTTGGCCCTAGAACTTCTGGATTCTGGAACTTTCCCAGAGAGATACTCTTTACACTTTATAAAACCAGCACCCTGGGGCTGGCAAGATGGCTCAGTGACAAAGTGCAGAGCAGCTGAGGTAAGGAACAGGGCTCTTGCCTACCCAGGGACGTTCTCAAGCCACCGTATTTGAACCTGTCTTTGCTGATCCCATAAAGGAAACCCTGTCCTTACCCTTTGCAGAAGTGATTATCACAACACGTGGCAGCAGGACCGCTTTCCAGCTGGGTGTCACATGGTGTTCAAAGCAAAAGCCTTGAATTTTCTCCCCCATAGATCGGCCACTTCTGCTTGGTCAGGCCAGTTATTAATGGTCACTGATCAACTGATGAGCAGGAACTGTTAGCCTTCCTCTTGCTGCAGGGAAGAATTTCTGCCTTGGAGCAGGTGGCTGGTTCTTCTGGGACACCCCACAACCCAACACACATCTGTTTTTCTAGGGGCTTTCTAAAAATCAACTTAACATTATATTATTATTATTATTATTATTATTATTATCCAACATCTTTTTTAAACTTTTTTTGAGACAAAGTGTTACTTTGCATCCCTGGCTGGCCTGGAACTCCATGTAGACCAGGCTGACTGCAAAGGAGTGGAGATCTAACTGCTTTTGCTTCCCAATCCCAAGTACTGCACTTAAAGGCATGAGCTGTTTTGCCTGGCTATCTTTTTTTTTTTTTTAAATCAGACTTATTGTAGGTGTATGAATCTTTTACCTGCTTACATGTATGTATACATGTGCATGCCTGTTGCATCTCTTTAAAATTGGCTTACAAGTGAGTGTGACCTACTATGTGGATGCTAGACTCAGATCTTTTGCACGAACAAGTGCTCTTAACCACTGAGCCATCTCTCTAGCCTCTCTTTTAAAATTACATTTGTGTGTGTGTGTGTGTGTGTGTGTGTGGTGTGTATATTTGGTATGTATATGTGTGGTATATATGTGTGTTTGGTGTGTATGGCATGTGTGTGTGGTGTGTGGGACTGTGCATATGTGCATATTAGGTGTGTGTACATGTGTGGTGTGGGTGTATGTTGGGTGTTTGTGGAATGTGTGCATATGATGTGTGTGTGTGTGTGTGTGTGTGTGTGTGTGTGTGTGTGTGTGTGTTCCAAGACACCTGTGTGGAAATGGGAGGAGAAGCTGCAGGAGTCAATTCTCTCTTTCCACCACAGATACTCAACCGTAGCTTGTCAGGCTTGGCAGCAAATGTCTTTCCTGTAGAGCCTACTCCTTGGCCTCTCCTATTGTCTGAGGCAGAGTTTTGCTTTGTAGCTGAGGCTGACATTAAACATCATCCTCCTGCCTCAGTTCTCATATGCTGGCATATGAGCAGCGTGCCGCCACACTCAGGACCACCTCCCATTTTAGATGATTCTCGTTCTGTCTTTCTTGTGGCTCAGAATTTACCCTTGTGACAATGCTCTCGGGGTAAATTACAAACCCATTTTAAAGGCAAGAGAAAAGAGAGGTGGGTGTGGGTGGCACATGCCTGTCAGACTCACACTCTGCAGGGTGAGGCGGGAGGATGGTCAGGAACATTCCTGTGGCTATCTTTGATTCTGTTGTCTCTCTCACACTCCCACCTCTTTAACCCATTCACATCCAGCAAGGTTCTTCCTGCCTGGTGTTAGAAGAGAGGGTCTCAGGTAGCCCAGGATAGCCTCAAACTTCAAGGCCAATGGTGGCCTTGAACTCCCCATCCTTCTCCCTCCACCTCCTGATGTGGGATGAGAGGTGTGCACGACCCTACCCATGCAATTTGGTTTCTTACATCTTATTCACTGCTTATCACTTGCATCTGCCATGGTGCCTGACCCTGGCTGGCACCCATATTTATATATTGAAGATATAAAAAGAATTATATCTTCAGCACCAGCCCAGTATGCACAACCTACACTTTCCGAGACACTGCAAATTCAGTGGCGACTGTGCAGGGTGGGTACTAGAACTTGCCCTCGTGACAGATGCTCTCAGGGTAAGTCATGAGCCCATTCTGAAGGCAAGAGAGCAAAGAGCTGGGTGTGAGTGGCACATGCCTGTCAGAGTCACACACTGCAGGGTGAGAGAGGAGGATGGAGACTCTCAGGCCAGCCCAGGCCACCAAGCAAGACCAGTGCAGCATCCACAACGAAACAAAACAAAAGAGGAAGCAAGGAAGTTGCGAGTTTTATGACATATTCAAAGCAGGGATTAGCAAATAAGCAGACGTGGGATCAAAGGCAAAGGTATGAAAGCAAGGACCGTGGAGTGAGGATGTTCATGGGAGAGGTAACAGGAGACTGGTGGGGGGGGATAAGCTCTAGGAGGGAAGCCCTCTGGGTCCTGTACCTATAGGGACCAGAGAGCTGTAGGTCCATGTCGGTGGCAACTCAGAGAGGGGAAGAGTTGACGAGGGCTGGGTCTTGTAGAACGTGGGATGTAGTTTGAGTCAGGATATCAGTGTGGGAATGAGTTATGCAGAGTGTATAGAGTACCTGTGGCACGTCACCTTTGAAGTGCATTGGACGTGGTCCGGGCAGAAGATTCTGGACTAGAAAGACTTTCAGAATGAAATATCACATGAGTCTAGAACCTTCTTGACTATAAAAATGCATTGCCAAGAGATAAATAGTCTGAGGGTTCCAAGGACCTGCCACTGCTACTGAGAGGAGATCAGGATGTGCTGAGTGGCACCAACGAAAATGGAATGCGCGGATATCAATGCCAGTTGATGGTGGTCATGAAGATGTAGCTATGGACTTGGGTGGTGTTTGGGTTGGGGCACTCGAGTTATTGGGGTTTTCCAAGCCTGGCGGAACTGTGACTATGTTGTTCTGAAGGGGCACTTAGGGCAGAGGCAACAGAGAAGGGAGAAGAAGCACGCAGTGAGGGAGGCGTGATAGGGGAGGGAGACGGGCGAATGAACACAGTTTTATTGTGTGCCCTTTGTCCATCTCCGCTCCGGAGTGTTTCCGATGGTTTCCCGGATCCAACGCAGGTATTTTGAGACTCGTGTGTAAACGCCAGGTCGGTTGGGCTGTCCACATGGAAAATCCCCCCATGAGATGATGCCGTAGAGTTTGCCATTGCAAACCAGTGGGCCCCCGGAATCACCCTGGGTTGGGAAGAGAAAGAAGGACTGTTGAAGAGGCTGAATAGAAGGTAGAGATGGGGTAATGTGGGAGGAAAGGGAAAGATGGAGAGAAACAGACGTGGAGAGTCAGGGAAATGGGGAAGTCAGGGAGATGGGGAGTCAAGGGAATGAAGGCTTATGGAGGTGGAGAATCAAAGAGATGGAGACTATGGTAGCTTGAATAAAAATGGCTCCCATAAGCCTGTAGGAAGTGGCACTTTTTGGAAGTATGGCCTTGTTGGAGGAAGTATGCCTCTGTGGAGGTGGGCTTCTAGGTCTCATATGCTCAAGCTAGGTCTAGTATGGCATTCTCCTTTCTCTACCTACTGATCAAGATGTAGATCTCTCAGCTCCGTGTCCAGCACCATGTCTGCCTACAGGCTGCCATGTTTCCCACCATGATGATAAAGAACTAAACCTCTGAGTTGGTAAGCCTGCCCCAATTAAATATTTTCCTTTATAAGGGTTACTATGGTCATAATGTCTCTTCACAGCAATAGAAACCCTAACTAAGACAGAAGTTGGTGCCAGGAGTGGGGTACTGCTGTGATAGGCTAGACCATGGTTTTGTTTGGAGGAATACTATGGAATTTTAGATTAGAAAAACAGTTGAACTCTTTAAATTTGGCTCAATGGGCTATCCTAGTAGGAACATGGAAGACAGTGGTGCTGAGAGTGATTTGAACTGTAGGAGACTGGCTCAGAGGAAAAGAGTGTTAATATGTGACTCAGGGACTATTGTGAAATTTTCATGAAGAATGTGACTGCTTTCTGCCCTTGTCCAAAAAAAAAAAAAAAAAAAAAAAAACATCCAAGGCTAAATCTAAGAGTTTTGCATTTATTGCATTTGTAGAAAAGATTTCAAAACAGCCTAGTGCGGACTGTGTCATGTGGTTATTGGTGGCCATTATTATGCAGATCTATAATGAAAAGGAGTGGGCTGAGAAAGGGAAGTTACAAAATGTATAATTCCAGGAGAAAAGGGTCACCAGGAATTGGAATGGGGTGGAGCTACATCCTGTGTCCAAGGAGATATGCAGGATAAAGAAAAGCGTAATGTTGATGGAATAGGCAGTGGCAACCTCAGGGCAAGACCCCACCCAGCTAAGCTTCCAACTTGTAAAAAGGAGTTAAAGAAGAGCTTAGGTCCAGGCATGGTGGTGCACACCTTTAATCCCAGCACTGCAGAGGCAGAGACTGGCCATCTCTGAGTTCAAGGCCCGCTTGGTCTACAGAGCGAGTTCTAGGACCTCCAAGCTTAGGCAGTAAAAGAAACCATCGAAAACAGAAAGCTGGTGAAGATGTCATTGAATGAGGGGGACGTGTTCCAGCCCAACCAAGAAGCAGAACTTGGCAGCTTCAGCCATGTGGCTCTGGCTTGAAAGTGAAGGAAACAAGAAAGAGCTGATGGAATCTCCTGTGCTGAAGCCAGGCATGTGGCAGGGATGTCCTGCAAGAAGGCCTAGAGAGGCCACTGTGTGAAGCCATCAATGTGAAGCCTGGATTGCCTGGGAGACCCCAAGATGTCAGAGATGCCAGAGCTGACTCAGATACCTGCTTACCTGCTGAAGAGAGCGGATAATAAGAAATGGAACCAGCCCAAGAGAAAGAAGTATGTTGCGGTCAATGAGGCTGAAAGGAGTTGGAGACCTGAAGAGTGCTTTGACATCAGGCATGGAGGTGCAGAGTTTGGAGTCTGCTCAGCCAGTTTTTGGTCTTTCTTTGGTCCAGTGTTTTCTTACTATGTTCCCTTTCATAACTGTAATGCATATCCTGTGTCATTTTATGTTGGGAGTACATGGTCTGCTTTTTCATTTTGACTTTACGGTAAGAGATTGCATGAATCTCACAAGAGACTTTAAACTTTGGACTTTTAAACAAGATTGAGATTGTGGGGACTTTGGGGAGACTGTGGGGACTTTCAGAGGTGGACAAAATGTATTTTGCATTATGTTATGGCTACAAGTCTATAGGGAGGGGTATGTGGGGGGTTCAAATGAAAATGGCATCCCTAGGCCCACATAGGGAGTGACACCATTAGGAGGCGTGGACTTGTTTGAGTAGGTATGGCCTTTTTGGAGAAAGTGTGATAAGAGTGGGGGGTCTTAGAGGCCTCAGAGCTCAGGCTCAGGTAGTTGTCTCCTCTTGCTGCCTGATGATCTGAATGCAGAACTCTCAGCCCCTTCTTCCGCACCATGTCTGCCTGCATACCACCATGTTTCCACAATGAAAATCATGGACTAAACCTCTGAAACTGTAAGCCAGCCTCAATTAAATGTTTTCTTTTATAAGGGTTGCTGTGGTCACGGTGCCTCTTCACGGCAAAAGAAATCCTAACTAAGACAGGGAGATTGAGAATCAGAGGAAGAGAGTCAGAGATGGCGATTCAGAGGGATGGAGAGTCAGGGAGATGGAGAATCAAGGAGAGGGAGAGTCGGGGAGAGAAGGAGAGTCAGGGAGATGGAGTCAGGGAGAGGGAGAGAGAAAGTCAGGGAGAGGGAGAGTGAGGGAGAGTCGGGGAGAGAAGGAGAGTCAGGGAGATGGAATCAGGGAGAGGGAGAGAGAAAGTCAGGGAGAGGGAGAGTCAGGGAGATGGAGAGTCAGGGAGAGGGAGAGTGAGGGAGAGTCGGGGAGAGAAGGAGAGTCAGGGAGAGAGTCAGTAAGAGAGAGAGTCGGAGATGGAGAGTCAGGGAGAGGGAGAGTCAGGGAGAGGGAGAGTCAGGGAGAGGGAGAGTCAGGGAGAGGGAACGCATGCCCACATGTTCTCCATGTCTCACCTCACAGGAGTCCTTCCCCCCTTCTTTGGTACCAGCACAGAGCATGTTGGCAGTGATCTTCCCGGGGTACACCTGCCGGCACTCCTCATCTGAGCGCAGTTCAATGTTGGCGCACTGCAGGGTTTTGGGGTAATTCACTGGGGAGGAGAGAGACCATCTGAGGAGGCTGGTCCTGGATGTTAAAGAGTCAGAGTGGGCAGGAAATTGAGACGGGTTGAGTAAGATGACAGAGAAGGGTGAGGCAGGAAGTAATAAGGAGACAAAAATATGGACAGATGCGGGTAACGGGGAGGTGAGGGTGAAAGGGCTGGAGTAGAGGGGAGGGGGATGGGGAGAAATGAGAAACCTGGAGGTGGGGACTGGGGAGGTGGCTCCTTAGTTTAATGTGCTTTCCTTGCAAACATGTAGTCCAGAGATCAGATCCCTGGAAGGGTGTAAACGCTGGGGGTGGGCATGGTGGCCTGCCTGTATTTTCAGCCCCAGAAGGGGCTCCCCAAAGCAAGCAGTCCCAGCCCTGAGAGTGAGCTCTGGAAAAGGACGGTTCCCAGCATCAACCCTGAGACTCCTTATGGATACAAACAAATATACATACACTCGCAGGAACACACGTGTGCAACGTGGAAAGGCGAGGGGCAGGGGAAAGAACTAGAGGGGAGAGGGGGTCCCAGGAGTGGTGGGAAGAGGTGAGAGAGCAGGGAAGATCAGTGGCGGGAAGAGGAGTGTGAGGGGGAAGGACACGGAAGAGGAGAGGGAGCAAGGGATTGCTGTGGAGACGCCTGCTGAGGTGTATTATGCTATGTGTTAGACGTATGTATAAAACACCCGATTCGTACACTTTTTACAGTTCATCTACTTCCAAAGATATACTTATCAATGCACTACATATGTTACAAATATGCAGATCTTATAGTAAGTGTATATAATAATGTGTTAGATATTACATAGACATTTTCTTTTCTTTTTCTTTTCTTTTCTTTTTTTTTTTTTTTTTTTTTTTTGAGACAGGGTTTCTCTGTGTAGCCCTGACCATCCTGGAACTCACTCTGTAGACCAGGCTGGCCTCAAACTCAGAAATCCGCCTGCCTCTGCCTCCCAAGTGCTGGGATTACAGGCATGTGCCACCACCGCCCGGCTGACATTTTCATGTAATTATTTTTTGGTCCTAAGAACTGAAGCTAAGACTTCAGATCATTAAGACCCATTCCGTACTGCTACACTACATTCCCAGCCCTTTTAAATTTATTTACTTTTTCAAACATTTTGTGTACGTGTGTATGCATGCCAAAATCCATGTGAGCAGGCCAGGGGAGAAGTGGTTGTGTCACCTGGCCACCTTATTATATACTCATTTGTTCTGAGTCAGGAGAGATGGTTCAACAATTAAAAGTACTTGCTGCTCTTCCTGGGGAACCACAGTTTGATACTCAGCAGCCATGTCAGGCAGCTGACAACTGCCTGTGATTATAGTTCTAGGGAATCAGGTGCCCTCTTCTGGCCTCTGAGGGCACCTGCACACACACACACACACACACACACACACACACACACACCATAGAATTAAAAATAAAATATATCATACATATGTAAAAAAATATATGTAAAATATCTATGTGCAAAGTATATATACATATAGAGTATACATATTCCCAGTTCTAGGGAGGCAGAGGCAGGTGGATCTCTGTAAGTTCCAGGTCAGGCCAGTCGGGGCTACATAGTAACACCCACACTATATATTTTATACATTCAAACATTTGTGATATTAATATTAAGGAGAGATACATCTTTTCATTTATGTAGACTTACTTTTATAAAGCGAACCTTGGACTGGCAAGATGGCTTGGTAAGTAATGGTGCTTGCGGCCAAGGCTGAGGGTCTGAGCTTGAGTCCCAGAACCCCAATGGTGGGAGGAGAGGATGGGAATCCTGCAGTTTGCTTTCTGACCTCTCTTTGGACCACCTTGGCACATGCATCTTCCCTCCAGTACACACACACACACACACACACACACACACACACACACACACTACCAATATAATACAAAGCCAGCCCACCATACAAAACCAAAAATGTATTAAAAGAATCCTCTTCTAACTTCTGCTTATAGCTGCCTGTTTCCTCACGCATTTGTGAGGACCCAGCAGAGCCTGTAGGCACTTACCCTGAGGGCTGGTGGTGGTGCCCCAGCCAGAAACACGACAACAGGTGCCAGTGGGCAGGCAGTCGTCTGCAGAGAGTTGCAGGGTACGGACGTGGCTGCTGAGCTGCACTGGAGACCTCAACTCCAGAAGCATGATGTCATGGTCGTGGTTCAGGTGGGTGGGGCTGACCTGGTATTCAGGATGGGGGATAGAGCGGACCACCTCCATTGCCTGCTCACCGTTCTCCACACGCCCCAGGGCATGCTTGCCCAGATGAACTGTGTACCCACTGTGGGTGCAGGAAGTGGTGGGTAAGAGATAGAACATGAGCTCACCTCTATCCCCAGCCCCAGTCCCAGCCTTTTCCCCATCCCAAATGCAGTGTCCCACATACTCTTTCCTGCAGTGAGCGGCTGTGAGTACCCATTTGGGGTGAACCAGAACCCCTCCACAGAGAAGCCGTCCACGGATCAGTAGAGCTGCCTGCCAAGGCTGAGAGTGGGGAAGGCAGGTGTAGCCACCTGGGAGGAACCCATTGGTCCCATTGGTACCATTGAGAATCTTGGGGTAGTCGTGGGAGATTCCTGTTAAAGAGAAGAAACTTTTAGAGAATTTGGGCTAAGGAAGAAGACAAGGCTAGAGTTACAGTTTCAGATTTGGGAAGAGGGTCAGGTTATTGTTTTGGATAACTAAGGACTGAGGATTCATTTGCTGGCCTCCAAGTTACTATATTCTATCCAGTGGGGATGAGTCAGGTAGATATCTCATTTGTATGATAGAAGTGCTGACCTGTCCAATGGGCACCGAGAAGAGAGCTTATAGAATGAGCAGATTGCCAAGAAGTAAGCAGAGGTTCCCTCTCTCTCTCTCTCTCTCTCTCTCTCTCTCTCTCTCTCTCTCTCTCTCCTCTCTCCATTTACATTTTCTTGAGGCAAAAAAAAGACTTACATATTTACTTATACAGCATCCATCCACTCATTCATGACTTCATCCACCTATCAATCCTTTCTATCTATCCATCCATTCACTTACCCATCCTTCCAGCTGTCAGCCCATCCATCTGTCCATCAATTTACCATCCACATATAGACCTGCCCATCCACTCATTCATCTATCACCCACCCATCTACCTATACACCAACATGCCCACACACTCCACATGCCCATCCATCTACCCAACCACCTGTGTATGTACGTATCCATCCATCCACCCACTCATTCCTATACTTATCATCTACTCATCTATCCACCCACCCATCTACCCATTCATTTATTCACACATCCACATGTCTATGTATTTATTTATCTATCCATCCATCCAATGATCCATCTATCCATCTATGTATCCATATAGACATCAAACTTCCCATCTTTCCACCTACCCACTGATCTACCTATTCACCAGCCAAATGGCTCATATGTTCATCCATCTACTCATCCATCTATGTATTCATCCATCTACCTGCCCATACACCCATATATTTACCCGTCCATCATTTATCCATCCATCCTTCCATCCATTCATCCATCCATCCATCCATCCATCCATCCATCCATTTATGCATCCATCTTTCCATCTATTTTTCTATCCATCCATCCATGTATCCATATAGCCATCAATACCATCTATTGATCCATGCACCCACTAATCTACCTATCCACAGTCAACTGATTTACATGTACATCCATCTACTCATCCATCCATGTAGCTATCCGTCCACCTACCCACCCAGCCATCTTTCCATCTATCCACTCACTCTCCCACTTCCATCTATCCATCCACTTGGATATTCATAAGGTGAAGAATGATAGAGGAAGACACTCAATGCTGATATCTGTTGCGCGCGCGCGCACACACACACACACACACACACACTCACCTGGCATCACTTAAAAACCTCTGTGTCCAAATCTCTACCTCTCTCCTCTTGACCTACTCTGTTCCACATGTGCATGTATACATATGTACATACATACATACATACATACATACATAAGTTTACAAGCCTGCCTATCTATCCATCCTCCCAGCCACCAATGCATTCATTGACCTATCCATCCACAGATTCACTCCTCATCCATGTATTCACTCAACCACGATTCATCCATCCATTCTTTCAACACAATTGTTCTGGGTGCTTTCCCAGTTCTACAGACCACCACCGGTAGCCATACCTAAATTCCTATTTTCATCTCCGATCTTTGCAGCTGAAGGCTCAACTGCTATTAGCCTAAACAACTCATACACACCTTGATGTTTTGGTCTGCAAATCGATCGCTCTCGCCCAAACTGTTCTTTCCGGGCATTCTCATCTTGATGGTCATCCCAAACCTGGGCAGGAGTCCTTGCTTCCCCTCCTCCCTCGATCATTTACAAGAGTCCCATTATTTTGTCTCCTAAATACCCAGATGAAATTATTTAAGATTTATTTTACGTGTATAAATGTTTTGCCTGCATGCCTGATACTTAAGGAGGTCAGAAGAGAGTATCAGATTCACTGGAACTGGAGTTACAGATGGTTGTAAGCCACCATGTGGGCACTGGGTACCAAACCTGGGTCTTCTGCAAGAGCAGCCAGTGTTCTTAACCACCAAGTCATCTCTCCTGCCCTCCAATATCCAATTTTTGCCAACTCTCTGCCACCATCTTGGACCAAATTCTGCCTGAATGCTGAAATCATCCTAAATGTTTTGTATTTTTTTTTCCAATCCAGTCTTTCCAATTTAGTTTAAGGAATCTTCAAACAAGGAATGACAGGCTATATTGTTCCAATTCTTGACTTCCCCTAAAATAAATCCAACAATGCTGAGAGGGCTAAGGTGATAAATCGCTTGCTGCATCAGAGTTGGACCAGTTCCTCTCTGTCAGTACAATGGTAAAAATCTAGGACAATGTCACAAGCCTGCAGTCTCAGACTGGGGGCCATGGGGGGCTCATGGGGAGGCAGGAGGATCCCTGGGGTTTGATGGCAGCCAGTCCAGCTGAATTGGAGAGCACCAGGTTCAGCTGTAGGGATCACCTCAGAAAATAAGGGGGCGAATAATAGAGAAAGGAATGTGATGTTGACCTCTGGCCTAGACACACACACACACACACACACACACACACACACACTCACACACACACATCCTCCTATGGCACTTGGAAGCTTCTTTGTCCAAATCCCCACCAGTCTCCTTGGCCCTCTCTGTTCTGGCATCATGCAGCTGTTCTCCCAACACACCGGAGCCTCCCTTTGCACTTGATATCCTGAAATGGAAACTTATGGGATTTTTTGGAAAGTCAGTTCTGTCGGAGGGTGTTTTGCTGGGACAAACACGTGAAGGAACGTTTCACCGAAGTGGACACGGGAGAGAGGATGTTCTGCTAAAGCAAGCGTGTGAAAGGATGTAGGATGAGGGATTCTTCACTAATAACATGCATGTCTTGGTTTGCCTTACTGCAAAGCTGAGCTCTGTTTATCCTGACTCCATGGAGAGAAATGCAGCACAAAAACGTCTGGTGTGTTCTGGGGGCTTCTGGCCACTTCCTCAGACCCAGGCCAACTGGCAGAGTGATGTCAGCTGATACACAGCTAGGTGGAGTTTTGCTAAGACAGACTCATGTGCTGAGGCAAGACATGGGATGAGGGAAAACCCATGGAGGACACAGAGTACGTGGGGGGAGTATAAACAGCCAGCGATGGGGGCTTTCCTGCCTAGTTAGTTTTCATTGGTCTCAAGCCTTTGTCTTTGCTGATCTTTGCTTCACTGAGAGACGCCTGGCAAAGAACCGGCTGCTCAGAATCTCTCCTGTCGACTCCAGTCAGCCGAGGCCTGGCTGCTTCTGCCGAGCTGTGCTGCCGCGGCTGATTCCTGCTTGCTCTCCCGACACTATCAAACTGGACTACAGCTACACTCGTGAAGTGTTTGTGAGTGGATTGAGCTGCCGCTGCTCATGTGTGTGAACTGAACTGCTGCTTTCCTGGCCTCGCAGATTGGATTTGCGCCAAAGAACAATTTCTGAACAGGTCCACTTCCCCCATATCCTGATAATCTTTCTTTTCCACGACCTCTGGAGGGCGGTGGGCTAGAAGGGAGGCTAACGCGTTTAAGAACCCATAAGTAAAATTAGGGTTTGAAAAGTTTAAGCTACACGGTTCCTTCCTCCTTAGTACTTCTTCTTTATGCCAAGCACATACCTACATGTTTCAATATGTCCATTCTAGCCACAAGTGGGCCTTGAAGTCAATAAAAATAAAATCCAAATTTCGGGTCCTTGGGGGGTGCCAGCCATGTCTCAGATATTCATTAATCCATATGGTCAGATAGAGGACATTTGAGCTGATGCATAGAGAGTCCAGAAGGGACAATGACAGGGTTCTTCTTCCCTGTGAGATCTAAGTCCCTACGTCCTGTCGTCAGCAAAGCCTCCTGGAGCCCTGGTCTAGGGGTTCCCCTCCTGGACCTCAGGCACCAGCAGGACATATTCTGTAAGGACGGTCATCAAAGCTACAGCAATCCATCTCTTAGGCGTGGTAACTCCCTCTCTCCCTCCTCATCCCTATCTTCCCACTCCCCTCCCCTCCCCTCTCCTCTTTCCTTCCTTTCTCTTTTCCTTCCCTCCCTCCTCTTCCTCTATCTCTCTGTTCCCCTATCTTCTTTTTCCTCTCTCTTCCCGCTCCTTCCACCCTTCCCAGAAGCTCCACTGAGAGCAGCCATCTCACCCACTCTGTTCAGAGACTCATTCCTCAAGGCAACAATGGAGACACCGCTGTGGGGTGGGGCAGAGCATCTCGGCCGAGTGGGATACTTTCTTACCATGCAAATCAGGCCCGAGTAGGATACTTTCTTACCATGCAAATCAGATCCGAGTGGGATACTTTCTTACCAAGCAAATCGCCAGCCTCAGTTTCCCCAGCTGCCAAGTAGACACAGCCCAGACCTCCCTGGGAATCTGGGGAGAACTGGTTCCAGGGCCCTACAGATTCTACAGCCCAGGAATGTTCGCAGAGCCCTTTACATAACGCATCCTTGTGTTTACCTACAACCTCCACACATCTTTCCATGCCATTAAATCACTCCCGATGATTTATAATAGCTAATAAAAGCCAAATGCTGTGTAAACAGCCACTACACCTTATTTCTCAGGGAATACTGCCAAGGAAAGCCTCCATGAGCTCAGTCCTGACGAGAATGGCTCTTTGGGTTGGTTTTCACCCCTCCTTCCATTTCCAACGCTTAGTTTGTTGACTCCTCAGCTGGGGAGCTGGGGATACGGGACAGCCGTGGGTGTTCATCAAGCATCAGGGAGGTGTGAGATTCATTAAGGTGCTGCCTTTGAACCTCCATCCTGAGCGTCCTACAAATGCTTAGACAAGGGAGGCCCCCCCATCCTCCAGCCCATGTCTCCACCTGCATATGCTGGGATGGGCTGTGGTTTTAAGAGTTAAGGGCAGGAATGAAGGGTCATTGCTGTGGAACCAAAGCTGAGGCAATGGTGGTAGCAAGAGGTAAAGACAGGAGGATGAGGAGCTCAAGGCCATCCTTGGCTACCCAGCAAGTTTGGGGCAAGCCTGGGCTACCTACTTGATGTTCTGTCTCAAAAAATGAAAAAAAAAAAAAAAGAATAAATAAATGGCAAAGCCAGAAGCCGAGCTGTGGTCCAGTTCTCTTCTAACTCTGGGTGTGCTTATGGTGTAAAAGGCTCGTGAGGATGCTGGTCGGACTGAAACCCTCACTCTTAACACGTTCCCTCTAGTACCAGAAGGGAGCACATCCTTATCCAGGCACCTGAGCTTTGCGGGTTCCACCATCTTTAGTAACAATTTTGCAGAGCTCAAAAAAGACCAATTCAGCCGGGTGTGGTGGTGCACGCCTGTAATCCCAGCACTTGGGAGGCAGAGGCAGGTGGATTTCTGAGTTCGAGGCCAGCCTGGTCTACAGAGTGAGTTCCAGGACAGCCAGGACTACATGGAGAAACCCTGTCTCAAAAAAACCAAAAAAAAAAAAAAAAAAAAAAAAAAAAAAAAAAAAAGACCAATTAAGCCAAGCTTGGTGGCACAGACTGGTTATCCCCAGCTCCTTGGGAAACTAACAGAAAGACTGTAAATTTTAGACCTGCCTAGGATATAGAAGTTCAAGGTTGACCCAAGGAACTTAGACTATCTTAAAATAAAAAGAAAAAAGAGGCCTGAGAATGCAGGCCAGTTGTACACATTTCCTTAGTTCTTGTGGGTCCCTGTGATTGATTCTCATACTGCAAGAAAGTGGGGAAAGGGGGGGGAAAGGCAGAAAGGGGAATTAAAATGAACTTATAGCCCTAATTTGAGGTGGTTCAACAAATAAGCAGTGTTTTGTTTCTGTGTGTATATACATATATGTATACATGTGTATATACATATATGTATACACATATTATATATTATATACATTAATATATATTATATATAATATCCAAGTAGACATGAGTGTACTAAGGATATAGTACAATATTTATAGTCCTAGGGATTGACCCTAAAGCCTTACCCCAAATACACTAGAAAAGCACTCTACCCCCAAACTGTATCTCCAGCCAATAAACTTCACACACACACACACAAAAATAAATAAATAAATAGATAAATAAAGTAAATAGAGAACAACAGGAAAACTAAGCATAAGAACTGAGTTTAAAAGCCCTTAGATCAGAAGTTATGCATACAGCCTGCTGGAGCAGGGCACGGTGGACCGGGTGGACAACTGGATTAGTATCCTGGCTCAGGTGTGGCAGTGTCTTTGGGGCAGGATCCTTCTGTCCCTGAGTCTTGGAAGTAATTACAGCACACCTACCTCATCAGGCTCTGGAGGGATCCACAAGACGTGGCATGTGGGGCTCCTGGCCCGGGGTGAGGCACCAGGAGGGGCAGGGGTGTGAATCCTGGGTGTGGCACCGAAGCAGTGCAGCCTCTGCCCCATCTCCTGGCAAAGGCTGGTACAGGGTGCTGGGTGCTGCGGCCCCTCCCCCTAAGTCAGAACAAAGCCCCTGGGGAGGCCTCCATCACATATCCAGGCTCCTAATAGACTCCTCCTTACCTCATAATGGCAATTAATTATTAACTAATTATTTGGGTAGTTGTTTCAATAATGTCTGCACAGCCCCCCCCCCCGCCAAAGTATGCCTTGGATGCCACAGACAGAATGCTCACAGTGTCTACTGCTTGTCCGAGGTAGAATAAGTGAATGGTGCAGGTGTACCTGGAGTTTCCGAAGAGTGTGTGTGAGAAGGCAGAGAAAGGAGCCCAGCCTGGAGCTCAGCGGGTGTGTGCCTAGGACCCACACAGCTGCGGGCTCCATCCCCAGCACCACATAATCAGAGTCTGGTAGCACACACTTATCGTCCCTAAAACTGGGAAGGTATGAGGCAGGAGGATCAGGAATTCACAGCCATTCCCAGCTAGATAGGGAGTTTGAAGCTAGCCTGGTCTGCAGGGGACACTGTCTCAAAAAAGCAAACATCGAAGCCAAAGAAAATAAAAAGCTACCACTTTCAGAGCCCTTTCTGTCACACAACAGGAAAGTCCCTCCTCTTATCCAGAGCGATCAGTGTTGCAGAAGGAAACAATTGTAGGTGCAAGGACCTTCAGTTTTGCTCAAAGTAGCGTTTGTTCATATTTGAACCCGTGCATTTGTGAGTTTCCTGCTCTCAGGAAGGCAGAAGGAGGGAGAGAGGGAGAGAGAGAGAGAGGGAGAGAAGGGGGGAGAGCGAGGAAGAGAGGGAGAGAAGGAGAGAGAGGGAGAGAGGGAGAGAAGGAGAGAGGGAGAGAGGGAGAGAGGGAGCGTTTGTTTGGGGGGGCGGGATGAGGCGGCTGCAAAGAGCTAAGAGAGTCAGGGAGAGCTGGGGTTTCTCTGAGCTGGGAGAGAGGTGAAGGCATTGGTATTGGTGGGCTGACCCCAGCTGGGAAATCAGGTCACACACGGACCAGCAGGAAGCTATCAGGGTGTCCTCCCTGGCCTCGAGTGGGCGTGGGGCGGAGCGCGCGGGTCCCACGCCCCCTCCCCTCGGCCTGACCCTTCCCACCATGGACTTGAGTGGCTTCCACCCCTGTGCCTGAGTACTTACCTCCGGACAAGGCCAAGGTCAGGCAAGCGACGGTAGCCACTAGGGGCCACATGATAGCTCCGGGATGGGGGGTGGGCAGGGTGGGCGGGGCCTGGGTCGAGAGGCTGAAGTGGGTATTGCAAAGCAAACTCGGAGACTAAAATTCTGTGCTTTGTAATCTTGAACTTTCCAGCTCTACTCACTCTGAAATCCCTGACCCTTGAATCCTGCCCTCTCCATCCCCACTGTGTCGGGGACACCTCGGGAGCTGGTGGAGGGGCAGCATGCACTCCTCTGAGCCCCAGGCCCTGCCATCACCTCCTAGAGATCACCCCTTCTTCCTCTGCACTCTGAGAGCTGGGTCCAGACAGCACTTTTCACCCATCACTCCTTCCCCGCCTCTGACCCCATTACCCCCTCTCTGGACCTGCCCCGGACCCTGGGTCTCCTCCCTGGCGTCTAGTCTTTCTGCATGCTCAGGCACCCTGCATCTCTGCAAGTTTCTGTCTCCACCTGCGCCTCACGCTGATTCAGCGGTCCTGTATCCCCAGGTTCCCATCCCTCCTCCTTTCTCCTCCTTCCTGTCACCCTCTAACACCCCTTCCCCAGACCTTTGCCCCTCTCCCACCCAGAGACCCTACCTGAGTGAGGGGCCAACTTCAGCTGACAGCTGCCTAGAAAGTTCAGCTCTGACCCATGGCTTTTAACCCCTGAGCTCCCTCCCCCAGCGCGCGCACTATTTCCCGGTGCTGGCTCCCCCTCTCCACCCCCAATGGCTCAGCTTGTTGTTGACAGGCACCCCCCAAGCCTGGGCTCGGCCCTCAGCTTGGAGGCGGAGCTTCTGGGACAAGCTGGGACCCAGATCTGGCCCCGCCCAAGCCCGAATTGAACCCACTGTGAACCTTCCGGTGGCAGGACCAGACCATAGAAAGGGGGAAAGCCCACTTTCCTTGTCAAACTCCTCCCGCCCCCATACACCTCACTCTTTTCCTCACCTCGGCTCTCAACTCTTAGTCTGCCCCAGCCCCCAGATAGCCGTCACTGAGCTGTCCCGAAATCCCTCTTTTACCATAGGATCATCCCCCCAACCTGCCGGTCCCTTCACGAGGGCAACCCAAGCTTATCTCTCAACATCAAAACCAGCCCAGCCAGTGGGAGTCTCACCTCCAGCCTTTTTTCTTCCGAAATTTAAGGTGATGACCACATATGTTCATCACCTCTTTCCCAAGACATACGCCACCATAGGTGCCAGGCCTAAGAGGGTACCCAAGTGCCCCCGGGCTCCTGTCAGGAAGAGCCTGAGCCTGGGAAAGTCGTTTGAACTAGGCAGCCTTTTAGGAGCAGGGTTGATGGAGTGCATTAGTGAGGTGGGTGGAGAGCAAGAGGGCAGGTGGGGGAGGGGAGGGCAAGCCCGGATGGGAGGGGGTGGAGGAAGAGGAAGGAGGAAGGGATGGTGTTTGGGGAATGAGTAGGTGGCTTCTGGAACTGTGGCTAGGTGGGGCCCCATGAGTTAATCCCAGGGGGTGGACGGGTGGACGGGGCAGGATTAGGGATTAAGAAGGACAGAGGTGGGGTCAGGATTGGGAAACAAGCCAAGGATGGAGACCCAGTGATGTTTGGAAAAAGGGAGCCAGTAAAGATGACACCATTAAGATAGAGGCTGGTGGATGAAGATCCCCTGGGTGGGAGGTGGGGATGGCTGGGTACGGGATGGGGAAGTTCAGTAGATCAGACCAAGGGAGTGAAGATTTGGATGGTGAGATCAAACCTAGTGTGCAAACATTGATTTTTAAAATAAGGTGTTGCAGCGGAGCTGGGGATGGATCTCAGTGGGTAACGTGCTTGTCTAGCATGTGTGAAGCTCCGAGTTCCAAATCTGTGTAGCGGTGCATACTTGTAAACCCAGCATTAGGAGGTGGAGGCAGGAGGATGAGGAATTCAAGATCATCCCTTGCTACTTGACGAGTTTAAGGTCAGTATGGACTTTTAAATAAAAGAAAGAAAGAAAGAGAGAAAGAGAGAAAGAGAGAGAGAGAAAGAAAGAGAGAGAAAGAAAGAGAAATCTCACAGCATATAGGCAATAAGGAATGCTGATATGAATTTATGAATCAATGCTTTGTTCAGCCCATTAGTGGTCCTTCCACCTAGCAAATTTCATTTCTGTGAACTTAAAGAAGAACGTTTGCATTGCTATCAGCTACTCACAATTTAAAGGTATAAAATAGCACGGTGTATCACAGGGCGTTACAACACAGTTCTATCATCCTAGATACCTGGAGAGGCTGGGCCAGGAGGATAGAAACTTCAAGACCAACCTGCATTGGTGAGTTCAGAGGCCAGCCTGTGCAACTTAGCAACACTTTGACTCATATGCAAAGTATGAAGAGGACTAGGGGTGTGTGTGTGTGGCTCAGTGGTAGAGTCCCCTGCCTAGAATCCCCCAGTGAGGAGCTGGGGGCATGGCTCAGTGGTAGAGCCCCTGCTTAGAATCCCCCAGTGAGGAGCTGGGGGCATGGCTCAGTGGTAGAGCCCCTGCTTAGAATCCCCCAGTGAAGGGCTGGGGGCGTGGCTCAGTGATAGAGCCCCTACCTAGAATTCCCCAGTGAGGGGCTGGGGGCGTGGCTCAGTGGTAGAGTCCCTGCCTAGAATCCCCCAGTGAGGGGCTGGGGGTGTGGCTCAGTGGTAGAACTCCCATGTAGCAGGGGAAGGCCCCATGTTCAAGCCTCAGCACTGTTGAAAGTTGTAAAGAAGCTTCTCAAAGACAACAAAACAGATGCAGAGATGTCCCTAAATCAGGGCAGTGTGATACCAGGTTATGTTTGGGGATAGGGTTGGGTAGCAGATGGGAGGGACATGGAGATTAGGGTGCTGATAGAGTCCTGTTGGGTTGGGGTGGGTTGGAGGGCAGGATGGAGGACGAAAGGATAGTGAAATGGTTAGGGTGGTCATGAACACCAGTGAGGAGAGCTAGATACGGGCCCGCGCATCTGTGTCGGGGTAGATGTTGGTAGGGGGTTGGCTCACACCTGTGAGTTCCTGTTAGGATGACTGAAAGGCCAGTGTCCTTCCCCAACCTGGACTTCCTCCACCTCCCTGGGCGGGGCTTGGAGTGGGTGCTGAGTCTATTCCTTTCCGGTAGAGTCGGGTTCAGGTGGGGTGGCAGGAGGGAGGGTGCTAGGTGAAATGAGGTGACAGCTCTCATGTGGGAAGTTGGGGAAGTTGGGGTACCTGTGCCCTCTTGTGGCCCAGGCTCAAGTTTCCAGTAAAGCTTTCTCACTCGGGAGGGGCTGGAGCCAGGAGTGGGGGTGGCTGCTGCTGGCATTTGTTGAGGGGTGATTGCCAGGTCAAAGTTGACGTTCAAGGTTATGATTGGCCAGGACTCAGGGAGCCTAGCCATGCTGGAGTGAGGTCATGGACCCACCAAAGGCTAAGTTGCTTCCACCCCCTCACTTCCTTAATAAGGCAACAAGGAGCCCATGGCTGATAATCATACACACACTGGCCCAAGTCCAGGGGCACCATCGCACAGGTCACCATCCTCCCGTATATTGGCAGCCTAGCAGGAGAAAAAGAAAGATCGGGAAGAATCAATGTACCTAGTGGCTCAGAATTTGAGACCTACACACAGATAGACTAAATTCAGGTGACACGGTTGCTCTGTGCCTCAGTGTTCCCATTTGCAACCCGCCTCCCCCCAGCCCCCCCCCATCCACAGCACTTATGTCATAGAAAAGAGTTACGAGTTACATGAATTAATATCTCTTTAGGTAAAAGAATGCTTGGCAAGGACTGTGGGTCCCAGAGTCCTTGTTAAAGAACCAAAGCTGGAGAAGGAGGCAGCCCCGAGGTTTCCAGAGGAGGCCCCACCCTAGCTTGGCTTCAAAATAAGATTCTTTGTCAAGCATGAACTGGAAGTTCTGGTTGGAAGTCTTGGCTGGGACAAGAGGGCCTGCCCCACACCCAGAGCCTGACATAAACACAAACTGACAGAGAGGACGCAAAGGAAGAAGGGAACCAGAAGAAGAGTTGACACTCCCAGTGGGTCACAGCTTGGGTCTGAGTGCAGGTGATGTAAATACACAGAGACATGAGTAACGAGGGTAGGTGGGTGAGAGGACAGAGGCATGGGGAGAAAGGTTATGATACCCCCCAAAGACAGCAGACTCTTGGAGGGCTGGATGTCCCATCCGGATCCCTGTCATCAGCAATGCTGAGTCTAATCCTCGTCGTCCTGTCTCTACCACCAGGATGGGGAGAGTTCCAAGGTGTGTCTTGCCACCAACCTGCATCCACGCTGCATCCTTCGCGTCTGTCTCTCTGCGCTTGTGGCTAAGACAAACTTCTCCGGGTCTCTCAACACCTCAAGGGTGCCATCTCAATACCCTTTGACAGATCGCTAATAGTTTTTTACTTCCACCGGAAAAGTCCCATTAGCATAAAAATGGTAGACTTTCTCCCACCTATCCTTAAACAAATGCCGATGGTGTGGGGGCTGGCACACCGCCTTTTCCCACCTTAGCGTCCCCCTTCTACCGCTGGCTCATCTCTACTCCCATGTCAGCTATAGTCAATGCCGGCTATAGTCCTCAGTGCAATTTCCCTGAGCCTATTCCATGAGCTCACCGTACCTCTGTTGAGGGCACTGGTAGCCTCTAGGTTGTGGAGTCTGACTGCCAGCCCTTCACTGACATCTTACTTGAGTTGTCAGTAGTGTTCAAAGTGTGGGTTACTCCCAGTCCACAGTAGGGCTCCCCTCCTTGATGTTCTAGGACCCAGTGCTCTTTGGGGTCTCTTGGGGTCTCTCTGGAGGCTCCTCAGCTGTGTTGTCTCTGTCTCATCACTGTCCTGAGCTGCTTCTCTCTTCTCTCTATGCTCACTCCCTTGCTGAACCCATCCTGTGCCGTGACTTTCAGGTACACAATCACTGTTGGGTTTTATAGAAAAGAAAAAGAAGCCAGGAATATGTTGAGTGGAGGAGGGGTATGGTGTGGGGGAAAGGGGGTGTGCCCCTGCGGGCCCATGCTGAGGCATCCCTTCCCCCTATAGTATGGAACAGAGTTTGTTTAGGGCTTGAGAAGGGGAGATGAGGGGGTAGTGGGGCAAAGAAAGGGGGGAGAGGGGGAAGAGAGAGAGAGAGAGAGAGAAGAGGGGAAGGAGATGAGAGGAAGAGGAAGAGGGAGAGGAGAGAAGAGAAGAGAAGAGAAGAGAAGAGAAGAGAAGAGAAGAGAAGAGAAGAGAAGAGAAGAGAAGAGAAGAGAAGTATAGGCTGGCCATGAATATGTGGAGAGAGAAGGAGGAAGGGAGAGGGTCAGTGGGAAGGGGGTAAGGGAGTAAGAGCAAGAGGAGAAGAGAGTGAGGAGGGGCAGCATCCCCTTTATAGTGAGTCAGGACACCTGGCTGTTGCCAGGCAACTGTGGGGCAGAGCCTAGAGGAAAAGCCAGCAACCACTTTCAAATTTAATACCACTGGACTCCTGCTCTGGGCTTTCAAGCTTAGCATCTCCCCGCCTACTCTTGATCCTCTCTGTTGGTGGTCACACCATAATTCCTTACTCAGCCAGAACCTCATCTTGACCCTGAGTTCCTTTTCTCACACCGTATATCAGTGCCACCAACGCTCCCGGCTCTACCTTCGAAAAGACCCAGGATCTGATCAATTCTCACCATCCTCTTTCTTGCACCCTTGACGTCTTCTGGATTTTCCTTTCTCAGCTGGGTTACTTCCCATGATCTCTTTGCTTCTGCCTCTGTCTAAACTCTGTATTTTAAATATCTGTGTGTCTGCCTGGCATGTTGGCACGCACCTTCGATCCCAGCACTCAGAAGGCAGAGGCAGGCAGATATCTCTCTGAGTTCGAGGTCAGCCTGGTCTACAGAGTGAGCTCCAGGACAGCCAGGGCTACACAGAGAAACCCTGTCTAGAAAAAATAAAATATAAACAAACAAACAAACAAACAAATATCTGTATGTGTGTGCATGTGTGAACATGTTCGTATATATAAATAGAGACAGGAATGTACCGGGTGCATCTGGGAGGGTCAAAGAGAAACCGTGGCTGACAGTCCCTGTTGTGCACCTTGTTTGAGACAAGGGCTCTTGCCTTTCGTCACTGTGTACACTGGGTCTTCACCTCTCACCTCTCTGCAAGATCACTGGCCTTACAGATGAACGCAATAGCTCCCGGCTTTCTGTGGGTTACGGGGCTCTGGACTCAGGCATCTGTGTTTGCATGGCTAGCACATGAGCCACTGCACCATCTCAACAGCCACCAGCCAGAGCCTGTTTCCAACATATGTAGATGTGGCTTAGCCACATACACCCAGATGAACAGGCAGTGAGCAGGTAGATGGGTGGGCCAAGGACATAGACATTATCTCCCAGGAAAAGGCGTGTTTTTCCTTTTAAAGGGCCAGGTTCAAAGAACCCAGGCCTACCAGGTTGCACAACCACACAGAGGGACCGTCCCTTTCCATTTTCTTTTTTGAGATTTTTTTTTTTAATTTTTATTTTATTTGTGTTTTGCTCCGCACCATGTGCTTGCAGTGCCCACCGTGGCCTGAAGATGGTGTCAGATCCCCAGGAACTGGAGTCACAGCCACTTTGTGGGGACTGAGAATTGAACCCGTGTCCTCTGGAAGAGCAGCCAGTGTTCTTAACCACTGGACAGTCTCTCTAGCTCTTCCCTCCCTCCCCAACACGCACGCACGCACGCACGCACGCACGCACGCACGCAGTCGTAGAGTGACCTCTTACAGAGTAAGTCAGAGCAGGTTGCTCCTGTTCTCCAAACCCCGTGGCCTCGCTCAGAATGAATGCCGTTTTTACTTCCGGCATTTAAGCAGGGTCAGACAGCCTGCAGCCAACATTCTTGATGGTAGGATCTGAGGCCTCTTGTCTCCACCTTCCTCCCGTGCCAGGCGCATTGCCATTTCAGGATACTTTGTTGCATTCCTCCGTGCCTCTTTTATTAGCTGTTTCTGCTGTTTCTATGGTTACCATGTTTCTTATCCACATCTTTGGCTAGTGAAGGCAAGGTTCTCAGAACAGGATTGGTGAGTTAGTTACTAGGACTCACGAAACTCGGAAAAAGTGTTATGCACATGGATTTTGTTGATCATCATGAAAAGCCTTGCTGCCAAATCTGAAACCTGAGTCTGATCCTGAGATTCGCAAGGGGGAGGCAGGGAAGTGACTCCCACGGATGGTCCTCTGACCTCCACGTGCACAGGGATCCATATGCACCCATGTCCATCCCCACCACCCTCACCTACACCCTCCAGCTAAATAAAATTAAAACTTTTTAATTAAAAAAGAAAAGATACAGATGAAAATCTGGAGCTGCGCCTGGTGGGGCATGCCAGTAATCCCAGCACTCAGGAGGTGGAGATCAATCAAAGTTTAAGATTGTCTTGAGATAGTGAGTTCAAGGCCAGATTTGATGGCAGAAAATCTGGAATGCTCCCTACAAATAATGGAAAACAAACAAACAAACAAAAAAACAGCCTGGAAAGAAGTGCTTTCCTCACAAGCACAGAGCCTGTGTTCCACTCCCAGAACCCACAAAAGAGTCAAATGTGAGGCACACACTTGCACACACTTGCAGGTTCTTTGCAGCGTAGGGAGAAACAGGTATATTTCAGGGGCTCAACTGGTCAGCCAACCTAAGCTAGTATGGTGAGTTTCAGACTACTGAAAGGACCCTATGTCAAAAATCAAGAGGACGGGCTGGGGGAAAATGATTCTACTGTTTAGAGTACTCATTGCTCTTGCAGAGGTCCTGAGTTCAAACCCAACACCCACATGACGGCTCACAATCATCTGTAACTGCAGTTCCTAGACTCTCTCCTGACCTCTTTGTGCACGGGGCATACATAGGTATGCATATATACAAGCAGGCAGAACAGTCATTCGAGTGAAATAGAATAAACAAAACAAAACAAAAAAACCAAGGGGAGTCTGAAAAGATGGTTCGGTGGTTAGGAACACTGTTCTTACAGAGGGCAGGAGTTCCATTGCCAGCACTCGGATCCAGCAGCTCACAGCCATCTGTAACTGCAGCCCCCTCTTCTGGCTCCTGCACGCACTGCACTCATGTGCACACACCCAATGTGCAGGCACCATGTGCATGCAAACCTCCCAACATGAACAGCTGCACACAGAGAAAAGATCCCGACTAAAAAGCATCAAAGAGGAGGCTGGAGAAATGGTTCGGGAGTTAAGAGCCCTTGTTGCTCTTTCGGAAGACCCAGGTTTAGGGCCCAGCACTCACATGTTGGCTAGCAGCTATGTACAACTCCAGTTCCAGCGGATCTGACTCCTTCTTCTGGCCTCCATGGTCACTGCACTCACATGGTACACAGATAAATTTGCCAGTGAAACACCCACACATACAATAAAAATAAATAAATCTCTTTTAAAAATTATAGAAAAGGTGGAGTCCCGAAGGCCCCATGCATGAACATCCCTCTGTCTTCTTCCTGTGGACAGCTCTTCACCACCCCCCACCCACGATGCAGGTCATGTATGGAGTGTTGCCAGCCAGGGACACTCACAGAAGCCTTGATCCCCAGGGAAGCTGGTCACACCCACCTGTCTGCCCACTTAGGTGTTTTCAGTCTCATTTTCACACTCTCTGAGGCCAGACTGATACACATTCCTACATTTCCTACTGCTGATCACAGCATCAGTCTGGACCTCTGGTTCTCAACCCTCCTAATACACAACCCTTGGATACAGCTCCTCATGTTGTGGTGACCTCCAAGTATACATTTATTTTTGTTGCTACTTTATATCTGTAATTTCTACTGTTATAACTCATAATATAAATATCTATGTTTCTTGTTGGTCTTAGGTGACCATTGCAAAAGGATCATAGGACCCAAAAAGGACTGTGACCTACAGGTTTCTGGTAGCCTTTAGAACATCCTGACTGATGACAGTGCCTTTGTTCACCTTGGAAAATTTGGCTATACCAGATCATCTGTACCAGTGGTTCTCAACCTATGGGTCACAATCCATTTAGATGTCTCAAAAGCAACTCATCACCAAAAATCTCACTCCAGCATTGGCGACAACTCATGAAAGTTGTATCCCCGGAACTCTCTTCAGGAATTACCTGCAGATCCACAGGACAGAGAGTCTCCTCTGCAGTCCTAACTGCTTATATGACCTGGTTAAGAACCATGTGGATCTTGTAGGCTTTTGGAACTCTCTGAGACTTCTGAGTTGGTTACTTCTTAAGTTTTAAACGAAACTCTTTCCAGCATTGAATATTTCAAATTGAAGAAATTTTTGTCACACAGCCTTGCTTAGGCTGGAACTCAGGCTTCTTCTCTTTATAAAAAGAGCTGGAGGTGGGTATGGTAGCACACACTTTTAATATCATTGTTCAGGGTGCAAAGCAGGAATTCTGTGAGTCTGAGGCCAGCTTGGCTTAAATAGCAAGTTCCAGGAGAGGTGGAGCTACATAGTCTCAACTGTCTCAAGGAAAGAAAGAGAGAGAAAGAAAGAAAGAAAGAAAGAAAGAAAGAAAGAAAGAAAGGAAGGAAGGAAGGAAGGGAGGAAGGGAGGGAGGAAGAAAGGAAGGAAGAAAGGGAGGAGCAGAGAAAGAGAGGGGGCAAAAGAAAGAAGGAATGGAGAGAGATGTAGGAATGAGGTTATAGGTTAGTGTCACAGCACATGCTTGGCATGCAGAAAGCCCTGGTTCAATTCCCAACACTAAAAAAGATAAAATTTTAAAAAACGTACCTATTGGAATCAATAAAATAGGGTATTCAGCATCACAGGTAGGTTTGTGAGTTGGAACTCAGATTGAAGTCATCCTTAATATAAATTATTTTGGCTTAGCTTTGCAGAAGAATGCAAGATGAGAATTACAGGGTGAGCTGTGTACAATGTAAGAAATAATTGTCCATTTTCAAAAGTATATTAAGCCAGCTCAGTTCCTGCTTCAGACAGAAGGCAGTGGACCCCTGTTAACCTCTGGTAATACCTACCTAGCTCTTCTCAAACTCAAAATTCAGAGTAGAAAATTAGCAGTCTTGCCTGCAGATGTGACACGGTCTGATATGCTTTAGCATAAACAGGTTGGAAAATGTAGAGGTGAATCCACGGGGCTGAACATGGGCAACCTTGGTGGCAGACGCAGAGGTAGACTGCAGATGCGGTTTGGGATGGGACCCTCCTTCTTGCTCAGCCAGTGAGAAAGGAGGGGAGGGACCTGCATGGGAGTTATAAAAGCTGTCCTCCCTGCTCAGGCGGCACACCTGCCACGGGGCTGACACCCAGCTTTGCAAATCACAACCATCCTCCACTCTGCTGCCCTGAGTCTCCAGTGCCATTATTATGAAATGAGGGTGCAGGTCTCTCCTGTTGGTATCCTCTCCCTGGGCTCCACAGCTACCCAAGCCTGCAGTGTCTTATGTCTCCTTTTCCCAGTGTGTGCCTGTCACACTGTCACGGACTTTTCAGCCCCCACAGACCAGACATGCGCCATATGACAAGAAAATCATGTATGGATATTCCAGTGAGCAGAGGTGCTGATGTCCTCAACAAAGGAACTAGAAAACACAACTCAGCAGCATCAAGGGATCAAACGTTTTGATCCCTTGATGAGTTGGATTTATTACTGGGAGAAAAATATTTCAATATGTAAAATCAATAATGTGGCACATTAATGGAATAGAGGATCAAAACTATTGTATTGACCCAGATTAAAAAAAAAAAAAAGCCAGGCAGTGGTGGCACACCTTTAATCCCAGCACTTGGGAGGCAAGGCAGGCAGATTTCTGAGTTCGAGGTCAGCCTGGTCTATAGAGTGAGTTCCAGGACAGCCAGGACTACATAGAGTAACCCTGTCTCGGGGAAAAAAAAAACAAAAAAACAAAAAACCAAAAACAAAAACAAACAACAACAAAAACGATAAAGCACAATGTCTTCTCGCTGCAAAAACAAAAACAAAAACAAAACTAAGACAAACAAACAGCATTCTTTGGAGACTGGGGAGGTAGACAGCTCAGAGCTAAGAGCCAATGACGTGACTTTTTTATTAATTATTTATTTGTTTTGTGTGTGGTAGTGGGTGCAAGTTGTTCTCTGACTTCACATGTGCACGCATGGTGCACATGTGAAGTCAGAGAACAACTTGCAGGAGTTTTCTTTTTTCTCCACATGAGTCCTAGAGATCGAATTCAGGTTGTCAGATGTGGCAGTACCACAGCCCGCTGAGCCGTCACCCCCATCCCAGATCACATCGTGTGTGCAAACTATGAAGCCTGCACACTGATTCTCCACACTCACAACAAGCTACACGAAAATAAAGGAAGGAAAAGAAAACCCGTCCATAATAACACTAGAAGCAATGAACTATATAGTATAGCAGGTAAAAAGCCTTTTCACCAAAAATCTATAACAGTATTGGCCAAAGACACTGAAGAGAACACCAGTAAATGGAAAGATATCCCATGTTCGTGGATATGAAAGGAATGAAATGCCATTGAAATCTCTGTGCTACAAAGTGGTCTATAGGATCAATGTGATTCTTATCAAAATTCTAGTGATGGGGCTGGGTAGATGGATTGGTGAGTCAGACGCTTGCTGTGCTAGCCTGAGAAGCTGAGTTTGAATCCCCAGCACCCGTGTAAGAGGTTGGGTGTGGCAGCGTGTCCCTGTAGCTGTGTACATGGTTGGAAGAAGTGGAGACAGTCGGATACTGTGGAGCTCAGCGTGAACTCCAGGTTCAAAGGGAGAACTTACCTAAACATACGGTGAAGATGGCTCCGTGGTCAAGGGACTGCTCTTGCAGAAGACCTGAATTCAGTTACTAGCACCCACATTTGGTGACTCAAAACCTCCTATAAATCTGGCTCTACGGGACCCAACAACCCCTTCTGTCCTCATCATGAATCCACTGCATTCATGTAGTGGATATATATGTGGTTGTACTCAAACACATACACAAAGCATGAATAAATAAACCTTCAAAGGTTTGGTGAGATGGCTCAGCGACTAAGAGTACTGACCACTCTTCTGAAGGTCCTGAGTTCAAATCCCAGCAACTACATGGTGGCTTACAACCATCTATAATGAGATCTGATGCCCTCTTCTGGTGTGTCTAAAGACAACTATAGTATACTTACATATAATAATAAATAAATCTTTAAAAAAATAAAAAATAAACCTTCAAAAATACTGTTAAGATATGGGAGAGTAGGAGTTACTGGGACCAGCAGGACCCAGGCACACAGGACCTCCACCAGACCATTGGCACAGGTTCCTTCTGGTCTGTCTGGGCTGGCGCCTTGAGCAGACCTTGGGTGCAAACTCTGCAGCCAGTCCCATAACACCCAGAGGAAGCTCCAGACCCAGGCACTTTTACCTGGCCAGGATCACAGAATTGCAGGATCACAGGAGCTTGGTCTCACCAGGATCTAAGGGTCCTATAGGCAGCTTGACTCCCAGAGGCTTGAACACACCCAGGATCTCAGGATCCCAGAATCACAGGATCCCAGAGACAGCTTGACTCTGAGAAGTTGTGACACAATCAGGATCACAGGAAGGACAGGCTCCAGTCAGATATAGCAAGAGCAAGGTAGCACTAGAGATAACCAGATGGTGTGAGGCCAGTGTAAGAACATAAACAACAGAAACCAAGGTTACTTGGCATCATCAGAACCCAATTCTTCTACCATAGCAAGTCCTGGATACACCATCACACCAGAAAAGCAAGATTTGGATCTAAAATCACTTCTCATGATGATGATAGAGGACTTTAAGAAGAACATAAATAACTCCCTTAAAGAAATACAGGAGAACACAGGTAAACAGCTAGAAGCCCTTAAAGAGGAAACACATACACATAAAAAAAAAAATCCCTTAGAGAATTACAGGAGTGCCGGGCATGGTGGCGCACGCCTGTAATCCCAGAACTTGGGAGGCAGAGGCAGGTGGATTTCTGAGTTCGAGGCCAGCCTGGTCTACAGAGTGAGTTCCAGGACAGCCAGGGCTACACAGAGAAACCCTGTCTCAAAAAAACAAAAAACAAAAAAAAAACAAAAAAACAAAAAACAAAAAAACAACAAAAAAAGAATTACAGGAAAATACAATTAAACTGGTGAAGGAAATGAACAAAACCATCCAAGATGTAAAAATGGGACTAGAAACAATAAAGAAGTCACAAAGTGAGACAAGCTAGGAAAGAGATGAGAAGTCACAGATGCATCACCAACAGAATACAAGATAGAAGAGAGAATCTCAGGTGTAGAAAATACCAGAAAAAACATTGACACAACAAAGAAAATGCAAAAGCCAAAAAGCTCCTAACCCAAAACATCCAGGAAATCCAGGACACAATGAGAAGACCAAACCTAAGGATTATAGGTATAGAAGAGAGAGAAGATTTACAACTTAAAGGGCCAGTAAATATCTTCAACATTATTATAGAAGAAAACTTCCCTAACCCAAAGAAAGAGATGCCCATGAACATACAAGAAGCCTACAGAACTCAAATAGACTGGACCAGAAAAGAAATTCCTCCTGTTATATAATAACACCAAATACACTAAACGAAGAAAGAATATTAAAAGCAGTAAGGGAAAAAGGCCAAGTAACATATAATGGCAGACCTATCAGAATTACACCAGACTTCTCACCAGAAACTACGAACGCTAGAAGATCCTGGGAAGATATCAAACAGACCCTAAGACAACACAAATGCCAGCCCAGGCTGCTATAATCAGCAAAATTCTCAATTACAATAGACAGATAAATCAAATCAAAATGTTCCAGGAAAAAACAGATTTACACAGTATCTTTCCACAAATCCAGCCCTACAAAGGATAATAGATGGAAAACATAACACAAGGAGAGAAACTACAGCCGAGAAAAAGCAAGAATGTAGTCTTTCAACAAACCCAAAAGAAGATAGCCACACAAACATAATTCCACTTCTAACAACAAGAATAGCAAGAAGTAACAACCACTTTTCCTTAATATCTCTTAATATAAAACTTAATAGTACCAACATGTCCTAATCAATTGAAATTTAGAAATATGAGGAATTAGAAATTTGTTGGCTCTCACCCAGTGGTCTCTCTAATTTGGTAATTGGAGAAATAGGTCCAATATTGTACAATCCACATATACTTTCTGCTTCCGTGTCCACTGTATTATTCACAGGAACCAAGACATGGAAACAACCTAAGCTGGTGGGTAAATGGATAATGAATGGCAAATGCATACGAGGAGATATTGATCAGACGTATCATGTATCGATCGTTTGGTGCCATGGGGACAAGCCTGGAGGACACAGTGAGATAACTCAGCTCAAGAAGACAAACACTGGGCTCGGAGGGAGGGTTCAGTGGTCACCGTGCTTGCTGCACAACATGACGACCTGGAATTTGAATTTCCAGGACCCACATAAAAGCTGACTATAGTGGGGGAATATCTGCTACCCCAGTTCTGGGGTTGGGGATTGTTGTAGAAAATATTCCATCTCAATCCAGGCCTTCTACCCTGTCTTTGATCATTCAGTTCCCAGATAAAAGACACACATGACCTCTGTATGTATAATAAGCCTTTGTCAGCACTAATACTGGTCAGATATCTACCCTGGATGATATTAAGATTTATTTTCTATCAACAAGCCTGAGTATTACTTTGTTTCATCTGGGCTGCTGTGATCTCCGATGAGCCAGCCCTCACGGCCATGCTTTCGTGACTCCAAACCCACAGTGTCGTTCTCTTCTCTACATCTTCTACTTCTCCCTGCTGTGGTCTCCTCTGACCCAGGAACACAAAGCCCCGCCTATCTCAATTCTGCCCACCTATAGGCTGTAGGCATCTTTATTCACCAATCAGAAATAACATGGGGGGAAGGCCAGATAGCATCATTCAGGTCTTCAAGCCAGCGGATTCTCTTATCTCTGGGGTAACCCGGCCTTGGGGACCCGCCCTTAGCATTACAATATATCGCAACAAACCAAACCTCAACAGGGAGCAATGGTGGGAGGATCTCCAGATCACACAGTCAGGCAGCCTAGTCAAAAGTGCAAGCTTCAGGTTCAGAGACTTTGTCATAAAATATAGGCAGGGACGGATAGAGGAAGACAGCTGACCCTTACCTCTAGTCTCCACCATGCACACAAAGATGAGTATACCTTCTCCCATATATGAGACAAGGGGCCCCTAGGACAGACACAATAATTGCAGTTTGTGTTTTAAAACTTTCATTTTATATGTCTAAGTGTTTTGCCTGCATGTATGATGTACACCACATATATGTCTCATGCCCACAGAATTCAGAAGAGGATGTAGAATCTTCTGAAACTGGAGGTATGGATGGTTGTGAGTCACCAAGTAGGTGCTGGGAACTGAACCCAGGCCCTCTGCAAGAGGTCCAAGTGCTCTCAACCCCCGAGCCATCTCTCTGGCCCCTATTTTCTTTCTTTTATTTTTAAATAAAAAAATTAAAGACTTTTTAAATGTATATGGGTGGTCCTTCTGCTTGTATGTCTGTGCACCATGTGTGTGCAGTGCTTACAGAGGCCAGAAGAGGGTATTGGATCCCGTAGAGTTGGAGTGATGGGCAGGTATGAGCTGCCATGTGGGTGCTGGGAACTGACCTCTGGTCCTCTGCAAGAACAACCGGTGCTCTTAACCACTAAGTCATATTTCCAGCCCTTAGTCTCCCCACTGTGTGTGTGTGTGTGTGTGTGTGCGCGCGCGCGCGTGCGCGTGTGTAACATGCAAACCATGCAAATGCAGTACCTAAAGAGATGAGAGAACAGAGCACTGGAATTGGAGTTAAAGGTGGTTGTAAGCCCTCCAATGTGGGTGCCAGGAACTGAACTCAGGTTCTTGGAAAGAGCAGCAAACATTCTTAACCCAGGGACATCTTCACAGTTCTGCTCCTTAGTGGTTGCTTTAATAATGCACTCCTGCCCCCCCCCAGAGCTCCAAAACCCCATACTGTCTAAATAAAGCCAGCCTCCTGCATCTGAACCATGCCATATCAAAGACATCCACAAAGCTCGTGAGCTCATTCCTAGGTAGACATTTGCGTGGCTGTGCTGGATTGAAGTTGACTCTCTGAAAACAAAGCAGTCCTGTTTGCCAATTGCTGTGATGTAAATGGTCCCACTGTAATGACAGGTTGCTGGTGTGGTCTAGTTTCACTCTGTTGCTGTGACAAATACCATAACAAAAGCAACTTAGAGGAGAAAAGGTTAGTTTCAGCTCACAGGTTATAGTCAGTCATTGAGGGAATTTAAGGCAGGAACTCAAGGAGGCGCTTGAAGGAGAAACCACAGAGGAACACTGTTCCCTTACTCAGGCTCATGATCAACCCAGGGCCACCTGCCCAGGGGTGGACCCACACACAATGGCCTAGGCCTTCTATCTACACCAATTAATAATCAAGACAATCCCTCACAGAGATGTCCACAGGAAAATCTAGTCCAGATAATTCCTCAATGAAGACTCGCTTCTTAGGTGACTCTAGACTATGTCAAATTGGCAAAAGCTAACCAGGGGGGAAAGTTAACTCAATGACTGTGCATTTGGGATGAGATATTTGGAAGTTCATTGTGATGGTTAATTTTTATTGTCAAGTTATGTGATTTAAGAAACACTTAGAGGGGCTCTCAGTGGTTAAAAGCACTGGCTGCTCTTCCAGGGGATTCAAGTTAAGTTCCCAGCACCCACACACTGGTTCACAACCATCTGTAACTCCAGTTCCAGGGGATCTGATGCCCTCTTCAGGTCTCTACAGGTACCAGGCATGCACATGCACAAACATAAATGCAAACAAAATGCTCATGCACATAACCTTTCTGAAATGAAGAAAAGAAAGGAAAGGAAAGGGAAGGGAAGGGAAGGGAAGGGAAGGGAAGGGAAGGGAAGGGAAGGGAAGGGAAGGGAAGGGCTAGGGCTATAGCTCAGCTGGTAAGACCTGATTTTAATTCCAAGAATTCATGTTCTCACATTTTTTTGTTTTTGTTTTCGTATTTGTTTGTTTGTTTGTTTGTTTGTTTGTTTAACTCAGGCATGCACCTGCATTCCCAATCCCAGTGCTGGAAGATGGAGACAGATAGTTACCTGGGGCTTACTTTCTAGCCATGCTACCTTAATCAACAGGCTCCTGGCCAGTGAGAGACTGTACAAAATAACAAGGCGAACAGCTCCTGATGAATAATACCTGTAGGCTTAGATTTTTCAAAAATCTACTTTAATGATGGTTCTTAAATGCCTTAATCTCCCTTCTATCCTACCACCTGCCAGAGGGACTGGAAAGTCAATAGGGGATGTGGACCTGTAGAAGTAACTCTTTTGGGGTGATTCCAATCTTCGTAGTCAGGATATCAGCAGTTCAGTTCACAGGGATCAGCAGCGGCAATTTGATTCAAAAGAAACTGACAGGCTCTGCTAATTGCCTGAGTCAGTGGAAGCAGCAAAAAGCCACCAGAATATAAAGAGAAGCTCTTTGACGTGTTTCTCTCACTACGGAGTCACAACAAGCAATGATCAACAAAGGAGGCAAGGTGAACCAATGCCACAGAGTGTCAGCAATACCAGCATCAGCAAGGCCCGACAAAGACAGCAAAGAGTGGCAAAGCGAACCAATGCACACCACCATCCGCTGTCTGCTGGGTTATAGCTATGCCGTTCCAAAAGCATGTGTTCTCTCAAGCCTGCTCTAGCAAAACATCACATGCTGGTCTCCCAGGAAGCTTCCAGACAACCATCTGTCCTCAGCAAAACATCCTCCCATGTGTCTGCTTCAGCAAAACCTTGGCTCACAAGACAGTTTCCAGAAAAACATCATATACACAACTGAATCACCAAAAGAAAGCAGAAATTTCCAATTTCCACTTCATCACCTAAAGCTCGCGCTCTCTCTGTCTCTGTCTCTCTCTCTGTCTCTCTCTGTCTCTCTGTCTCTCTCTCTCTCTCTCTCTCTCTCTCTCTCACACACACACACACACACACACACACACACACACACGTATACAGGTGCATGCCCCTGGGTTGAAACAGTCCACCCTGGAAAAAGGCTTCTTAAAGCTCAGCAGTTTTAAATTAAAACATTCCCTCTGTCGGAGTTGGCTTTTTGTCAATTTGACATAAATTAGAGTAATCTGGGAAGAGGAGGCTCAATTAAGAAAATACCTTCATTGATTGCCTGCATGCAAGACTGTAGTGTATTTCTTGGTTGCTGTAAGGTAGTCCAGCCTATGGAAGGTGATCCTAGGGTGTATAAGGAAGCAAAGTGAGCAGGCCAAGGGGAGCAAGCCAGTGAGCAGTGTTCCCCCATGGCTTCTGCTTCAGTTCCTGCCTTGAGTTCCTGCCATGAATTCCTTGGATAAACTGTGGATGTGGAAGTGAAAGTTAAAAAAGCCCTTACCTTTTCAAGTTACTTTTGGTCATGGTCTTTATCAGGACAATAGAAACCCTGACTAAGTCAAAAACTGGTACCAGGAGGGGGGGTGTCTTTCTGTGGTAGACCAGACCGTGTTTTGGAGAGAATTGGAGACTTTGGAACTCTGGATTAGAAGAGCCATTGAGTGTTCAGAGTGTAATGAGCTGTTGTAAGAACTTAGAAGATAATGCTGAGAGCAGTGCAAACAATGCGGGCCTGGCTTGTGAAACCTCAGGCAGAAGTCTGAGAACCCCAAACTCTATTGTGACTGTTTGATATTTTGAATTAAGACTTTGTGGCTCTGGTCAGATGGGGGTGAAGTTGTGATTAACAAGAGACCAGAAACACTAAAGTGAAACCTTTTCTTTGCTGGGACAATTGATGCTACTCACTTAGGGCTGAAGAATCAACTGTGGTTAAGAAGAGACCCGTATCATTAAGGTGAAATCTTCTGGGAAGTGTTTCCTCAAAGTCAGCAAACAAATGCCGTGATTCAGAGAGGGTCACGGCTGTGTCTTGTGCTCGCAACCAAACTTGGTAACATCTGAGAGTCCCCCGGGTGGAATTGGTTTTGAAGGCATGAAGAGATCATGGAGAACAGATCAGGCTTGGCATGGTGTGGCAAGACCAGAGCCCATGCAGAGAGGCCGCTGGTGAAGGTGCGGCTCTAGTTTGCAGTAGAAGCCTCAGTCCTGGAGGAGTCGGGGAGAGAAGTTGAGGCTTGGCACATTGTGGCTGGATCAGAGTCCCTGAAGAGAGCCCAGGCTATGGGTAAAGGTGAAGTTGTAGCAGAGCCCAAGCATTTTGGAGATGCCAGCACCATGGGCATCCTATGGATGGCAGAGTCAGAGAGGGGAAGTTCTGCAAGCCCTTTGGAGCGTGGAAGTGAGCCCCATAGATCTGAGCTTGATGTGGTTGGACTCTGGTTCTGCTTTCCTGTGACTGTGGCTGTGTTCTAGTTCTTCCCTTTGGGAGTAAGAAAGTATTAAACCTCAAGAAAAGCAGAAGTCCGGGAACTGGAGAGATGGCTCAGTGCTTAAGAGAACTGACTAATCCTCCAGAGGTCCTGAGTTCAATTCCCAGCAACCACATGGCAGCTCACAACCATCTACAATGGGATCCGATGCCCTCTTCTGGTGTGTCTGGTTGTGCTACAGTGTACTCATATACATAAAATAAATAAATCTGAAAGAAAATAAAAAATATATAAGTTCACAGTTAAGAAAGTTTGATGTATTAGAGAGAAATTGAGCATTTTTAAGATCGGACTTTCAAAGTGTTTGAATTTTTAAAGACCGTGGAGTTTTTATATTGCAATTTCAAGTTGTAATGTTTTATATTGCTACGGTGTCATTAAATGAGATCTTGAAGACAAACAAGAAAGGGAGCTTTATGGCTTAATATAGATGTGTCGAGTTGATAATGGGACACTCCCTGTGGAGGATGAGGAGACAATGCAGTGGTTAAGAGCTCCTGTTGTTCTTGAAAAGGACCCAAGCTCCGTTCTCAGCACCCACACAGAGGAGCGTACAATCACCTGTAACTCCAGCTCTGGGAATCCACCACCTAAAGTTTCTTTGGTGTCTGTATGTACCTGCATGAGTTCATACTTCCTGACTCCATAAACACATAATTAAAAAAAAAAGTCAGAGGTGTTTAATCCCAGTACTCAGGAAACATATACAGGCAGATCTCTGTGAGTTCAAGGACAGCCTGATCTACATAGCCAGTTCTAAGCCACAGAAGGATACATAGTAGAGCCTGTCTAAAATAAAATACTTTAAAATTGCATACACATTTTCTCCAAGAAGGAGTGGTGCAGGGTACTCATCAAACAAATGGCACATGTCTGGGAATGTAAAAATTCCCAAGAGTCACAAGGCCCCTCTCCAAGGTTCTAAAAACAGCAACAGTGGCTAGAGGGGGGATTTTCCCACCTGTCCAATTGTGTGGGTGTGGGGGAGCTCCAGGGCTTAAGCTTTTGTGAGTCACAGCTCTGCAGGATGGGGGTTTGACACCAGGCAACTGCCTTTGGGTTGGCCCTGCTCATGTAAGGAACTCCACAAATTCACTGGGTTATCAAGCTGGACTTTGATGTAATTGTTGTTGCTGCGTTATCCATTTCTTCCCTCCCCTCCCCCTCTCTCCCACCTCTTCCTGTCTCTGTCTCTCTTTCCTCCTTTTCTTCCTCCCTCCTTCCTTCCCTCCCTCCCCATATCTCTTGACCCACTGAACTTTGAGGAGGCAGCACTGACTTCACAGCCTCCTCACAAGGATAGTCGACATCCCCGAAACCGTGAACCAAGATAAACCAATCCCTTGAGGGGCTTACGCAGCCTATTCTGTTACAGCAACCAGAAAATGCACATAGGATACAACAAACACAAATGGCCTCAAACTATAGCTATTAGTTTAAAACACAGAATGCTGCTGTATGGATTTATTTATTGAAATTTACTTATTTGTGTGTGTGTGTTTTGTGTGCATGTGTATTTGTGCACCATGTGCATGCAGTACCCACAACTAGAAGACAATACCAGACCCCCTGAATTGGAGGTACAGATGGTTGTGAGTCACCATGTGTGTACTGGGAGGTGAACCCAAGTCTTCTGCAAGAGTAGCCAGTACTCTTAACAGCCAAGCCATCTCTCCAGCCCTTTGACTTTATTTTTAAAATTGTTTCATCATGAATTTCTGTCTCTTGAATTTTAACAATGGTTGGTTTTTATCAACCAGCTCTTAAAATACCTGAAGTGTCTCCAGTTGTCTCCCTAAGTATCAATGGGCACTGACATCTGACGCTAGTTAAATGGCCTCTTTAATCACGGGGACTTTGCATGACTTTCATGATGTTTGCTGTCACATATGGGCTGCCCACTGGCCACATGTAGGTTGCACAAGCAGGGCTTTATAATGGATTTTTGACCATGTCTTCTGCATCAATTAGGACAAGGTGCTGCACACTAGGTATTCAAAAATAGACAACTGCTCATAGTAGGTGTGAAGTAAGTACTCCTTGGGAGACAGTAAGAAAAGGAGATTCATAATGGAGCAGTCTTGTGAAAATTAGGGGTGGCTGGCATGAGCTCAGCACAACAGGCTCCCTCTGGACCACACCCATGGGTCTGTGTCTGAAGGAGGAGTCTGGGCCTGAACTCCTGCTTCGAGTCTAGTTTCAGGTCTGGATTCTGGTTCCGAGAGAGGAGGTTGAGGTGTGGAGCCCTGGGTCTGAAGAAGAGGTAGAATCTAGATCCATGGATCAGAGGGAGGAAGGCTGGTACTGGATCCTATGTCTGAGAGATGGGGGGCTGGAGCTGGACCCCTGGTATTCAAAGTCATTTGTGTCCTGCCTCTGTGGGGAGGGGAGTCAGGGATGCAGGTTGGAGGTGAACATACAGAATGAGAGATTGACTTTGCTGGGACTCAGACTCAGCTGCCCTCCCCTACTCTGACTAGCAGAAGACTCTCTGTGTGCACAGTTAGCAAGGATGAGGCATCTCAGAGGTGGGGAACACAACCGCAGATGGATGGATTGTGACGGGCAGACTTGAGGGACGAGGGGGCAGTCTCTGAGTCTGCCACTTTTCACAGTGCATAGTGCTCATGGGAATAGACGAATGAAGACAGCATGGGGGAAATGTGGGATGACTCCATTTTTATTTTTATTTACTTGGATTTTAGAGACAGTAAGAGAGTTTTGGAAGCAGACTTCTTTGGGTGAAGATATTGATCCAGACTCTGGGCTCAGTGAGTCTCAAAACTCAAAACTTGTCATGTGACAATAAGCTGTGAGAGATCCCAGAGCCAAGACCCTGGGGAGGAAGGTGGAGCCTGGAATAAGGGCAAGGATATTGGGTCTGAGGGAGAAGCCTCGGACTTGGGGGCCTGGGTCTGAGGGAAGAGGCTAGGGGCTAGAGTCTTAAGTGTGATGAAGGGGTCTAAGGAGGACTCTAGTGTTTGGGGGAGGACTCAAATGTCTGAAGGAGGAGGCCATGAAAGCACAGAGACAACTGGTGACAGTCAGATGGTGATGGCTAATCAGTTGCTTTGCATAGTCCTCTGGATCCAGCTGTGGTAATTGCACAGGTTGGTATAGACTCCTGGGAAGCCAGGCGTAGCACACCGTTCCATTCCCCAGGACACAAGGCCCTGGAGCTGTCCCCTACATACCAGGGGTCCCCCAGAATCACCCTGTAAGGAGGGGGAATGAGAATAGAACCAGTAACAAGAGTAAGCATCTGAGACAATAGCCCTCCTCACCTCTAACTCCAAACTCAGGCAGGGGAGGGGCAGGGTTCCCCTCTGCAATATCCCCACCCAGTCTCCCACTGTGGATCTGATATGGCCCCTCTCTTCAGACACCCTGTCGCTAAGAAGTTTATCTTTATTAAACAGAACAGGAAACTGAAGTATAATAGAGCTAAGTCCAAAGGGTCTGAGTTATTCCTGTATCTCTGTGCCCTGAGTTCCCCCGACCATATCCTCTGGCTTTTCTGTTATTGAGACAGAGTGGTATCCAAGTCCTGGCTCCAAACTGTCCCAGAACGGAATCTGAGCCTCACCTGACAGGAGTCCTTCCCGCCTTCCGGGACTCCAGCACAGACCATGCCAGACGTGATGGTTCCAGGGTAGGCTCGTTGGCATACCTGCTCCGACATGATGTTGACATTCACACACTGCAGAGCTGTGGGGTACCTAGCTGGTGGGGATGGGGGACACAGAAGGGTCACAACTCGCGTACTGTGGACCCAGGAGTCCAGCATCAGCCTCCTCCCTCAGACCCAGAGGTCCGGCTTTGTATTTTCAGGGCGAGGGCTCCTTACCAATGGGACTGGCTATGGTCCCCCAGCCCGACACTAGGCAGGGAGTCCCCGGGTTGGCACAAGAGCTGGCCACAGAGATGGTCTTCACTGCCCGTCCCAGCCGCACCCTCTTCTGCAGCTTCAGGAGCATGAGGTCATTGTTATGGGCCTGGGGTCGGTACTGCGGATGTGGTACCTGGCGAATCACACGTACCACCTGCTGGGTCGCTTCCCACCTTCTGATGTTGTGCTTCCCCAGGGCTACATGGAGAATCCTGTTCCATAAATCCAAAGAGTAAGTGCTGCTGAAAGTCTGACCACAGACCATGTTCCAGGCCCATTTTCTTCCATGGTGATGAGTTTCCCTCAAAGTCTAACCTGTGTCCCTAGGAGCTTCCCTCAAAGTCTAACCTGTGTCCCGCTAATTGTGGGCTGAACATTTTCTGGCCTCTTGTATCCTTTCTTTCTTCATGGCCTGGGAATTCCCTCTTTACCCAGCCTCATTTGATGTCCCTTCCTTTTGAGAGAGATCTTCTTGGGCCATTTGACGTTCTTGACTCAGTTCCTGAGTCCTTGAAGGCTTCTCAGTGGATTTAGTCTCCAGACATTAAATCAGCGTTGATATTTTAGGGAAAACACCATTATCATCTCTGTTCTAGACACTTTCTAGGCAAGGGTCAGAGTTCTAGATTTAGTCTAGATTATGGCATAATCTCTGGATTCAGATGTGATCAGAATAAGCTATGGGCTCTGCTTTTAGCTCTATATTGCAGATTGAATTTGAGTTCTAGATGTCATATAGGTTCTCAGTTCTAGAATCATCTTGGTTCCACTTTGAGCAGTGACTTATGATATTAGCAGATTGGATTCTGGACACTGATGAGAGCTCCTGTCTAGATAAGACTCTGGGTTCTAGGCTAACTTTGGTTTATGTGCTAGCTTCTAGACAATGGTTTTTAAGTTCTGGGCTCTGGTTAGGCTCAGGTTTCTAAATATTCATCTGAATTTATAATCTAGACAAAGCTGTCTCAAATTGCATAGCAGGTGATGATTCTAGACTCTGGTCTGTGTTCTTAACCATGAAGCTTTAGGTTCTGGACTAAGCTATACATTATGACCTCTATACAAGGAAATACAATCTGGTTTTCATCCTTGGCTCTGTGTTCTGCTAGACTCTGTTCTGCTCTCAGGTCTCTGGATTCTAAGTTAAATTTTTCATTTTTGGAAGTCACCTAGGTCACAGTTAAGGCATGAGAGATAGGCTTGACTTTCACTTCGAGGCTGAAGTCTGAGCTCTAAATTCTGGTTGCAAATCAGGAAGGAGCTGGATTCTAAGCCACAAATTATGGTCAGTATTCTGGGATTCAAACTCTGGGGTGGAGTCAGGGCTCTAGGATGCTCAAAAAGGATCTGGTAACTAGACTGAGAATTCAAACTTGGATCTAGAACAAGTTCTAGGTGTGAGGTGTGCATGCAGTGTCACACACGTGAAAGCCAGAAGCCAAGCACCTTGTTCAAGACAGGGTATCTCTTGTTATTCAGTTCTGCATCTTCCAGGAAACTCTTCTGATTCCACCCCCAACCTCTCTATAGGAATGTTGTGATTACAGACATGTATACTACCATATCCAACTTTGAGGTGAGGTCTGGGGATTCCAATTCAGGTGGACAGGCTTATATAGTAAACACTTTACTGGCTGAGTCATGCCCCTTGGCCCTATTCTTACAGTTGTGTATCCTAGCTGCAAAAATAATTTCCAGACTCGTGTCTGGGTCGTATGCTCTGACCTGGGTTCTGGGTTCCTGGTATATTCTGAGTTTCTAGATGTAGACTGTATACTAGTGTGAGACGGGCCATTGCTGGTCCTGACATGACACTTGGTAACCTGATGACTATACAAGCTTGTGACTTAAATTCTAAACCAACTGACTGGCTTTTGTTCTAGCTTGATGGCTAGGGCTCTCCATTCACTCTGAATTGTGCCTCTTGGCCTAGATTCTTTTCTAGTCTCCAAGTCAGGACCTGGCCTCTGCACTGTGTTCTACACATGGACCTGGGTTTATGACGAAACTCGGGCCCTGGGATCTGGACGTCATCAACTTAACAAGAAATGTTACTCACGGGCGGGCACAATGGGCAGCAGTGATGACCCACTGGTTTGACAGCAGGACTCCACCACACAGTAAGCTCCTCCCAGGTCCGGATAGCAGAGCAACCTGCCATGGCTGGGAGTTCTGGACACAGGTGTAGCCACCGATAATCTTATGATCTCCTTGGCTCTGGACTATGGCTACAGGAAGATGGGTTGGGGTGGGGAGGAGAAAGGAGATGAGCAAATGTCCTCTAATCTCCAACAGTGTACAATGTCCAGCAGACAGAGACCCTTCCATATGTCCCAACCATCACCTCTTTCTGCTCCACCAAGTGTGATACACATTCAACATCGTCCCCAATGAAACAGGGACTTTTCTGACCCCTCCTTCAATTGACCTTCATGGTTTCTGTTATGTGTTCATGACCACCTCATCCAGAGACAACCTTTGACCCCACTCTCCCCTGAGTACTTTATTTCCTTTAGGACAAAGGAAATAGACAAAGACTTACTATGTTCCAGGCTGGCCCTGAACTCCCACCATTCCTCCTACCTCTGAATCCCAGGCACTGGCAATTTCAGCACACACCAGCATTCCTGGTTCCCAGGAATATTTTTGCTTTTCCATTTTCATGTGGTATGCATGTGTGTCTGTGTGTGCATGTTTGAAAGTATGTGGGTGCATGTATGCCTGGCTACATGTGTATTCATGTGTGTGTGTGTGTGTGTGTGTGTGTGTGTGTGTGTATGTGAAGGCCTGAAGTTATATTGGAAATCTTCCTTGATCATTTTTCCACGTTAGTCACTGAGGCAGAGGCTCTCAAACTAATCCAGAGCCTGCCCTTATGGGTAATTTCATTAGCCAGCTTCCTTTGGGGGGCACCTGTTGGGCCCTTCGAAGTTGGAAATAAAGGATATCTATCACAAACAAGTGCTGTGTAGGCTCTGGTGATCTGAGTTCTAGTCCTTGTGGTTGAGTGGAAGGTGCTTTAACTGCTGAGCCAGCTCCCTGGCTCTCCAGTGCTCCCCTCGGAGTGCCATAAGTGCTCCCCTCGGAGTGCCATATGCCACTTTAGTCCTTCTTCAACATGTCTAAGGAGTTCCTGTGCCCTTCTAAACCCTCCTACTCAGTCAGACCCCAGAGCCTCTTGCCCTGGACTCCCTCCACACCTTCCCACTCCACTTTCATCTTCCCTGACACAAGAAAGACAGCCCTGCGAGCCTCTTCAGAGACGGCAGAGTCTTCTCTAATTCCTTATTTTCTCTATCTTCTGTAGCTGCCTCTTTCTGGAATTCTATTTATTGGTATCTCCAGACTTACAATGTGGACATGAACTCCTAGTTACGTGATGTCTTCAGCATCAGTCCCCAAGCTACCCCCTCCTCTGCGTGTGTATCCAATCACTCCCTGCTCTGTGTGTGTGCCCAACAACCCACTACTCTGTGTGTGAACTCCTGTGACATCTGGTCTACCTGGTCTACCAGTACAAGGCCTAGAGATAAACACGCTGGGTGGAACCCAACATGAATTCTCTCGGTGGGGCTGCTTCCCTGTGCCTCTGATCCTGACTCACCAGAGATTCTTTCTCAAAGCATAGTATGTCTCCACACTCATCTTTCTCCTGGGCCTTCAGATCAACTAGTAAGTGAAGTCAAAGATTAACCTCACGTGTCATTCATCAGGCACCATCCATCTTTGTTTGTTTTGAGACAGTGTTTCTCAGTGGCCTAGAACTTGCCGGCTACACTAGGAAGGCTGACCAGTGGCTGACAGATGCGCCTGTCTCTGCCTCCCCAGTGATAAATACAATACCCCACAGCTTCCATTTTCTTTTAAAGGAGTGAGCTCCAGCAGGGGGGATCAAACTCAGGTCTTACTCAGCTTACAAGGCTGAGCCATCTCCCAGTCCCTCTGGATTTTTTCTTACCAGGCTGCCCCCCAAAGCATACTGATACCCCAGAACACATTCCTAGCTCATCTCAGAGTTTCCAGGGGAACATAGTGCTCTTACCTACAGCCAAGGCTTGGAGTATGGTCAGTAGAAGAAACATTCTGGAGCTGGAGGTCCAAGCCTAGCAAATGCAGAGAGCAGGTAGAAGAGGGGGGAGAGAAAAAAAAAAAACAAAGGCAGAAAAAAGACTCAGGGGTGGTGAGTACCACTCACACTGAGGTCTAGACCCTCGGTGACATGGAATCAGAACAGAGATGTAGGAGGAAGAGTTGGAGAGGGTGGGGGTCACAGGCTCCCCAGACTGAAGAAAAGATGCCTACCAGGATCCAGTCACTCTGGCTCCTCGTAAGCTTGGAAGAGGGAGGGGTGGTGTCTCTTCCAGGACACATCAGCAAAGCCTTTTATCCCTGGTCTGGGCAGCTGGCCCCACCCCCGACCGCCCTTCTACCCTTTGTTTTTATTGCCTAGTTTCCATTCCAAGATTTTTTTGCTCCCTTCCCTCCCATCGCTGACCAGAGAAGCAGACACACTTATTAATGGGAACCTGCCTGGCGAAAGATGCTATAATCTGGAAAGAATGGAGGAGGGGCAGGAGAGGAGAAGATGGGGGTTGACCCACCCTGGGCAGTGAGAGTGAGAGAGGTACCCAGCCTGGTCAAAGAGCGTGCGGTGGATAGATGGAATCTGGGTGGGGGCCCTAAGGATGATACTGGGAGGGGTAGAGGGGAAGTAGAAGAGGGAGAGAGAGAGAAGCAGAGACCCAGAAAGAGAGGAACACAGACCCCTGAGGAAGTAGGAGAGATGGAAGATGTGTTTAGGTGAGCCTGTAGTGAGCCTTGGAGCTGGGGGTCCCACTGCAGTCTGCCCCCTCGTGGTCCCACCCCCCAGCCTTTTAAAGCACCTAATGATTATAATTTGTCCCTGGGCCTTGGCAACCCCATTCCTGGACCACGCAGTGACTCAGTCTGCAGCCTCTCTCCTCACCCCACCTCACTTCTCGGTGACTTTCCTCCCAGAGAAGCTACTTTATGGCTGTCTCTCGAGGTCAGTGCTTCTCCAGGGCCCATCTCCACACCTGTGGGCATCTGCATGCCTGACTTTCATTGAACTATTTCTGCTAACTGGGAGCCTCATTTACTAGTTGATCTGAAGATGAGTGTGAAACATATTATGCTTCGAGAAAGAATCTCCGATGATTCTGGATCAGGGCACGGGGAGCAGCCCCGCCGTGAGAATTCACGTTGGGTTCCACCCCGCTTGTTCACCTCTAGGCCTTGTACTGGGACCCAGGTCAACCAGATGTCACCACTGGGGTGCTTCAGGGAAAGGAATGTGGGTTTCCCCTTTGTGCCTGTGAAACTAAGGCTGAGTATGTAATCATCTCCATTAAAAACTTGAAAACAGTAAAATTCCTTTTCTTCAGAAGCCTTCCTGGAGTAGTAGTTATTGTGTTTCACACGTGTAATCTCAGCACTTAAGAGGCTAAGGCAGGGGGATTGCCATGAGTTGATAAACATTTTGGGTAATATAGTTTCAGGCCAGAAGAAGAGGAGGAGGGCGATCAGGAAGAAAAGGAGGAAGAGGAGGAGGATGGAGACCAGGAAGAAAAGGAGGAAGAAGAGGAGGAGGAACAGAAGAAGGGACAATCAAGAGGCCATGGTGCCCACAGGGCTCCTGGAAAAAAAGGTTGGGGGATGAAGCGATGAAGGAGAGAAATCTCCATGACCTGCCACCCTACCACGGCCTTTTCACAGACAGCATCTTCTTCCTCCCAGATTCTCAGCTCCCTAGGATGGCACTCAGCCTTCTCAGCATCGGTTTGATTTCCATGGCATGAATGAATGGATGGCTGGATGGATGGATGGATGGATGGATGGATGGATGCATTAATGAACAAGTGTATGCCCTCAGCTCTAAGCTCACTGTCTGGTGGGACAGGTCAGTACGAAACTCAATCCTGTTAGAGCCCTTGGGCATGGGGACACAGTTCCAGGGTTCTGCTGATGAATAGGAGTTTGCCGGGGTGGTGAGTGACAGGAGGAAACTCAGTGGAGATCGTCCACAGGAAGACAGTGTGCACAGAGGCGGAGAGAGAAAAGAGAACAAGACCAACAAGGGCTGCGTGCTGCCGGGGCCGAGATGATGGGGCGGCGGTGGGGTTCTTAGACGGGAGTGTGGGGCACTTCGGCACGGTTGCTGGGAACTCTGGGAAGGTGTCTGGCTAGAGCCAGTGATGTGTCAGAGATTCCGTGTGCAGTCCGTCCATCGTGGAGAAGGTACATCATGGAGACCCAAGGAAGCCCACAGCGTTGGAGGGCGAGATGTGACCTGAGAGCCAGGAAGGAGCATGCGGACGCCAGGAGGAAGATGAGGAAGGGAGAGGTGTCCCGGGAGCCGACACACGTTACTTACTTCAGTAATCTGTTGTGTGTACGTGTGGTGCAGGTGTGGAGTGTGCACACATCTGGATATGTGCACCTGTGTGTAAGAGAAGGCCAAAGGAGGATGCCTGCCGTCCTGGTCTATTCCTCTCCTTCTATTCCTTTGAGGAAGGGTCTCTTGCCGAGCCTAGGTTAGGAGCCGTCAAGTGCCCGTGGTCTTCCTGGCTCCACCACCAAATTGCTAAGGTTACGTGCTTACATGTGGTCAAACGTGGCTTTTGCATGTGGATAGCGGGAGTCTGAACTCAGATTCTCACACTTAAGTAGCACAGAACTATCTCCCCTGGCCTCTGAGCATCTTACCTGCAGGTACCACATGTGTCCCTGCTCACCACAGAGGCCAGAAGAGAGCTTTGGGTCCCAGGGACTGGGATTACAGACAGTCGTGGGCCACCATGTGGGTACTGGGAACTAAGACTGGGTCTTCTGGAGGAGCTGTGAGTGCTCTTAACTGCTGAGCCGTCTCTCCAGCCCAGCCCTGGATGCTTCTAAATAGGCCAGAGGACAGGGAAGAGACATCTTTGTAGGTAAAGGGCTCTGGGGGGGGGTGGAGGAGGGCAGGGGGCGTGTTGGGTGGGGAGAGAGTTGAGGAAGCTGTCATGGGGAAAAGGAAGGAACAGCTGGGCATCCTGGAAGACGAGGACAGCACTGCTGCCCAGGGTCCTTTTCCTCTTAGCTGCTTTTCAGGGCAGGTCAGTGGGGCTATGTGCACCCACCCTGCTGAACTCCATGGCGACCAGCCAACTCACCCACAGGCTTCTCTTCCTTTCCTCTCTCCCCTTCCCCTTCTCTTTCTCCCTTCCTTCCTGTATGTGATGTGTGCATGTGTCAGTCTTCATGTGTGTGCACATACGTGTGTGTCAGCCAGAGGCTGATGTCAGGTGTCTTCCTCCATCGCTCTCCACCTCAAAAATTAAGTGTGTGTGTGTGTGTGTGTGTGTGTGTGTGTGCGCGCGCGCGCGCGCGCGCGCACACACACACACACACACACACACACACACACACACACAACACCTAAGACAACTTATAGGAGTCAGCTATATCTTTCTACCTAGAGATGGAACTCGGTCCTCAGGTCTGGTAGCAAGTGCCTCCATCCATTGAGCCGCCTTGCCAGCCCCACCCCTGGCGTTTAAAGATGAGTCTCTACGTAGATCAGGTTTGCCTTGAACTCTTTTCCTCCTGCAGCCTCGAAAGTGCCAGAGTGACCAGTGTCTTCTACCGCGTCTAGCTCTCCGAGCTATGTCCCTTTAACTTTTATCTCGACAGGGTCCCGTGTAGCCTAGGTTTGCCTCAAATTTGCTAAGTAGCAGAGGATGACCTTGAACATTCTGATGTTCCGGCCGCACTCCCTCCTGAGCACTGGGACGCCGGGTTGGAGCCTGGGGGTTTAAGCGTGCTAGATAAATGCATGTCAGAGAGGCACGCTACCCACTGAGCAACATCCTCCGCTCCCTAGCTCCGTTCTTTGTGCAAGCCGGCCGGCTTCTTCCTCTGGAGAACAAAGGGACTCTTTCAATTCTCCAACCTACCCTTTCTTCCTCCTGCCTCAATACCTACAACTAATATTTACTAAGTTCCCAGGTTCCAGGCACTGTAATAAGCAAAACTGACCAAATAAGAAGAAAGAAAAATTCTGCCTTAGATTCTGGAAGGACAAAAAAAAGAGTAAATAAATGCAATATGTAATGACAATTATATGCCATATAGAGACTCTATGAAAAGAAGCAGCGGCTGGAGAGACGGCGCTGAGCTAGCCGGTCCTTGCCCTTGCGGACGGCTGCAGTTTGGTCCCTAGTCACTTACAGCTGCTCGGAGCTGCCCGTGGCTCCAGCTCCAAGGGACCCACCCAATAGCCCACTCTGGCCTCTGGGGACACTTCGCTCATGTGCACATACACAAACAGACACACATGCTTCCACATAATTAAAAACAGTAAAAACAAATCTTTTTATTTAAGATATGCTTTGGGGTCGAAGGGTCTGGCCGATGCAAGACCCCAGGGAGACCGCTATGTGGAGAGGAGAATGGAAACCCGAGGGGGCGCCATAGGAAGTCTGTAGACACTATCTCGTGTCAGGGTTACAGATTGGGAAACTGAGGCTGGTTGAGAGGAAGCCGCACATCTACCTAGCTGAGACGAGGAGGAAGTGCTATACAAAACCCACGACTGTCCTCTTTCTTCTGTCACCCCAGGGAAACTGCCAGCTGCGTCAGTGCATCCGTTTACGTGACCGATAGGGTTTCACGCGTGTTGAGCAAGTTGGCTCCCTGGATCCTTCCGGACCTGCGTGAGAACTGAAGCATCCCGGTGTCATCCTGACCCTCCATTGTACTAGACAAGGAAGTCAAGATGAAGTCAGCGCCCTTGCCCAGGGTTGCACAAAGCCGCGTAGCCACGTGGGGATCTGAATCTACGTGAAGGGCTCTTCCCAACCGCAGTTGGGAAATAGTCAAGTGGACGGTACAGCCGGCTAAGTGGTGAGATTAACCCCAGATAAAAGGAAGGACGCCTATCCCATTGTCCAGGGAAGGAAGAGGGAAGGGCGAGGTTCTCCGGGGCGTGGGTCGGGTGGCAGGAAGCAGAGGACGTGCCTGTCTAATGGCTCAGTTGTTGTTGTTTTTTTTTGTTTTGTTTTGTTTTGTTTACTGAGAGAGCTCACCCGGATCATCTTCTGGACCACACGGGCTCAGGCGCGGTGGGAAGTGCTGGAAATGACTGGGAAGCGGTGCCCAGGTTCCTGTGAGGGCACTGGCGGGGCGAGTGGTCAGAACAAGGAAGCCAAGAAGGCACCTGCGTCGGTGCTGACCTGGGGGAGTTGAGGATGGCCAGGGATTAGGTCGGGGTGACCGTCAAGTGAAGACAGGAAGGCTTGGGGGTGAGACCTGCCTTGGGAGGGGTCAGGCGTTTGGGGAATAGAACAACAGTTATGTGTGTGCGAGTTACAGCGGGGGAGTCCTCCCTGGAGGAGATGAGAGGCTCAGCTGGGCTATGGACAAGGCACTAAGGGTTGGGGAGGCAGCCTGTGGCCACGGGAAGATTATAGATCTGTAAAGCTGGTAGTGCTTCCGGGCTGTTTTCCTTATGTTGCCAGGTGCTGGGTTAGGCAGTCTATAAAGGACATATTTTGACCCCCGCATCTTCTCTGGGGGTCCAATAGACTCCTGCTTGTTTGTTTGTTTGTGACAGTGTCTCAAGTACCCAGAGTGGTCCTGAATTCTCTACACAGCTTGGACTTGTGCTCTTCCTGCGGTACGATTTCTTTTGGAGGCGGGGAGGGGGGATTCTTCCCTGTGTTCAGTCTCCATTCCCCTTACACATGCTGACACATATTTTACAGGTGAGGAGACACATTGGAGTCCCAGCACTCCTGACTCAGTGTCCCTCTCTGGCTCTAGAACTCCCGTGGCTCTCTCTTTACTCAGACTCCCTCTGGCACAGGAAGCCGACTCCCTCTCCGGAATCCGAAAGAGGGCCTTGGACGTCCTGGAACTGCAGTTCCTGGTGGTTGTATGCTCTCAAGGTGGGTGTTGGGAACCGAACTCCAGTCCTCTGGAAGAGCGATACGCGCTCTTAGTCACTGGGCCGGCTCTCCAGCTCCATCTCTAGATGTCTAAGTCCGCAGCTATAGCCGCTAATGCCTGCTCTCACGGGCATCCTTCACGGTGGCGGCCACCCTCTGATTCCTCTGTCTGTACTGTCTCCTATTTATTCCTGTTGGAGCTCTAAGGTCCATCAGAACCCATCCTATGTTTGTCTCCTCAGCTGCTTAGGTCAAAAACTGGAAGTGGTCTCCAACGGCTGCCCACGTCCCCGCCTCCCGCTTTGCCAGAGAATTCCTCCACTTACCTCCTTTCTGCCACATCCACCCACCCACAATCCCTCTCACCTGCACGGGCTGAGCAGCACGCAGCCTGGTCTCTGCTTTACACACACACACACACACACACACACACACACACACCACACACACACACACACACACACACACACACACCACACACACACACACACACACACACACACTCCACCCCTCCCCTGCCCCCAGGCCAAGCCCATTCTCCACGTAGCAGCTGTGCTCTTAAAGCTCAAAACAGCACTTTGTCAAAAGCTGCCTAAAAGGCATCTAAGTCCTCCCTGGAGTCATACTAAGCTCCGAACGCCTCAGGCCGCAGCATCTAGCTCCTCCTCACCCTCTACCCTTGCCTTTCCATCGAGTCCTCTGCCCCGGGGCCCTGTGCTTCCTTGACGTCCTCAACACGGTAGGTGCCTTCGTACCTCGGGGGCTCTGTCACCGCTGTTCCCTCTGCCTGGGACAGGCGTGCTGCCACTCCTCCATGTCACCCCTCCAGTCACCTTCTCTGACCCGTGCGTTCTCTTCTTGTCTCTGCCTCTCTCACATTGCGTGCGAGCGTTTCCCGATGTCCCGGGGTCCTTCTTGGTTTTGTTATTTAGTTTTCTGTTCAGAACACAAGTCTGTCTCCAACAACTCGAGTGTCAGCTCTGATGAGGAAAGATGTTCCGCCATGTAACCGTCTGCCCCCTCCACTAGGAACCCTCTAGAAAGAGGGACCGTGTCTCCCAGAGGATTCACGGCGGCGGGGACCTTTCCTACCTGGTCAACCAGCGAATCTGCCGTACTGCTCTGGTGTCTGCTGTGGGCGAGGGGATTACACAGGAGCAGGCTGAGTGGGTGAGATTATCTTCAAACCTAATTCTAGGACTTCTGCACCCATCACTCCTTTCTCTTCAGACTTGAAATGTGTCTCATTACTCAGCTTTGAGACAGTAAAGGGCTGAAAAAAAAACAAACAAGCAAACAAAAACTACTATGGAATGATAGTGGGAAAAGACTACCGCAGGCGAGGCCCAGGGGGCCGGGCCTCCGAGCTCAGGGCATGCGATCCTGGAATTAGGAAGACCCACCCCTGCATTAAAAACGAATACTGGGTTCTGCGTGTCTCAGTGGGATCCAGAGGGGGAGCCTAGGCTTCCTTAGGGGTGCCCGGTTCCTCTTCCTGCCTCAGTGAGCCCCTGGCCTCTCCAACAGCCTCCAGTATTCGCCAGTATTTGCTAAGTCCGCCTGAGTGGAAAATATGTTTGCCCCGCTTATCAGGAGGGGCGTCTCTTGTATTTATATCATCTTTTAACAGATTAAAGTGTGTGTGTGTGTGTGTGTGCACGCGTGTAAGACAGAGAGAGAGAGAGAGAGAGAGAGAGAGAGAGAGAGAGAGAGAAACATGGGTGCCTTCATAGACCAGAAGAGGGCATTAGATGTCTTGGAGCCGGAGTTACAGGATGTCTTCAAGCAGCCGACACACAAACTCAGGCCCCCTGCAAGGGTGGTGCTAGCATTTTGTCTATAAAACACAACAGGCAGCACTTGCTCTCGGTGGATAAGTTACCTCTCCAGCCCCTCTCTATAGAGTCTCTGAACTCACACAGAACTCACTCATTCTCTAAAGTTTTTAAAACACACCCGGTGTCGCAGGGTTCACAGTTCTTGGTGAGAGGTTTAAGCCCTTGCACCTGTCCTCGGCATTACCAGGTCTCCGGCTCTTCTCTCTAGTTCAGACCCTCAGCCTGTGTGTGCTGGGTCTCAGTCTCCATGGCCGCTCCCACAGAGCTCTTGGTGGTTTGAGACAGGGTCTCCTTCTTACCATGTACCCTAAATTCATGATCCTTCTGCTGCTCCCTCCCCGGTGCTGGGATTAGGGCTGTGTGCACCAGCACACCCCATTCATGCAGCGCCGGGGGACGGAGACCAGGGTTTTGCACACGCTAAGCACGCAATCTACCCACTACTACACACGCCCGGCCTAGCCGTGTCTGCCTTGAGTCCTCCCAGGCAGGCCCTGTTCTGGGCGAGCACAGCCTTCCGCCTTCTGTACCAGGAGCGATGCTTCCCCACCGGGACAGGTGCCTCTCGTTGGGGACTCGGGTCCACAGCCATCCTAGCAGAGAACACTTCCCCTTCTCGGGCCTTTCCCGGCCTCAGTCTTACTCAGCTCCTGGGTTCAGACATCACCTCCGCCTTCTATGACGGACCACACCGAGCTGGGCGCCCCACCTCTAGGCTCCCTTCTGAAGTCTCACGATGGCGACAGTGGCGTGTAACCCTCTGGACTTGTCAGTGCCTGCACCCGCTTCCTTCATCAGAGGGAGAGCCCACTGAGGGCAGGGACCAGAGCTGAGTCAGTTCTTTCCTCACTAGCCCAGGCTGGGCCAGACCCTGAGAGATGTTAGGAAACTGCCTGCAACCTCGATTCTTATCATCCCCTGCTGGGAGAGCCTCAGGACTCGCTTCTGCCTCCCAACACCTGCCCCTCACACTCTCTCCTCTGTCACCTGTCCCGTCAGCCAGTCTCAGATTCTAGGCCAGCCATTCCCTCTTCCAGGAACACTTTCCCCACGGTCAGCACTGCCTCACTTTGCGTGGTTTTCTGCTGGGATTGCGTCGTCTCCCTTAGGCCACTCCTTTTCTGCTTAAACGGACAGGACGCAATCCTTACTGACACCTGTCAGAACCGAACTGTTGTAGTAGTACATTACGCCATGTGTTCCTTCTTTTTATTTCTTCTCCTCTCTCTCCTTCTCTGCCTTCCCTCTATCTCCCCGGCTTCTCTCTTCCTCTCCAGCCTTTAGGCTCTGTCCTGAGTGGTTTCTGCAGTTGGCTGTGTTACAGGTCTCAGGCTGTGCAAGGCAAAGACAGCATCTTTGTGGAAACTGGTTCCTTTTCTCTCGCTGTCTGGGCCTGGGCTGGAGAGCCAGTTTTGGTGCGCCGATGTGGTCACAGCGCCCTCTTGTGTTCAACAGTGAACACAGCACCCTCCTCACACCAGAGGCCATAGATACTCCAGAAATGAGAGGCGCCCTGCTTGCTGTGCATGCATTTGGAAGCGGGTCCTCTGGCTTCCAGCTTAAAGACCTAGAGCCCCTGCTCCCTCCCTAAGTCACAGTTATGCGAGTCTGGACAAGTTACTTCGCTGGGTTGCATGTCCATCTACCATAAATGAGTATTAAACAAGCATTACTCTCACATTACTGCACTAACCAGGGAGGAACGCCCTCTTGGCATGAATCCAGTCCCACAAGCGGAAAGCTTGGAGTTGTACAATCTGTCTAGAGAGTCTTCAGTCGCCCCCTTACCGCACCCCAGCCCCTCCTCTGTTCCCCCATCCCTGTCCACAGCCACTTCTCTACAGCAGCCAACTGATTTTTAAAAAGCGGGTGTTGGGTGGACCCGGAGTAGACACACTCAGGAGACTGGTCTTCACTGTCAGATTAAAATTCAATACACCTGGTCCAGCTGCGGATGCCAGAAAAAGATCAAGGTTATTCCTCTACCCTAGCTGCTGAACTGGCGGTTCCCGCCTCCGGGGGAGCCCCTTTCCCCCCCCATACTTTTGAGATTTGTCCCCCTAACTTTATGTGGGTCGCTGCTCAAAGGCCACCCCCCGAGAGGCCTTTCCTTCATGGCTTCTTCCTCCCTCCCTCTATTCTAGTTTTAGCAAACAAACCTTTTTTTCTGGGGACGCAGCTCAGAGATAGATCGTCTAGAACCTCCCTGTGAGGGGCAGAGGGTGTGGCTCAGCACGTTCTGTCCTTAATTCAATCTTCCGCATTGAAAAGGGGGGGGGGATGATAGTCACAATCACCCGATGTTATTTGTTTACAATTGTCCCCCTCCTCGTGCCCCCACCCCCACCCAGCTGAAAATTCGTGGAGGGGCTCCGGTCTCTGCCCATTGCAGATTCCTGGCACTGAGGGAGGATCAGACAAAGGGATGTCCGATATTTGCTGAATGAACTGACCTGGTGCTTTATAAGCCCGGGAGGACCTGATGGAGGCAGGGCATCCCCTCTGCTTTTCTGCTATCTTAATAGGGACCTACGGAGTTCAGGAAGTCAACGGGTCACTTGCATGAGGACAGGGCCACAGAGGCTGAGGAGCACCCTCTGCCCAAGGTTGGGGGATGATCAGAGGGAGCTTTTAGTACTCTAACGCAGGGAACAGCTTTCGAGGGGCCCTCTTCTTGGGAAGGTTCCTCAGCCTCTCCCCCTTCCTCCTAGGGCAAGGCAGCGCCCAGAAGCCTGGAGCCCCCTGGTGGCCAATCCCCAGTATGCAGAGCCAGGCGGGACATGGTTGGCCATCTGCTTCGGCCCCTGGACTCTCATCTCCCAAGACGGGGTGAAGGCAAGACAGTTCCATTTTCACAGTAGGAAACGGCACCTTAGAGAAGTTAAGGCAGAGAGAGACTCGGCACCAGTTCTGTCTCCAGAGCCCAAGCTTGGGGTGCCCTTGTCACTCACAACAGATAGCAGAAGTGGGCAAGGCTGTCACCCTATTATAGACTGGTGACAGCCCCTGTGGTGCCTTGAGGTTGCCATGGGGAAGAAATGAGAAGGTATGTTTAAGCACCCCAAAGCAAAGATGAAGTCCCCTTGAAAGCAACATGTGTGTTGAAGACCTTCCTACTGCTGCGATAAAACACCAGACCAAAAACATCTTGGGGAGAAAAGGTTTTATTTCAACTTAGATTTTAGGTCGCACTCCATTACTGAGGGAAGTGAGAACAGAACTGAGGCAGAGGCCGTGGAGGGACAGTGCCACTGACTGGCTTACTCAGCCCGCTTTCTTATAGCATCAGGATCACCTGCCTAGGGACTGGGCTGCCCACAGTGGGCTGAGCCCTTCCACATCAATCATTAATCAAGAACATGCCCCTCAGGCTCACCTGTAGGCCAGCCTTAGGGAAACATTTTCTCAGATGATCCCAGCCTGTGTAAAGTTGACAGAACCAAAAATGGCCAGCCAGGACACTGACCCAACAACCATGTGAAAAAAAATCACAAGCCGGGCGTGGTGGCGCACGCCTTTAATCCCAGCACTTGGGAGGCAGAGGCAGGCGGATTTCTGAGTTCGAGGCCAGCCTGGTCTACAGAGTGAGTTCCAGAACAGCCAGGGCTATACAGAGAAACCCTGTCTCGGAAAAAAAAAAAAAGAAAGAAAGAAAAAAGAAAAAGAAAATCACAATTTTGGTTCGGAATGTATCAGCTCAGCAGACCACTGGCTTCCAAAGACCCACAAGCGAAGAAAGTCATCAGACAGTGCCTGAAACCTACAGAAGGGATTTAAGCTTTTTTTTTTTTTAACCTATCAACCTGAAGTTCACACCTACGTGTTTGACCAGTGTCTTGATGAATGACTTTCTATTGTTCTAGGGCTGTAAATGTTTGTGTAACTGATCCCATAGCAGTTCTGGGGCAACCTCAGTTCACGAACCCACGGAAGGTCCCAACTGGTTCAGAATAAACTTTCTCGGATTCCTGTAGGTGCAAGAGCTGTGTCTGGATGAGATGGGTGTAGCGACGATTGTGAATATTCCTGTGACTCATGTGACTTTGTTTACCTGACTTGGGAAAACAGAAAAGGAGGGCCAGGGCTTCCTGAGCCCACAGAGGTGTGTGGGGATGCACGGTTGTTGTCCCTCCTCTCTGGTAGCCCTGCCTGGAGCGCCCTACACGACTTCCAGGTTCAGGTTGCTGTAGAGGGCACATCCCTCCACGGGGTGCAGTCACTCCACAGGGCTCAGGTCACAGGGCACTGGTCACTTTAAAGGTCTAGGCCACTGTACGGTACAATAATGTGCTAGGCTCAAGTGACTGCAGGGGACAGCGACTCCACAGGGAAAGCAGTCCCAGAGAGCAGTACACTGAAGGGAAGCCACTTCACAGTGAATAGATTACTCTACAGTGGCAGGGCACTGGGGTACCATCACTCCCCTGGGCACAGGGCAATGTAGTATGCAGAGCTCAGCTCACTCCGCCACAGGGCTCAGATCACTCTGCGATACACAGGTGCTTCCTGCCCTGTCCCCCCCATTCCCGCACGGGTTGGCTTCATCTTTGGGATGCTTGCAGGGGCAGGGTCCCGGTGGGGCCCCAGGGTCACTGGTGACTAGGCTTGGGTTCCCAGGCTGTGGCGATTCAACTTGCAACACGCGGCGGCCCTTGCCGATGGCCAGGCGCGGCAGGCCTCGGTTGAGGCCATCCAGGAGCGCACAGGCCTGGCAGAGCTTGTGGCTGGCCAGCGCTCCACAGCGGGAGCAGGTGCCTGGCGGAGGGGGCTTTGCTGCGGGAGCCAGAGCTAGGCGCTCGGCCGAGTGCACGAGGTCCAGCACTGCGGATGGTCTAGCGGCCTCCAGGAGCTTCAGCAGGTCCCGAGCATGGCCACGGAAGGCCTCAGGGGCATACACACACTCCTCGGAGAAGTAGCGGAGATGGCGGAAGTGCGCATACAGCACCACCTCCTTCTGCGAGGCAAACTGCAGAGGCCGGCACCGGGGAAGGGCGCATCCCTCGCCCGCGGAGCCCAACACGCCACCCCTCGCCAGCCTCCCGGCATCGCCACGCAGGAAGTTCATGAGCACCGTCTCGGCCATGTCGTCAGCGTTGTGGCCTGCGGGAGAGAGCCCAGGTGAAGGATGAGGCCAGAGAAGAAAAGGCAAAAGGTCCCAGCTCATCTCCTGGTTTGAAAATTCACCGAAATCCAACCAATCCCCGAGCCCGAAAACCCACCAATCCGGATTGGCTTGACATTTCATCAATGGAAATCTTCACCCTGAAAACTCCTCCCGGTTAAATACTCTATGTAAGCCCGTCCCCCGCTCAGTACTCCATGGTTTCTCCCTGGAGCAGAGGCAGCCACCTTCTTGCGTCACTTTCAACCAATCTCTTGTGAGATTTGTTGTGTGGTGTGACTCTGCGGTAGTCCTTGGCTCCCAACTGCCAGGATACCTTTCCCTTCAGAGTTGTTGTTGTTGTTGTTATTGTTGCCAATGGCCAGACTCAGTAGGCCTCAGTTGAGGTGTGTGCACAGGTGCATTTACACGAGGAGGGTCCCCTCCCCTACCCCCGAGAACCCTTGGACAACAGGAAAAGTGGAAAGAGGCCCGGGAACCCCTGGGAGATGAGAGGACCCTATAGATCCTCCCTACGGAGAAAATGTAAAAGGGACCATAGAGACACTGGGGCCTGGGAGAGTAGAGGTGGGCATTGAACACCCAGAACCCAGAGAACAAAAGGGGGGACTGTTGTGGATAGCACTAGGCTCGTATTTTGATGGTTTTTTTTTTTTTGGTTTTTTCGTGACAGGGTTTCTCTGTGTAGTCCTGGCTGTCCTGGAACTCACTCTGTAGACCAGGCTAGCCTCGAACTCAGAAATCCACCTGCCTCTGCCTCCCAAGTGCTGGGATTACAGGCGTGCGCCACCAACACCCGGCTGGTATTTTGATGTTAATTCCACTCCTCAGAGGGGCTGCAGATGAGGAGTTACCTTGTGAACTGTCTTCCCACCTTAACTTTTCAAATAAAGGCTTGAGCCAATGATTGGGCAGGAAGAAAGTGGGAGGAGCAGAGAGTCTAGGGGAGGAGCTACCGGGATATAAAACAGGAGGAGGGGCGGGGGGGGGGGGAGAAACGGAGAGAGAGAAACAGAAAAAGAGAAACGGAGAGGTGGCAGGGAGAGAAGCTCCGGGTCTGGAGTTTCCGCAAGTTGTATGGGATTAATATAAATTGAAACAGTAGTGGAGTGGGAGGCCTGCCCAGTCTAGGCTTGTAGCTTGTTTTGTTAACCGCTGAGTTGAGCTTTCTTTCACCGGGGAACAGGGTTGGAAACATAGTAGCTACAGGGGAGAGTGGAAATTCGCTGGACCGTAAGAAGAGGGGGTGGGGGGGTGTAGAGATCCCACCCACCCATGGGAGTGGAGATGCCACCCACCCCACCCACCCCACTCTCTTGCACGTCCTTGCACCCTGCCCTTCCACACCGTTCCTGCTGCGCACCAGTGCTCACCTGTCACAATATGTGTGGCTCCCACGAGGCGCGCACCCTCCTCCAGCGCGCGCCTCCGCAGCACCCCGCAGAACGTGCAGCAGGAGCGACTGCGGCCGGAGCCTGCAGTGCTGCGGGCCACGGCGTCCATCGTCCAGCCCCCGAAGAGATCTTCGTAGGCCACGATGGTGAGCGGCAGCTCCCAGCGCGCAGCCTGACTGCGCACCGCCTCCAGCGCAGCGTCGCGGTAGCCGCCGATGCCCTCGTCCACGGCCACCAGGTGCAGGGTGATGCCCAGGCGTGGCGCGAGCTCGCGCAGCACGTGTGCCAGCACCGTGGAGTCCTTGCCACCGGAGGCACCCACGGCCACTACAGCGCCCGGCGGCAGCAGGTGCCCCGCAAGCACTGTATGCAGCACCTCAGCCTCAAAGGCAGCACAGAAGCAGGAGCCGCACAGCGCCTGCCCAGAGCGTGGGCGACGCAGGGCAGCCCGGGTCTTGTGACAGGAGAAGCACGTCGGGGCGGGCATCTTGGAAAAGAAGAGGATCGCCTGGGATGTCTACACTGTGGAGGAGAGAGAAGGGAGTCATCTGGGGCGTCTACACTGCAGGGTTGATGGGGGTGAAGAGGGGAAGGGGACCACACAAGATACCCAGAAGGGAAGACATTCAGGATGTCTGCACTTCGGAGCTGAGGGGAATAAGAAGTGGATCACACGGATAGTCTGTGTTGTGGGGAGGCTGTGGAGATGGCGTCCGACTGAGTGGCCCTTACACAGGGGGGCCCACGGGAAGGGCAGCTTCTTCCTACACCCCTAGAAAATAAGAACCTGATGACGGGGTTTCAGGGAGACAGAGAGGAAGACATGCAAGAGACGGGCAGAATGGAATTACGTCTGTTTTAGGAAATGGAGCTCAATTTTGCGGTCACTCTTGCTCCAGTCATGATCATGGACAAGTTCCAGGGCTGACCAGAACCCGGAAGCGCTTGCTACTGGGAAGCAGAGGGCTACAGATGCTTGGATTTTAGTAGGGAAGTAAGATGCTGGGACCCCCGCGTGAGGTCCCGACTGCTTCCCCTGGAAGGCATGGTGCCCTCCTCTGGACACACAGAAGCAGCCTGCATCCCCTTTACATCACCAGCTGTAATGAACCAGTAAAAACTCGCCAGGCTCAGGCCCCTCCCCCAGACCACCTCATCTCCAGCTTGGACTATCCGGGCGCCTCGTGCCTTTCAGAACCGGTGAGGCTGTTCCTGGGATTTACCACAACGATCAGAAAGGTCTGGCAAGTGTGTGTTTCCACGGGGTCAGGCCGAGGACCACCGAGCACTCCAAGCAGTGTCTCAACTCTAACATCACCGATTCCTTTCACCCAGTGGTGTCCGGCAGTAGAGCTCAGGTCTGTCCTTCCAGATGCTCAGACTTAGAAGCCCTGAGGTCTAGGACCACCCTGGTCACTCGTCCTGTGGGGGGCTCAAAATTCAAAGTCCAGTCTTGACTTGTTCTCCAAACGTCCCTAGTCCATCCTCAGAACTCATGCTCAGATCACCTCAAAGAATACAGCCAGCCTGGCGGTGGTGGCGCGCGCCTTTAATCCCAGCACTTGGAAGGCAGAGGCAGGCGGATTTCTGGGTTCGAGGCCAGCCTGGTCTACAGAGTGAGTTCCAGGACAGCCAGGGCTACACAGAGAAACCCTGTCTGAAAAAAAAACGAGAGAGAGAGAGAGAGAGAGAGAGAGAGAGATACAGTCAAGCCTTTTGTGAAGTGTGCGGACACTTCACATCTACCCCATGGCCAGCACTGCAGCAGAATTCCAGGAAATCACTGTATCTAGGGTAAACTTCAGAATGAAATGGCTGTCTTTCACTGTCTCTAGAGCAGGCGTCAAAATGAGTAGTTGTTTTCTAGAAGTACTTTGATCTTGAAGAAATCATCCCAGGAGACAGTGATCCTTTTTTCTATTATCTATGGAGTTGTTTTCTGAAGGAGTTTATGGCCTTCAGAGGACTCTGGTCACAAGACAGTCCTGATACACAGGCAATTGTGGAGCACTGCAAAGAGTCTACAATAGGGACCAAAAGTCTAGATAAGGGGCTTTGGTTTGAGAAACTTCTTTTACCCAAAAAACCAACTTTTGTGTAAAATAAGAGGCTACCCCCCACTCAAACCCTCACACACTATTTAGCTATGCAACCTAAATTATTTTTTTTCTATTTTGAAGGGTTTTTTTGCTGCCCAGAAGCATTTGTCCTAAAGGAGACACCGCCTAAAATAAACACTCAATAAAAAGAAAAGAGCCGCCGGGCGTGCCAGCACTTGGGAGGCAGAGGCAGGTGGATTTCTGAGTTTGAGGCCAGCCTGGTCTACACAGTGAGTTCCAGGGCAGCCAGGAGTACACAGAGAAACCCTGTCTCAAAAATAAAAAGAAAGAAAGAAAGAAAGGAAGGAAGGAAGGAAGGAAGGAAGGAAGGAAGAAAAGAAAGAGAAAGAAAGAAAGAAAGAAAGAAAGAAAGAAAGAAAGAAAAAGAGCCCAACGTTCAGTTCACTGAGGCTGGACCTTCATGCTGCCTCCCGGCCTGATTACTTCCTGAAGTGACCCTCTTTCTTTGTCCTGCAAAACCCAGAACACGGACACAGCCTGCTTGTCTGGGTCACCGATCTCTGTCCCGACTTCCCCTCCTTCACTCTCTTTTACGCTGATTTGCACATAACAACCTGCTGATCCAGTCTAGTTATCTTTTTGACAGTTCTGTGAATGATGTTAGCACTTGCTGACTGACAGCTTGGGAAACCCCGTGGATCCTCCCCGAAATGCTCTCAAGTACCCCAGGACCGCTCCTTTCCTCTGGCCCAGAGAGTTCTTCTGATCACTGAGCCCAGCAAGCAGCCCTCAGGCCTCTCTTATCTCCTGTGGCTGAGCACTGCCCCTAGAAATATATCGTCCTCAGCCTTGGACTCTATCCTTGCTCTTGCCTGTATTAGGTCCACACCAGTCTCTCACCACTTCTCCCCAAGCCCAGCCCAGCAAGCCTGAGAATCATCAGGCTCAGGTGCTACCAGGCTTGACCTCCTAACGACCCACTTAGGATCCTTGCAGGGCACCTTTCAAGTGCTCCCCAAATCTGTCCCTTCCGCCTGGCTTATCTCTCTCCCGAGAGTGCCCGCCACCTTCTACCCAGCATTTATGCAGAATGGCGGGTAAATACACCCTCTGTCCTCAGCCATCTAATCTTGTAAGGGGGTTACTGTTGTAAGAGTAGCTTACAGGCACACGCAGACACAGAAAACCGGGAGACCACATCAGTAGCCCTGAGCTGATGGAGGGAACCGGGCTTATGCTAATTAAGCAAATATCTGGGATGGATGGGGGAAAGAACTGTGTATAGACAGGCGGCAAACCCCAGAGGTAATACCAGGCGTGGTGGTGCACGCCTTTAATCCCAACACTCAGGAGGCAAAGGCAGTTGAATTTCTACAAGTTCCCAGGCTAGCCTGATCTACAAAACAAATTCCAGGAGTGCTTCCGGGTGACCAACTCTCCTAAAGGGCAGAAGAGGAGTCTCCAGAACATACTTAACAGGGGCAAGAGAAGACAGATGATCTGTCACCACCAAATGAACAAAGCGGCCTGGCAAGAGACCAGACTAGGAAAACCTGGCCAGAACGCGAGTTGACAATCATAAAAGCGAGTGCTAAATCCCTAGAAAGACCTTCAGCTCTCCCGTGGCACAACGGCCCCAAGCCCGTCGGAGGAGGAGGAACACTAACCTGAGTGGAGTGAGCTCTGCACTCTGCCTGCCACGCGGAAGCCTGGCGCAGAAAATGCCCCGAGACTACAACTCCCATGAGGCCTTGTACTGCTTTGCCTACGACTTCCAGAATGCAACAGCTCTAGAGGAGCGCCAGTAACTCTACAGCAGCTTGGACTCCAATTCCCAGCAACACTTGAGAATACGGCTTTCCTTCCGACAACTACCTCCCCCAACGCCGGACTCTGTAAGGCGCACACCCGGGCGGTGGGGATTGAGCTGTGAATACGTGTGTTGCCCTGGCAATGCGAGGTCACCAGAAAGGATGGCTGAAATCAGAAATGGTTGAAATCAGAGTGGCTGCAGTATAATTTCCTAGTTTTGTGGATTATCATACGCTTCTGCTGCTTGCTTGCTTCTCTGTCACCGTTTCTCCTTCCCTCCCTCCCTCCTCTGTCTCACCCTGGTCCACCCCCACCCCCACCCCCCACCCCCACCCCGCCCCCAGGACTTACCTTGTAGCCTGGGCTGTCCTGGAGGAACTAACTATATAGACCAGTCTGGCCTTGAACTCCAAGACCCACCTACCTGCTTCTGCCTCCACAGTGCTAAGATAAAAAGGGTGTGTGCAATCTCGTCCCTTTCTGTCTTCCTTCCTTCCTTTCTTCCTTCCTTCCTTCCTTCCTTCTTCCTTCCTTCCTTTCTCAAAAAGGTGGACAGAGTCCAGATGACACACAGCTATGTAAGCTATTGTAATACACATAAGTAAATTGTCGTCTTGTACTGTTTGAGGTCACCCGGAACCTTGCTCTGAAGGTGGAATTACCTGTCCCAGCCCGACTTTAGACCCAAGCATTTTGTCTTAAAGGGATCTCCAAGACCACTTGCTCAGTCCCCAGCTGGCTCCCTGGCCCTGTAAGGATGTGAAAGAGAACAGCCAAATAGCCTGAGAGTGGAAACGCTACTTCCTTAAGAACAGGAGAGTACCAAGAACGATAGTGTATCCTAGAACACAGACGGGATGGGACCCATTCCCAGATACCTGTGCTACTTCTCATCCCTATGATATCTGAGGTGGGCTAGTTGGGAGTCTGCCTACCTGGGACCCTCCTCTTCAGCCAGCCGCCCCTGCAGACTGCTGTGGTTCCCGGCTTCCCCAGTCTGCTTCTGCTGGATGTCTGTCACATGTCTGATCTGGTGCCCCATTATCTTCCTGCAATTTGCTGTTTATGGACTTGAAATGAAAAGCACTCCTATTGTGAGTCATTCTCCAGTCTCAGACAGCTTTCTGCCGATGATCCATGCTCCAGCCCCTCACTAGAGGATTCTAGGTAGGGACTCAATTATTGAACCACTCACTGCCCGGGCCCTGATTGGGGAATTCTAGGCAGGGTTCTACCACTATGCCACACCCTAGCGTCCCATTAAGGAATTCTAAGCGGATGCTCTATTACTAAGCTATGTATATGCCCAGCACCTCACTGGGGAGATTCTAGGCAGACATTTAACAGGGAGCCATGCCCTAAACTCCTCAGTATTCCTATTAGGCAAGCACTCTACTACTGAGCTATAGCCCCAGAATGCCCTTCTATGCTTTTTGTTTTTAAACAGGGTTTCACCGTGTGGCCAGTGCAGACCTCAAGCTTATAATCCCTTACCCTGGTGCCCCAGGTAGCTGGAATTACAGCCCTGAGCTACCAGGGGGACCGAGGCTGGGTTCAGCTGGGAGGTTCTCAGCCTTCCTAATGCCGCGGCTCTTGAACGTAGTTCCTCATGTTGTGGTGACCCCAGACATAAAATAGTTTTTGTTGCTACTTCACAACTGTAATTGTGCTTCTCTTATGAATCGTAATGTTAAGTATCTGTTTTCCAATGGTCTTAAGCAACCCCTGTGAAAGGGTCATTAGACCCCAAAAGGGTCACAGCCTACAGGATGAGAACGGCTGACCCAGGCTGTGGGGATGATGCTTCAGCACCATAGATGGAGGGAGCCCCCAGGTCTGGCCTGCCCACCCTGCCCTGTGGTCCTTAGGTGCCAATCCCCTCTTCATCAGCGTCCCAGACAAATTGACTCCAGCTAAATAAGGGTAGAAGGAGAGAGACTTCACCACCATGCAGAGAATCAAGTACCAATGCAGACACCCACCGGGTTGGCCCCCTCCACAGCCCTGAGGGAATGTGTGACCAAGTACTGGGCAGGCAGTTTTCTGGAATGGCTGTTGTTGTGTAAAATGGAAAACTTCCATGTCTGAGGCTCAGTGGGGAGCACACTAAGAGCTCCAGGGGACTAGGGCCTCCTAGGAGAGCTCATGAGTTGCATACTCAAGTCTCAGTTGTTCTGAGTGCTTGAGCAAGGAGAGAAAGAAAGGAGTCCAGGGCCCACATTTTTTGTTGAGTTTATGGCTTCATGCCCTAATTTTCTTCCCTGTTGCTGTGATATAACATTGACCAGAATTAACTTGCATTTATTTTAGCTTAGAGAGCACGGGCCATCGTTAAGGGAAGCCATGGGAGTGACTCAAGTCAGGAGCTTGAAGCAGAAACCATGGAGGAACTCTACTTTCTTTCTTTCTTACTTACTTATATCTACTTATTTACTTACACCCAGGCTCACATTTAACTACTTTCGTAATACTGAGAGGACCACCTTCCCAGGAGTGGTACTGTGGGAGGACCGCCTTCCCAGGAGTGGTACCATCCGCAGTGAGCTGAGTCCTCCCATATCAGTCAACAATAAGATCCCACATAGGTGAGTTCAAGGCCAGCCTGGTCTACAAAGTGAGTTCCAGCACAGCCAGGGTTACACAGAGAAACCCTGTCTCAAAAAAACCAAAAAAAAAAAAAAAAAAAAAAAAAAAAATCCCACATAGGCCGATGGGAGCAACTTCTCAGTTGAGGTTCCTTCTTCCTGTGTTGTCTTAGTTAGGGTTTCTGTTGCCTGTCCCCAGTGACACATTTACCCCACAAGGCCACACTTCCCAATAGTGCCAGTCCCTATGAGCTTATGAGGCCATTTTCATTCAAACAACCACCAATGTCTTACCTTTCTATGTTAGTCACAATTCCTTGGGCTGCTGCATTGCCTATGTTCTGCTGAGCATCAAAACTTATCCTTGTCTTGAGTAATTTGAATCAACAAGGCCACACCCACTGGCTTCTCTGCACCTCCAGCTCTGCTCTGGGCTCTTTCAGGAAGTTACACTTGAGAGGGCAGCCTTGCCAGGGCTGGATGGTTGACCACAAGCACTCTCCCACACCGGCCACTCTCCATAAGAGGGCCAAGGATTTCTCAGGCTTCTCCAAGTCCCATAAATCTGTGAGTCGGGGTGGAGGTTGAGCTATCGGAGCCAAAGAGCCTCTCGCTCTGTTAGTCAAAGCAGCTATAGGCAGACTGGGGAGACGGCGCTTCAGTAAAGCTCCTGATATGCAAGCACGAAGACATGAGCCTGGTCTGCAGGGCACACATTTTAAAACCTGGGCATGGTAGCTTGCACTTGTAATTCCAGACTCACGGGGGGGGGGGGGGGGGGGGCAGGCGGGGGGAGAGCCCCCAGGGTTTACTGGCTAGCCTACTTTTAACGCTTATGTCTAGACAAGACAACTTAACTGAGAATGAGAAGCCGCAGGTCAGTGAGATGTGAGATTGTCCTATGACCTCCGCATGCATGCAAACGCAGGTGACTCTCCCCACATCAATGCACCCTTCACACACATGCATAACCATAGGTTCTATTCATATTTTAGGTTGGGGTCTGGGAATCTCCACACAAACCACTCAGACACTAATCTCAGTCACATAAGGATAGTTTATTGGATGGCACACCCCAAGACTGATTGAGCAGGGCCACAGATCAGACTTAGGATGTATGTGGCTATGACCTTGAGTTAAGATCGTCCAGGGTTTTAAAGCCAAAAATCCACAAACATCTGTGCCAAGTTATTTCACCAATCAGAATGTAGGGGACTTCCTTAGGAGTGTGTCTTGCTTGTACACTTATCCTACTCCCATTGGCAGGGGTACTCAGCTGTGGTGGGGGACTTGCCTTGCCTAACATTCCTGTCTTAACCTGCCAACAAGCATGTCAGTTACCCACATACATGTCTCTGCCAAGTAGGATGTCAGTTCCCAGGGAGGTCTTGGGAACTTAAACTTTATTCCACCCCTATTCAAAAATGGAAGTCTTATTCCAAATGTCTTCTTATATTGGTGCAGATGTCTCTCTTATGTTGGGGTCCATCCCGGGGTAGCTTATAAAGAGAAAAAAATCATAAAAGCTCATACAGGAAGTGGTGCCTGGTGGTTGGTTCTGGTCCAAACTTCTTGTGGCCAACCATACAAAGCAGTTCTGACTTCTATTGTGATTGAGAACACCAAAGCATAGACTATAACAGAATATGTAATCGGCTGGGCATGAGAAAGTTTCCTAGTAATAGTAATGACAGCATTTGAGAAAGTGTCCTTATAACATTAGTAACAGCACAAAATGGCAGGCTAGAAAGGTAGCAGTTACCTAGGCCTTCACACTTTAGAAGAGGCAGAGATGATGATGATGATGTGGATGCTGCTGCTGCTGCTGATGATGATTAGTGTCCCTTATACCGAATGGAATGTCAGGTTTGTATAGGAAATGCTTGTGGTTGTTTGGAGAATACTCCCTCCAGCTGCTCACTCACCTAAACATCTGATGCCTTCCTTGCAGGATCTGTTGTGGGATGGAATCACACCTCTCAGGGATGATGAGAGGACCAATGAGACACACCCGTAGAGAACAACTTACTTAGTGCCTTCACTTCATATCCCTGAGGATGGATAGAAGGATCAGGAAAATAAATCAGGTCTGACTCTCCTCAGTATGTCCATTTGACTCCAGACTATGGCATTCTTTGGGGACAGCAATGGCTCAGTCTCCATTGACACCGTGGACAGCATCTCATCCTCTTGTTTGGTGCTCTCCAGAACCAGTCTGTCGTGGGCAGAGACAGAGGGCATCCTCAGCTCTTAGGGCTATATCTATCGCCCGCCAAGATGTTGCTCTCTGTAGCGAGAATTTTGCTTTCTTTGAAAAACACAGAAATACTATGGGAATATGTCTTTATTTTAATCCCAGGTGTGGGGAGATAGAGCTGCTTCAGACTGTCCGCAGCAGTTGACTATGATTTGCCTCATGCTCTAGCAGGGGTGTGATTTTGCTAGCCGCAAATAGTTTCTGCAATTGTGTGACACTTGAAATTCTGGGTACTTTTCAGAGGGCATATAAATGCTAGAGCCTAGATGGGTGGGGGCTGTTGTGGCTGGGTTGGTTGGTGGTTGGTTATGGTTGGTCGAGGTTTGTTAAGTAGTTGTTAAGATGAAACAAGAAGAAATTAGAAATCCTGATGGAAGGCCAGGCGTGGTGGCGCATGCCTGTAATCCCAGCACTTGAGAGGCAGAGGCAGGCGGATTTCTGAGTTTGAGGCCAGCCTGGTTTACAGAGTGAGTTCCAGGACAGCCAGGGATACACAGAGAAACCCTGTCTTGAAAAAAGCAACAACAAAACAAAAACAACAACAAAAACAAAAACCAAGAAATCCTGATGGTGAAGATCAAACTTGCCCCAAGGAACTTGACACTCCCAATCAGCAGGAGGCAGTCTAATGATGATGTCGCCCTCTGGCCCCTCTATCCTTCTTTCTCTCCTATCTATTGTTAGGGAATGTAGTGGTTTCAATAGGTTTGGCCCGCATAGACTAGTGCGTTTGAATGCTTGGCCTACAGAGAGTGATATTAGTAGGAGCTGTGTCCTTGTTAGAATGGGTGTGGCCTTGTTGGAGGAAGTGTGTCACTGTTGGGGTGGGCTTTGCCAGTCTTCCCCTGGTTTCTTGCAGAACAAGATGTAGAATGCTCAGCCCCTTCTCCACCGCCATGCCTGCCTGGACGCTGCCATGCTCCCACCTTGATGATACTGGACTGAACACCTGAGCCCCAATTAAATGCTGTCCTTATATGACTTGCCTTAGGCATGGTGTCTCTTCCCAGCAATAGAAACCCTAACTAAGAGAGGGGGTTACAGTGTGGAAGAAAAAGAGAGCAGCGGAAAGAAAGAAGAACCCACAAAGTAGCCGAAGACAGGCTACAGCTGCCCACGAGATCCGTCCTACCTGCCTCTTCTGGAGACCTGGAGGCACAGCACGAACGTGCTCTACCAGGCGAATGAATGAATGAATGAATAATGAGTGGAAGGAATGAATGAGGTTCCATCCAGAGTACCATGGGACACAGGCAACAATTCATAGACATTAATCTTATCCCAGTAGACAATAGGTGACCAATGGCTCGTGAGGTGGGGAATGCATACAATTAGACAATTCCCTGCACACACTAGTGAGATTTGTTTTGCAAGATACCACAAACTGTGGAGCTTACAGATGTCAGAGATTTACTTCTTACAGATCAGGCTAGTCTGAGCACTGGCAGATTCAGTGTCGGGTGGAGGTATAAGTTATTGAAAATGATGATTTGTCTTGTGGTAGATCAGGCAGGCAACCTCCCTTGGGTCTCTTGTATAAATGGCATTAGTCCAATTTGTGAGGGCCTACCCTGTGACCTAATCCTTACCTAAATGTGCTGGGTAGTTTTATGTCAACTTGACACAAGCCAGAGTCACCAGAGGAGGCCATTTCGATGAATAAAGTACCCCTATAAGATAGGACTGTTGGCAAACCTGTAAGGCATTTTCTTTGCTTTTCTTTTTTCTTTTTTTTTTAATTTATTTTTATTTTTATTTATTTATTTATTTTTGGTTTTTCGAGACAGAGTTTCTCTGTGTAGCTCTGGCTGTCCTGGAACTCACTCCGTAGACCAGGCTGGCCTCGAACTCAGAAATCCACCTGCCTCTGCCTCCCGAGTGCTGGGATTACAGGTGTGCGCCACCACCACACCCCAAGGCATTTTCTTAATTAGTGATCAATGAGGGACGGCCCAGACCATGGTGAATGGCACCAGCCCAGGCCTGGTGGTCCTGGGTTCTCTAAGACAGCGGGCTGAGCCGCCCTGGGAAGCCAGCCAGTGAGCAGCACTCCACTATGGCTTTTGGGACTTTATCTGCCTCCAGGTTCTTGCCCTGCCTGAGTTCCTGCCCTCCCTGACTCTGAAGATGAAGTGTTAAGTGGAACTGAGAGTGAAATAAATCCTTTCCTCCCCAAGCTGGTTTCGGATTTGGCGTTTCGTCACAGCAATAGTAACCATGACTGAAACAGTAAACACCTCAGCTCCATGGGACTGAAGGTGTGGCTCAGCGAAGTGCTTGCTACAGAAGCATGGGCATCTTAGGTCAGACGCCCAGCTCCACACAAAATCCAAGTGCAGGGGGCGTGGCTGTGATGACGGTGCTGGAGTGTGGGGGGAGAAACGGGCAGATGCCAGGGCCTCACTGGCTGTCGGGTGGAGGGGGGGAGACTGTCTTAGGTGCTTGCTTGTTTGTTTCTTTTTTTCTTTCTTTTTTTTTGTTTTGTTTGTTTGTTTGTTTTTGGATTTGGTTTTTTTCGAGAAAGGGTTTCTCTGTGTAGCCCTGGCTATCCTGGAACTCACTCTGTAGACCAGGCTGGCCTCGAACTCAGAAATCTGCCTGCCTCTGCCTCCCAAGTGCTGGGATTACAGGCGTGCGCCGCCGCTGCCACCACCACCCGGCTTGTTTGTTTCTTTCTGATGAAATACCCCCCACCACCACCACCAAAGCAACTTATAGGAGAAATAGTTATTTGTGCTCTAAGTTCAAGATACAGTCTATATAGTGGCAGAGAAGTCAGGGCAGCAGGGGCTCGGAGCACCCACAGTCAGGAGGCAGAGAGCAGTGCATGGTGGTCCTCAGCTCATCTCCTCCTGTTCATTCAATCCAGGACCCCAACCCAGGGAAGGGTACCACCCACAGAGTGAGCGCCTTCCCACCTCAATTCATCTAATCACGATAAGACCCACCCCCACCCCCAGCCCCGGCATGAGCTGGGGCCCATCTCCTAAGCCATCTTAGATTTTGTCAAATTGTCCATCAGAACCTGCTCAAAGAGTAAGGCAGACAGTGACAGAGGAATATACCCAAAGCAGAATTCGGGATTTTATATGTGCATGCACGTGTACAGGCAAATGCATTCCTGGCCCCCTCCATACACACACACACACACACACACACACACACACACACTCCCTCCACCCACAAGGACCCACCCGTTATCACCATAGCCTTGAGAAAAAATGATCTCAACATTTGTGTTTTGCAGCTCTTCCATTCTGGAACTTGATGTTTTCTGAAAACAAGGAAGTGACACACATATATATCTTCTCAATTCTTATGGGCTGTGTGTCACAAGTTCCTCTCTTAGATTCTCAGGGTCTTTTCTTCCTGTCCTGCTTTTTTTTTTTTTTTTTTTTTTTTTTTTTTGATTTGGTTTTTTCGAGTCAGGGTTTCTCTGTATAACCTTGGCTGTCCTGGAACTCACTCTGTAGACCAGGCTGGCCTCGAACTCAGAAATCCGCCTGCCTCTGCCTCCCAGAGTGCTGGGATTACAGGCATGCGCCACCACTGCCCGGCTCCTGTCCTGCTTTCTTTACAAACTGAGGACAAGAGGGAACCAGACAGGCAAAGGCCCAGGCCTTCTGACCACTGAATTGCTGCAATTTCTGGTAAATAGGAGAGAGAGTATTTGGGCAAAGATGGAGTAAAGATTGGTTGCCAATCAAAAATTCAGAAAGTGGTGCTAGAGAGAGAGAGCAAGAGAGAAGAGAGAGAGACAGAGACAGTAAGAGAGAGAGAGAGAGAGAGAGAGAGAGAGAGAGAGAGATTGTTGGTCGAGGGTGGTGGACAGACATGCTTAAACCCACATCAGGGTTCTCTCAAGGAACAGGATATTTATAGGATGAATATTATGTATATCATATATGTGTATATATGTCACACACACATGGGATATATTAGAATGATATACAGCCTATGGTCCACCTACGTCAACAGTGGGCGACTACCAATGGAAGGGACAAGGATCCAATAGCTGTTCTGCCATTGAGGCTGAATGTCTCGGCTGGTCTTCAGTATGTGCTGGAACTCCAGTGAAGTGGGCTCTACCACAGAAGAAGGCGTGGCCCGGATGGAAGGTGGATCTTCTCACCTCAAAGGATCCGCATTAAAAGTGGGTCTTCCCACTCCAAATGATTTAATTAAGGAGAAAAAAAAACCACTCATAGGTGTGCCCAGTCACTTGGGTTTTGACTAATTCCAGACGTAGTTTTATTAACAACCAAGTCTAGACATCACAAGGAGCAAATGTAGAAATAAGGAGGGGAATAGGTGGATGACCCTGGAGGCTCACAATAGGAAGTTTCTTACACATTTCTCTTGTGGTATATCTCTAGGTCACTTTTCTGATGTGTTATGTCTTTTCCCTATCTCAAATGTTCAAGGAAGACTGCCATAAGTCAAAAGACACTTGACCTCTCAGGATTATCTCCACTTCCTCCTAGCTCCCACCACAAGGTAAACACAGTCTTCTAGGAATGCTGACCATTCCTGAGGGGAGACAATGCAAGGCTGGTGCTTCTCACTTTATGTCTTCTGTTCCCTCGAACCCCTTGGGGGAGGACCCTGAGCAGACAAGTGGTCCTCTGGAGCGAGGCAAGAGTAAGAGACAACAGCAGGGAAGAAATATGTATTGGTGGGCTGTGGCCACGACTCAGCAGTAGAGAGCCTGTCTGAATACCAGTGAGAGGCTAGGGCGTGGCTCCATGGTAGAGGCCCTGCCTAGAATCCCCCAGTGAGAGGCTAGGGCGTGGCTCAGTGGTAGAGCCCCTGCCTAGTGTGAGTGACCCTGAATTTCACCTCCAAGAAGAAACTTACCCTTGCACAAGGAAGGGAGTTTTACCTCTTTTAAAATTCTGTGTTATTATAGTTTTCTAGGTCAATGCTTGAGTGCTAATAGCCCTAATAGACCAGGCTTGGCCCCAGTGACCTTCCACACACCAACTAAAGACATAAGAAAGAGAGAAGAGATTTGATGTAATTTGGACACACTGAGAAGAGAAACAAAGAGTTTCAGTGACCCTCAAGTCTATCTTCAGGGTCCTGATAAGAAGTTTAGGTTTAATTACAGGGCAAGAGGTATGTATGAGTAAGAGTCCTGGTCAAGGTGTGATACGGCCCATCTTTTTTTTTTTTTTTTTTTTTTTTTTTTTTTTTTTTTTTGGTTTTTCGAGACAGGGTTTCTCTGTGTAGTCCTGGCTGTCCTGGAACTCACTCTGTAGACCAGGCTGGCCTCGAACTCAGAAATCCGCCTGCCTCTGCCTCCCAAGTGCTGGGATTAAAGGCGTGCGCCACCACCGCCCGGCCGATACGGCCCATCTTTGACACATCCCTGTTTGTAGTTCCAGTAAGTTTTGTCAAAACTGTGTGGATTCTTCCTGGGCGGTGAGTTCGTTCAACCTGTGGGGATCATCTGAACTTGAGCATTTCCGTTGCTTCAGCATGGTATTCCTGTGGACATTTTAACTCTTTGGAGCCCTTTGTTCCCCCCAAAAAAACTATGAGAGCAAATGGAAGCACGGCATCTCTTTAAAACATCTCCTCTCTTGCTAGATCAGCTACATTGGATTTCCATTTGACAATCTTCTCTCTACCAAGTCTCAGTGCAAAATTCCAGCCTCCATAGCCCCTGATCTGTGAGTGAGACTCCCCTCTGTGAGCTTGCTGTATTTTGGCGTGTATGTTTTAAGCCTGGGTCTGCTGAAGCCAAGGCTGGACCGAAACTCACTATGTAGCCAGACAAAATTGACCTTGGACTTCTGAACCTCTTGCCTCCTGTTCCTTTTTTTTTTTTTAAGATTTGTTTATTATTATATGTAACAACACCATAGCTGTCTTCAGACACATCAGACCTCATTACAGATGGTTGTGAGCCACCATGTGGTTGCTGAGATTTGAACTCAGGACCTCTACAAGAGCAGTCAGTGTTCTTAACCGCTGAGCCATCTCTCCAGCCCTCGCCTCCTATTCCTAAGGGCCGAGTTTGCAGGCACATACTACCACACACAGTTTATGTGGTGCAGGAGATGGAACCTAGAGCTCTGTGCATGTGAAACAAACACTCTACCAAGCTAGTAGCTACATGTTCAGTTCCCTTGGTGGGTTTTAATGGGAATAATATTAATTTCCACCTGTTAGTGGCAATATACACTGTTTGTTGCAGTTTTACTCCTAATCCAACTAAGTCCTAAACAATTGAGACCGGACTATTATATTGATTTCACAAGCTTTAAGGGCACAGCAATTGAGCATTATTACTCTATTTTAATCCTCTAAATTAATCTGGCTATGTCCTAGTCAAAATCCCAGTGATACTTGCATTTTAGTACTGATCTGCCTCTCTGGGCTCCTGGTCTTCTCGCATGTCTCCTGGGCTCTCTCACGGGGAATCCCTGCTTGCTCTCTCTGTCTCCCCCATCCCTGGCCCCAGGCTGGGAGGAAGTCTCCCCTGTTCAGTCATTGATCAGCGTCTTTGTTGAACAATCAGGGAATAATTGGGGAGCAAAGTTTTGCAACCAGATATGGGGGCACAGAAACCAGCATTTGAACAATACGAGGGCAGTTCTTTACATACCACACAAGAACATTATGCCTAGACGTACCCTCTACAGCAGCCAGGCGTTCAGTCTGTGCTACCTCCGAGGAGTCTCTGGCTGTGAGATGCTCCAGGGGCCTGAGAGCCATCTCCTAATTGGACAGTGGAGCTTTGGGAACAAGGCTCAGGTCACTGTGCAGAGAGGGTGGGCCCAGGACAAGCTGCTAAAGGAAGGAGGGATGCTTCCCAGCCTGCGCCTCCCAGTCCCTCTTCCCGGTGCCCTAGAACCATCCCCAACTCCATCAATAGCGTCAGCCTCAGGGGATGCTCTGGGGGCTCTGGATGGAGCGAATGCATTTTCACTGGGTAAAAAAAAAAAAAAAAAAAAAAAAAAAAAAAAAAAGTCACTCAAAGGCCAAAGTTAGGAGAGAGAGAGAAGGAGGAGAGGGGGTCAGGACCTGAACTGGTGGATGTAGGAGAGGCCATCTTTGGTCTCGGGAGTAGATCTGGGTGGTAGGTGACAGTGCCTGGGTCTGAAGCGCCTCCCCCTGAGGCAGCCACTATCCTGGACTCACCCCTGCTTCCGCTGGCTGGGGCTTCCTCGGGCCTTGCATTTCTTAGTTCCTCAAAGCAGGGCCTGGAGAGATAGCTTTAGCTGGACATGCTGCTGCTGCTGCTGCTGCTCTGGGGGATCAAGGGTGCGGAGGGTGGGCTCAAGGCCTACAAGGGTTACACCCTGAATGTGGAAAGTAACGTGGTGGTGCAGGAGGGCCTGTGTGTCCTTGTGCCCTGTAACTTCTCCTATCCCAAGGCGAGTTGGGCCTCCCCAGACCCAATTTATGGATACTGGTTCCGGAAAGGAATCCAAATTAAAGATAATTCCCTTGTGGCCACAAATAACCAAACGAAGGCAGCAAGGACAAAGACCATGGATCGATTCTTCCTAGTTGGAGACCCACGGAGGAAAGACTGCTCCCTGAACATCAGAGAGGCCAAAAAGGAGGATGCGGGGTTGTACTACTTTCGCGTGGAGAAAGGAAAATCAGGATTTAATTATCTTTGGAACATGTTGACTCTGGATGTGACAGGTCAGACGCGGTCTGCAAAGATGCTATGGATGGGAGGGTAGGGGTCGTGGGTGCCTCGGGGCAGGGCTGTGATAGGACTCTGTCCTGGGGGCAGGTGGGTCTGAGCATCAAGGCTCAGGGGAAGAGCTGGATCAGAACCTGGGCTTCCTCTGAAGCTGCACCTCACCCCATCCTGAAGCTCCACTTCTCCCCTCTCCTCACCAGGCTTCAACCCCCGTATTCTTCTCCCGGGGACGCTCGAAGCTGGCCATCCCAGCAACCTGACCTGTTCTGTGCCTGACTGTGAGTGGAGGGCACGCCCCACCTTCTCCTGGACTGGAACCTCTGTGTCGCGTCTGAGCACCAACATCACTGGTTCCTCGGTGTTAACCATCATCCCCCAGCCCCAGGACCACGGCACCAACCTCACTTGTCAGGTGACCCTGCCTGGAACTGGTGTGACCAAAAGAAGGACCATCCGTCTCAATGTGTCATGTGAGGCTGGGCTGGGATGCCTGTTTTTCTAATGTCAAGTGGTTCCCCGGGTGGGGTCGGGATCTGGACACTAGGCCTGTCGGGATGAGGGCCTCTGCCATAACCACCCAGGCGACTGCTGGGGACAGAGGGTGGCTGACGAGTTCCCTGTGTCATTCTCTCTTAGATGCTCCAAAGAATCTGACTGTGACTGTCTACCAAGGAGCTGACTCAGGTAGTGTCCAGCCTTTAAGTGACCAGTGTCCTGTCCACATAGGCTGTGAGCCTGGGCTTGTCCACCTGAGGTTCTGAGGGGAACCAGATGTCAGTGGCGGAGACTGTCTTTGGTCTCCATGACCACAGTACCCAGAACTGATGACTCTAATTCTCTGGGTGTCTCGTACCAATGGGCAGCAAGGCTGTGGAGTTCCCTGTGCCACCAGCAATGAAGAGTGACTAGGTCTTGTATCTATGACAACAGTGTGTGTCTTTGAGCGATAGATAACCCCCTAAATGCAGCGAATGTGGCTCAAATAGTAGACCGCTTGCCCGGCAAGCACAAAGCCCTGGGTTCCATTCCCAGACCAGGTAAGCTGGGCACAGTAGTGCACACCTGCACTTGGGAGGTGGAAGCAGGGGGATTAGAAGTCCAGGGTCATCCTTGCTACATCGTGAGTTTGAAGCCAGCCTGAGCTATATGAGACACTGCCTTCAATTCTCAACACCCTCTTTTCTCTCTTCTCTCTGTCTGTCTCTCTCTCTTTCCCTCCACCCAATCTCTGTTTGTCTGACTCTCTCTCTCTCTCTCATCATCAACTCCCAGTGTACACCTGGATCACACGTTCTCTTTCATTTTGAGGCTTAGAGTCAAGTGGTTCACACTGAAATGAGACAAGTTTGGGTTCCCGCTGTGGCGATAAGTGAAAGCCCAGGGTTTCCTATCTTTTGCTGTGTCGGTGCCTTCCCTAGATTCTTAATCACATCACACTGACTCTGTCTCTTTCTCTACAGTGTCCACGATCCTGGAGAGCAGCTCATCTCTTCCTACCTCTGAGGGTCAGGCCCTGCGTCTCTTCTGCAGCACCGACAGCCATCCCCCTGCAAACCTAAGCTGGTCCTGGAATAACCTGACCCTGTACCCATCCAAGTTGTCTGAACCCGGGTTCCTCGAGCTCTTTCCAGTGCATCTTAAGCACGGAGGAGTGTACACCTGCCGGGCTCAGCATGCCCTGGGCTCCCAACACATCTCCCTGAGCCTGTCTCCACAGAGTGAGTGGCTTGTGGGGCAGAGACAGACAGGCAGGGGGAGGCTAACACTCATGCTGGCAGTGTCCCCATTAGCCCTCTGAGCTTCACGGAGGACCTTAGCTCCAAGTCTCTCTGTGCTGTGAGACCTAGAATGTTCTGGCTATCCAGAGCCTCACTATCTTACTCCTGCTGTGAGGAGGGTGCGGGTCAGGGAAGGGAGTTACTTCAAGAAACAACAAATCCTGAACTGAGGAGAGGCACTGGGAACTTGGATGGGTGAGCGTTGAGTACAAGGTCCTTGCTTCTGCAGGCCAGGAGGAAAGGACATAAAATTCAAGGGAAACTGAACCAAAGCAAAACAGTGTAAAAACACACGTGAAGCCGGGCGTGGGGGCGCACGCCTGTAATCCCAGCACTTGGGAGGCAGAGGCAGGCAGATTTCTGAGTTCGAGGCCAGCCTGGTCTACAGAGTTCCAGGACAGCCAGGGCTACACAGAGAAACCCTGTCTTGAAAAACCAAAAAAACCAAAAAACAAAAAACACATGTGAAACAACTAAGAAGTCAAACCCGTGTGGGAGCCCGTGTCCCATCCCGACACTTGGGCCCTAGGCAGGCACGTGACAGCTGACCTATATCCCCAGGCTCATTTTTATTGTTATTGTGACATAGACTCTCACCAAGACTCCCAGGCAGACATTAAACTCAGTTTATAGCCCAGAACCCCCTGCATCTGAGAGACTCCTGCCTTTGCTTCAGCGGTGGCTGGAATGACTGGCATTCTTCATTGCGTCTGGCTGCGTGAAGGATTCCTTTGCTGGTTGTGAATCCCTTTAACGATCCAATTTTAAAATGCAAAATAATTCTATGCTGAAAAGGATAAACCAAGACCAACTGACGCCCAGCTTGGTAAAGTCCCCGCCGCCTTCTCTTGTCCCTCCCACTCAGGTCCCCGTTCTGATATCTGAGCTAGGGCCAAGAACAGTGGAACGGCCAGCTTCCTGTGGGGCTAGTGTAGGAGGAGAGGAGAGGGTTCTTAGCATTCTCTCTCTGCAGGCAGCGCAACTGAAATGACGACTGGGACCCTTGTGGGTGCAGGTGTCACCACCGTCCTGTTCCTGTCTTTCTGTATCATCGTCCTGGCGTGAGTATCCGCCTCAGCTGGGTAGGAGAACCCTGGATGGTGAGGGGCGAGCCTGATACCTGGCCCTGAGTCCAGGCCTGGGGGGCGAGACCTAGGCGGGCGGGGAGCCTGAAGTCAGGGGAAGCTGTGGTCTAGGCTTATGGTGAGTGGGTAGAATTCTGGAGTGTTGCCACCCTCAGGCTCCACTGTTCCAGATGGTGGGAGCCACCTTTCAACACAGGAGCCGCTGTGACAGGAGCACTGGCCACCTTGGCCACGCTTCACAGACTTAATTGCAAGTGGGGGGTGGGGGGAGGTTGCCAACTGCACTCCTTCCTGCCCATACTGAGAGGCTCCTTGGTGTCCTCACACCCAGAGTAAGATCCTACAGGAGGAAACCAGCCAGGCCAACTGTGGTGGCTCCACATCCAAATGCCCTCAAGGCCTCGGTTTCTAAGGTGAGTGACCAGTGCGCCTGTGTTTGAGGCCAGGGTCCTCCTGACCAGACTCCCCCGCTAAGACGGATCCCAGGTTGTTCTGCCGAATGTGGTCCAAGTTGAGTGTCCTACAAGCAGACCTCTCTAGCCTGTTTCCTAACTCGATGATAGTAGATAGTGTCCACACTGCTTGCTCTCTGGCTGAGCAGAGAGGACTCAGATTCTCCCTCTTCTTTTCGACCTCAAGTTCACAGGTTCTCATCCCGTCTCTCTCTTAAGGACACCGTCTCTCTTAAAGCTGCAGGACCCTCTCTGCCTTTAAGCTCCTCCCATGGAAGAGTGTGTGTGTGTGTGTGTGTGTGTGTGTGTGTGTGTGTGTGCGCGCCCGCATGTATTGTGTGTTTGTAGGAGCATGTGTGCATGTAGATGCACATGTAAGAGGAGGGTTGAGATTGACTGTTGGAATCATCCTCAGTGGCTCTTCCATCTTGTTCATTGAGGCAAGGCCACTTAATCAAACCCAGAGATCACTGACACGGTTATTCTCACTAGCCAGGGATCCCCTACCTCTGCCTTCCAAACTTTGAGTTATGGGTGGGCCACCACATCCCGCTGGCATTTGCATCATTTCTGGGAATCCAAGCGCTGGCCCTCATGCCTACACAGCAAGCACTTCACCACTGAGCCACTGCCCTGGGTCCCCTCCTTTCACCCATTTGTGAAGTGTACTAACAAAGACCAGGTGCCAGGGACCCATCTATGAAGAGCGTAGAAAACCTTGGACTCATTCACACTTTATTTTAGAGAGAGGTGGTTATAAAACCACTCTAACAAACAATAATGACAAATAGACCTTTACTGTATGGAAATGAAAGGCACTAGGAAGAGCCTCGAAGATCAGCTTTATAGTTAGTTTACTATTATCTATCTATCTATCTATCTATCTATCTATCTATCTATCTACCTACCTACCTACCTACCTACCTACCTATCAATCATCTGTCTATCTATCATCTATCTATCATCTGTCTGTCTATCTATCTATCTATCTATCTATCTATCTATCTATCTAATCTGTGCTCTTGACTTTAGTAGTCCCACATAACTTCATCTTGAAAAACTAAAACTACATATTGGGTAACACCTCCCACTCCTTCCAGGATTCCCTCCCCAAGCCCCTGGCATCCATCTCTCTCCTCTCCTCACTCCCCTCCCCACTCCCTTTCTCTCTGTGCGTGAGACTCTGACTTCAGCAGACACCTCCTATGTGAGAGCACACGGCATCTGTCCTTTTGTGACTGGTTGAGTTCCGTTAACACGCCCCCAGGACCCATCCCCGCTGTAGCCTCCCACAGGATGGCGGAAGGCTGCACCCACTGTATGTACCATAGAGTCTTTAGCCACATTTCTGAGTTTCTCCTCCCTGTTCACTGCTGTGATGTGCACGTACATAAACGTGAAAAGTCAGGGTTGTATTTTCAATGACCTACACACGCACATGCATTATTGGGTCATATGGTTCTACTTTTCATTTTTCGAGACTCTGCCCACACCGGCTATTTTCTGTTTCCTTTTGTATGCTTTAAACAGTGGGTGAATGTGAGGTGCTATTTCTTTGTGGTTTTAAATTGCATTTTCTAATAATAATAGTGAATATTTCTCCTCTGTATCTCTCTCTGGAGGAGTATCTATTCTAGTTCCTTGTTTATTTTTCTAGTTGGACTGTTTGTTGTTGAGGAATTATAGATGTTCTTTAACTACCCCGGCTCTTAGTCCCTCATCTGATGTTTGGCTTCTTAATATTTCCTGTAGGTTGAATGTGGTTTTGGTTAGTGATGAGGGAGATTAGATTCTGCCATTTGATCATTCTAGATAGAGGGAGGAGCAGCCACCTCTCTGTATGTATGTATGTATGTATGTATGTATGTATGTATGTCTCTGTCTGTCTGTCTATCTATTAGTCTGTGCCTTAGATTTAGTAGTCCTCTCAGAAAGAGGGGGCGGCAGGCAGTGAGTGGAAGAGCAGCCATGAGGGCTGTGTGAAGAGACAGGGGCAGGATGGGCCGTCACAGGAAGTGAGTTTGAAGAAGTTGAGTGTGTAAATAATTTCTGAGCAAACAGACCACTATGCGGAACAAGCTAACTGTAACTTCCATGGGGAAGGAACAATCTGTTACCTCTGTGGATGCCTCTGGATGCCACAGGCAGGAAACGGTTTAGCAAGGGGGAGGAGGGACAGAGGCGGAGGCATTAGGAAGGATCCTAGAGATGCTGTGGAGGAGATCTGGACTGGCTGATGGACCACTCATGAAGCCGAGATGAAGGGGGACACAGGTGGGCTGAGGGTGGGGTTTGAGTGACAGGGGGTGAGGGAGGAGGAGTGGAGGAGGTTGGAAGCTGGCTCAGAAGCAGACAGGAGGAGGGAGGTGCCAGTCACCAGCGGCGAAGAGACTGCAGGAAATCGATTGCAGCAGAAAAGTAGGAGCGTAGATTGTTTAATTACATGGGTGAACGCGCCCACTTGCGTGCAGTACCCACTAAGGACAAAAGAGGGAGCTGGATCCCCTGGAGAGATAGGTAGTGTGGGTGCTGGGAATTGAATTCTGGTCCTCTGCCAGAGCAGCAGGTTATCTTAACCTCTGAGCCATCTCTCCAGCACCGAATGTCTTGTTTTATTGATTGTTTGACAAGGGTTGAGGGTTCAGGTATAAACAGTCCAGGTATGCAATGTGTCCAGTTTTTAAGGTTTTATCACATTTTTACATTCATTTATTTTGTGGTGTGTGTGTGTGTGTGTGTGTGTGTGTGTGTGCATGCCAGGGTGTGCATGTGGCAATTAGGAGACAACATTCAGGAGTTGGCTCTCTTCTTCCACCATGTGGGTGTCAGGAATTGAACTCAGATCGTTAGGCTTGGCAGCAAGCCCCTTTGCCCCTGAGCCATCTTGTCAGCCCAGCTTAGAAGTTTTTAGCTTCAACATCACATGAAAGCAATACCCATTCTGTGGAAATCATACTTCCAAGCTTGAGTTCTGATTATTTACTGGAACCAGTAGCCTGTGATTCAGTCCTGTGATTCTGGGCACTAGCTATGGGCCACTGCCTCCACTCTGTGGCCTCAAGGCTGTGAGGTATGTGGCCCATGGTTTTTCTTTTCTTCTCTTTACTTTTTCTTCTTCCTTTGTTTGAATGTGGCTATTCGATACTTTATTATAAAATAGACATTGTGTTCGAGGATTTTGCCCTACTGTAGGCCACTGTTAGTGTCCTGGGTGCATTTAAAGACGGGCAAGAAGGCTGAGGAGGGAGCTCGGAGGCTCAAGTGCTCCCTGCTCCTGCAGGAGGCTTGAGTTCAGTTTCAGCACCCGCATCAGGCAGCTCACACCCGCCTGGGACTCGAGCTCCATGGGACACCCCCCCCCATTTTAGCCTTCATGGGTGCTACCCTCCCCTGTTCATATCCCCCACACAGCTACGCACATACACATACATGAAAATAAAATAAACTTAAAACATTAAATGTTTTAAATCAGGGTTCAACTTGGTTACACCTTGGGTTACATGAATTAAAAGCACTGCCTTTTCATTCTTCAGCCTAGTGTGTATGTATCTGGGTGTGTGTGCATAGTTTCTACCCGATCTGGTTTTTAGCTCAGGACCACCTGTGAGCTCCTCCTGCTTATACATTTACAGGTTGTAGGTATTTGGGGTGTGAGCTTCTAAGGGGGACAGTCTTCTTCCCATCAGATAAAATTTCTTTGACTGGCTATTCCTCACCCTGCCGGAAGCTTCTGGAAGCAGGCATCACGCCTGAATCGAGGCTCTGCACCCGCCCCTCGCCCTGTCCTGCACGCATCATGAATCACCACTAGGCATCTGTTGACTTATTTGTTTTGAGATGTGTCTTGCTGTATACTCCTGTCAGATCCAGGAACCATCACGTAGTCCAGACTGGCCTTGAGCTCACAGGAATCCTCCTGCCACAGGAGGGTTCCTCCCAAGTGCTGGGAATACAGAAACACCATGCTGAGCACTCAACAGACACTCTTATGACCACATTCAGTTAACGGATGATGTGCACGGGGCCGGGGCTGAGGAGACAGCCCAGTGGGTATAGTGCTTGCAGGCATGAGGAGTTGAGTTTGGGTCACCAGGCACAGTGGTGCAGAACTACAATCATAGTGCCGGGGTAGGGGCAGAGACAACTGGACCTGGCCAAAATGGTGAGCTCCAGGGTTATTTGGCAAGTGGTCCTGTCTTAAAAAATAAAGCGGAGCACCGTAAAGGAAGACACCTGACACAGATTTTTTTGCCTCAATATCCACACGTGTGCACACACCTCACACTGTTGTAACACACACATCAAGAATAAAAGAGGCCATGGTCCTAAGTCTATCATATCCATTCCACCTTATAATATTCAACTACTACCCAAGAATCTCTCACGGGTGCCCCTAGTACAATATAGGTGTTGGGGTCAGAAGAACTGGATTATGGGTTTGACTTGGATTTTGGTTTGGGTTTCTCTTTAGACAAAAGTACTATCTTGCTGGTGGAGGGGGTGCTTGTAAAGTATTAAATGTTTTCAGAAAGTAAGAATGAAGATGATTTCCGCAAAACTGCACATGGGAGGCTGGAGAGAGGCTCAGGGGTTAGGAGAGGGTGTTGCTCTAGCAGAGGACCTGAGTTCAGTTCCCAGCACCCACGTCGGGCTCCTCACAACCCCCTTTAACGTCAGCCCTAGGGGATCAGACGCCACCTTCTGGCATCTGCAGGTACTGCACCATAGGTGTATATGCCCCTACGCACATACATGTAATTTAAAATTAAAAATGTTTGTGGCTGAGTAGATGTGGGGTTCCAGGGGCCCCTACTGTCCTGACTCTCTCCTTTCCTCTCTTTACAGAATCCCCTGGTTGAATCCCAGGCAGACGACAGCTCTGAGCCCCTGCCTTCCGTAGTTGAGGCGGCCCTCTCCTCCACGGAGGAAGAGATACATTACGCGTCCCTCAGCTTTCACGAAATGAAGCCGAGGAACCCACGGGGGCAGCAGGACACTACCACAGAGTACTCAGAGATAAAGTTCCACAAATGACCGCAACACCATGACCATGGCTGGAGGGAGCATGGCGGCCACAGGAGCCTGGCTCTGGATCGAGACACAGGGTTCTGCTACTGCCCACACAACCGCTATTGTGCCCTGGGAATCATAAGCTTGACTCTCTTCTCCTCTCTTCCCCCCTCCTCTCCTTCCCCCTGCCTCTTGTTTTTTCAAGACAGGGTTTCTCTGTGTAGCCCCGGCTGTCCTAGAACTTGCTCAGCGGACCAGGCTGGCCTCGAACTCTTCTTCCCAAGTGCTGGGAGTAAAGACGTGCACCACCACCCAGCGCTTGACTTTATTGTAATTGTACGTGTGTGGATGTTTTGCCTGCACGCATGTCTCGGCACCACATACACGTCTCCTGCCTGCAGAGGCCAGAAGAGGTCATCAGATGCTCTGGAACTGGAGTTACAGTGGGTTGTGAGTGGCCACATGGGTGCTGGGAACTGATCCCAGTCGTCTGCAGGAGTAGCCAGTGCACTAAGCCATCTCTCCAGTACTAAGATTGATTGTTTTCAATCTATTTTTTTTTTACTCAAAAGTTGGCATATTATTTACGCAGAGATAGATTTTGCTCTACTTTCTTCCACGTGTATCACGTATTTTGGCCAAGTTCCCCCCCCCTTCTCCTGCTAGCATTCTATCAGTTGCCCGTCTCCTTTCCCTCCCCAGACAATCCCGTTACGGTTTCCCGGTGCAGGCATCCGTTACGGTTCTTGTCTTTGTTGATAGGGTGCTGACGGAAACATGAAGGATGGGAAGGCTTATTCTTGCTCGTCGTGGTTTCCGTCTATCATGGTGGGGAAGGCAACACGGTGCTCGAGTGGGTGCGTGCAGTGGAGGCGCCGCATCGTGACGGGTCAGGAAGCAGTGGGCTGCAGCCGGGACCAGATGCAGATCTCGTCCTCCAAGCCTAGGGCCAGACACCTGCTTCTATAAGTTAGGCCTCACGTCCAAAAGATTCCATGGCTTTAGAAAATACTGTGGCCAGCTGGGTATCAAGCGTCCAAATACATGGGCCTTAGTGGACAATGTACATTTAAACCCAAATAGATGGATGATAATAGAGATAGATAGATAAGTAGGTAGGTAGGTAGGTAGATAGATAGATAGATAGATAGATAGATGATAGATAGATAGATAGATAGATAGATAGATAGATAGGTAGATAGATAGATAGATGATAGGTGACAAACAGAAAATGGTTAGTAGTTGATATGTAGATAGATAGGTAGAAGATAGGCAGATAGATGGTAGAAAATATACATAGAGATGATAGATAATGATAGGAAGGTAGAAGATAGATGATATATAAAAGGTAAATGATAGATATCAGACAAACAGACGGACATAACAGAGAAAAGATGATGGACAGACAATGTGACAGAGATGCTGTTCCACTCTTGCTATCTGGGATGCGCTACTGAGGACACGGATAATACTTAACATTTTTGCAAATTTTCACTTGCATGTGAACATAAAATGGGACTGAAGCCATATCTGTGATGTACATATCATGCCAATCACTGTTGATTACTCTATGCTTTTTGGTTTGGCTTTTTTTTTTAAGACATCGTGGTGGTTTGGATGAAAATGAGACTCCTAAGGAGTGGCATTATTGGAGGTGTGCCCTTGTTGGAGGAAGTGTGGCACTGAGGGATGGCTTTGAGGTGTCAGAAGCCCAAGCCAGACCCAGTGTCACCCTCTTCCAGTGTCACCCTCTCTTCCTGCTCCTTGCCTTCTCCAGCACCATGTCTGCCTGTCTCCCACCATGTTTCCTGCCATGATGATCATGGGCTGAACCTCCGAACTGTAAGCCAGTCCCAATTAAATGTTTTCCTTTATAAGAGTTGCTGCAGTCATGGTGTCTTTTCACAGGAATAGAACACTGACTAAACCAGACAGGGTCACAAGTACCCAAGGCTGGCCTAGAACTTGCTATGTAGCTTAAGATGACCTTGGACTCCTGGGCCTCCTGCTTCCAAAGCCTGGGATCATGGGCATATGCAACATACTTTCTTATATATTCATCTATATTTTCAAGTGTGTGTGTGTGTGTGTGTGTGTGTGTGTGTGTGTGGTGAATGCAGTTCGTGCTGAGTTCAGATGAGGGCATCAGATCCCCTGGAGTTGGAGTTACAGGTGATTGTGAGCTGCCCAATATGTGTGCTGGGAACCCAACTTGGGACCTTTGCCTGAAGGCAGTATGTACTCTTCCTCCAGCCCCTGATCTGTTCTGTTTCTGACCCATCTCTGTGCCCCTGTGGCGCTATCAGATGTAGCTGCCTGTATTCATCTATAATTGGAAGGAAACTTCCAACTCCCGTTGGTAGGCCTTTCTACCAGTGTGCCTGTGTGTGGGAACCCATCTAAGCAAATGACGCCAGTTGTCTGAACTTAAAACTGCTTCATTTCTCTGTCACTGGCAACATTGATCTGAGCATCTTTGAAGAATCTTCCAAGGTTCCCTAGTATCAGAGGAAAGATGTGGAGTTGGAAACACTGGAGGGGGGTCTAGAATTAGAGCCTGGAGCTCTCACATCACCCACGCCAGCTTGGCCACCTCTGATTAGCAGATGGTGCTGCTAATGGCCAGGCTGCCTATGATGTTACCCATTGTCCAGGTCCCACAGGGAGTCTTCCAATTTATCCAGAAGCCTAAATTTCTTCAGCTCACTAAACCTGGGATGGTTCCCTCCCCAGAATGTTCCAGAGACACCTGGTGCCAGTGCAGTTCAGCTGGTCCCCACGGGACACTCATTCTCCCTTGTGTCTCCCCCTCATCTCCTTGCCTGGCTGGTCTGCCATGGACACTTATGGCAAGGTTCTCCTGTGGGACGAAATGAGGGAAGAAGTCACATCTTGTGTTGCTAAAGTCCTGGGAAAGAAATTATTGTAGATTTGGTTTAACGTTTGTATTATGTTCATTGAGCTTCCCAAATTACAAGAGAATTCACAGGTAAGACACTGAGGGCCCCTGCGCCCAGTTGGTTCTAATTGGTAAATAAGGTTGCTGGCCGCCAATGGCTGGGCAGAGAGACAGAGGCAGGACTTCAGGATTCTCAACAAGGGAATCAAGATAAAGTAAAGAGGAGACTCACCATGCCGAGAAAGAAATAAGATCCAGGCTTGAGAACACCAGAAGAGAGAACATATCAATCCTATAAGAGCCAGGAAAGAGTGGCCCCAGCGGCCCCCATTGGGTCTAGGGTAACAAAGATGGAGCACAGATTTTAGTAAGTGATAACTCAGGAATATCGGAGGGGAGGCATAAACGGTGTGAAAGTCTGGGAGCAGCACAGCCACTGAGCTGCTTAAGACAATAAACTAGAAGGCTGCATGTGTGTTTTTCATTTGAGAACCCAGAACATGGGGATGGCAGGGAGAAACTCGTGGCACCGCAGCCACCGGGGCGATTTTGATTAGCACTAATCACCTGGTGCAACAAGAAATAAAGGGAACCAACTCCTCCCTCTACACACAGTGCAAGAGGTGAACCTGGCGCGTAACCTCGGTGCCTAGCCTTCCTAACATTTCCACCCACACTTTTAAATATTCATTTATCTTATTGTCAGGAAAAAATAATTAGCAAAACCCATCTGTTCTAGTTTCAGTTCTATTGCTGTGATTAAAACACCCAGACCAAAACAACGTAGTGAGAGGGTTTGTTGGAGTTAACAGTTCCAGATCACAGTCCATCACGGAGGGAGAGCAGGGCAGGACCCTGGAGGCAGGCCTGCTTCCTGTGCCACAGTGTTAACACTCAACCCAGATTCTCACAAGCAAGAAGTGCAGTCGAAATCATGGAGGATGCTGCCTGCTGCTTCCACAGACCGGCTTATAGTCAGCCAGCCTCCAAGAATTGCCACCACAACAATGTCACCGTCATCACCAGCGTCATTAGTAATGCCATCTTTATCACCATAATTTCTGCTGTATATTGGATCTAGAATGTTCCCTATAAGACTACAAGTTAAAGGTTTAGTCCCTAATGAATTGAGAATTGGGAAAACCTTAAGACACAGGACTAGTGAAGTAAGATATGTCGTGGGTTTGGACTAATGCTGCTTGTGTTATAATGTTAAATTTTGCTCCCCCAAACTGCTTACATGAGTGTCTACAAGTAAGACACTGAGGGACCCTGCCCCCAGTTGGTTCTGATTGGTAAACAAAGATGCCGGCAGCCAATGGTTGGGCAGGGCAGACAGAGGCGGGACTTTTAGGATTCCCAGGCTTGGGAGAGGAAGGAGGAAGGATGAGAGCTGCTGTGCTTGGACTGTGTGCAGATGTGGGGAGATGCCATCCATGTCTGAGAAGATGGCAAGACAGAGAGGCGTGGTCGCTATGTGAAGGAGCCCGGAGGATGCGGCCTGGAGAAGCAGAGATAGAACACAGGATTTATTAAGTGGTAACTCGGGATTATCGGCGGGAGGTGGATTAACCAGACAGAGGTTAGGAAGTGGTGCAGTATTGCTCTATGTCAGGCAGAGCAAAATAAAAAGGCTGTGTGTTTCACTCAGGAACATAAACAATTCCGGGGGTGGGGGGAGGGTAGCAGGAACCCACCGTCGGGACTGTTTATTAATTATCTCTACAAAGATAGGTTATTGGAATGGGGTACCACTGGGGGGAGGATTGGAAGCCCAGCCTCTTCCCTTCTCTTTGCTTTCTGCTCATTACAAGGTGAGAAGCCAGAGGTCTCGACTATGAACTGAAAGTTCTGAAACTATGATCCCAAGATTTATCTAAAATTTTAAAAGTAAATCAACTCACGTATTTTGTTACAGGAATAGGCAGTGACTGATACCATCACCGCCGTCATCACTATCACCGTCATCACTATCACCGTCATCACTATCACCATCATCACCACCATCCACCACCACTATACCACCATCATCTCATTATGAATCCCCTAGCTGTCCTGGAGCTCACTGTGTAGACTAGGATGGCCTAGGACCCACAGACACACCTGCCACTACCTCCCAAGTGCTGGGATAAAAGGTGTATGTGTACCAGCACACCCAGGCCCACCTTATTTTTTAGGAGTCTCTCACCTAACCTAGAGCTTAGCATTTCAGCCAGACTGGTGGTTGGCCAGTAAGCCCCTGGATACGCCTATCATCCTCTGGTGCACACTGTCGTGGATGCCTTTGTACGTGGGTGTTGGGGATATGCATTTAAGTCCTCACTCTTCAATAGCAAGGATTTTACCAGCGTGCCATTTCCCCAGCTTCATCACTATTACTTCTAATTCTGAATTCCATGCCAGGGCAGTTCCGGGCCCCCTAACCTGACCTGGGGATGTTTTTAGCTACTTAACCCAGAGTGGTGGTGGATTTTACTCCTGGCATTTAGAGGTCAGGTGCCGGCGTGGTGCTCACCACCCTACCGCACCCAGGACAGCCTTACTCCCCCATCTGGAACAACTAGCTCTCTTCAGCATGGGCAGTGCTGAAGTTGAGGAGTGCTCGCTCTACTCTTCGGAGCCCATGACTAATCCACCCTTCCGGCTGCCAGCATGTCTTCGGCTCCTTCATTTTGAGCTCTCTCTTTCACTAGCTTCTGGTCCTGCGAACTTATCTGTCCGCCTCCTAAGAACCCTGGCGCCCAGTTCTGGACAGTCTCACCATCTGTCCATGTCTCGTGGGTCGTGAGGCCGAGCCCTGACCCCAAGATGTAGACTAATGGCCACCTTCTGGAGCAGAATAGGAAGAGGGTGTACACCAGGATTCCACACACGTAGGCACTTCCCAGGGATGCCAATAGGATGAGAAATATCACCGAGGATCCTGGGATGCAGAACTCTCTGTTCACAGGAGGCGTGGCCCTGGGTGGAGAGGACAGCAGGACAATCAGGACACTCATTAAGCTCATTTCTTCACTCGCGGTTGTACCCAGAGTTTCTATTGCTGTGATACAGCACCATGACCAAAGCAATTTGGAGAGGAGAGGGCTTATTTTATCTTACAGCTTATGATGAAAAAAGGTCAGGACAGGAACTCAAGCAGAAATCTAGAGGCAAGAACTAAAGCATAGGCCATGAGGATCGAGGCCATGGTTTGCTATCTGATTTGCTCAGCTTGCTTTCTTATACAGCCCAGGACCACCTGCTGCCCATGGGTAGCACCGCCCACAGTGGACTGGGCCCTCCTACATCAATCATTAATTAGGAAAATGTTCCACATATTTGTCTACAGGCCAATATTATGGAGGCATTTTTTCTCAGGTAAGATGGCTCACACTCCCGATGCCATGACTTTCCTGATGCACTGAGCTATGCAGACCGAGATAAACAACTCCATCCTTAGTTATTTTAAGGGAAGGAATGGATGCAGATGCAGACAGTGGATGATGGAGCAAAGAAACGGCGAGCAGACTAGGTCCTGTGGATAGGGAGTTGTCAGGGGTGTAATGGCCACACAGGGTCGGATAACTCACTGAAGATAATTGCAGTGCCAGCGGCGTGCCAGACGCTGTAGCAAGGGACAAGCAACGAGCTGATGACTGGACAGCCTTGCCTTCCTAAGGCTTAGTCTTGCGGAGTAGAAAACTGTGAATTGGGGAGCCTCAAAAGCATGCTATGCTGAATGAGCCCCCGGTCTCCTCTGGGGCGTGCAGGCAGGCTGGCCGCCTTTTGCGCAGTTTTCTACAGTGCTCTGATTCTCACAACACTCTAATTGTCCTAGCTCTGCACATGGGAAAACTGGGTCTGGGAATGGTGAAAGTCTTGCTCCTGGTTCATATTAGTTACAAGGCTAGATTTGTAATCTGAGATCCTTTGATTCTAGAACAGTATGTGCGTGTGTGTGTGTGTGTGTGTGTGTGTGTGTAATATGTACACATACATGTGTTTGTTCAAGCATATGAAGGTCAGAAGTTAACCTCGTGTCATTCCTAAGACGTCACCTAATGTGAGTTTTGTTTTGTTTTGTTTTTTGGATTTGGTTTTGTCGAGACAGGGTTTCTCTGTATAGCTCTGGCTGTCCTGGAACTCACTCTGTAGACCCGGCTGGCCTCAAACTCAGAAATCCACCTGCCTCTGCCTCCCAAGTGCTGGGATTAAAGGCGTGTGCCACCACCGCCCGGCCTAATGTGAGTTTTAAAAAAAGTTACATCCAGTTCCTTGCCTGTGTGGACATCAGAGGAGGACTCGAGGGAGCCAGCCCTCTTCTTGTATTATCGGAGGACTCTGGGATTGAACTCAGTCTGCCAGGCTTGGAGGCAAGTACTTCCATTTGCCGACCATCTTACGAGCTCACCTTGTTATCTTGTTCTGTTTGAGACAGAATCTCACCATATAGCCCTGCCTGGTCAAGAACTCTATATAGATCGGCTGCCCCCAGACCCATTGATCTGCCTGCTTCCTCCTCCTGACCTCATTTCAGTTTTCAAGATAAGCTTTCTCCCCGGCCTGGAGCTCTCGAAGCGGGCTGTACTGGGTGGCCTGCGAGCTCCGGGATCCTCCTCTCTCTGCCACCACAGCTGACGTCTTCACCCGGGCTCTGCATACATACCTGGGGTCCTCATACAAGCTTGCACAGCAAGCCTGTGACTGCCCCAAGCCCTCAGTCCGGGTCCACACAGCTTAGCACCCTTTCCTGGGCTTGATTCCTGATCGTGTCAACTTTCTCTCTTTGTGGAAAATGACCGAGCTGCTGGGGGAGAAACCGGGGCTTTCCTCGTTTGCAAATCTGACCCAAGTTCCTTGTTTTGAAACCAGAAGAAATATGTATTTCTGCAGTCTCTGCCCGTCTTCCTGTTCTGTCCTCTGGGAAATACAGAAGCACGGAGGGCAAAGGCTGTCAGAGGCCCTTGGAAGGGATTTCTCCACTCTCCCATCTGCTGTGGAGCCTTGGGTCAGGTACTCAACTCCCCGGGTCTACGTTTCTTTACCTGTGAGGCAGAGGTGGATGGCACTGCACCACTCACTGTGCCAGGAGGTCAGGATGGCCACACAGGCCAGGACTGTACCTGGCACACAGGAAGTAAGTGCTGGCCAGTCTCGTCTCTGGTGGACTTTGTTCTGACTCCAGGACTGGGGACCATGCATGATGGACGGAATGGGCAGCTTCGGAGAGGCCCGCGGAGGATGAGGAGGGAGGGCTTCAGTGAAGGGCTCTAGCAGGCCTGAGCGTGGCAGACAGGGCTGTGGCAGGCCTTGCCCTTCCCCATTTCTCCTGCCCGGCTAAATTATTAGGTTACATCACCAAAGCTAGCTAGCCATCAAGCTCTGTTCCCTTATGCTGACTGCCAAGGTCCAGCTATCCAGGTACTGAAGTCCAGCAATCTAATGCCCTTTTCTTTGGCTTGCCTAATTAACATGCCCAATCAAACGAACACTGGATGTCCCCCTGTCCCTCTATAAACTGCCGTCTGCCTAAGGGCGCATGCGTTTCCCCTGTCAGGGGCAGTCCTGTGTCCTCCGGAGCACATGCCCCTTCTCTTTCTCTCCCTGGTCCCTTTTCCCTTCGCTCCCATCCTCTGTTCCCTGTCTCTGTCTCTTATTCCCCTTCCCTTTGCCTTTCTGAAGCAAAGCTGTCTCCTTTGTGCTGAGGAGTTGGTGTGTCCTATGCGGCCACCGTGGTCCTTTCACGTCACCAGGAGCTGTGAGTGGGGTGTAGCAACAGAGACAATCCTGCCCAGGCAAAGACCATGGGAGGCAAGGTCTGGAGAGCTGGGTGGCTGGACTCACCAGACGGCTGGACGGTGACAGCAAGGCCAGCCGGTCTCCAGGTTCTGCACAATACACCGGTAACTGCGCATTTGCTCCCAGGAACGACCGGGGAGGGTCACGTTCTCCTCGGAGACGCCGAGGAGGGAGCTGTTGCGGATCCAGTGGCACTAAGCTCCTGGCCCAGACAAACAGGTGCATTTTAGCTGCCCACTGGAACCAATAACAGCAGTCAGCACACCAGCAAAGACATCGGGCCAGGTCCACAGTGACACATAGTCTGGTCCATCTGCGGAGACCAGGAAGGAGAAGACCACAACTATACTTGTGATCCCTTGGGATGGCATCTTGTCCAGAAGACACAGGGTGTCCCTCTATGTGCAATGAGCCCTCCCCAGGTGACAACTGAAACAGGAAAGGTAGCTCCCATTCTGGGTTCTTGGTTGTCCTACAGACTACAGATAGTAAAAGGCATTAGGAAAATCAGAAAAGCTCATCATGCCAATCATGTTACAGGAAGCAAGCTAAACTCTGAATGTGTTTCACAGTGCGTAATCCACAAAGCTCATTGTTACAAGCTTCAAGCTTTGGGGCACGCTGAGGAGATGTGGAGAGCCCTAAGATAGGGCAAGAGAGAAGCCCCAGCCCTGAGAGGGGCAGGGGAGAGGTGGAGCAGGCTGCACAGGCCTGAGCCATTCTGTACAGCTGCAGTAACAGCAGGCTCTTGGTCATGAATAGGTGGTCTATGTGTATTTTACATTGAACGTGTGTTTATGGGTGAGAATGCTAACACATGCCACACATGCTCGGTGCATGTGGGGAAGACAAAGGACAGCTATGAGGATCAGCCCTTGCCTTCCACCTCGCTTGAGGGAGGGCCACTTGTCACCTCTGAGTACCCCAGGTTAGCCGAAGGTTGTGGTGGTAACCTTCCCTGTGTCCGGTAGGAATGCTGAAATTAATTTAATCATTAATTTAATTACCAATTAATTTACTTATTAATTAAACTTAATTAAATTATTAGGTGATGCATCCACCACCCCCAGCATCCGAACTCGGATCTTTAAGCTTTCTTGGCAAGCGCTTTACCTACTGAGCCAGCCTTCTCCCCAACCTTGCCCACCCCAAGTTCAGGACCGTCATCTGAGGAGCTGGGACAGGTGGCTTTGGAACTAGTCATAATAATTAGATCCACTGTCTGAGTTTCATTCGATTTACCACATTCCCTCCAAACACACCGAAAATGAACGGTAGATATTTACCCTCTCTACAGATGGAAGAACTTGGGAACGTAGTTCCACATTGAGGAAAGATAAGGCTCGGGGCCACAGAGTATAGACTAAGAAACACCATGTATAGACTCAGAAATAAGCAGAGGGCTTCTGGTCCTCAGAAAGCTACATTCTCCACTCCGTCCTAGGGCACCAGTGTGAGCTGTCTGCAGTGGACAGATCTCCATGAGAGCTCTGTTACTGCCTCCAGGCCTGAAGTGACCACCACGATCACGGAAGAGATTGCTATAATGAACTACAAAATGCTTGGCCCTATAGTTATGGCAACAAAAATAAAACAATATAGTGATAGCTAAGTCTATGATCATACAGACACCAGGAAATAACCTCAGCCTCAAGTCGGGAGAAGGGTAGGAGAGGGTTCGCCCCTAGGTAAGGCTCCATAAGAGGACACAGTCTTTACTAGCACTTCACATGAGATTTGAGGGACTCAGCCAGGACAATGTCCAAACTTCTGGCCCACAGAAGTCACGTGATAGTAAGCTAGTGCATGGCTCTGGTTCTAGCACTCCAGAAGCAGAGGCAGGAGAACTGAAAGTTCTAGACCAACTTGGGCAACATAAGTGAGTCCTAGCTTGGGATATAGGCCAGTGGCACAGCCCCTGCCTAGGATCCCCAGTGAGTGGCTGGGGTGTGGCTGGGGTGTGGCTCAGTGGTTGAGTGCATGCTCAGCATATAGAACACTCTAGGCTTCATCCTCACTACTACAGAAATAAATAAAATTAATTATTATTATTTTTTTTTTACTGTTTGTTTTTTTGAGACACAGTTTCTCTGTGTAGCCTTGGCTGTGCTGGAACTCCATCTCTTATAGAGATCCACCTGCCTTTGCCTCCCAAGTGCTGGGATTAAAGGCATGAGCCACCACTGCCTAGCTATTTTTTTTAAAGCCTCTAAACAGCAGTTCTCAACCTGTGAGTCACAGCCCCTCCGGGTGGTCACAGAGCAAATATCCTGCATATTGGATATTTATATTATGATTCATAACTATGGCAAAGTTACCGTTAGGAGGTAGCAATGACATGGCTGGGAGGAGAGGAATCGTGTTGAAGGGTCACAGCATTAGGAAGGCTGAGAAGCACTGTTCTGAAGTATGGCTGTTACACAGCGGTGGAAAAGAAACACTCCAACAAGCGAACTGAGTCCTTGGACCTGCGGAGTAGCCCATGTCTGCAGGAAAAGCCCGAGAGCCACCTTCATGGCTGCCAGGGTCACTTTCAGGCAACGGAGACACTGGATATGTTTCCATGGCTGGATAGTGAAATCCTATCCCAATCCCGGGGGTTGGGAGTTGGGAAGCAGACAGTCTTCTCTCTCTCTGCGTGTACATGGGGTTAAGTCCTAGGTGATTTTGACAATCTCCCAGGCTCCTCTACCCTGTCACTCTGTGATGCTCCTGTCTCCCACCTCCTGATCCAAGATGGCCGCTGATGCTTTGTTAATGTGCCCATGCTCCAGAGAGGAAGAAGTGGGGGGTCTCAGGAAGAACCCCTTGAGTGCAGGACACTCTCAGAGAGTGGCTCACAACACTTCTGCCTGTATTTACTGGAGGGAAGTCTAATAGATGTAAACTTACCTGTGGATGTTCTTTACTACTGAGGAAGAGGGGAAAACAGCAAATTCTTCCTTCTACTTGGTATTTTTTTTCCCTGATGCCAGAGATGGAATCCAGGGTCTTGCACACCCTAGACAAGTGCTCTACTGCTGAGCCACATGCACAGATTGTGGAGACAGGGTCCTACATTGTAGCCTAGGCTACCTGTACTGGCTGGTTTTGTGTGCCAACTTGACCCAGGCTGGAGTTATCTGTGGGGCAACTTGCTTCTTAGTCATGTTGTTTGTGCAGGAATAGAAACCCTAAGACACTACCCTCAAACTTGTGAGGCCCTCATTCCTACTTCCTGAGTGCTGGAATCACAGATGTATTACCATCCCTGACTATCTCTACAGTTTCCTGTCAAAAGAGCAAAACCACCACAGTCCTTCTCAGGGCATTCCATTCAAACACTGACATCTGGAAATGGCCACACACCCACCTGTATCATCAGCTACCTGGGCATCCAAACACAGTCAGTCACACTGGCAGACAGAACTAACTGTTGCACTCAGGTGTCCAGATTAGCTGAGCCAACTCCGGTCTTACCTATCATCATCAAACTCAAGGGCAGACGTTTACACTGCAGTGAGTGAGGCAGAGCCACCACATTGCCCCTGTGGTGCGCAGAGCCTTGGACCAGCAGCCTTCTCTTCCTGGCTCATCAGATACCAGCACCTTCTCAAAGGGATCTTTCATAAGGGCACTAATTCTACTCACCAGGATTCTACCTTCTGGAGGTTCTCACCTCTTAGTACCATCACCATGGAAGTTAGGAATACAACCCGTTTTAGGGGCACTCAAATATTCAGGAGATTAAATAAAAAGCCTGGTGTGATGCCACACAATATTAGTGAGAATTCTAGAATTTTTCGTTTCTTTAAAAAAAAAAAAAACCCGAAATATGTTTTTGTTTTAATCCTGGTTGTGGGATATGGGCTGTTGCAGGACCCTGTGAACCCCAAGATTGTGTTATTACTGAAAACATCTGTTTCTAGCTGCGGTGTGGCTCAACCCTTAGCATGTACCTTTAATCCCTGTGCCTGGAACAAATACACCCTTAGTACACACCTTTAATCCCAAACAATGAAGGTTAAGTTAGATTGTAGAAGGAAGCAGCCATGTTTGAAAGTGACGTCTAATTGAGTGGTTGAGAAAGTGACGAAGAATCAGAGAAAGATTTGACAGAACGAGTCAGAGATAGGATATGCCCACCTCTCACAAGAAGGGACAGGAAGGAGAGGCTACTTAAGAGAGCTGGGGCAGAAGGGAGAAAGGAGGCAGTTTTACCACAACTGTTATAAAGAGGTTGCAGAAAAAGAACAAGCTAGGAAAAAGTGAAACAGAACGAGCCAGAAGATTAGAGCATATTGACAAGGAAGTGGGGCAATTCAGTCAGATACTGAGAGAGGTCAGTTTGAATCAGTCAGCTTGGAGAGGAGTTTGGCCCAGAACAGCTGAGTTAAACCAGCCGACCAAGTTCAGAAAGAACAAGAAAGGGTGAGCTTATTCAGCCGTAAGCTTCAGAGGTTGAAAGCATTCTAGGCCTAGATAGATTCTCTAGAGGCTAGAAGCTTCGAGGACTATACCTGGATTAGCAGACATAAGCAGTAAGCCTTGGAGATGACAATTACCTCAGAAGAATAAAAGTTGCTTTTACATGGGGCTACTTCAGATTGTCCACAGCAGTTGACTATGATTTGCCTTGTGCTCTAGCAGAGGTGTGGTTTTTCCAACTGCAGATAGTTGCTGCAACTGTGTGACATTTGGAATTCTGGGGACATTTTAGGGTGTATATAAATGCTAGGGGCTTGAAAACTTGGGGGGTTGTTGGATGGTTAGTGGTAGGTGGTGGTCATTGTTAGTGGTAGCAGTTTGTTAAATAGTCATGCACAAAGAAGAAAAGGAGGAGGAGGAAGAAGAGGAAGAAGGAGGAGGAGGAGAAGGAGGACGAGGAGGACCAGGAAGACGATGAGAAGGAGGAGGAGGAAGAGGAGAAGGAGAGGGAGGAGGAGGAGGAGAAGGAGGAAAAGGAGAAGGAGGAGGAACAGGAAGAAGGAGGAGAAGGAGGAGGAGGAAGAGAGGGAGAGGGAGAAGGAGGAAGGAGGAGCAAGAGGAAGAGGAGGAAGAGGAAGAAGGAGGAGGAGGAGAAGGAGGAGAAGGAGGAGGAGGAGGAGGAGGAAGAAGGAGGGGGAGGAGGAAGAGGGGGAAGAAGAGGAAGAAGGAGGAGGAGAAGGAGGATGAGGAAGACGAGGAAGACGAGAGGAGAAGGAGGAGAAGGAGGAGAGGGAGGAGGAGAAGGAGGAGAAGGAGGAGGAGGAAGAGGAGGAGGAGGAGGAGGAGGAGGAGGAGGAGGAGGAGGAGGCCGGGCGGTGGTGGCGCACGCCTGTAATCCCAGCACTCGGGAGGCAGAGGCAGGCAGATTTCTGAGTTCGAGGCCAGCCTGGTCTACAGAGTGAGTTCCAGGACAACCAGGGCTATACAGAGAAACTCTGTCTCAAAAAAACCCAAAAAGAAGGAGGAGGAGGAGGAGGAGGAGGAGGAGGAGGAGGAGGAGGAGGAAGAAGAAGAAGAAGAAGAAGAAGAAGAAGAAGAAGAAGAAGAAGAAGAAGAAGAAGAAGAAGAAGAAATAATTATAATGAAATATCCTGACAGGGAAGATCAAACTAGCCCAAGGAACTTGACACCCCAATCAGCAGGTCTAATAATAACGTCCCCTTTTTAACCCCTGACTTTATTCAGAGATCTCTTTCTGTTCCTTTCTATCCTTTTTTCCTCTTTTTCTCTTTTATCTGTTAGGGGATTGAGAGAGTAGAAAAAGGGTGCAGAAGGGCGGAAGAAAGAAGAACCTACAAAGTAGCTAAAGACAGCTACGCCATGCTTTTAACCTCAGCACAGCTACACCATGCTTTTAACCTCAGCACTCAGGAAACAGAGGCAGTTGGATCTCTGAGTTAGAGGCCTGCCTGGTCTACACAGAAAGTTCCAGGACCACCAGGATTACACAGAAAGATCCCGTCTCAAACAAACAAACAAACAAACAAAACCCCCAGACCATAGTGGTTATGGATGGGTGCAGTTTTGTCCTCCATCAGAGGTGACCTCTATAGCAAGAGCAGGTGGGAGACGGGATGGAAAAGAGAGAAGGTCTCTAAGCCAGCTAAGGACATTCTCAGATGAGCAGTACCACAGAAGAAAGGGGAATGTAGTAGGACTGAGAGGATATCTTCTTCTATTACACTTCATCCATGGTTGGCTGCCTCCTCACTGACCTGAACCTGAATGAAGAGAACTGCCATTCACATCAGCGTCACCCAGAACTATCCCATCTTGTCTCTGAGAGGAGAAACCTTGTACAGTCTGCTCAGTATGCTTAAAGGAAACTGACAAGATATTACTGACAGCCCAGTCTATGACAATTTCCCAGAGGCAACGTAAACAAATGCCTATTTCATCAATCGGGAACTGATGGCAGGACAAAGTAGCGATACACCGAAGTCCAAGATGGTGAACCAACGAGTTTGTTGGGAGTAATTACAGGAGCAATGTCTCAAAGACAACTACGTGACTGTAAGCCCACTCCAGCGCGGGTATTGGTTCACAAAAGCTGGGACTCTGTCACTTACTGTATGATGTGTAGGTAACTCAACGGGTTGGACAGTGTCTCTCCCAAGCAGCTTGGCTAGTCTGTCCCCTCAGCAATGCTTACCACTTGAGTCTTGATGGGCCTCCCTTTAAAACGCCCCATCTTAAGGAGCTTTGCTCAGGATGAAATGCTTTAGTATAGAGCAAATCACTACACAACGTGGCCCCTCTAGCCCACCCCTTCTCTGGCATTTGTCTGGCTCTCCTAACATGGACAGAACTTGAAGAACATGAACGGAGTTTGCTGTGTTTGCCTTCAGCCCCACCTCAGAGTAAATGCTGCTTGAGTGAACATCTGCCTTCAGCATTTTGCCCAAGATCACTACTTATCCTTTAAGTATCTTAAATATCTTTATCTTAAATAGCCGCTGAACTTTCATCCTTGCAGATATGACAACATTTAGGGTCTACTGCAGCACCTCCCAAGCTTCTGATTGTTCATAGAATGGTATGCAGTGTCCCTGACCTCTATCCAATAAATGGAAGCTCAACTACATCCCCCACAAGGTTTAACCAATAAAATATCCCCACCCATTGTCAGATGTCAACAAAGGAGGAAACTATAACCAGCAGAGAAACAGAGTTTGAGATGCTTCCCAGGTCCCGTCTTTTCTTCCTTGTGTGAGCATACAGTCCCCAGAACAGGGAGGAGGTGAGGGTCAGGTACCCAGCGCTGGGTCTCAAGGTCCTATGCTAAGTGGCACAACAGATGAGCTAAGCCCCGCTGTCATCATATTAGTGAGACGGAAGACTGTACAGAGAGGCACATGGAGGACAGGTTATGCAGGAGACTACTGATAATGGAAACCACTAAGGTTCCCTAGTACTCAGTGGTGGGGGAAGAACACACAGAATACATTTAAGTGGTGTGGGATTTCCATGCTGGATACTTGAGCTGTGAGAACATTGTCTAGTCTTAGAACTGAATGCTGGGCTTGACATACCCTTGTCTATAAGTGCTGCTCTAGTACTACAAGTCAAGGCTGATCCAAACATAAGCCCCACTCTACCGACTACAACAGAGGCTTAGAAATATTGAATTGTTCCCTGAAGCAGGGCAGCTCATGTCTAGTACTACCGGAAGGCTTGGAGGGGGGCTAGGCTACAGAAGAGGCTTGACAATTGTATAAGACAGCTACTTTCTTCAGAGGTAGCATGGCATTGAGTGGCTTTGGACCAGCTTCCTCTGTGGCAGCTGCAAAGAGGTAAACAGATAAGACATGGGAAGGACCTTGTGCCCTAAGAATGGAACATCACAGGGGCTCCAATCGGGGGGCATTCCTTTAGCAAAACTACTGCCCATCCAGACTCTATCTCTTTGTTTCACACCTCTTAACACAAGACATGCCAGTGATGAGAGAACTCAGAGCTGTGCTTGTTAGTCCAGGTTTCTTGTTCAGAAATTCCAAATCAGAGTATCTACTCCAACCTCAGCCAAGGTCAACCCGGTCGACATCAGTGAAGAGCATCAGCCCAAATGTCCTGATGTCTTACCCAACATTTTAGTGGGCTTGAGTGAATGGGCCCAAGTACTGCCCCTGGCGTGAGTTGCTTGCTGTCTGTTGCAGTATGATCTGTTGTGGAAGGCCTTGCTAAAAGAAAAAAAAAAAAAAAAAACTAATCAGTTCATAATCTCTCTCGCTGACACAAACCACACTCAGTCAGGATTCACCACTTAGGCATCTCCCAGTCACAGTAGTGAAAAGGCTTATGTTCCATGTAAATTCTCTGGAGTGTGCGAAATGTTGACTTCTGGTTGAAGGCCTTAATCAGTGCACACAAAAGCTCTCGTATGTGTGAATTCACTGACCCAGCTATAGCCACTGTATTTCAAGGCATCTCTCCTATACGAAATCGCTGATGGAAGATATTTCCAAATTGAGAATGCATGCAATGAATTTGATGATGCCCATTACTAAATGACAAACCTCAGTTGCTGTGACAGTATCACTTCTCTTATGCATTATGAAACAGTCTCCACAGTAATGGCATTCATAAGGCTTCTTCTCCAATGTGTTTGCTGATGAGATGACAATGCTGATTTCTAGAGAAAGGGCCTTCCTCATTTCTTTCTTTCTTTTTTTTTTTTTTTTTTCTCGAGACAGGGGTTTCTCTGTGTAGCTCTGGCTGTCCTGAAACTCACTTTGTAGACCAGGTTGGCCTCGAACTCAGAGATCCACCTGCCTCTGCCTCCCAAGTGCTGGGATTAAAGGTGTGCACCACCACCGCCCGGCTGCCTTCCTCATTTCTGACAAACATTCTCTCCCTAGTGTGTTAAGTGATGTCTTTACAAAGATAACCTGCTACTGAATGCCTTTTCTACTGAACGCCTTCCCACATTTAGGACACACACACGGCTCCTCCCCTGTGTGAACTTGCTGGTGATCTTGGAGTTGGCTCTCAGAATACCAGGCTTTCCCACAGTCACTGCATTTATAAGACTTCTCACCAGTACGAATTCTCTGATGCATTCTGAGTACTGACTTCTGACTAAAGGCGTTCCCATACTCATTACATGTTTTTCTCCAGTATGAATCTTCTGGTGTAGATTGAAAATTTCCAGCAAAGGTCTTCCCACAACAGACCATATATAAAGTCTCTCCCCTGTGTGAAGGTGATGATGTACTTTCAGGCGGGATGTTTTACTGAATGGTTTTCCATAGTCCTGACAGCCATAAGACCTCTCTTCAATATGAGTTTGATGATAGGATGTCAGCTCTGATTCTGGAGAAAGGATTTGTGACATGCAAAGGATCTATCCTTAGTGTGTGTCATCTTACGTGTATGGAAACCTAACCTGGCAATAAAGGCCTTCCCTCATTCTATACACACATGGGGTTTCTTTTCTGTGTCAGGACTTTACACATGTATTGGTTTTGCTTATGCTAGTGATCTTACATTATCTACCTCCAGACATACGCTTAGAGTACTCCTAACTTTTAATGTTGTAGAGATCATATAAATGTACAAAGATTTTAGTTTACTACTAAAAATGCCTAATGTAACCTATCAGAACTATGCTGGAAAGCTTTTCTATAATTCTCCATTATAGGTGGACATGGAAATACCCAATGCACTCTGAACAGTTCGCTCATTTCCTCTACCCACACTAAATTTGTTCTGTCTGCTCCTTTGTTCCAGTTCAACACTGCTTCATGGACCCTGCCGTGTCAAAATAGATAGATAGATAGATAGATAGATAGATAGATAGATAGATAGATAGATAGCTTCCAGTGTCACCTGACATGTAGGGTAAGAACACTGTGTCTAACTTTTAAAAGCAATTGCCCTCCAGCCCGTCATGTCGACTTGTTCTTCCGGCAGCCCTTCATTAAACAGAACAACGGTACCAAACTAATGCTCTTCCCACATCATGCCACCATTAGTCGTATTAGAACTTCTGCCTTTGAGTTTCCATAAACAAATATGGAATATCTAAAACAGGTGAAAGTATTATCTTCTACCTTTCTTTGTAAATTCTCTCTTCCATCCATCTACCCACCCATCCACCCATCCATCCATCCATCCATCCATCCATCCATCCATCCATCCAAAAATAGTGTCTTCAGGCTTATCATCAATGTAACAAAAGTTAAGGCTCAGTGAGATTCTGTCTCAGGAAGTAAGGGGAAGGATGATGGGACGGCTCAGCAAGTAAGGGTACTGACTGCCAAGCCTTGAGTTTGATTCCCAGGACCCAAATGGTGGAAGGAGAGAACTAACTTCTGTAAGTTGTCTTCTGAATTCCACACATGAACCTTTTGCACTCTTGCCATATGTGTGCACACACACACACACACCCACACACTAAATACAGTAACATATACAGAGTCAGGAGCACGAGGAGTCATCACAATACAATTATGATGTTCAGTGTGATTGGATCATTTGAAGCAATTCCTGGAATAAACAAGCTACAGGAACATTCACGGAAATGAAAGATCCAGCAGGGAAAAGAGCATCAGTGAATGCATGTAAGGGAAAATGGACTAGAACAAGGTAAAACTACGTGTCCACAAAATAATAAAGTAATACAAAGAGCAAAGCACAAATGGGAAACTGAAGAATCAGTCGACATAAAATAAGGTGCTCTACTAGTTAAAATAGAATTAGAAAACCAGTCTATTTACACATCGCACGTGCCTACTGTCCAGGATGATTGATGATGTGTGAATACAACAAGCCTTTGTGTGTTTGTGTATGAGGCTGTTCATGGGGGGATGAAGTTGAATTAATCAACTCAGGTACCCTGATCTCCAAGAGGAAGCTTGCCAGTTCTTAGTGCCCACCTCTGAGTGAGTCTAACATTGGCCCCACATCCGCATTTACAATATAATCCATCTAGCACTGACTGTACTTACCGGGAGCAGGGAACAACCCAGCATGATAGGGTGACAATGGTCCCAGAGCACTATCCACTTCTATGCGGGTAATATTTCACTCACTTTGATACCTCTACTGTGGGAACTTAGCCTTCCAACCTGTGTTGATCCTAAAGATGACTTCCATCCTGGAAATGGCACAACCAATGAGTTAAAAAGATGTGAGTTAGTTTTAAAAGTTTATCACAGGTAGCTTCTTGGGTTCTAGAACATCCAATGAAGCTTCACGCTGTCTCATCACAACAGACATTTCCCGCTGGGCTTAACATTATATTTAGGGATCTAAAAGGAATCAAACAGCAGGACCATTGTGGCAAAACCCATTAAATACCCTGATGTCCCAGCATGTTTGGCAAAGGGAAGGAAGGAAATCCTCAGGAAGGCCCGTTCTGGATGCCCACCCAGGCCGGCTGTACTTACCGACTGACAAAAGGCGGCCGTAGTTTTCATCATCATGTCCTGATACAGATGTCTCCAGGCAGAGTCCAGGTGCCACTCCTCTTGGATGAAGTTCACAGTCACATCATCAAATGGCACTAATCTCTGTAATATGAATGGGGTGCATCATTGAGAGCTGGGACATGATGTGCAGGGCTGGACTGGTAGAGACTATTCATCAGACAATTCATCAGACTCTTCACTAAGTGTCTTATAATCACCAATTTCATGTTCCATTCTAGGGATAAAGGAAGCTTACTTTAAAAAAAAAACATATCTTGCTATTATATATTTGTTTTCTTGTTTTTGTTTTTGTTTTTGTTTTTGTTTTTCCGAGACAGGGTCTCTCTGTGTAGCCCTGGCTGTCCTGGAACTCACTCTGTAGACCAGGCTGGCCTCAAACTCAGAAATCCGCCTGCCTCTGCCTCCCAAGTGCTGGGATTAAAGGCATGCACCACCACCGCCCAGCATTTGCTTTCTTTATCAGGATGCCAGATATGATTCAGTCTAAAACTGGAAGAGTTGATGGTAGAAAGATCTACACTATAGAAGGAAAGCCTGGAAGACAGTTACAGACAGCAGCACGGCTATTAACTGTATTAATGAAGTCATCCCGGGGTCTTCATAAAGGAGGATTGAATTGATAAGACATGAACCCAGTGATCAGTTTTTATCACAGCAGAGATGACCAGACATGGTACACGCCAGAGAGAAAGCAACAGTACACATACGCCACCCACACTGTCAAGTGCTCTTGCTAATTAATTCAACTGAAATCTGACCCAGTCTCTGGACCAAAGCTCTCCAGTGAAAATGTACTGAACACCTTTAAGTCAATGGCTCTCAACCTACCCAATGCTGCACCCCTTTAATGAAGTTCCTCATGTTCTGGTGACCCACCAACCATCAAATTACTTCATTGAACTTTCTTTCATAACTGTAATGTTGCTACTGTTATGAATCATAATGTGAATATCTGGTATGTGACCCTCAGAGGGTGTGACCCCCTGGTTGAGAACCACTGCTCTAAGTCATCTCATAATCTCTGGTAGTCATATTCAAAAGAAACAGATGGAGTCAACTTAATACTACAGTGTACTTAATGTTTTCAAAGCATTATTTCAAGATACTAAACTGTCAGGGCCGGAAAGATGGCTCAGCAGTTAAGGGAACTATTCTCCCAGAGGACTTGGGTTTGATCCCCAGCACTCACACTGTGGCTCACAACCATCTGTATTCTAGCTCCAGAGGAACAGACAACCTCTTCTATCCTCCACAGGTACCAGGCACACATGCAGTGCACAGACATACCTGCAGGCAAAATATCCATACATATAAAACAAAATAAAGATACATATGCTAAGCTTTTGAAAATCACCAGGAAGCTTGTAGTAGTGGTGGTACAGTCCTCTTGGGAAGCCAAGGCTAGAGGATTGGTGTACGCTTGGGCCATCTTGGTCAACATAGCCCAACCATATTTAAAACAACACTAAAGGCTAGTGAGTAGACATGGGAGAGAAAAATCAAATGATTGATGACTTGGCAATCTGAACAGGTCTATGAAAGAAGTTTTTGGGTAGCTGTTGTTTCTATGGACAGAAACATTCAATGGAGGAGAGAGGATGGGAAGAGGGGACTCTTCAATAATGCACAGGAGACTCTGGGATCTTTTCACATTCACGACTCTTCCACCACGCTGAGACAGGGCTTTCCAATGAAATAGGTGTCCAGATTACTAATGCCTCTTAAGTAAACACAATAAACCCACTGGTTACTAAGGTGTGCTCAATGGGAAAAAGTCCCTTGGTCTGTAGTTGCTTTTATCATTTGGGGTATAGAAAAATAGAGTCTACAGGAAGTCACTGGGCACATGGTCAAAAATGAAGAACTCAAGAGATACCATAATCAGCATGTCACGAAAGGATGCAATGAGGGGGGTCCTGTCTCCTGTGGTCCCATTTCAGAAACTGGGAGCCCAGGTCCTACTCCTTCCAGTGTCTGTCTCTAGTTCTGGAGGTCTGAACCCAAGACAGCTCCTGCTTGCCTCACACGGCCCATCCCGTTCTTGTGCTGCTAGTCCCTGGGCTCCTGGGATAATTTCATATCAGCAGGCTTGCTTTCCCTGGGTTCCACTCCTGGTATCTCTTGCTAGAAGATCTGATTTCCTCAGGAGCTAGAAGCGGGGTGGGCGACTAGCGGTTCTAAGCAGCGCTGCTGGGCAGAGGGGTCAGCCGTGGCATCGCCGGAGTCCTGCAGTCTGGGTGATGCAGCACGGCCATGACACAGAGACGCTGGAGAGTCCTGGGAAGTCGATGACCAGGTGACCTCAGGACCCAAGTGACCCACTACGTAGACTTGACAAAGCAGGCAAAGCTTAGGGGAGTCGCACTCTCGCTACCAGAGTCTAACGTAGTCATTGCCAAAGTGAGGATGCAGGTGATGGTCACTAGCACCGGGTGGGAGTCTGATGAAAACCCAGCGAGCTACCAACGTCATTTTTATTTAAATATCACACAACCACTTCAGTCATGCACTGCAGCCTTTAGTACTGAGGCCGGGTGCTGTTCTGTGACTGGTCCTATGGTCACAGAGTTAGGAGCAGGCAAGGATCAGCCTCCCATAACACAATGCCCTTATTGTCTCATGTGGTCAGCACCCAGAAATAACCTTTGGTTGTTCCTCCAAAGCTCAAGGGGGAAGTTTCTGTTTTCTCTTCACTTTCTACACTGGTGCTGTGACTAGTTCGTGTCTCACAGCCTAGTCATGTCTGACCCATCACTTAAACTCACAGACCCAGTCCCTAGTGTGGCTCAAAACCCTGCACGTGTGCACCGGGGCCTCGATTCGCAGATGACGTCACGCCTATCCGTAAGGAGTGGCCTTCACTGCAGCAGAACGGCAACATTGGCACGAATAACATTTAGTATCCTCGGATGACCACAAAACTGCAGTTTTACATTCTGGTTACCTGTCAGTCAGAAACCATGACCACCGGTCAGAAGGGAAAGATAGCACTGGTTCATACACATACACGTCGTAAGGACACAAGTAGGGAACTACGTTTTCTTCTTCTTCTTCTTCTTCTTCTTCTTCTTCTTCTTCTTCTTCTTCTTCTTTTCTTCTCCTCCTCCTCCTCCTCCTCCTCCTCCTCCTTCTTCTTCTTCTTTTTTTCGAGACAGGGTTTCTCTGTGTAACCCTGGCTGTCCCGGAACTCACTCTGTAGACCAGGCTGGCCTTGAACGCAGAAATCTGCCTGCCTCCCTCTGCTTCCCAAGTGCTGGGATTAAAGGCGTGCACCACCACTGCCCGGCCGTTTTCTTCTTTTTAAATCTTCTTTTCGGTTGGGCATGGGGGCGCACGCCTGTAATGCCAGCACTTGGGAGGCAGAGGCAGGCGGATCTCTCAGTTCGAGGCCAGCCTGGTCTACAGAGTGAGTTCCAGGACAGCCAGGGCTACACAGAGAAAACCTGTCTCGAAGAAAAAAAAAATCTTCTTTTCCACTCCAGAAAAGAGCATTCTGGGATTGGAAATTTCCCAGAAGTCCTGGCACCTACACAAAGTCACCGCCCCCAGCTCCGCTGACTGGGCGCAGAGGGGAATGTACCCGTGCTTATGTCCTGCCATTTGTTCTACCCCTCTGCTTTATCTCTGGAATAGAAAAAGCCGAAGCAAAAAATTGAAAGTCATTGTCTTCTCAGTTTTGGCACAAACTGAGGATATATTAGTTTTTCACTTTTATTTCTTTTATGCTATTTTTCTCTTCTGTGGGCCGGTATTTGTCCCAGAGCCCGTCCTCCCGGCAGGGTCTCCACTCGCTCCCCTGCCGTTGCTACATCACAACCCTCAGCTCCCAGACTCCCACAGGACTTCCGCCCCAGCTCAACCACTGCAGTCCCCCTGCAGCCGCCCCTCAACCATCATTCAGCACAAGCCAGCACTCAGCAGCACAGCAGCCTCATCACTCCACCTCTGGTCGCTTGAGGCTGCAGCTCTCAGAGCACTGCACTCGGCATGCAGCCCCCTTCCCCTCCCTTCCACCCTGGCCCGCCGACGTAAGATCCCAGATTGATTCAGTGTTCAGACAATGGTCACTCCAAGCCACTTCCGGTTTTTCCATTTCAGTTGCATTAGGCTCTCTCCTGAGAAGTCACGCCCACTAACACTAGTCCTTGATGTGCCAGAATCATTGATGATCATTCCTATTACCTGAGGAAGTGTCATGGCGGTGCCCATAGGATCACAATACTGGAGGACAGAATTAAGGAACTTTTATTCAGGACAACTAAGAAAGAGATGGGTACAGCTGGGCAGTGGTGGCGCACGCCTTTAATCCCAGGACTTGGGAGGCAGAGGCAGGTGGATTTCTGAGTTCGAGGCCAGCCTGGTCTACAGAGCGAGTTCCAGGATAGCCAGGGGTACACAGAGAAACCCTGTCTCGAAAAACAGAGAGAGAGGAGAGAGGGGAGAGGGGAGAGGGGAGAGGGGAAAGGGGAGGGAGAAGGGGAGAGAGGGGAGGGGGGAGGGGAGAGGAGAGGAGAGAGGGGAGAGGGGAGAGAGAGAGAGAGAGAGAGGGAGGGAGGGAGGGAGGGAGGGAGGGAGGGGGAGAGAGAGAGAGAGAGAGAGAGAGAGAGAGAGAGAGAGAGAGAGAGAGAAAGAAAGAGTGAGCTCAGCCCATGGAGCAAGACTGTTAGATGGCAATGCTCACCAGCGGAGGCTGTCACATATTGCCAACTGCCTTGTCTGAGAAACATCCTGCTTCTAAGCACACTCTGACCCCTGGCACACTGACAGAAGGAAGTAGTCTGTTCAACAGATATACCCACCTCTAGGTTCAAGGGGCGTGTTGTTTCTTCTTTGGGCTTGATAGGTTTCCAGATATTTTTCTACCCATATTTCATTGTTTTTGTTTTCCATAGTGATCTATTAAACAAGCATTCTGTTTCTTGTAAACATGCTTTAGTAACTGATAGCATCTTTACATGCAATTGCTTCTAGTAAAAACTCAGCAATAGATATAGTCTGGATCCCTTGAGCTTCTCAAACGCCCTTTGGGTCCCCAGCCTCCCCTCAGGAAAATCCACACTGCAGACCCCGAGTCTCTATTTTATGGACCTAACTCCATTAAAGATCCAAGGTGCAAAAGAGAAACTGAAGAAGGCACATTTCTTAATTCTTTTCAGGAAGACACTATTTTCCCCTACCAAAAATACACACAGACTCAACAACAACAAGAAAACTATAGATCAATATCCTTTATGAATACAGATGCAAAACTTCTCAACAAAATACTTGCAAAATGAACTCAAGAACAAATCAAAAAGATTACACACCATGATCAAGTTAGCTTCATCCCAGAGAAGCAGGGATGGCCAACATATGTAAATCAATAAATGTAACCCACCACATAAACAGATTAAGGGGAAAAACTCACATAAACATCTCATTTAGATGCAGAAAATACCTTTGACAAAATCCAACATTCTTTCACGATAAAGTCCTCTACAGTCTGAGGATACAAAAGACAGCAAGACCACAGCCAATATCATCCTAAATGGAGAGAAACTCAAAGCATTTCCACCAGAATCAGGAACAAGACAATGTCCACACACTCTCCCTATTTATTCAAATGCTATTTGAAGTTTTAGCTAGAACAGTAAGACAACTGAAGATCAAAGGGACACGAACAGCAAGGGAAGAAGTCAAAGCACCCTCATTTGCAGATATGATTTTATACATAAAAGACCCTGAACACTCCAGCCCCAAACTTCCATAGCTGATAATCACTTACAGAAAGTAGCAGGATACAAAATTAACACCAAAAACTAGTAGTAGCCTTCCTATACACAAATGACAATCATATCTGAGAAATAAATCAGAGAAACATAATTGCCACAAACAAGTTGGGATAACGCTAACCAAGCAAGTCAAAGACTTGTATACCACCATCACCACCACCACCACCACCACCACCACCACCACCACCACCACCACCATCACTACCACCACCACCACCACCACCACCACCATCACCACCACCACTACTAAAAGACATGAAAAAAGAAATTATCAAAAAATAGAAAGATTGCCAATGCTCATAGATCAGTAAGATCAACATTGTGAAAATGGTTATCTGTATTGATTTACAGATTCAATATAATTCCCATCAAAATTCTAACATAATTCTTCACAAAAATTGAAAAAAAAATCTTAAACTTCACATGGTAGCAAAACAAAACAAAACAAAACAAAACAAAACAAAACAAAACAAAACAAAACAACAAAGAGCACACAAGATAAGTAATAATCCTGAGAAATAAGAGAACTGCTGGAGGTCTCACCATTCCACATTTCAAGCTATACTATCGAGCTATTGTAATAAAATCAGCATGGTATTGGCATGAAAACAGACACATGGATTAATGGAATCAACTGAAGACCTAGATATAATTCCACACATGTATGGACACTTGATTTTTGAGAAGCCAAAAATACAGCATCTCCAACAAACGATGCTGGTCTAACTGGACAGCCACATGTAAAAGAATGAAAAGATGAGCCGGGCGTGGTGGCGCACACCTGTAATCCCAGCAGTTGGGAGGCAGAGGCAGACGGATTTCTGAGTTTGAGGCCAGCCTGGTCTACAGAGTGAGTTCCAGGACAGCCAGGGCTACACAGAGAAACCCTGTCTCGAAAAAACCAAAAAAAAAAAAAAAAAAAAAAAAAAAAAAAAAGAAAGAAAGAAACAAAAAAACAAAAAAAGAATGAAAAGATTTATATCTATCTCCCTGCACAAAACCCTAAATTGATCAAGTACCTCAACATAAACCAGATACCCTGAAGAGAAAGTGGGGAACAGGTTTGAATTCACTGAGCCAGGACTTTCTAAACAGGACACTGATAACAGGGGCATTAAAGCAACAATAAATGGGACTTCATGAAGCTAAAAAGCTTCTGTATAGCAAAGGACACTGTTATTTGGACAAAGCAGGAGCTTTGGGGAAAAAGTCTTTACCAAGTATACATCTAATAGAGGGTTAGATATACTATATCTAACCCTCTATATACAAAGAACTTTTTAAAAAATCCCAATTAAAAAATGGTTGGGTGGCTGGGCGGTGGTGGCGCACGCCTGTAATCCCAGCACTCTGGGAGGCAGAGACAGTGGATTTCTGAGTTCGAGGCCAGCCTGGTCTACAAAGTGAGTTCCAGGACAGCCAGGGCTACACAGAGAAACCCTGTCTCAAAAAAACCAAATTCAGCTGGGCGTGGTGGCACACGCCTGTAATCCCAGCACTTGGGAGGGAGAGGCAGGCGGATTTCTGAGTTCCAGGCCAGCCTGGTCTACAGAGTGAGTTCCAGGACAGCCAGGACTACACAGAGAAACCCTGTCTCGGAAAAAAAAAAATCCAAAAAAACAAAAACAAACAAACAAAAAGAGAACTGGCTGGGTGGTAAGGAACCTGCTGCTCCTGCAGAGGAGCCGAGTGTGGTCCCTGTACCCACAAGGCAGCTCTCAACTGTCTGTACTGTCAGTCCCAGATCTGACGCCCCTTCTGGCCTTTGTGCAGGAAACCACTCACGGCAACATAAACTACCGCAGTGATCTCCAGTGAAGTGATGGACTTCCTGAGGTGTGAACCCATGTCTGTTTCTCCCAGATAGGGCCCTGATATCAGATCCAAGTAGTGAGTCCACCAAAGTCCAACCCAGTGAACCACTGACTTCCTGGGCTTACTGGAGTAGGAATGGGAGGTCAGAGAAAGGCTTGCACAGCTCAAAGACAGCTGCGTCAACACAAAGCCCACCCCAGCATGGGGAATGGACGTACGTCGGGAACTCTCCGGACACCTTGCAGGCAGCTTCATGATCAGATACCCTCTTGTTTGCAACAGTGATTACTACTTTATAACCTCGATGAGAGGCCCTTGTAAATCTTACATTTTGGTAACTTCCTAAGATTTGTGAGTTGTTTGCTTCTGGCATCTTCTAAATTTTTTACTTCAAACTATGTGTATCTGTTGGTGGGAGGATGCACATGTGAGTACAGGTGACAATAGGAACCAGAAGTATGGCTCCTCCTGAGCTGGGTTTACAGATGGTTATGGATGCTGGGATCAGACGTGAGTCCTCCGGAAGAACAGTCCATGTCCATGACCGCTAGGTCTCTCCCCAGGATGGAATGGTTCAATTCAGAGCAAAATGCTACACAAGAGACCCCAATTCTGTGGATATCTGACTTCATTCTGCCAAAAGCAATGTGTCATGATAATCTTGGATCACGTTTGTCCAAATGTTTGTCATTGACATCAACTAGCCAAAAGTTAGCTGGATCACATCTTGTTAAGTTTTGACAGTGCTGGACAATAGTCAATTCTCAACAGGGTTTTCACTTAACCACTGTACCATAAATTTATTTTGCTTTTTTATGCTGGGATTAAATGTATAGATCAGCACTAAGCCATAGCGTGGTCCCTGGGGACTCTTTAGATCTTTGTCACTATCATATAAAAACTAGTATCCTTTTTTTTTTTTTTTTTTTTTTTTTTCCCCGAGATAGGGTTTCTCTGTGTAGCCCTGGCTGTCCTGGAACTCACTCGGTAGACCAGGCTGGCCTCGATCTCAGAAATCCACCTACCTCTGCCTCCCAGAGTGCTGGGATTACAGGTGTGCACCACCACCGCCCGGCTTAAAACTAGTATCCTTATAATTTGTAACAGTGCACACATATTTTCATTTGGGACAAAATTCACATGTGACCAAGACTACATAATAATGACTACTATATGACCCCAGAATTCTTTCATGCCCTAGAAAGAAGCCCTGCATCCACAACCATGATGTCCCTTCCTGTTCTCCTGTGCCAACCACTGAACCTGTTGTGTATTTGTGTATATCTGTGGATGCCTCCTTTGGACTGTATATCGGTATGTCTGCCTCCTTTGGACTTTGCACAGAAGTGAAACTTTTAAAAACGGCGGTCTTTTGTCTGCTTGCTCTCACCTACTGTTACTCCAGGGATAGTCCTCACCTGAAAATGCACCACAGAGATCCTGACCAACAGAGTCTCTGTCATGTGGACGTCCCCATTTCTGACCTTCTAGGCCTCTCTTAGGTGCCGTTCCAAGTCAATGTATACCTCATTAACTACTTGAGGACTGTTGGGTTTCTGCAGTTAAGTACTGGGGCTAGGATAAGGGTAATGACAGTGCTGCCACATGGGAGGGGAGGGGCAGTGGCGAGGGGTGTGTGTGGACTTGAGAGAAGATATCAAAACATACATACATACTTAAATGCTGGCTCGACCTTACACTAACACAAATGAATGAGCAAACATTAGACATGACAGATGTGTGCTTTCTGGCACTCAAAGTCATTTCTGCTTGCAGACACACATCCTCTGAGCAGAGGTCACCATCAGAGCAGCTGTGATCACACTGAAGCGAGCAGGTTGGACCGGTTGTTTCTTTATGTTCCCTCACAGGAGCTGTGTGGAAGGTCCCTCAGCTGGTATCCCTCCCTGTCCACTGAGTCTGTAGACTCACTGTTTTGGAAGATGCTGAAGTAGACTATGGTAGACTAACTAAAGAAGGAATGTCATCTGTGCAGTTATGGGCAAGCTGTCATCCGTGCTGGGGTGAGACTTTTAAGTACTGTGGCTGTGGCTGCCTTTGGGGTCACCCAGGCTCCTGGCACACTCTGTAAGCATGCCCCAAAACCTCACCAATTCCTAAGTTGGGCTTCGGTGGAATACTTGAGAGGGGATAAATACTTGTTTTCTCAAAAAAGGTCCTCATAGCACACAAGAACCCCCACAAACACGGGCACCCAGACTAACAGGATCTTGAATGAATGTGGGTGTCTGTACTTCTTACAAATTCTTTATTCTTTTCCTCGGGTATATTAATTTGTGTATTTAAAATACGCACAGCTATAATTAGGTCTCTTTATTTAAAAACATGGATAAGGAATTGACTTTGTGCTAGAGCCTTTCACATGATCAGTATCTTCTATAGTGTCAGGTCTGCTGGGGCTACTGACATCTGACTTGTGTTTGAAGGACTTTCTGCATTCAAAACCCACCTCAGGTTTCTCTGCACAGAATGAAAGACAAGAGCCTTCAGCTGTTGAAAACCTTCCCAATCAAGGACATATTTTTTGTTTCAATTTGACGATGTTCCTTCGGCTGATATGTATGGCTGAACAATTGTGCGCGCACGCACAGCGCTCCTAAGGATCCTCAGCAGTGTGGATCTGCTGGTGAGCGGACAGCTGTGACCTGCGCAGGAAGCCCTTCCCACACTGGCAACAGACAAATGGTTTCTCACTGCTGTGAGTTCTCCGATGTGCTTTTAAGGAAGATCTGCCGCTGAAAGCTTTCCCACAGTCAGTGCACACGTAGGGCCTCTCGCCTGTGTGGATTCGCCGGTGCTCATTCAGCTGGCCTTTAGAAGCCGTGGCCTTCCCACAGTCGCCGCACGTGTACGGACTCTCCCCGGTGTGAATCCTCTGATGTGTGCTGAGGACTGAACTGTGGCTGAAGGCCTTCCCACAGTCGGGGCACACATAAGGCTTCTCACCCGTGTGAGTCCGGCGATGCACCTCCAGGTGGGACTTTCTCCGGAACGACGTCCCACAGTCACGGCATGTGAACGGTTTCTCCCCAGTGTGAATCCGACGGTGCACGGGCAGGTGGTATTTATTACTGAACAGCTTCCCACAGTCTCTGCACTCGTAGGGCTTCTCCCCCGTGTGAAGCCGCATGTGCTTCTTCAGATCTGATGCGTAAACAAACAGTTTTCCACAGTGGCTGCACGTGTACGGCTTCTCCCCAGTGTGGAGTCTCTGATGCGTGGTGAGGACTGACTTTTGGCTAAAGGCCTTCCCACAGTCGGGGCACACATAAGGCCTCTCACCCGTGTGGATTCGGAGATGGACCTTCAGGTGGGAGGCGTAACTGAATGACTTCCCACACTCATGGCATCTGTAAGGTTTCTCCCTTGTGTGAGTTTCGCGATGTGCCTGCAGGCTGGATGTACCTGCACGTGACTTCAGACAGTCGGGACATTCGTAGCGTGTCTCTCCTCTGTTTGCTCCTGGATGAGAGCTCAACTCAGATTTCTGAAGGAAGGATTTCCCACATTGCTGGCAAATGAAATGAGTCTCTACAGTGTTAGTGGTTTGCTGCTGACACAAAGCTGACCTGGCAGTGAAGGCCTTCTCATCGTTGGTATATTCAACTGGCTTGTCCTGAGAAAGAATTTCATGCTGCATAAACGGTTGCTTAGGGCTGAGGACATCTGCACACGGGTCACCTCTGCGTGCTCTCTCTCCTGGGTTGTGGATTGTACACACAGCACTGGGAAGGCCTGGTGTGAAGAACCGACAAGAGTCAAGGACGCCATTAGGCTGCAGTGTGGCGCTGCTTTGAGGTTCTCTGTCCGCTGGGAGGTCAGGCTGAAACGTCTTTTCACGGGGGCAACACCTCAGAGACCCCCGCGTTGCTTCACATCCACCACGAGGGTCTGTGATTAGGGTTTTCTGGCTGAAGAAAGCACCAGGACTCAAGGGTGGGGTCTGGTTTTGCGGATCTGCCTTTTTGGGGTCACCACCCTGCCACGGTTCCTCTATAATGGAACAGGAGGAACCACCTCTAGCGATTACTCTTGATACATCGTTTGGAAATGCAGCTCTCACACCCATGTGGTGTGGCGAGTCATGCTCTGACTCCCCTGTTGAGAAAGAGATGAGGGAACAGACACGGTGAGCATGACTGAGGAGGAGTCAGAGTCTGAACACAGAGAGATCTGTCAGGGGGTAATGGTGAGAATGGTGAGAGATGCTATCACGGCCCTTACGGTATGCAGCACACTTATGCACTACAGCAACTTTCTCTGCAGTAAGTCCATAAAGTCACCGAGTCCTCAGTCACCCCACAGTGCACTACACCCAGACGCCTTGCTTTCCTCACGAGGACTCAGAGCCTCGGTCAGTGTGGCCAAGATCACTTACACAATTGGTTGGGAAATTGGGTTTGGTGAAAGACAACCAGTTTATGCAAGAGGTCTAGCTCTATAAATACAGACGGACACAAAAGTTAAGGGAGAAAACAGACTGGACAGCCAACGGGCAGCCAAAGGCAGAAGAAAGGGACGCAAGCCATTCTCTCACCCGTTTTGTCGTCGTTTCATTTTTTAATTTCCCTCTGTTTGTGAGGATTACCTACAGACTTCGCCATGCTCCGAAAGTCTCTGCTCCTAATCTCTACACTCCCAAGGTTTTATTTTTTTTGTATCTTGTCGACTTAGTGTGTTTGTGTGTGTGTTCACACGTGTACATCTGTTTACTCCTGCACGTGTGAGATTCCCAGCACCCACATGACCACTCATAACCATGTATAACTCCAAATCCAGGGGCTTGAACACTCTCTCAGGGCTCTGCAGGCACCAGGCACCCATGGGGTACACAGGCATCCGTGAGACCAAAGACTCATTCATGTAAGATAACTCCAATACAGCTCAACAGCATCAACAGAAAAGTGGTCAATCACTCCTAACTCTAAGCACTCACATCCTCTAACTCAGTAGTTCTCAACCCTGTGTGGGCTGCAACCCCTTGCGGGGTGTGGAGAGGTGTCAAATGACCCTTTCCTAGGGGTTGCATATCAGATATTCTGTATATCAGATATTTATATTACAATTTATTAACTGTAGCAAAATTATAGTTGCCAACCAATGAAAATAATTTTATGGTTGGCAGTCGCTACAACATAAGGAACTAAAGGGTCACAGCGTCAGGGAGGTTGAGATCTACTGCTCTAACTCAACAAAGTTTGCTTGATTTGGTCTTTTATTCCAATTCAAAATTACTTTATGGAGTAACCACTCCAAGTACCCTCAAAATCAACTCCCATGTCACCTCGGACTGAGGGTGATGCTACTTCATAGGAGCTCCGAGAGCTGTCACTCCCCACATCCTCCTGATGATGGCCGTGCCCCAAACAGCCTTTCCTTAAACTCTCGGCACACACAGAGGCACCACTGCTAGTCCACACTGTCCACCACAACCTGTTTCCTTCCATTTACTTTAGCAGACACTGAAAAATCTAAAACAGAAGAAAACAGTATCTTCTGCCTATCTTTAGGAACGGAATGCATATGATTCTTTATTTGCTGAAACTGCTGTTCACAAAGCTGAACTCTGATGAGGCAGCAGCAGCAGCAGAGAAGGCGATCTAACCGGCAGATGATGTGCAGTGGGTTAGACCAGCAGGGCAGACATAACAGAGACAGAGCTGTGGCTCAGAGCACAAGCGAGGGAAAATACTCGGCAACACTTCTTTACAGGTTGGTAATATACGGCCACTGAAAGAACTGATGAATTCTACATCGTACAAAATAACTGAATATTTCCATCAAGTCATCAGAAAGAGAAACAGACAAGTTTCCTGTATGAGAAACTGTCAATAGAATATTAACCAAATTCCTAAGTGGAACCCACAAATTTAGGAACAAAAAATTTAAATAAGGATATAGGGAATTGGTTTGTACTGATTTCAGGAATTAAGAAACAGTGAGATACTAGAAAATAAAAATGAGCAGGAAATATGAAGTAATAAATTCAAGAACAGAGAAACACCAAGAAACCAAAGTTTCTCATACAAAAACACTTTCTAACTTGAAGGCAATCCTAGTTTCTCATGTCTCAAAACTAAGGAAGAGGCCATCCACAGGACCAGTCCTCTAAATAGCTAGCTCTGGATTACCACACAGAGACTGCAGATGCTAACACACACAGCATCATCACAATATGAATGTGAGACCAGTGTGGTTTTATTTCTGTTGCTGTGATAAAACACCCCAAGCAAAAAGCCATGGGGGGCGGGCTTTGGGGGGCGGGGAGGACTTATTTTAGGGTACCATTCTAGGTTAGTGTACTGTGTTGTGTGTCAACTTGACACAAGCTGGAGTTATCACAGGGAACGGAGCTTCAGTTGGGGAAGTGCCTCCATGAGATCCAGCTGTGGGGCACTTTCTTAATTAGTGACCCAGTGGGGAGGGCCTCGCCCCTTGTGGGTGGTGCCATCCCTGGACTTGGGTTCTATAGGAAAGCAAGCTGAGCAAGCCAGGGGAAGCAAGCCAGTAAGGAACATCCCTCCATGGCCTCTGCATCAGCTCCTGCCTCCTGACCTGCTTGGGTTCCAGTCCTGACTTCTTTGGTGATGAACAGCAGTGTGGAAGTGTAAGCTGAATAAACCCTTTCCTCCCCAACTTGCTTCTTGGTCATGGTGTCTGTGCAGGAATAGAAACCCTGACTGAGACGGAGTCCATCAGTTCAGGGCGTTCAAGATGCTGGGAAACGGAAGCAACTGCTCACATCACGGGCATGGAGAGCAGAAGAGGAAGATTGAGCACAGGCATCTCTACCGCTCAGCTTGATTTCGGTACTCCTGCACAATCTGTGACCTGACTGCAGAGAGCGCTGCCCACACAGCTGGGCCTTCCCAGGTCAACTAATGTAATCAGTACAGTCCCCAGAGACATGCCCGCAGACCAGCCTAACAAGGCAATCCCATTGAGACTCTTTCCAGAAGGCTCTACACTGTTTCAAGTTGCTAGCCAAGAGATCTAAGAGAATGGCTCTAAAAGGCAGTTCCTATAAGGAAGTATGGCTGGGCCCACAAGATGGCTCATTGGTGCAGGAACTTGCCATCAAACCCGATGACCTGAGTCGGACCTCTAGGAGAGAACTGACTGTGCAAGTTGTTCTCAGACCTCCACGGGGCGAGTGTCCTGTGCTTACCCAGAGAAATAGACAGAGACGACAATATGGGAACATATTAAACAGGAATACAGTGGTGCCACAATCTGGAGGACACAAACGACGATCCGGGATGAAAAAGCACATTAATGAAGAGATAAATAAATGGGGTGAAAGAATTAGAAGACCACCAAATGAACCATACAAAAGTAATATATACACAGGAAATCTAGTTATATAACAGATATAATGAGATGCTCTAAATAGGAAAAGATTATCACCGAAGGGCCTAGAGATGGCTCAGGGGTTGAGAGTGCCTGCTGCTCCTCCAGAGGAGCCGAGTTCCGTTCCCTTCACCCACACGGGTGCTCCTCCCTGTCTCTAACTCTAGCACTCTTTGAGCCTCTTCCATCTCTCTCTCTCTCTCTCTCTCTCTCTCTCTCTCTCTCTGTTTTCTGTTTCATGATTTCCAAACATGGCCTGTGAATTTGTACAGACCATCAGAAGTAAACTTAGGCGGGCTTATCAACATGGATATTACCCAGTAACCACCATTCTGTCCCCCTATGAGAACCGAGAGTGGGGGGTGGAGGCATTGCAGGCGCCGACTACTGAGGGCTGGGTACCGTCAGTAGCAGGTTCCACCTCCAGCTGGTAATAGTCACTCACCTTGACCACACCTCTGATGTGGGAAGTCAACCTCCCCCACCCCCGCGTCCTGTAGGTTCTTCATCTTGAGGATGACCTCTGGCCTGGGATACCCTGTGGATTAGAAGGATACTGGACTTGTGTGCACACATCTTCTCGGGCTTTGGAGGGTATCCAAAGAACTCCGCACGGGCTAAGCACACGCCTCAACATCAAGCGCTGCACAAAAAGTAACATTCAAAAGGTGCCCAACCGGGAGTGAACAAGAACAAGGAAGAAGTCCGCCAAGTTCTGCAAGAGGAATCCCCTGGCCAGCCGTGCTCACCCACTGCCAAGAGGTGGCTGTAGATCTCCAGCATCACCTCCTGGTACAGGCGTCTCTGGGCGGAGTCCAGGTGCTGCCACTCCTCCTGGCTGAAGTTGACAGTCACATCCTCGAAGGACATCCAGCTCTGTAACAACATACCCACTGTGAATTACTCCTTGAAAGATACACTAAGTAGACATGTGTTTTTAGTGACCCCACCCCCCACCCCAGTCACACCATTAAACTTCTCACAAAAATGCCGATTTCACATTTTTCATTCAGGCATAAAGAAGTATATAAATAAATATCCTGCCATATATTATATACTATGTCTCACCCACTCTCATCCCCAGGGAGGACAGAATTTCTCCACTAAGATTATGCAGGCTGACGGCTCTTAGGCTGCGGATTTGCTTGTCTAGAGTGGTGTGGGGATCCTGGGGCTTGGCGTTATGGGGTGAGCTTGAACGTTGTGAGAAACTCAAGACTGGTAAAACGGCAAATGCAAAGAAAGACTCGGCGTGGGCTAGAAAGGGACGTTTTACAAATATGCACAAAGTAAATGTTTGGGGGGACGAATTAAGGAGCGGCTGTCATGCTCCACAGTGCCCAGCAGCTTAAACTGTACCTGAGATGATCAAAGTAAGACAGAACACCATTCTCGAGTCGGGGGGGGGGGGGGAGTGGCGGGGGGAGTGAAGGTGGAGAGGTAGGGAAATCCACAGTGAATTTAGGGAGCAGAGAGGGCTCTATGGGAGGTCCAGAGACCCCTTTCAGAAGTAATAAAAACCTATCAGCTGGACACAACTGGGTGGGGCACAATTCTGGGGATACAGCTTTCATAAATCACCAACTACCCTGGAAGTGTCAGCGACCGCCACCCGACATCTGTGCTCCAAATAGTAAGCCAAAATACTCGCTCTGGTTCCGCGAGCTAGACTTGGATGCACCCGCTTCTTTGACTGGCTAGTCCCCTCTGTCTGGGTTGAACAGAAACAGGACTCCCCAGGGAGTCACAGATGGGCAGGTAAACCTAAACCCAAGAAGCAGCACAATGACCGTGTGGTGAAAAGATGAGGAAATGCTGGGCTTTCAGCTGTCCACGTTCTGCTCTTGGCTAGAGGATCAAGGCTGTCCACGGAACAGAGCTCACAGTCGGCTACTTCCAATGTCTCCACTCCAGTTCTGGAAAATGAAACCAAGGCCGCCCCTCCTCACCTCACCCCTCCTCACCTCACCCCTCCTCACCTCACCCCTCCTCACCTCACGTGGCCCATCCTGTTCCTCTGTTCCCAGTCTCTGGGGCTTCTGACAGAAATTCAGGTCGGCGGCCATGTCTGGATCTCCTCAGGATTCATGTGGAGCCTTTGAGTAGAGCTGGCAGGTTTTGCTAGAAAATCAGCAGCATGAATGACTTCGCTTGACCCAGGAATCTACGAAGACACCAGAAAGTCTTGGAAAGTCAACAATGACTGTGGGACACTCAGGCAACATTTGCACATGAAGTTTTGAGGGCCTCTACCTGACAGGTTTCAGACACATCAATGAGTAGTAGACATGGTTAAGAAAAAGCCCAACTCTTTCTTTCTTTCTTTTGTTTATTTGTTTGCTTTTGTTTTGTGTGTATCCCTGACAGTCCTGGAACTCAATCTGTAGACCAGGCTGGCCTTGAACTCTCCCTCCCAAGCGCTGGGATTTAAAGTGTGTGCCACAATGCCCCGCCCAATTCTTACTTTTATGAAGATTCAGGAAACAAACAAAAAAGGCCATGATTTTGAACTAATGGTTAGGAAGAATCCATAGGCGATTTCCCCACCCTTTAACTGTAAGAGAAGATATTAAGCAACAAAGGAAGATGCAATGTCCCATAGGCATTAGAACCAGCAAGTCCTAAGCACTTGCCTGGCAGTAAAGAAAATACACATAAAAGAATGCTCTGTTTAACCACGTTCTAATCTACTACAATCATCTCATTTACAGTTTAAGCTTCGACGTTCTATGGAGAATAACAGCTGCTCCTTAATGTCCTGCCCAACGTGTGTGTGTGTGTGTGTGTGTGTGTGTGTCTGTGTCTGTGTGTGTACGTGCACGCGTTTGTAAAAATGCTCCATTTTAGCCAATGCTGAGTCCATGTTTGCCGGTTCACAAGTCAGAACAAAGGTGATTCCAGCGCTCACATCAGTGGCTTCCAAGCACCTGCCGCTAAGCTGCAGGAGGCTCGGAAACCTTGGGCTGCCACATGCACCCGCGTTCCCCAACCAGGCACACATCACAGGATTAAGCGTTGAAAACAAAGCCCAACAGCATGTAGTTCTCAAAAGGTAAAAGGTAAAGACAGGACATTACGTTTCGGTTCCTCAGAGCCACACAATACATTCCTAAAGACAACCTGAATCAGCTTAGCACCAGTTAGACAGACAGACATAAATAGACCACCGCTAGTGTCTGCTACCCACCCCCCTTTCACCACACACACACACACACACACCCCAAAACAGCCCCTTAAATACTCAGAGTAGAAAATGACTAACAGCCAAGTTTGCCCAACAGCAACCTGCGTACACGACAAGGTCATACATCTACTAGCTTTAAAATAAACAGGGAATAATAAAATGTAGAGGGGAACTCCAGGGGTTTTTGTTGAGAAAACAGAAAAATGAAATCGGAAGGGTAAGATCCCATATAACTGGTGCCCCCTGATTACTCAGCCAATTAAGAAAAAAAACCAAAAACCTTTTTAAGTTTTCTGGGAACTTCAAGTTACACCACACGTGCCTGTAACCCAGCACTCACTCTGGAGGCAGAAGCAGGAGGACCACTGCCAAGTTTGAGGCCAGCCAGGTCTACTTAAGTAAACCTCTTTGGCCTAGACTTATGCTTGGGGAAATTCAGATCAGCCACAGAAGAAGAAGTAAAGAACCCTGACCCCTGCCAGTCACAGAAACGGAGGTTTAGGATCGCTGGGGTCGAGAGGTTTACATAATAAAGCTGTCTGGCCGGGTGTGGTGGCTGTTTCCGACACCTTAGGAGGTAGTACCGGCGGGATGCTCGGAAGAGGAGGCTGAGCGCGGGGTACGGCGGAAGAGGCTAATTTGCACTCCCTGCCCCCAACCCCCACCCCCATGCTTTGCACCAGGACTAGCTTAGTCTTTTACAATAGGGGTTCTGGGCCCTGGCCTACCAGTCCGGGCTACAGGAGACCAAGCACTTGCCCTAAAACTTGTTTACAGCACCACACTGCTCAACTGCTGATCACAGATCCTTGCCGTGTCCGTGGGGGTCCCAAGGCCATCACGGACACACCCACATACCTTCAAGGACCCCAATATTCATCCCGCTAATTAGTAAGTTTCAATTTTTTTTCTTTCTCAGCACCAATTCCCCTACGGGAAATATTAGGAAAATGGCCCGAAGACCGGGGCCGCGGAACCTGAACAAGGGCTCCTCTCCCAGCTCTGCGGGCTCGAGCCCACAGCTACGAGCTTGCAGGCTGTTCCAGCCCTTCTATCAACTGTGACACTGCTTAGGCTTGGACAGACCAAGGATGCTGCAGCCCCAGTGTAAGTCAAAACCGTGAATACACTCATTTCCCATCTTTATTCACTTTTTCGCCTCTCGCATGCCAGTGCCTGATCCGGACTCCAGCCAGTCTCTGTCTATGCAAACACTCCCAGTCGTGCAAGCAGCCCCGTCGCCCCTCACAGACTCACCAGCCCCAGGCTCACTTAGCCGGCTCCAACGCTACCCTCGCCCTGACTCCCACAGGACGCCCACCCCAGCTCAACCACGACATCCCCCTGCAGCTGCCTCAGTCATCTCTCACCACAAGCCAGCGCTCAGAAGCACAGCATCCTTCCTGCACCGCTGCTCACCTCGCACCGCACTTCTGAGAGCTCTGCACACCCCACGCGGTGTGAACGCTCAGGATTCCCCAGTGTTCCGAATCCAAACTCTCACGGCGTCCTGGTAACGATAACAACTGACCACGTGACGATCTAAGCGGAAATCGACGCTCTAGGACACTTCTGGTTAAAATGAACTCCACCCCAGCCACTTTTCCGGCGGAAGTCGACCGACTTGTCCGTAGCCCCTATTGCTTGCAAGCACAAAGTTGTGTTGCGCATGCCCACCACCACGTGCGGAGTTTCTCTTTGCCAATAATTATAATGGTGAACATTTTGCCTTCACCACCACCCGACGCGCCACGCCCCATCCCGATATTGTCAGGGCTGTGTCCATATTTCAATTATGCAGAAGTCATCATCGGAGTACTTCACTTCCGTATATCCATGGGCCAGGTAGAATGTCACAAAGAAAAAGTCTGAAGCTCTTTGGGTAGACACGCATTTAGGAGATAGCTATATTGCATAGTCCTAAAATTTTTCTTCGTATTTTCATACAGGTTTAAGACTGTTTTCTCCTAGTTTTCTAAAACTTGAAAGCCAGGAAGAGTTACTGGGAAATGGGAAGTGAAGCCATATGGAACATTAAAGGTCTGAAATGAGCCTTCTTGTACACCATCTGTAATACCAAAATTTAACTTATAAGCCCCACCTAGCCAGGGACCGGTAGCTTCCTGGAATGCTGGGAATTGTAGTTCTTGGATAATATCAACCGCCTTACGGCAAAGTACAGTGTGGCCTATAGGTTTGTTCTTATAAATTCCTGCAACACGTGGCTGGAGGCCTTTCTCAGCTGGGAAATTTCAGGGAACGGTTCTGACCTAAGTCCATTCTTTGGCCTTTAATACTTAATAAAGCTAGCTTTAAATTTGGCCAAAAGCTGGAATTGGTTTTTCTCTGACGAATCTCAGGATCAACACATCCTCGGAACACGTCATGGTTCCCTGAGGAAAAGCGTCTGTTCTCACTTATAGGTAGAATTTTAAAAGGAAACAAAACGGAAATAAACAAACAACACAGCAACAACAAAAACCAGTGCATAATAGAAACAGTGTTGAGGAGTAAAGAAAACGAGGAGAGGCGGAGCAGGGACACGTGGGGACAATCCGCAGTGTGGATGACTCGGCCTAATTCAGGGGTCTGAAAGATATCAGAAAGCCCTGGGAAGTCAAGGGTTATATTACCACTAGCCCACCATTTGCCCACCACAAGCTGAAAGCCCTACCTGAAGGGCATCATATAGACACCGCAGAACAGACAAAACCGGAAACGTCCATCTCTTCCTCCCACTTCTTAACTGTAGCAACAGAAAGGCATTAAGTGAGGTCACATCAGTAAAATGAGGATGCAGGTGTTGGCCGCTGGCATTGGGAACTGGCTGAAGGATGAGGCTCATCCAGTCCTCAGCCCTGACCTGGCAGGCCATAAGTGTGACAAAACCCAGCTAGCTGTCAGCTTATTTTCCCAAACACTCTTTTCAGCTGTATGTCAGAGGCATTGCTATATCTGGTGTTTTACGAGTTGTGGCAAATGAGGCGTTGTTCCCATGGTTTGGCTCGGGGGGCACCAAGTAGAAAAGCAGAGGGAGGGGCCAGTCTCCTGCTGCCTAATAAAAACCAACAAGGACCCGTTCTGTCTATGTGCCTTTCCTTGTGGTGAGCCTCTGGAAATATTTTCATTTCCTAGTGTCTTTCACGGGGTTGGAGGGGTTATGGTCAGTTCAGGCTGCGTATGCCTTTAGACCCAGTGCACCTTGCCTCCTCTGACACACCGCTTCCTTTCCGTCCTGGATTAGAACAGCTACAGACAAGCACTGGGACCGGGACCTTTATTCTGTGAGCCTACTGTTCCTTATGTTGTTGTTTTGTCATAGCCGCAATCTACATCACAAGCTGACCAGAACTGTGTACCTCACTAAGGCCGTGAGTTCAGTTACTGTCTGCTGAGGCATGTAAAGAATGGGGGTTATAGAAATGTGCCGCCCTAACTGGCTTTAATTCAAGGGTCTCTCTGGGCTTCCCTGAGTCCTGAGGACACCTTTGACCACAGGCTGCTGCAACCCACCTCTAGTTTCCCTTCTCATCCATGGGAACAGTGTCGGTCATACCTTCTCATTCCCTCTTGGGATTCTTCTTAGAGAACCTCCAGCTACTCCACCTGGCTGGCACCAGACTGAAGGGCCCCAAACCTAATTGCTTTTGCAATCATATTTGCACCTAACAGCATCCTAGAGCCCAATGTTATTTGGGACTTATATAATTACTGTGAGTGATCAGGAAATGGAAAGAGATTCCCACCCCTCCATTCCAGCTTTCTCTGATCTCCGCTCCAGGCCCTCTCTTCTTCCTGTTTCCCCACCTAACTCCTCATAGCTATGATGTCAAAATCACCTCAGATTCAGCAAAGGACCCTCCCCCTTATTGGCCTTATCCTTCAGTTTCTTCTCCCCACCCCTCCCCACTTCTCTCTCCCCCTTCTCCCTCTCCCACCACAGGCTGCCCTGATCATCCCTGTCTGGCACCCACTTTTAGCCTACTGTCAGTCTTGCAGTATGGGGCCATCAGACCCAGATCACCTCCTTGCTGGCCTCGTAGGACTTGCCACGGATGACTGAGGGCATCTGGGCTCCCTCAGGCCTGACTCCTGCCATCTCCAACCAGAAGCCCTGGGTAGTCATCATGGTATCAAGGCAAACCATTTCCTTCCTTCTGTGACCAAGCCAGCTCAGTCAACAGGTTTAATCTAGGGCAGGAGTGAGGATTAAGAAGAAAAAAGACAATTAGACAACACTATAGCATGACCCCAGCAGGTTTATTGCTTCCCAATCTGCTTTTTTTTTTTTTTCTTTCCGGAGACAGGGTTTCTCTGTGTAGCCCTGGCTGTCCTGGAACTCACTCTGAAGACCAGGCTGGCCTAGAATTCAGAAATCCACCTGCCTCTGCCTCCCAAGTGCTGGGATTAAAGGCATGAGCCACCACTGCCCAGCCCCCAATCTGCTTTTATACCATTTTAATTACTTGCAAGTATTAAGGGCGAGCAGTACAATGCGGAACAAGCAAGGCGATAAGCAAAGTCCCATGATGACTCCCGTGACGGTTGTTTCCAAGTTGTTTCAGAAGGACCAAAATATCTGAGCCCACTTCCTTGTCCAAGCCCAAAATCAGATTCTTGCCTGAAGCCTACTTCTTTTGTTTCACCCTAAGATTAAGATTCCTGCCTGAACTTACTTCCCTGTTATTGCCTAAAATAATGTGTCTGCCTTAGTTTACATCCTTGTCATGGCAGATTCCTGCCTGAAGCCCATTTCTTTGTCCTTGGCTAAGGTCAGATTCCTGCCAAGCAGCTCCTCCCACCCCCAAAGGCTCTTCACACTTCTGGACACAGGAGTCTCTTACTTGATCCTGATGAAGTTTTGGGGACCCACCTCTCTTCTTCATTCCTCTATTGATGGAGCAGGAGGATAGCATTAGCAACATCATAAAAACCCACCATACAGCTGTGTCTTTAGGAGTATTCCCTTTGCCGGGCGTGGTGGCGCACTCCTGTAATCCTAGCACTGGGAGGCAGAGAGCTGAACAGAGAAGCTTTGGATTAAAAAGTATGAATTTAGCCGGGCGGTGGTGGCACATGCCTTTAATCCCAGCACTTGAGAGGCAGAGGCAGGCAGATTTCTGAGTTCGAGGCCAGCCTGGTCTACAGAGTGAGTTCCAGGACAGCCAGGACTACACAGAGAAACCCTGTCTCGAAAAAACAAAAAACAAAACAAAACAACCCAAAAAACCAAAAGGAGTATTCCCTTTGCCCACTCCTTCCTGGCAGTATCTGTCCTGTCCCCTTGCTAGGCGGGGACCTTAGTCAAAGTGGCAGTCTCTATTTCCCCATTGACCAGTCCCCTCCTCCTCCCCCTGCAGATCGTATGTTATGATATACCTTTTCTCTTTCTGGCCTCCCAGATATACTCACAAGCGTGGGACACTTGAAACCCCTCCATAGCCAAGCACCATCCCCTTCTCAACGTCCAACTACAAAACCCTTTCACTCTAGTCCAGGGTGAGATATCACTCACCCACCTGGTTCTGGTTGTCTGGAAAGTTTTGTCTGCCTATTTTTGTGCATGCAGATGGATACGTGTTTTCTGGTGTGTACATAAGTCTCGTTGCAAACATGGGAGCTGAGGTGGAAATAGGTCAGGTTCACTTGAATGTACAAATGATGGTTGCCACTGCGTGTTTGTTTCACGACTGGTCTCCTTTGAGTGTGGGGGCCTTCTGTGCTCTTCCGTGTTTATTAGTTGTGTTTTGTTTTCTCTGCCACTGCCAGCTGCCAGCGACCACTGCTCATGCCACTCAGCATAGCTGCTTTGATAACTAGGGCTCAGAGTTGATCTCTGGGCTTTCTGGTCACTAGATTCAGTTTAGTAGAGAATCAAATGTCTTTTGAGTATGTGTGATATTAAAGTTTTATGCTCTCCTGCTTTATTTGAAAACTAGCTCTGGAGCTGGACTCTCCCTTCTTTAGACCCAAGCATGTTGGTTTGAAGGTTTTCTCCAAAATCTAGGTTTTGTGTCAGTTGTGCCACATGACTGTGACAGAGAAAAGAGAGCAAAACAAGACGAAGGGACTTAAAGGAACTTGCTTTGCAATGGCTGCTCTCACTAATAACTACTCATGGCGCTGGTAAATGGTTAGTCGGGAGATGTGAAAGCTTATGTAAGTCCTGAGGGTCTAAGAAAGTGTTATAAAGGTCTAAGGATGTGGAAGATTAAGTAAGTTCTGAGTATCCAAGAAAGTGAGGATGTAAAGCTAGTGTTTTAAGGTATGTAAATATAAGTTGTGAAAGTATAAAAAAGTAATCAAAGGTAATGAAAAAATGTTTCAGATTTCCTTCACCTTCTATTCTGAAGGTTCAGAGTTTTAATACTGATCAATGAAGTTCTGATAAGCTGATAAAGCACAGAATACTATTGTCAGTCCCAAGCTCAAGATTGTAAATTACCTTTGGTTGTCTTCTAAGTATACGCTTAAAGATGCTTCTTTCTCACCATGCTGAAAACATCTCTGCCAAATCTATATGTTCAGCTCTCTGGATAGACAAAAAAGTTTTTGTTTTTTTGGTTTTTGTTTTGTTTTGTTTTTTTGTTTTGTTTTTTTGAGACAGGGTTTCTGTGTGTAGCCCTGGCTGTACTGGAACTCACTGTGTAGACCAGGCTGGCCTCGAACTCAGAAATCCGCCGGCCTCTGCCTACCAAGTGCTGGGATTACAGGCGTGTGCCACCACGCCCAGCTCTTCCTGCAAATTTCTAAACGTCAACTTCTGTCCCTAGCCCATATCTGTTTCAGCAGACTTCCACTCATCTGATAGACACCATCCAGCAATGAGCTGGGAACTTCAACCTGCTCCAAATGGCTGCGAGCCCTGGACTTGCAGGAAACCGGTATGAGCCAGCGCAGCTGATGTGCAGCTCCTTAAGTCTTCAGCTGGGTCCGCGGACCAGACGCTTCTGATGAATGCCCCGTTAGCCGAATCTCTTCCAGACCTCTGCCTAGCATTCCATCCTTCCTGGGCCCTGATAACCGACATCCTAATTGCAGCAGCAAGTGGTTGCAGAAGAGAGCACACCACTCCTTATTCTCTACAAGCGCTGGAGTGTTAAGTCAAAAGGAAATTCCCTGGCAGAGGGGACAAAATAGCTACCTACAGTGCCTAATGACATACTAGGAAAGATACCTGTTAAAACGAAATAGACCCGAACCTACCAACAGGTAGATTCATTAGCTCAAATAGTTTTACAACATGATAGGGCACTTGACCTGCTTTATCAAGACAAGGAGGTTCTTGTATGGCTTTAAGAAAAATTCTTGTTTCTATTTAAACCACTGGAAAAACATTACACACAATTGGCAAGAATTAGATCTCCTAACAGCGGAGATGGGTGGCCTTTCCTCCAGGAGGAATGTTCCTTCTATATCAACCAATTGGATATTGTAAGAGATAAGATCCAACAGCACCACACAGATCTCCAAAAATATTATCAGGTCCTGGCTATAGAACTGGAGGCCTGAGACTCCTCTTTACAAAAGATTAAGCTTTCCCCTGTGGACTCACCCCCATACAGCAGGAAGTAGTGTAATGACGACATCACCCTCTTTGCTGACCCCTGATTAGTTATCAATAGTAAACTAAAGAGGGAAGACTGTAAGGCAACAGGCCAGTGGAAAGTCTCCCTGCTGGGACTTGACCCCGAAACTCTGAGACTTAGAAATCCCAAACCCCAAGACTAAGTGTTAATGGCCAAACAGCATGTCAGGGTTAACAGGTAAGCACTGTTCTGTTCAGTGGGCTCAGTGCACATGCTCCAAAGATCCCAGAAAAGCCTGGCCCTCTATCCAGCCCTGTGACGTCTCTCTTTTCATTCAGAGGCAGCCACCATTCTGGGTTTCTCCCCAATAAATCTCTTGTGTGCGGTTTGTTACATGGTGTGGTTTTGTGATATTCCTTGGTCCCTGACCATCAAAATGCCCTTATGCCGGGGGTGGGAGTGGAAAAAAAAACCCTTACACATTTCCCTACTGGAAATATCATATGGGCAAACGAAAATGGTAAAAATCCCTGGTCCATGGCAGCATCACAAAAAGCTCTGCTGGGAGCACTGGAACACTCGGCCAAACCCTTATCCCCGGCTTTTAGAAAATCTCTTCTATAAGTCTTGGAGATGCTGGGTCCCCAGTTTGGGTCAAAATTAAAAAAAATTAGTTTTCACCATTTTTATCTACTTTATGTTATTTTTTTCCTCTTCTTGTAGGGTGTGTCAAGCCTCACAGCAGGGCTTCTCTCACACTCCTGGCCCAAAAAGCAGAGAGGTTGTCCTTACAGACACTCACCAGCCCCGGGCTCCACTGATGCCCTTAGCAATGCTGTTCTCCAGGCTCTCATAGGACTTTCACCCCGACCCAAGCACGGCATCGCCCTGCAGCTGCTTCGGCACTCACAGTGCTCAGCAACACGGCATCTCCCCCGCTGCCACCCCTCAATTCATACTGCACACACAGAGCTCTTCACAGCATGCCGGGGCCCTAACTTCTGCCCACGAAGGTCACGAGGCCTTGTTGCTAACAGTCCAGATTCCCTCTGCATCCTGGCCAAGATAACACTATCAGACCACCTGAAGATCTAAGCATAAATGAATATTCAAGATCCCAGTTACAATTTCCCTCAGACTTTCTTCAGGAGAAGGTCAATGAAGCAAGCACAAGTTCACCAACAATTGTGGAGTTTTGTTACTTATTTTCCTTTAGAAACTGTCGTGATCGAGCCCATTCCATAATGGTACTGAAGCCACCATCAAAGTACTTCACCTTTGTATAGTCAGGAAAGGCTCTAGGATGTCAAAGTGTAAACGTCTGTCTTATATTGGCAGGGGACTTATTTTCATGTATGTGTGTATGTGTGTGTGTGTGTGTATTGAAAAGGCAGTGACACTGCATATTATGAAATGATTCACTCAGACTTCAAAGGTTTCTTAGTTGACTTCTTTTTTTAAATTGAAAACCAGACAGGGTTATAGGGAATGGGAAGTGAAGCTCTGAAAAACATTGAGGGGAGGGTCTGAAAAGAGCCTCCTGCTATATGACATTTACTGAGAGCACTTCAGGGTCTCATGAGAACAAGACGTCAGAATTTTCTAAAAGAATGTTGAATACATAGAAACTGAAGAGCCAGGAGGTGTGTGTGTGTGTGTGTGTGTGTGTGTGTACATGTGTGTGTGTGTGTGTGTGTGTGTGTGTGTGTATGTGTGTGTGGGGGGGTTGTCAAAGGGTGAAAAACAAAATCCAGCACTGCAGAGACCTAACAGAACACGAGAATAAAGTGAAGGATTTGGGGAACACTCTCTAGTCTGGGCTGTTCTCAAGCTCTTTGTGTATAACAGGGCAGCCTTAAATGTGCAATAATCCTCCTGCCTCTGCCACTTAAGTAAGTGCTGGAATCACAAACATGTCTCATCACACCCTGCTTCACAAACAATTTTGATATTCCCACTGAAAGAAGACATCAGGAGTGCTACTCTTGTGAGCAGTTTTAGGGTCAAAGACACAGCTCCAGGATCCCTAGAGTCCAGGCTCAGACAGTTGTCTCCACATGTCAAAATTATAATAAATACATAAAAGTTATTTTAATGCAAAATCAATCTGCCCACTTGCCTGCATCTCTTTAGCATATCATTATCCACAACCACTTATTGCATACACTCAACACTTTGATTTTCCAGAATCAAATAATGTCCATATTTTTACCTTTCCAGCAACAGCCCTACAGCTGGCTTCTGAGTCACACCATCATCTCTGTTGTGATGGTAAACACCATGACCAAAAGCAACTTGGGGAATTAATTGGTTTAATTCAGCTACAGTTCATCACTGAGTGAAGTCAGGGTAGGAACTCAATACTTGGCTCGCTTCCTTATATAGCTCAAGATCATCTGCCTAGGGAATTGTGCCACCCACACAGTGAGCTAGATACCCTACATCAATAACCAAAAGACCATAGCCCCACCCCCAGCCAATCGTATCTGGGTAATCTCTCAATACAGACTCCTTCTAAGGTGACAGTCAAGTTTACAATTAAAGATAACTAGAACACTTGACTCCTTGAGTTGAACCACAACCAGAAGACAAAACTGCATGTCTCCTTCTTCTTTGTTCTCAGTGGAATCGACAAAAGAAGAGGTGAGCTGGGCAGTGGTGGCGCATGCCTGTAATCCCAGCACTCTGGGAGGCAGAGGCAGGCAGATTTGAGTTCGAGGCCAGCTTGGTCTACAGAGTTCCAGGACAGCCAGAGCTATACAGAGAAACCTTGTCTTGAAAAAAACAAAACAAAACAAACAAACAAACAAACAAAAAAACCCCAAAAAACAAAAGAAGAGGTGCAGAAGCTGCCATGGGAATTTGAATTAACTTTTCATTTCCTAGTGGCCTGTATTGACCACATGTACAGACTTATATTTCATCTTGCAAGACTATGAGCCTGTTCCCTCTATGTGCCCTTCTAGAAGTCTTTTCTATTTCTTCCTTGACCTAAAAGACCATGCTTTGCGCATGGGCCTGCCCATATGGACAGTAGCTGAGTGTGGTCTCAAGACAGTTCTTCTGGAAAAGTGGTAGTGTTTGTTCTTCATGGACCTTGGGAACTCTTGACAGGATAACAGCAAGAAATACCTTCTCCCATGGTAGGTGGACTTTCTGATGCTATTCCTAATTTTCAGGACTTGAGTCAGGCTAAAACAGAGCCTGAAAGCTAGTAACCCTTCACTTCTGTGATGCTGTGACTGCCCCTGCTGAGGGCAGGTGAGTGGGCAAAGGGATAGATTAGCTGTCTTATCTCTCCAGAGGGCACCTGGGTCAGGATTCAAGACCTTGGTTGGTAGTGCCAACCTCAGTGACCATACAAAAGGGTGTGTGACTCTTCATGCCCTGTAGTTTCCTCTGTCCCACCCTTCACTCTTCCAATGATTTGTCTGTGGCTAATGACTACAGGACAGAGACAGACTATATCACTCCTGGTGTTCCATCAACGAAGACCAATCAGTGTAAGGCCAAGTCTACTTCTTCAAGAAACTGAAGAAAACACAACAACAACTAGCCCCTGCTCATCAAAGCATGGAAAAAGTACACAGGAAAAAGGCCCTTTTGTGACAGATGAAAGAGAGCCAGCACTGTGTGTGTAATGAGCAGGGAATAAAATCAGAAATGGGGCCCTGAGGATTACCAGGGCAGAGCTAGAGGGGATTGTGGAGACAGAATACTAGCCTGCCAGGCAGTTGAATTGAGGCAATACTGAATTTTAAAGGTACATTTGTTACAAACAAAGGCTTCTTTACCCTTGTCTCTTTTCCTCAGTGGATCACAGGACCCTAGCATCCACATCCTGGAGAAGCTAAGGGCCCATCCATGCCAGTATCCTGACCTCTGTGCTGTATCTGTGAGCCAGGGACAGCCTTACCTGGATGGCAGCTATCTTAGTTTTCTGGGCCCTAAAAACCATCTGAGCTCTTCAGTGATGACATTCACTATTAGAACTGACACCCAAATTGCCTGCCTAGTGACTTCTCCTGGAGCTGGTGTAATTGCATGCAGAACTGTTGAGGTAGAGACTCCTGAGTGTAGACTTACACTGCGTGCCTGAAGGTGTGGGAGAGGGGACCCAGAGCTGGGAAATAAAGGTGGCTGTTTCCTGGAGGTTCAGCTGAGGGGACAGAAAGGGTCCATAACCTATCCCTCTTCATTTGTGTTCTGTGGGGTAGTGTACCCTTTCCCATATTTTCCTAAAGGTGGAAAATTTTTCTCTTCTCCAAGATAGTGTATAGAATCTCCAAATCCCTGTCTCAAAAGGTGCAGGCTCAGGCAGCAGGGAGCTCTTCCGAGCTATGAAGCAGGACCTCTTCACCTCAGGTCAGATGCTTATCTCTCACCCTCCGTAAACCCGGGAGAGTAACCATGGTTCATAACCAGTGTCATCATCTGCAGACACGGGACCTGCCGGGTTACTTGTCTCTACTGCTTGCCATTCCTCTGGATAACTGCCACCAGAGGCACAAGGTGACTTTCATATATAAGCATTGTTTCAGGCTCCTCTGATCTATCCGTATTAGTCCCCAGATCCTTATTTACTCAAGGTTAAGTGATTGTTTTAGGAGACAGAATTGCATGGGCAGTATTCAGAAGACACAGACAGCAGTGCATCCCAGAGTATTTTGCTTAGTTCTCTTTCAGAAATGATCCATATCCAAATACCTTGATCCCAGGTTTGTTCCCTGGAGTGTCAACAGTGAGATTGGATGTCTGAAGCACAGATGGTCCCTGTTTCCCCGACTGAGAAACCCTGGGCATGAATGGACCCCAATTCTCTGGCAATCTTGTACTAATGGGCAACCACTGCTGATTTCTTTCTGCTAACAGAAATACACAATCATCTTGTATTGGTGTTATGTACCTTTTAGATCAATTCCTAAATGCAAAATGTAGCTGGATAAGGTGCCATTCTGAGAATCATGTTCACGTCGTTCATGATGGGTGGGCAATTCTTGATGAATATCGAAACTAAGTTTCTACCTACTGGATACACCTTGGTTTTGTTCTGGGGATGAACTATGAGACACAAATGTTAAGCATTAAAAAGTGAGAAAATTGGCTGGGCGGTGATGGCACACGCCTGTAATCCCAGCACTCTGGGAGGCAGAGGCAGGCAGATTTGAGTTTGAGGCCAACCTGGTCTACAACATTAGTTCCAGGACAGAGAAACCCTGTCTCAAAAAAAAAAAAAAAAAAAAAAAAAAAAAAAAAAAGTGAGAAAATCCTATTTCTGTAATTTGTATAGCAGTTGGACTTAAGGTTGGGTGACACCTGAGTTGATCAGATATAAAGGAAGATCTGGACACACACACTCCAAACCCTGACATTGAGGAAGGACCCAGGGTCCAGTTAGCAGTTTTCTTCAGCCTCATCCACATTTCTAAAAGAAGACCAGACCCCTAGCAGATGGAGTTGTGGCGCCTATGAAGATTTGCTTCATGAACCCTGCCTCATTTTCCACGTTGAATGCTGCTCTGAGATGAGATGGTTTGGAGAAGTCGGAACTTAGTCCTGGGTTCTTGTGGGACCCAGGTACAGGTGAGTTCTCAGCACTGCCCTCAGCAAGTTGCTTTGTCATAGGGAAGTTGTAGACTTCATATCCATGGATTATAGCAGGAGTTGGGGGACAGCTGAGTGACAGACCCACCATGAGCCTGGTGTTAACTGGGGGTGGTAGTGTTGGTGCTCAGATTTAGCACAAGTGCTATAGGATGCCTTCATACCTGGTTCTGGAGACGAAAGAACCAGACTCAGTCATAAAACACTAAGCTTGTGTCACAGCATAGTCTTAGTACTACAGTCCAGCATCGCTGACAGTCATAATTCCCACTTTACAATCAGAACTCTTGTTGAGTTGCTTACTAGGAAAGGTAATTACTGAGGGTTTAGAGGGCTAGGGTTGACCAGAACCGGCAGCCTCTGCCACCAGCGGATGGCTGATAGAGGATAGCTGATAAGTTCAGGGCCTAGCAGTTGTTATCTGTCACGTTTTAGAATAATAAAACAGTCTAGAGTTTTCCTTCTGAGGAGTTAAGGTGGGAAGGAGAGAGACAACAGGGTGGTTGATGGTGGCTTGGCAAAGCTGGCTGAGAGTAAGAGAGAGCTGGTGGAGTTCCGGCTGGCAGGAGTGTGATCTCATAGCTAAGCCTGGAGCATAGCCCCGGGCAAAGGAGGAAGTGTGATTTTAAAATTACACACGACAGGATGACTGGTGTAGACAAGGGAGAATATTCGGATTACAAGATTCACAATAAGTCAGAAATCTGGGAAGGATCCTCGAAATGGTTGTGGTACTGGTTTTCCATACAGCTGGAAGGTATTTCAAGTCCCAACCATAGGAATGATGTCCTGGATCAATCTTCATGTGTTTTATGTTCATCTCTGGGCCTCTCCACATTGGCTCCATAGGATTTTCTCATAGGTATACTGGCCTCAGTATGACTTGATTTACTAAATGGCAGGGGAAGGCTTCATGAACAAGCATTCAGATAAGAAATGTAGACACTCCACTGTGTTAAGTATTGCCTCAAGCACCATGTTATGTCTGTTATATTTTACTCATTGAACTTGAAGATGATAGGCACAGACTCATCTTTCAGTAGTTAGTGTAGTCACACTTACATTGTAAGTACCTGTTGGATGGGTGACATTATGTGTCTCGTTTGTAAACGTACCATTTGGCCAAGGTAGTGGCACACCTTGATAAGACTAGCTCTTGGGAGGTAGACACAGAAGATTCAAGATTTCATAGCCATCCTCTGCTATACTGAAATTAGAATATAACCTGGACTACATGAGACTTGGTCTCAAAAACAAAACCCCTAAGAACCCCCCCCCAAACCCGATAAACAAGAAAAGTGAAATAAACAAATACATGGTCTGAATCAATAAGGAATATTCGTGTCTAGAGGGTCTCAATGAAAGCAAAAATGAGGGATATAGAAGGTTTGTGAACCATAAGTAGACACCTGATAGGTTAAGGCCATTGTTTCATAGGAAGAATAGTAACAAAAAACAAGCTTAGTAAAAGAGATAAAAACATAGCAACCAGAGAGAGAACAAGGGAGCACATAAGTTCAGGAACAGTGGATGAGAAAACAATGATTAAAGAAGGTACTGAGATGTAGAATCAGGAAGGCAGGCCATGAGTTTCCTTGGGCATCCCAGAGCCCTCTATTGGTCTTCCTAGATTGGCGTAGAATAGTTGACCAAACAATAAAAACTTATTTTCTTACCATGTTTAAGGCTAGAATGTAGAAATCAATATACTGGCAAAGGGATGGCTCATTTTGAAAATATCAAGGAAAAAAAGCATTCTATTCCTTTTTTTTTTTTTTTTTTTTTTTTTTTTTTTTTTTTTGGTTTTTCGAGACAGGGTTTCTCTTTGTAGCCCTGGCTGTCCTGGAACTCACTCTGTAGACCAGGCTGGCCTCGAACTCAGAAATCCGCCTGCCTCTGCCTCCCAAGTGCTGAGATTAAAGGCATGTGCCACCACCGCCTGGCTTTTTTTTTTTTTTTTTTTAAGCTTCTCTTGCTAACAGTCATCAACATTCATGGCTTGGAGATGTCACTGAAATCTCTGCCTCAAGGATCCTGTCTTCCAAAATCCATGAGTCTTCACATGGTTTTATCATTAAGTATGCCACTAACCCTGGCTAGTGACCAACCCTGACAAATTTTGCCTGCATCCTTAGTTATTTCTACCAAGAAGCCATTTCTACGAGGCCATCTTCCGAGGTTCTGGAAGAACTTGAATCAAGGAGAAACATTACTCACACCAGCACAGAGGGGCTCTGGCGGCACTGGCATCAGTTCAGGAATATTCTGGGTTTCTGTATCTCTTCTCAAATGGCACCTTGAAGGTGATATCTAGGAACCTGAGACTGGACATGGTGGTAAAAAAAAAAAAATCTAGTGAAAGGCCTAGGAAGTCAAAACTAGCTACTTTGTCTACTGGCTACCATGCTAGGGACAAGCCTAGCACAAGCTGTCCCTTCCTAGACAGAAATGAGGAAAGTTTTGTGACATTTAAAAATATTAGTATCATCTTGTAGAAGAGAGGGAGGAAGGATTGAAGGAGCCAGAGTGGTCAAGGACACCACAAGAAAATCTACAGAATCAACTAACCTGAGTCTATAGGGGCTCGCTGAGACTGAACCACCAATAAGAGAGCATGCACAGGAAGGTCCTAGGCATCCTACACATATGTAACAGATATGCAGTTTGGTATTCGTGTGGGAACCCTATCAATAGGAGCAGGGGCTGTTTCTGACTCAGTTGTCTCCCTTCCCCCTAGCCTCAGTAGAAGATGCACCTAGTCCTACTGCAACTTGATAGGCCTTGATATCCATGGGAGGCCTCCCCTTTTCTAAGGAGTAAAGGAGGAGGGGGGAGGAAAGAAAGAAGGTGAGAGAGAGGGAATGTTCTGACCAGAATGTAAAGTAAATTAATTCATTAATGAAAATAAGAATAAAAATATTACTATCCAGCCAGGTATACTAGTGCACATCTTTAATTCTACCCTTGAGAGGCAGAGGCAGGCAGATCTCTATGACTTCAAGGCCAGTCTGGTCTATATAGTGAATTCCAGTACAGCCTGAGCTACAAAGTGAGACCCTGAAAAAAAAAAATCCCACATCAAACAAAAAAAAAATTGATTATTGATGTAATTTGCAATAAACTTTTCTATAAAGCCTCAAAACCTTGTAACCTTAACTTTAGAAGGTCTCAAATAATTAGTCAACATTTCTTCAACATGCAAAGAAACACAACCCATGAAATATCTACTACAATACAGGTATTTGTGCTTCTTCCTCTAAGTTGATTAATATTTTTCGAACATATAATTATATTTATGTTTAAACAAGCAATGCATAGCTTTTAAAAAAAAAAAACTATGGACTATAGCTTGTATAAAGTTTGTGTATGTACTGTTATAGACACCTGTGGCATGTTATGTGTGTGTGTGTTTGCCTGTGGTATACAGAAGACAAAGATTTTACCAACTGAGTATTTTATCTTTCTCATCTCATTTAGATCTGTTGATAAATAAATTTTCATTAAAACTAAGGGAAATATTTCGATGAAGGAAATGGATGAGGAATTGACTCTACAATAAATTATTTTATATGAGTGCCTGGTATGAGTACTTGAGTCTATTGAAATGACATGATTTTGAGGGATTTTCTACATTCATAATACATGTCTCTTCTCAGTATTGCATGGATGCTGCACCTAGAGTTGATGAACATGTCTCATAGCTTCAGGAATGGTAATATGTGTGACCTTGACCATATGCCTTCAGCTGATACACAGCAATGATGGATTTCCCATAGGCAGAGAATCACTATAGTTTCTCTGCACTCTGAGTTTGCTCATAGGAAGTCACTTGTGAATTCTGCATGAAACCTTTTTGACCTTTGTTATGGACAAAGGGTTTGCCCCTACTGTGAATTTTACAGTGTCTATAAAAAGACGACTTATCACTGAAGGCCTTCCCACATTCAGCACACACATATGGTTTCTCGCCTGTGTGAATCCGTTGATGCTCTTTGAGATTGGCTTTAGAAGACATTGCTTTCCCACAGTCACTGCATATGTAAGGCTTCTCTCCAGTATGAATTCTCTGATGTGTGCTGAGAACTGACCTGTCATTGAAAGCTTTTCCACACTCAGAACACACAAAAGGTTTCTCCCCAGTGTGAATTCGATGATGCACCTTGAGGTGGGACGCTCTCCGGAATGACTTCCCACAGTCAGAGCATTTGTAAGGCTTCTCACCAGTGTGAGTTTGCTGATGCATCTGCAGGTGAGAGTTTCTTCTGAATGACTTTCCACAATCATCACACTTGTAAGGTCTCTCACCAGTGTGAATTCGATGATGGACGTGTAGGTGCGACTTCACACTATATGATTTCCCACAGTCATGGCATTTGTAAGGCTTCTCCCCTGTGTGAAATCGGCAATGCTTCTTCAGATCTGAAGCATAAAGAAACAACTTCCCACAGTCATTACATGGGTAACATTTCTCTCCACTGTGAATTCTCTGATGTGTAGTGAGGACTGACTTTTGGCTGAAGGCCATTCCACAGTCAGAACATACAAAAGATCTACCATCAGTGTGAATCTGATGATGTACCTTCAATTGGGATATCTTCCTGAATGACTCTCCACAGTCAAAGCATTTGTAAGGTCCTTCACTGGTGTGAATTCGATGGTGTGCCAGCAAGTTAGATTTAATGCTGAAAGATTTCCCACAGTCGGGGCACTCATAAGGCTTTTCCCCTGTGTGAAATCGACAGTGCTTGGTTAGATCTGATGCACAAACAAACATTTTCCCACAGTCACTGCACGTGTACGGCTTTTCTCCAGTGTGAATTCTTTGATGTATGGTGAGGACCGACTTTTGGCTGAAGGCTTTTCCACAGTCAGAACATGCATAAGGTTTCTCACCAGTGTGTGTTCGAAGGTGTACCTTTAGGTGGGATGTGTAACTGAATGATTTCCCACACACGTGGCATTCATAAGGCTTCTCCTTTGTCTGGATTCCACGGAGCACCTGCAGGCTAGATGTACCTCTCAGTGATTTGGCACAGTCAGGACATTCATAAGGCGTCTCGTCTCTATGAGCTTCTGAATGGGGGGCCAATTTAGACTTATGAAGAAAGGTTTTCCCACATGTGTGACAGATAAAAGATGTCTCCATATTGTTAGTTATTTGCTGTTGACAGAAAGCTGTCTCACCAGTGAAGACCTTCTCACATCCAGTATATTCAACTGTTTTGTCTTGAAAATTAATTTCATGATCCATAAGTGGTGGATTAGGAGAAAGTATGTTTCCAAATTGACTCTCTGTACACATACCATTAGAAGAGCCTTGTGCAAAAAACTGATGAGATCCAATAATATCATTAAGCTGCTTTATGGTATTGCTTTGACTGTCACTATTTGCTCTTGGAGGTACATATTGTGTAGAAATGAGGTGGGGTTCCAAAAGAGTAGATTCTCCGGTTTCTTCATGGTCACAAGCACTATCTATGTTCAGGATTTTCTGGTTTGGGAAAGCATCGGGACAGATGGGTAGGACCTGGCTTTGCTGGTCTGTCTTTGCAGCAGTGTCATCATCTTGCCACAGTTTCTCTAACACGGAGCAATATGAGGAGCCATGGCTTGTGACTTCACTGGCAGCATCACTTAGAAATGAAGTTTTCACAAAAATTTGTTGATGTTGTGTATCAAACTGCAATTTACCTGAGGGGAGAGAGAGAGATGAAGGAACAGGCAGTGGACAGAATGGAGGAAGAATCACACAGAACTGAATCTGCAGAGTGAGAAATCTGAGTCAGGCAGTGGTCCTGCTCATCATATGGATAATGACGCTAAGAAACACCACATAGCTCTGACTGTATACCAAACTCCATATACACAGCACCCACGTGAGCTAGGCGACTTTCTGTACTCTGGACATATGAACTCAAAATAACGTCCCCCCCCCCCATCTACTTTGCTTGTTTCATACATGAGAAATTGGGAGCTACAGTTAGTGGCCAACCAACATTATAAAGCTGATTTCTGGGGAAGATTTGGTGTGGGCAAAGGCAAACAGCTCAACAAATAAGAGACTTAGCCATACAGATGTAGTATACAGGAGGGAATCTAAAGGCTAATGGCTATCTTAGTTAGTGTTTCTAGTATTTCTATTCCTGCATAAACATCATGACCAAGAAGCAAATTAGGGAGGAAAGGTCTTATTCAGCTTACACTTCCACGTTGCTGTTCATCACCAAAGGAAGTCATGACTGGAACTCAAGCAGGTCAGGAAGCAGGAGCTGATGCAGAAGCCATGGAGGGATGTTACTTACTGGCTTCCCTGGCTTGCTCAGCCTGCTTTCTTATAGAACCCAAGACTGCCAGCCCAGGGATGGCACCACCGACAAGGGGCCCTCCCCCCTTGGTTACTAATTGAGAAAATGCCTTACAGCTGGATCTCATGGAGGCATTTTCTCCACTGAAGCTCCTTTCTCTGTGATAACTCCAGTTTGTGTCAAGTTAATACACAAAACCAGCCAGTACAATGGCATTGCTGGTGGACAGCTAAGATCTAAAGAAGAGACTGCAGAAAAGATGTCAGTAGCTCTAGAGAAATGCATATACATGTCCTTTGCCCTTTTTCTCATACGTTTTTGGTTAAGTTTCTTTTTCTTTATTATGGTAGTGAGGATCAAAGCAGAGCCTCACTCATGTTAAGCATGTTAAGCAAGTTAAGTGATAAGCTACACTCTCAAATTTTTATTCTTTCTTTCTTTTTTTTAATCACATACATAGGAGGCAGGCTGGAGTGTGGCTCAGTGGCAAGAACACTTGCTGCAAACCTCGTGCAATGCAAACTGCCTGGAGTCTACAAGGGTGACCCACGGAAAGGCTCCAGTTCTGTGGGATCTGGAACCTGAACCAGGTCTTTTCTGTAACCAGGAAAGGCTTCCAGTGAAGGTTTCCACCAACACAGCCACAAAACCTACCACCTACAATTTGTCCTGTCTGCAAGACGTGCTGGGGTAAAGGTATTGCCGAATTTGTGGGAGTGGCCAACCAATGGTCCAACTTGAGACCCAAACCACAAAAGGGGGACGACATCTGACACAGCCCAGAGCACCAGGAACTAGAGGCTGGATAGCTCTGAGGCCTGGGATAGAACCAAACCAAACCAAACAACAAAAGGCAACAAAATTCTTAAGGTATTCTGCTATACTTGTAGAGCTTAGGATTGTCATCAGAAAGGTTTCATCCATCAATTGATAAGGAGCAGATGCAGAGACCCACAGCCTAAACATTAGACAAAGCTTGGGTGAATCCTGCAGAAGAGAGCAAGGAAGGATTGAAGGAGACAAGACGGGTCAAGGACATCACAAGAACACAGCCCACAGAACCAACTAACAGGACTCAGAGATTGAATCAAAAATCAGGGAGCCTCTGACCTAGGCCCTCTGCAAATGTTATGGTCGTGTAGCTGGGTGATCTTGTGGGACTCCTAACAGTGGGAGCTGGGGCGTCTCTGACTCTTGCCTGCTTTTAGGACCCTTTTCCTCCTACTGTGTTACCTCACGTAGCCTTGATGTAAGAATAAATGCCTAGTCTCATTGTAACTTGTTATGCCATGCTTGGTTGATATCCCTGGCAGACCTGCTCTTTTCTGAAGTGAAATGGAGGAGTGGATCTTGGGAAGAAGGAGGGAGGTAGTTTGAATAGGTCTGGCTCCCATAGATTCGTGTTTTTGAATGCTTGGCCACAGGGAGAACGCTATTAGGAGGTGTGGCCTTACTGGAGGAGGTGTGGCCTTGTTGGACAAAGTGAGTAACTGTGAAGACCAGCTTTGAAGTCTCCTATGCTCAGGCTCCAATCAGTGTGGAACCCAGTCTCCTCACGGCTGCCTGGGGAAGATGGTCTCCTTCCTGCTGTCTTCTGATCAGGATGTAGAACTCTTGGCTCCTCCAGCATCATGTCTGCCGGCATGTTGCCATGCTTCCTGCCATGATGATAATGGACTAAACCTGAAACTGTAAGCCAGCCCCAAATTAAATGTCCTTTAAAAGAGTTGCTGTCTCCATGATGTCTCTTCACGGCAATAAAACACAAACTAATATAAACTAAGGAGGTGGGTTGAGGGGTTGGGAGGAGGGGGAAACTACAGTAGGGGTGCAATATATGAGAGAGGAATAAACTAAACAAACAAAGACCATTTGTTCCTGCTGAAGACTTAAGATTTGGTTCCCTGCACCCACACAGCAGCTAAACTGTAACTACAGTTCTAAGGAATCTCATGTTCTCTTCTGGTGTCCACAGGCACTGCACACACATGGTATATGGACCTGAGAAGGTAAAACACTCATACACATATAATAAAAATAAAATCTTAATACACATACACCCCTCATTGAGAGAGAGAGAGAGAGAGAGAGAGAGAGTGCGTGTGTGTGTGTGTGTGTGTGTGTGTGTGTGTGCGCGCGCGCGCGCGCGCGAGTTGCACATACCATGGTATATGTGTGGAAGTCAAAATACAACCTGGAGGAATTAGCTTCACTTTTTACCATGCAGGATCCTTGAGTCAAACTCACTATTGGCAGCACAAAGCAACACATGTAAATTACCAAAAAGGAATGAAACATCAAGACAAAAGAAGGAAAAAAAAATCATGAAAGACTTGATATTCCATCATGTTTGGAAAAGAGAAATAAGCAGGCCCATATCTGAGCTCCCCAGGCCGGCTGTGCTCACCCACTGCCAAGAGGTGGCTGTAGATCTCCAGCATCACCTCCTGGTACAGGCGTCTCTGGGCGGAGTCCAGGTGCTGCCACTCCTCCTGGCTGAAGTCCACAGTCACATCCTCAAATGACACAAATCTCTGTAACAACATACCCACTGTAAATTAACACTGACAAGCAGAACGTGTGTTTTTTGTTACCCTCACCCCTTAAATTAAGCTTTCTACAAAACACCTATTTTCCATTGCATTTTGGGGCATAAAGGAAAACAATATATAGAAAATAACTTGCCACCTATTAAATACTACCATCCCCTCCCCAGGAGGCCAGAAATAGGTCCTTTTTCATTCTCTATCAAAGATTAAACAGCATGACAGTTTAATAAGCCACATCCATCGTACTTGTCTACGGCTATGCTGGGTCCCTGGGATTCAACACTATATGAGATTTTGCTCTTAAAGAAACTCAGACTTGCCGAATAGCAAACACAAAGCCTCAAGTATGGGTCTATAAAGGACTATTTTTAGAAATATATACAAAGCGAATTGTTGGGAAGAGCGAGTTAGGCACATACCCAGGAATGGCTGTCATGATGATAATTGTCTAATCAGCAATGTATGTTGCTAATCTGAGTACAGCCACTTAGACGGAAAGTGAGAAGTTTGAACTGGAATGTGGAACAGCATATTCTAGAGAAGAATTAGGATGGAGGTGGACGGGAGGAAAAGCCATGGTTTCAGGGAGTGACAGAGAGCTCAGGGTAGGAGGAGACAGTAACAGCCATAATGCCCACAAATTAGTTGTCATCCAAATCACAAGGAGGTACTGGGGGGTGTGTGTGTGTGTGTGAATAGGGTGTGGAGTTTACAATTTTGAGTCACGGATTGTCACTTAAGTAATTCATTGCAGGGACATAAAGATCTTCCCATGGAAAAGGCTGGTCTTACTGCATCCAGTGTTTGTCACTCAAAGTGACAGCGAAAGGATCCACCTTCAGCAGCACCTAAGACATAAATGCAGCCTTCTGAAGGGCGGTTACTACTACAGCACTTTCCCCCTTGAAAATGGCCGCTAAACTACACAAGAGAAGCACTGCCAGGTTTCCACAAGGACGGTTTCCGGGATGATGACACCTGAACCCAGCAATGATGCTAGCATCATAGGAGAGAGATGACCAGCATGCTGTGAACCTGGCAGGGTACAACGGTGCAGGCATGTCACCACTGTGAAGCATATGCAAGAATAAAATAAAATTGGCGTCTGAGCATTCCCCAGAGCAGAGATCTCCAATGCAGATACCATGGGAGCCACAATGTCACTTCAACATCTCTAGCGGCCATATTAATTACACACCGATGAAATCAACTCAGTAGCATATCTTATTTAGCCCAACATATCCAAATTATTATTTTAAGATACTCAGCTTCAAACTAAAGAGCGGGCTCAGCTAAGAGCACTGGCTTCCAGAGATCTGGGTTCAAAACCCAAGACCCACATGGCAGTTCACAACTGGCTGTTAATTCCAGTTTCAGGGGGTTTGACGGCCTCTTCTGGCCTCTGTGAGAACTATATGCACACGGTACACTGCTATACAAGCAGGCAAGGCATCCAAACACATATAATAATATATATATTAAGTTAAGACACTCAGCTTTGAGGAGCCAATGTGTTATCTGCGAGCTGGGAGAGAAAGTCAAAAGACTCAGGGACTTGTACACATGTGTGGTAAAGAGAATGCTATGTAGCTGTTACCTTGGCACTGAACCATTCGAGGTTCTAGAGGCCTTCATATTACATAGATGTGTAAGCCGGACACACAGCTGGGGAAGGCTGTAACAGGTACTGGAGATGCAGCTGCCCGAGTCCCCCATACCCCTGGAGGGTGCACCTCGCAGTTGCTACCATAATTAACATACACCCTAAAAGTCTCTGCTTCACTAAGCTAGACTTGGATGCACCTACTTTTTTGTCCTACCAGTCCTTTGGGTTGCATAGGAACAAATTCCCCAGGGAGTCCAAGATGGGCAGATGAACCTAAATCTAAGAAGCAGCACGATGGGCGTGTCACGTCATGAAAAGATGGGGAAATGCTGGGGTCTCAGCCCCCTGCACTTCACTCTTAGCTGGAGAATCAAGATTGTCTTAGGAACACGAGTCCAATCTTCTGCTTCTATAGTCTACGATCTAGCTAGGAAAAGCTGAACTTGGGGCACCTCTCCTCACCTCACACGATCCATCCTGCTCCTCTGCTCCCAACTGCTGGGGCATCTGGAAGAAATTCATATCAGTAGGCATGTCCTCCGTGGTTTCTACTCTCGGTCTGTCTCTAATTTTCTCGGGATTCTGAAGATAGGTCAGCATGTGGACGATCCTCGTACAGTTGCAGGGCAGAAGCCAGCTTGGTTATGTTGAGAGAACTGGCGGTATGAACGGCTCAGCCTCACCCAGAGGTCTGCAAAGATATCAGAAAGTCCTGGGAAGTCAATGACCAAACGACCACTCACCCAACATTTATTTGCCCACGACGAGTTGAAAGTTCTGCCTGAAGGTCATCCTGTAGACACCGCAGAGCAGACAAAACCCAGAAACGACCAACTCTCCGTTCTACCTCTTCACTGTGACAACAGGAAGGTGCTGAGCAAGGTGACATAGAGCAAGGATGCAGGCGTGGGTCACCAGCACTGGGGACTTGATGCAGGATAAGGCTCATCAGCCCTCAGCTTTTGACCTGGCAGGTCAAAAGTGTGACGGAAAAAAAAAAATCAGCTAGCTCTTAGCTTATTTTCTGGACAACCTTTTCAGCTGTAGGTCAGAGGCTACTATACCTGGTGTTTTAAGAGGAGGCAAACGAGGCTGTATGATGTTCCCTAGTATGACCTAAGGTCATCAAATGGAAGAGAGGGGATCCGTATATACCTATACACAAAATGACACTCTGCCCCAGTTCAAGTTTTTGTTTGTTTCAAGGCCCTGTTCAAACTTACTAACGGACCTCACAGCCTATCTCTTCTAACGTATCTCTGTAACTCAAAAAGTAAGGTAGGAGGGCTGCAGGGAGACTGGATGAACTAGCCATGTCCTCTGGATTCTATGCTCGCCTGTACACACACATGTACCCACTGCCAAATAAACCTATACCTAACATACACACCCAAACACTAACAACAAATAATGAACACTGGTGGGACCTTGGGTAGGCAGGTTTCAACACGGTGAGAAAATCTCCTTTACAGGCCTCACATGCTCTCCAATGACATTCTTAGCCTTTCGGTTGTTGGAAACCAATGGGCTGTTTAGGTAAACTACGTAGATGGGTACTAACTGTCGAGGGGACCAAAGACAACTAGAGAGACTCCATGCCTGTAATACATAAACCCTGACAATCACCCTAGTACTTCTCAGTTCATCAGCCTTGAAGAATCTTTAACATGGGTAGCTTTTGGTTTCTGAAAATTTTGGCTGCAGACCTACAATCCCAGCCCTCCAGAGGCAGGTGGATCCCAGACACATGTGAGGTCAGACCGGCCTCCAAACTGAGTTTCGGGCTAGCTAAGGGTACATAGGAATACCCAGTCAAAAAAATAGGAAGGAAAAGAAGGGAGGAAGGGAATGGAGTGGGAGAGGGAGGGAAGGGGTTGGATGGGGAGGGAGGGAACAGTGGCTGGAGGAGGGCTCAGTGGTTAAGAGCAACTGCTGCTCTTGCACATGCCTCACACTCAGCGCCTAAATGTTTCTGTGGCTCACTGCCTCCTGGGACTCTGATGCCAGAGGATCAGATGCCTACTAGGCAGACACTTGGTGTCCCTATATACAAGAGTCCAAACACTCATATACATCTTAAAAGATGAAACACACACACACACACACACACACACACACACAGCTGCTTTTACTAAAAAGTACTCTATACTCCGTACGTCTTTCACACTTTGGCTCTGACTTAACCGCTGCTCCAATTCCTAACCTAGTTCATGCCCAGCCGGGCCTCCATAATGCTGACATCCTCCAGTCTCTGCATGACCTTTCATACATAACGCTCTATTTCTAAACTTAACCCCAAATCTGTGCACCAGAGACAGACACGGGGACACTGGGTCACTTTAACTCTCCTCCGCTTATATCGGGAGTCTCATCCTCTGCTTTTCTTTTCTTCCTTAACATTTGTTTAAGAGGCGGGGATTAGTTGGAGAAGGTAGCTCACTCGAAGTTAAGGGAACACACTTTTAAAAAAGATTTATTCCTACTTTTCAAACATTTAGAAATGATCTGTGTGTGGGTGTTTTGCCTGCCTGTGCACCATCAGCTGGGAGGCCAGAAGGGGCCAGAGGGGATCCCGGACCCCCTCCAATTGTTCCACCAGGCACCATGCGGGCGCTGGGAACCCAGCACTGCTCATCCGCGTCTCTTCCCCCCTCTGCCTTTCATCCTCACTGGTCTCTTCAGTAGGCAGACCGGGTGGGACTGGCCCTTGCCTGTCGGGATGCAGGAACCCAGGCTTCTGCCTTAAAATCTTTTTACAGCAGCACCTTCACCTTTCTACTTAACTGCCAACCACCAATCCTTGCCATATTCCCAGGCACAGGCCAAACCTCCGATCAGGCCTCACATCTGCAAAGGACCGCAATATCTATGTAAACTGACAATTGTAACTGAATTGGGATTAGTTTTTGTTTTTGTTTGTTTTTAATCCCTTTTCTGACTTCAGCTGCATACAGGGAATGAAAATATCCAGAACACCTTATGTCCCGTCCTAGATGACTTGTGCCCATATTAAATACACCTAAACACATCTGGCTTTCATGCAGTTCCTTCTATTGCTAATACTGCTTAGGCTGACACTGATGGAGGGCACTGTGTCTCCAGTATGGGCCAAACGTGAGTAAATTCATTTCCCCGTTTGCTCGTACTCTTTGGAGCTTTTCTCCTCTCCGCAGGCCAGTGTTTGACCAGGAGCCAGGGCTCCAGTTACCAGCTACTCAAGCAGCCCAGAAAGCAGCGCGATCGCCCTCACAAAGCACCCTACCCTGGCCCCAGGCTCCATCGCTGCCTGGGCAGCCCCGCTCGCCGCCGGCCTCCTAAGCCAATCCCTGACGGAGCGGATCTCAAGCCACACCAGGTCCTCGCCCTGGAGCTCCCGGATGCTGCAGCGCCCACTCCCTGAGTCCTGCCCCGAATGCCCTCACAGGGTAATTTTCACGGACGACGGTGGTTAATCCCACAGGAGAGCACACTGGGAAGTGATAAAATACAGACGCGGAAAACCCGCAGGGACAGAATGAAAGCGAACCGAACGACCCCCACTTGATCCACGGCATCCCCCTGCAGCCGATTCAACCATCACTCGGCACGAACCAGTGCTCGGCAGCACAGCGTCCTCTCTGCTCCGCAGCCACTCACCTCACACTGCACCTTAGAGAGGCTCTGCACACGGCACGCCGGGGCTGCGAGACTTCCGCCCACGGACACCCACAATTCCATGGGTTCGGATTCCAAACACCCACGCTACCCTGGCAACAGCCGGAGCGAACTACTTTAAGATCCGAGCGGATGTGATCTCTCTCTGCCACTTCCGATTTGAATAAGGGTTCCCTCAGTTCATTAACACGTAACCTTCATGGATGACGCGCATGCGCACCACCACTGGCGGAAGTAAATCTTGCCAGTACTTATAATGGCTCATCTGGTGGTTTCCGATTTTGTTTTTCTCTCCAGAAAGTGCCACGGCTGAACCCACACTCCAGGGACACAGAGGCAAGCGTCAAAGTGTATCAGTTCCATACAGCCAGGCAAGGCCTGTGGAATGTGATAAGAGTCAAAGTCCACCTGTATGTGTATATAATTCTAAGAGACTGTAACATTACTTCTTCCTAAATGTACCTTTTTTCCTGTATTTTATTTTATTAGATTTATTTTATGTATTTTTGCCTGCATGTTGAGTTTACAGCATCCAGGACAGCTGCAAGAGCAACAAGTGCTCGTGGTCTGTTTCTCTCTTTCAACTTTCTCTTTATTTTCACCAGAACTGAAACGAGTTCTTATTTTTGGGATGGCCTCACTATGTTGGTCTGACTGGCTTGGAACCGGACATGTAGATCATTTTGGCCTCGGACTCCCAGGCATCCCATGGCCTCTGTTTCCCCAAGTGCTGGGATTAAAGATGTATACCACCACACTGGCCTTTTCTAATTTTTCAAAGATTGAAAACTATGTGTTGTTATTAGGAAACAGGAGGTAAAATCATATATGGAACATCAAAGGTGAGAATCTGAGATGAACCATCCTGTGCTTCATACCCGGGCATCATCTCATGGTTCCCAGAGGATAGAAACCTGTTCTTACTTAGAAGGAAACTTTTTTCTAAGTTGCATAATAGAAACAATGTAGATCTGGGTGGGCAGTGGAGATAATGGTAAATGGAGACACCAGTCAAATGGAAAAAGCATCTAGCATTGTAGTGAATAAATTGGTAGACCTAATGTACAGTGTGAGAATAAGTAAAATATTGAATGAGTTATCTCCACACTAAACACATTCCAGCCCTGGATGGACATCTGAGCTTTTTCCATTTCTTTGATATTGTGAAAGGAGTAGTGGTAAACATGGATGTACCAGTATCTCTGCGGTATGATAGAGATTCCCAGGGTGTACATCCAGAAGAGGTTGGCAACATGATTGAGTAGTTTCTAATTTCAGAAACTACCACTAAGGTTGCATAGTGAGATCTATGGTTTCAAAAGCAAAACAAGTCGAACGAACTAAACACAAGAACAAAACCCCAGACTGATATCTCTGGAGTTTGTAACAAACTGCATTCCCTCAATCAGTCAGTAAAGGCTCCCTTTTCTTTACATTCTCAGATTTGCTGTCCATTGATGACAGCCATTCTGACCAGGTAAGAAGTTAGCTAAGGAGGTAAAACACGTTAAAAAGAATTTGACTGTATGTCCTCTTCAGAGAGTTTTCCCACTCAGTTCCTTATCCCAAGTCTTTATTGGCATGCTTTTCTCGTTTGCTTTTTCACGGTCTGGGTCTTTTTAAACATTAAGTCATGATTCATTGGGAATGGACCATGGCAGCTCTGGCTCCTTTCTGTCAGTTCTCACAGAGTGGAACAGGCTGCTGCTTCAGTTGAACCCAGTTACTGTTCCTTTGACTCCTCCTTTTCTGATTATTTCCCTTCGCCCTTCCCAGAAAGTTATCACAAGTCTTTTCTTGTTGTCAGTTTTTGTTGTTGTTGTTTTCTGAGACAGAGTCTCTCTCTCTCTCTCTCTCTCTCTCTCTCTCTCTCTGTGTGTGTGTGTGTGTGTGTGTCTGTCTCTGTCTCCCCCCTCCCTCCTTTCTCCCCCTCCCTCTCTCCCCGAACCCCTCTCCCTGTCTCTACCACTGGTTGTCTTGGAACTCATTATGTATATGTAGACCAGGCTGGCCTTGAGCACACAGAGTTCTGTCTGCCTCTGCCTCCTGAGTGCTGGAGTTAAAGATATGTACCACCACAACTGGCTATGGATTGTGGTATTTCAACCTCCTGGGATACTATGCTACCAACAAAGGTATGTACGTTAGGGAAGAAAAACAATACACACAGAGATGTGGTGCTTATAAAACAAAGCAAAGAGAGTCTACACAGGAATATGATTTTGAGAATAGTAATATATATAGCACATATGGTCAAATATATTGTGAAGAGGCAGACAACAAATATTTGTAGCGTGGAGACCACAGTGACTTAGTGGTGCTAATGGAGCAACAAAGCAACCCCAGAATGAACATGGATATGCCACATAAAACTTTATTTAAAACATCTAGGCAGGCATGGTGGCATATGCTCTTAGTCCTAGCACATGGGAGACAGTGGCAGATGGATCTCTGTGAGTTTAAGACCAGCCTGGTAAGCTGCAGGTTAGCTAAGGTTACATAGTGAGACCCTGTCTCTAAAAAAACAAACAAACAAACAAACAAAACAAACAAAACAAACAAAACAAAACAAAAAAACAAAAAGACAAAAAAAAAAACCCACCCAAAACAACAACAACAAACCCAAACAAACCATAATGGGCATAAGCTGGCTCAATGGTGAATGGTGCATGTTCAATTCTTGGGACCTGAATGTTGTTAATACAGAACAAACTTCCACAAATGGTTCTCTGACTTCCATAAATGTGCTGTGGCACTCATGCACGCACACAGACAGACACAGACACACACACAGGCACAGACACACACAGACACACACACACACACACACACATACACATGCTCACACACTACACTATTTATTGTCTTATGCATCAGTGAGTGGTTGGGTCTGTCTACGTAGTTCACTAAGATGGACACATGGAAAACAGGTACAATGAGCTAACATGAAAGAGAAAAGTTATAATACAAGGAACAGTGAATACTATAGAATCACTTATGGCTTTCTTTCAAAAGTTACTTTTATATGATGAAAAGAGTACTAATTATTGATAGCGCAGTCTCAAGATGGTGTGGCTAGGGGATAGACTGTCAACACAAATTAGATTCTTCAAAGAAGACACTCCTGCTAGGAATACCCCACTAGTCTGAGATGACATATATGAAAGTACTGATGTCATATAAACAAGAAGTGTGCAATCAGACATACATATTAGACACACTTTGACAGAGAACACTGTCTTGTTTCCTTTCTTGCATTATAGAGACATTATTATCCCATAATAAATAGGAATATTGTTGATACAAAAATCCCCAAAACCTTCCTATAGTCTGGTACCAAATGTTTCTTTTGCCATTTTCTATAGAGAAAGCTTTCTCAGCCCACTGCTTTAGGGTTTCCTCCTAGGATGAATTCCGAAATCCTATTGCAAATGTCTCTCACAAATAATGTGATTATCAATAAGCAGTATATATTTAGATATTTTAAAGTACAGAAGCCATAATGTATAATAAATTTTTTTTTCCGAGACAGGGTTTCTCTGTGTAGTCCTAGCTGTCCTGGAACTCACTCTGTAGACCAGGCTGGCCTCGAACTCAGAAATCCGCCTGCCTCTGCCTCCCAAGTGCTGGGATTACAGGCATGCGCCACCACGCCCGGCCTTAATAAATTTCTTTAAAACATTCTCTTCAAGGAACTTAAAGATTATATCTCAGTTAAGAATATGTTTACAGACTATGAGGAAATGTGCTTCATACAAAGACTGAGCCTAAAAGAACCATGTCTGGTATGGGCTGCTTGGTATTTATTATAATCTGACATGCTGTTAAAAGGCTTTTAACACTCAGAACACAGTAGTGTCTTTCTCCAGTCTAGACCCAGTGCTGCACATCCGGTTGGGATGCACTGCTGGGTGATTTTCCATCCTCCGCACATTTCTATGTAGGAACGATGGACCCTCAGTAGGTTGTGTTATGGGACAATTTCCTATGGCATTCCTAAGGCTTCTTGCAAGCCTGAGTCCGCTGATGGCATTTCAACACATACTTCTGGAAAAATGCCTTCCCACATTTTTGACAGACAAAAGATCTCCCCCTAGTGTGAGTCATCTGATGTCTAGGTAAAGATGACTTATTGTAGAAGCTCTTCCCACATTCAGGGCACACGTAGGGCTTCTCGCCCGTGTGAACTTGCTGGTGGGATGCCAGTGCTGACTTCTGGATGAAGGTCTTCCCGCATTTTTGACAGACAAAAGGTCTCTCCTTAGTATGAGTTAACTGATGTCTGTGCAAAGATGACCTACCAAAAAAACCCTTCCCACATTCAGGGCACACGTAGGGCCTCTCGCCCGTGTGAATCCGCTGATGATCTCGAAGTTGGCCCTTTGAAGCCAGGGCTTTCCCACAGTCACTGCATTTGTAAGGCTTCTCCCCAGTGTGTATTCTCTGATGGGTCTGCAGCGCTGACTTCTGACTAAAGGCTTTCCCACACTCACTACAGACATGATGTTTTTCTCCGGTATGAATTTTCATGTGTAGATTGAGGGACGATCTTCGGCTGAAGGTCTGCCCACATTCGGAACACGTGTAAGGTGTCTCCCCAGTATGAGTTCGGAGATGCTCTTTCTGTTGGGAGGAATTGCTGAACGACTTCCCACAGTAGTTGCATTTGTAAGGTCTCTCCCCTGTGTGAATTCGGTGATGGACTGTTAGTTGGGATGAGTGACTGAATGATTTCTCACAGTAATGACATTTATAAGGCTTCTTCTCGGTGTGAGTTTGCTGATGAGATGTCAACTGTGACCTCTGGAAGAAGGCCTTCCCACATTTGTGACAGACAAAAGGTTTATGTATAGTGTGAGTTATCTGATGTCTTAGGAAACCTGACCTACCGTGGAAGCCTTTTCCACATTCAGTACACACATAAGGTTTCTCTCCTGTGTGAATCCGCTTGTGTTCTTCCAGTTGGTACTTAGAAGCCAAGGCTTTCCCACAGACAGTGCACTTGTGAGGCTTCTCCACCTTGTGAATTTGGCAATGTACATTCAGTGAGAATGAGTACTTAAAGGATTTCCCGCAGTCCTGGCACTTGTAGGGCTTCTCCCCGGTGTGAACTTGATGATGCATCTTCAGTTGGGATGCGTAAGGGAATGACTTCCCACAGTCACTGCACTGGTGAGAATTCTCCCCCAGGTGAAGTGCCTGGTGTGTGCTGAGCTCTGACTTCTGGTTGAAAGCTTTTCCACACACACTGCACACATGGTGTGTTTGTCTGATATGGATCTTCTGGTGAACAGTGAGGCTGGACTTCCGCTTGAAGGCTTTCCCACACTCACCACATTCATAAGGTTTCTCCTTCATATGAATCTGGTAATGCACTTTCAGTCGGGACGGACAGCTGAACAATTTCCCACAAACGGTACATTGATAAGGTTTCTCCCCACTGTGAATGATCTCGTGTGTGTTGAGGAGTGACTTCTGCTTGAAGGCTTTCCCACACACAGGACACACGTAAGGTCTCTCCCCTGTGTGTATTCGGTAATGTACCTTCAGTTGGGATGAATTGTTGAATGATTTGCCACAGTCATGGCATTCATAAGGCTTCTCTCCAGTGTGAATTCGATGATGGACCTGCAGGTTGGACGTTCGACTAAATGATTTCCCACACTCGGGACACTCATAAGGTTTCTCTGGGTGAGTTTCTTGATGGGAGGTAAACTCTGTCTTCTGGAGGAAGGCTTTCCCACACTTCTGAGAGACAAAAAGTCCTTCTCCAGTGTGAGCTGCCCGATGTTTACAGAAATCAGACTCGTCATAGAAGACCTCTCCACAGTCCGTGCATTCATATGGTTTCTCATGAGAATGAACGCCTTTCTTTGCAAGTGGTTGTTTATGTATGGGAACTTTTCTGCACTGGTTACCTTTGCACAGAGTCCATCCTTCATGAGGAATTGTGCAGTTAGCATTAGAAGAGTCTTGTGTGAAGAGGTGACCAGATGTAACAGTATCATCAAACTGTTTTGAGACATTGCCTTGTTCTTCACCATTTGCTCCAAGGTTCTGATTCAAACATTCTGCAAGTAACTTTGGAGCTCCCTTTTGTGTAGAAATAAGGTTAGATACCAAGGGAGTGGTTTCCCCGGCCTCTTTACATCCACAGTCTCTGTCTGCGCTCTGTGTTTTCTTGTTGAGGAAAGCACCAGGACCCCAGGGTGGGATCTGGTTTTGCCTATCCCTTTTTGCGGGGTCAGGATCTTGCCACAGTTCTTCTAAAATAGAGCACCACAAACCGTGCTTCGTGATGGCACTTGCCTTACTGATTTGGAGTGCTGCATTCTCAGAAGCTTTCTGTCGAGGAGTGTAAAACTCTGACTCCACTTCTGGGAGATGAAAAGAATATACACAATGAACAGGATGGGCGAGAAATCACAGAGTTAATAAACAACATGCACACAAAAAAATCTGTGAGGAACTTATGCCAACGAGCAGAACGTGCCTACACCCTTATGACATGCCAAACATTAGCTTTCTTTATGGTGGAAACTAACTCATAGAATCCCACAAACCATCTCGTAAAGCAATTACAACTGCTTTCCTTGTTTTAAAGATGAAGAAATAGTAATGTGAAAACTTAAGTCAGAGGTAAAGATGGCTACAATAATCTGCGGAGAAGATTCTTTGGACAAAGGCAATGAATTTGATTTATGTAGGAGACCTAGTAGGTCGAGGTGTAGGGGAAGAATGTGCTAAGGCTGCTATGAGGTAGCCTCAGTGGACAGCCAAGGGTTGAAAGCAAGCAGAGACCAACAGAGCAGAGGACTTCTTCAGTTCTAGAGAAAAGCATAATCCTGCCTTTGGCCCATTTTTTTTTTCATCTAGTTAAGGACTCACTGTTACTCACTGTTGTTAGGGATGAACGTTTACTTAATCTAGGAAAGCATTCTCTATCTTTGAACCATAACCTAAGATCAGTAAATTTTCTTTTTTCTTTTTTAACATCAATTTACACATATAGTGGCCTTTCCTGATCTCAACTATATACGAGCAGTTAAAAGCATTTGCTGCTTTTGTAGAGGGCTGGAGTTTAGTTCCCAGCACCCACAGCAGAAACTAGTTAACTCCAGCTCTAGAAGATCCAACATCCTCGTCTGGCCCCTGTGGAAGCCTTGATACATGTGGCATTTAATTCCCCGATGGAATAAAACTAAAAGCCAACAAGAAGGGATGCCACAGAGACTGTACAGATACATGGACGTAGAACAGTATATTCTGAATTAACAGTGAGTTGTGAGCCGGGCATGGTGGCGCACGCCTGTAATCCCAGCACTCGGGAGGCAGAGGCAGGCGGATTTCTGAGTTCGAGGCCAGCCTGGTCTACAGAGTGAGTTCCAGGACAGCCAGGGCTACACAGAGAAACCCTGTCTCGAAAAACCAAAAAAAAAAAAACAAAACAAAACAAAACAAAAAAAAAACGAAACAAAACACACACACACAAAAAAAAAAACAGTGAGTTGCGAAGAAATCAGGGAGGAAATGAAAGCATTTCTGGAACGAAATGAAAGGGAATGCCAACTTACCATAATCTTTGGATACAGCTCAGACAGTTCCAAGAGAAAGGTGATATCTGAGATATTTACATTAAAGAAATCAGAGTTCAACTTAATGATGCAATTAAAGGTCTCAAAATAAATGAAGAAAAAGGCAAAATCCAAAGCAGATGGAAAGAAAAAAGGATCTAACAGAACAATACACAGAAGGAAACAGATGAGATTGGGGTTTAAAAGATGGCTCAGTTGTTAAGAGCACTGACTGCTCAGTTCCCAGCACCCACATGACAGCTTACAACTCCCTGAAACACCTGTCCTAGGGGATCAGATGCCCTCTTCTGGCCTCTGTGAGCACTGCACACTGGGGTGTATATATGTTTGTGCAGGCAAAACACCTACCAATACACATTAAAAAAAAAAAAAGTAGCTGGGCAGTGGTGGCACACACCTTTAATCCCAGCACTTGGGAAGCAGAGGCAGGTAGATTCTGAATCTGAGGCCAGCCTGGTCTACAGAGTGAGTTCCAGGACAGCCAGAGAAACCCTGTCTCAAAAACAAACAAACAAACAAACAAACAAACAAACAAACAAACGAGATTGAAAAGCTCCTAGCCAAACTGACAGGAAAAGAAGACTCAAATTAATAAAATTAGAATTGAAAAAGAGGCTATTAGAACAGATTCAAAAGACATTTAGCAGTTTACTGGGGAGTGAGTACTTGGAAATTTTACATTAAACAATAACAACAAAAAACCCTGGAAATTTTAGAGTGATTAAAATTTTAGTCACATATAATCTATAAAAATTAAAGCCCTGATGGGTGTAATGGTGTATGCCTTTAATCAAGGACTTGGGAGGCAGAGGTAGGTGGACCTCTGAGTTTAAGGTCAGCCTAGTCTACAGAATGAGTTACAGGACAGTTAGAGTGAGACCATGTCTTGAAAAACAAAAAAACCAAGGAAATTAAATCAAGATGATATAAACACAATAGATTCATAAGAAGCAGCAGTAAGACATCTGCATACAAAGAAAAGAGAATATTCATTGGGGGATCTTCCCAAATCTTTAAGGAACAGGTAACAGCAACACTCCTGAAACCTTTCCATAAAGCAGAAATGGGAGAACGACTAAAAGACACACTGTATGAAGCTAGTATTGGTATCTAATACCAAAACTGGGTAAAGACACAACATAACAACAACAACAACAACCAAAACTACAGAATAATTTCCTTGATGAAAATGGACACAAAACATCTTAAGAAAAAAATTTCAAAACACATTCAAGACTATATTAAGAAGCATCTTGGCCGGGCGGTGGTGGCGCACGCCTATAATCCCAGCACTTGGGAGGCAGAGGCAGGCGGATTTCTGAGTTCGAGGCCAGCCTGGTCTACAGAGTGAGTTCCAGGACAGCCAGGACTACACGGAGAAACCCTGTCTCAAAAAACCAAAAAAAAAAAAAAAAAAAAAAAAAAAAAAAAAAAGAAGCATCTTTAGCCGGGCGTGATGGCGCACGCCTGTAATCCCAGCTCTTGGGAGGCAGAGGCAGGCGGATTTCTGAGTTTGAGGCCAGCCTGGTCTACAGAGTGAGTTCCAGGACAGCCAGGACTACACAGAGAAACCCTGTCTCGAAAACCAAAAAAAAAAAAAAAAAAAAAAAAAAAAAAGATGTATTTACTTTGTTTCATGCCTGTGGTTATTTGCTGATAGCGCCTGTGGCGATCAGAAGAGGAAGTCAGATCCCCTACAACTGGAACTATAGACGGCTGTGAGCTGCCGTCTGGGCACTGGGGACCAGTACTGGCTGGGTACTGTGGAGAGCAGAAAGTCTCTTAAGCCCCGATAAACAACTTAGACTGAAAATTTGAATGCAATGGATGGTGTTCTAAAACTGCTGGAGGGAAACAGAAGCAAAACATTTAAAGATACATGCATGGGCTCGGACTTCTAGAAAAGAACTGCAATAGCACCGGAAAAAAATCCCACTAACTGATAAACGGGGTTATATAAAAACCTGTACAGCAAAAGAAACCGTCACCAGAACAAAGAAGCAACCTATATAATGGGAAAGAATTTTTCTAACTACAGATTAATATATAGACTATGCAAAAATACCAAATTCCCCAATCAAGCAGCAAATCTATTTAATGGATAATTCTCAAAACAAATGGCCAATACATATTTGAAAACGTGTTCAATATTTTCAGTCATCAGGGAAACACAATTTCAAACTTCTCTCATATTCTGGGTCACCCCAGTCAGAATGGCTATTAAGAAAAGAAACAGGGCTGGAGAGATAGCTCAGTGGTTAGGAGCACTGACAGCTCTTCCAGAGGTCCTGAGTTCAATTCCCAGCAACCACATGGTGGCTCACAACCATCCGTAATCGGGTCCAATGCCCTCTTCTGGTGTGTCTGAAGGCAGCGACAATGTATTCATGTACATAAGATAAATTAATAAATCCTACAAAAGAAAAGAAACAAGAAATACTGGCAAGGAAAGCTACACCCCAGTGCACTGCTCCAGGGTGTGGAAACAACTGTAGCCACTGAAGAAAAGAAGCCAGGGTGGAAGGCCCTCAAAGAACTCAAAACAGAACTTCCATAGGACCCGGCCAGACTGACCTGCCTATCTGCCTGCAGGACTCGGTATGAATGTGAGGAGACCTGCTTGCACAGCCGTTTACGCGGCACTGAGAAACGGAACCGGATGTCTCTCGACAGATGAAAGCATTAAGAGAACGTAGAGCATGCACCTCAGGGGGAGAACATGCACCTCAGGGGGTTTTAGTTAGGCACGAAGGAGAAACGAAATCCTAACAAGTGTTGTGACATGGATGGGACGTGCCGTGATGTGAGGGGAATGAAGTGGCACCCCTCAAAGACAGAGTACCACATTTTTTTTTCTTTCAGGTGGTCCCTAGATATTAATTTCTGCATGTGTACATACAGGTATGTCTGCATGTGTTGTATGTAAACAGTCAAAGTAAAGAAGGCCTTAAAAAAAAAAAAAAGGTATCTTAAGGGAGGAAGAAAAAAGAAAAAGACAACGAAACTAATTTTTAAAAAATCCAATGATTTTTTTATCCACTGAACCAACTATGCAGAAAGCTTTGTATCTCAGTAGTCTATCTTATCCATGTTGACACAGCTGTCTGTCTGTCTACACTTCTACCACACTGGGGACTGAACCCAAGGCTCTGTCCATGCCAGCCTTCCAGGCCACCACTGAGATATGCATCCCCAGCCCTAACCATGGTTATGAAAAGAAAAAAAGACCAATTTCCTCTCCCCAACCAACACATTTCTCTATATTCTCAACCACCACCGAGTTTCCATCACCTGCTTTTTCTTGCCAGTTTGGTAACGCCCAGTGTAGACAAGCAAGGTGTGCAAATAGAAATCTACGGATCGACCTTCAGGAGAATAGGGTTGTTAGTCAACGTGGGTATGGCTGTCTCTATAAGGAGGCAGCCAGCTGCCCACTCTTCACCTCCGAGAGTCTCATCCTCACCCCTCGATCATAGCTACAAAGTATTGTAGGATTAGCTGTAGAGAGTTGCCGTAGGAAGCGAGCTTGGTGCCCACGACCCTGGTCCATCTTCACAATGTACTTGGTCCCTGGTCCATCTCCACAGTGCACTGAGGCATTAGCTGTAGAGAGCGTGGGAGGGAGACAAGCCTGGTGCCCACCCCTAGGGGAAGGGATGAATGAGGAAAGCTGCCGATGGCGCTCTAAGAACTTCCCCCTCCATCTAGGGTCTATCCACTCACCTTGACACCAACAATGAGGTGGGGACTTAACCTCTCCTGTCTGTGCCTCCTTTCTGTTCTTTGTCCTGAAGATGGCCCCGGGGCTAGGAATGGGGTAGCCTGTAGTTGGAAGAGTATCTGCTCAGTGTGTAGCTTTAGAGCTCATCCAATGAGCTTAGCGCTGGCCGATTGGAAAATTAATATTTTGTGCTGGGCACAGAGTAATTAACTTGGAGTATCAAATAGTAATGAATTATTGGGACAAACCATGAGGGAAAACCATGACACACTTTTGATATCCCACCATGTTTTAGAAAAAGAAGGAGGAAGTATTTTCAACAAAGCCCATCCCGGATCCCCCGGCCAGCCGTGCTCACCCACTGCCAAGAGGTGGCTGTAGATCTCCAGCATCACCTCCTGGTACAGGCGTCTCTGGGCAGGGTCCAGGCACTGCCACTCCTCCTGGCTGATGTCCACAGTCACATCCTCAAAGGACACCAATCTCTGTAACGCAAAATAGAACGCTGTAACACTCTATAATAAGCCACGTGCACTCCATTTTGAGTTCCTCCTCTCTGGAGAGGTGGACATGGCACACAGCAAAGGAGCTCAGTGATTCTTTACAGTGACAGATCATTCGGCTTTCTAGGAAATATCTATTTCATAGTATATGAATAAGATTATGCAAATATTTTTTTTTCAAGAGCACAAATCTACTTTTATTTATTTACTCTCCATTAATTTAAATCCGGGATGGGTACAGCATCACCCGGATTCTGTGTCCAATTGCCTTTGCAGGAAGGTTGCTTCGGAATTTGGCATGGACCATGCCACTGTTTCCGTGGGCCCGGGTTACTTTTCCCCAGATCACTCTGGCTTTGTTTGGTTTGCCTCCAGGAGTCACTGTATTGTTTTTTGCTTTATACACATAAGCACACCTCTTGCCTAAGTAGAACTCAGTTTCATCTTGGGCATAAACACCTTCGATTTTAAGAAGAGCCTTGTGCTCTCTTTGGTTCCGGAGACCTCGCTTGTAGCCAGCAAAAGTGGCCTTGCACCACAGCCTTCCAGACATACTTGCTTTCAGAAGTCCTGTTCCCAGCAGGCCTCCACAGGCGCCAAGATGGCGGAAAGCACAAATATATATTATATAATGTGTGTTATATAGATATTTCAGAAATTAAGAAAGTTTATAAAAGTATCCATCTTGAGGCAGAGGCAGGTGGATTTCTGAGTTCCAGGCCAGCCTGGTCTACAGAGTGAGTTCCAGGACAGCCAGGACTATACAGAGAAACCCTGTTTCGAAAAACCAAAAAAAAAAAAAAAAAAAAAAAAAAAAATCCCGAGCCGGGCATGGTGGCGCACGCCTTTAATCCCAGCACTTGGGAGGCAGAGGCAGGTGGATTTCTGAGTTCCAGGCCAGCCTGGTCTACAGAGTGAATTCCAGGACAGCCAGGGCTACACAGAGAGACCCTGTCTCGAAAAAACAAAAAAACAAACAAACAAAAAAATGCTTGCTGCCCTGCCTGAGGATGGCTTCGACCCCAAAAATAAACAAGGTGAGAGAGAGAGAGAGAGAGAGAAAGAGAGAGAGAGAGAGAGAGAGAGAGAGAGAGAGGCAGGCCTGGGTATGCATGTACCACTCCCCACAATGAATGAAAACAAAATCTAAACAATCGAGAGTTAAAAACTACAGTGGAGAGCCAAGTTTGAACGACGGGATTTCCAGAAGGGTGGGTGAAGAGGAAAAGAGCGGCATACGGCGGCGCTTCAGGGAGAACAAGGAAGAGATCCCCAGCCTGTACATTGAATCCCGCCACGGACAAGCGCTGAGACGGAAATATTTCCAGCAGTGCGCGCAGATATCTGACAAATTATTTCATGTATCCTGGAAGAACCTGGTGCCATCGTGAAGCTGTGTGAGGAGTCTGAGTGCTTGTGAGAAAACGACAAGATCTGCGACCTCAGTTTCTTCAAAAACCATGGAGTTCTTCTCGGAATGGGTTTTTATGCCCCTTCCAGGTAAAGTCGATAGGACTGAATTTACTTCGGATTACTCATTACAACTGGCTCTTGTTATTTATTTGTTTATGTGTCTCTGGAAAAACATGGTGTGTGTGGCTTGCCTGCCCCATACACCTTGTCCTGGGGATTGGGCACCTTATGCATGCGACTCCCCTTGGCCCTCTGAGTATAAATTATCTGCTTGGAATAAAGTTGGTCACGGCATGAGACGTCAGTCTGCCTCTGTTATGGTTTATATATGCTTGGCCCAGGGAGTGGCAGACACTATTGGAAGGTGTGGCCCTATTAGAGTAGGCGTGGCCTTGTTGGAGTAGGTGTGTCACTGTGGGTGTGGGCTTCAAGGGCATCATCCTAGCTGCCTAGAAGCCAGTATTCTGCTAGCCGCCTTCAGATGAAGATCTCAGCTCCGCGTGCACCATACCTGCCTGGGTGCTGCCATGTTCCCACTTTGATGATAATAGACTGAATCTCTGAACCTGTAAGCCAGTGCCAGCTAAATGTTATCCTTATAAGAGTTGCCTTGGTCATGGTGTCTGCTCACAGCAGCAAAACCCTAACTAAGACAGGCTCGTTTCTCGGCTCCATTCTCCCAGGTCTCACTGCCTCTAGAGCAGTACACAGGATGTATCTCAAGTTTTGGCAAGGCATCCTCAGACACTCATCGTCTCTAAGACTTTACCTGCCGCGCATCCACATCAAATGAACTCCCTCAACAGACTCACAAAATGACAGTGGCTATGAAATGGGACAAGAAGACACAGGATTGAGGACTCTGCCGGGGACACAGGTTTGAGGGCTGCGTCTACCTAAGCACCAGGACGTAGGACACGGAGTGACATGACAGACTAGAGGTGCAGGAGCACTGGCCTAGGAGAGGAGAGGTCTGCTCCTCGCTGGAAGAGCAGCTCTGCCTCTGGATTAGGGCGCCCAGGGTCTGCTGCTTCCCGTGTCCATGTCTTAGAGCACTGGACCCTGGGCAGCTGCTGCTTACCTCACACGACCCACCCTGCTCCTGTGGGTGCAGTCTCTGGGGCTTCTGGGACAAATTCATGTCAGCAGGTATGTCTCCTCTCTTGCCTCTTCACTGGCAGGAACTGGAAGCTGGGTGAGTGTCCAGAGGTTCCCAGAAGAGCAGCTAAGCAGAGAGGCCAGCTGTGGTGAGGTAGAAAAATCTCGCAGCCTGGATGATGTGACCTGACTTAGACCTAAAGAGACAGCAGAAAGCCCCAGTGAGGGAATGACCTTGTGTCCTCCTCAGCCGACGTTTGCCCATGAGTTTCTGAGTGCCCAGGATGTCAGAGTAGAGACGTGCTAAAACAGACAATACTCAGAAAAGCCCCGCTCTGGTACTCACCAGGGTGATGGCAAAGAAAACCCAAGCACCATAGACTGGGGTCTGGGGAGATGGCGCAGTGGGTAAAAGAACTTGCTGTACCAGCATGAGGCACTGAGTTCAAATCCCCAGCAATCTGAAAAAGGCAGGGCTTGGCTACAAGCGCCTGTAACTCCAGTGCTGTGGGGGACAAAGAGAGGAGGACCTCTGGGCTCACTGGCTATCTGCCTAGCTCCAGGTTCAGCGGCAGACCCAACCTCAAGGGAATAAGACCGGGAGTGATGGAGCAGAATACTCAATAGCTTACTCCGGCCTCTGCGCAGGCGCATTCACAGACTAGCGCCTATGCCCACGCCCACACACGTATACTACATACAATACACATGCCAAAACCCAAACAACTCCCCTGCCCTGATGTAAACACCAAACACGATAGCTAGGAAGGATTCATTGCAGCTGCTTTATCTTTTGACTAGTGAAAAGATGAGGAATTAACCTAGTTGTTTCCACAGCGAGGGTGCGGGTGCGGACCATGGGCACCTAAGGATCTTCGGTGATATAAATCTCAACGCGCCCTCAGAACCTGCAGAGAGATGCATATAAAAAGGCGTTCAGGCTGCTCCTTTTCCCGAGCTTTGTTAAGCTGTTCACACACAGGCCTGCCCAGCCCCCAACTTTTTGAGACATGGTCTCACTATGTTGCTGCAGCCGGCCTGGGGCTTTCTGTGTAGAGCAGGCTGGCCTCAAACTCACAGAGTTCCACCTGCCTCTGCTTCCTGAGTGCTGGGACTAAAGGTGTGCGCCATGGCACCCAGCTCTCACGAGAGCTCTTTTAACCGAGTCATCAGCTTTAGTATAACCATTTCCCTTTCTGAAATGACAAATAAGGTTATGTGCTGGTCTAGAATGCACCCTAGGAGGAAGAGCAGGTCCAGTCTCGTTCGTTCCCTCCTCTAAACCACACACAGTGCTCGTGATCTCGTGGGGTCCCTGTGTGCCCAGCACCCAGCACCTCTTCTAGTTCCTCCTGCCTTCTGAGAGCAGAGATGTGGCGCCGTGTGGTGTGGTGATGGCCACTCCTGGCTCTCGCTGCCTTTCTCGACATTTTCGTTTACATCCATGCCCACACTGACATCTTGTTTTCTTCTCTCAAATCCCGTGGCTCAATCTCTTCCCTGCCTTGGAACCCCTGCACAGGAACAGCAGGCTCTCCACACAAAGCACTTCTCCCTGTCCACAATGTCCTCATGGTAAACAGCACATATTCACTGACATCCTGGACTTTCAGACTGACCTGAGGACTAATTTGACCGCAGAGTTAAAATGGGTATGCCTGGTTCCACAGAACATTATTACTTTGGCGGCCAAGAAATGTTCACCAGAGATGGTAATTTTACTGGTTTCCAGCGACTCCTCAATAAACTCAATAGCGATGCCCAAAGAACGTCCTCCAATAAGGACACAGGGTCATTCTGCTCAAATGCCAATCACTGGCTCTTACTGTGATCATGTGGTCTCAGCAGAGGCAGCATTGACCCGCCTCATTTGCAAAGGGTGGGGGTGGGGGCATAAAATGAGCCTGGGGATTAGGATTTGCCTTTTAAACGTTTGCTTTGCAGCTCTAGCTCCTTACAGTCGCTTGCATGCTAGGAATGAAATGGTCCTGTCTTACAAGCCTTGCTGCCTGCACAAAGGCCCATCTAGCAGCTCTCGTGCCTGTGCCCACTTCAGAGTGTGCACGTGCAAACCCCCTGGCTTTTGTTTCACGTGTTCTTAGTATTAGCCTCCCTGGCAGACGCCACAGGCTGCCTGGGAATGGCTGACCTTTCCAAACAGAGCCCAAACCACAAATAATCTCATTTTCCATTCGTATCCGCCTTTTCTCGCGGACCACTAGAAAGCAGCGCGATCGCCCTCAGAGACGCTAGCCCCGGGCTTGCGGTAGCGAGCTGCATGGTCTCACTCAGCAACCCTGTTCTCCCAACTCCCACGGGAGTCCCACCCCAGCTCAGCCAGGGCATCCCCCAGCAGCGGCTCAATAGTAGGGCATCCTCCCTGCGCCGCCGCGGCCGCTCACCTCTCACTGCACCGCAGAGAACTCTGCACAGGACACGCAGGGCCCCTGCGGCTTCCGCCCCCGGGCTCTCAGCGTTAGACTCCAAACTCTCCTGCAGTGCGGGCAACAATAACAGAGCCGATCTCCGCGGAGATTTAAGCGGATATGACCACTCCAGACTACTTCCGTTTACTATAAATCTTTTGCCTTTTTTTCCCCCTTTGCCTTTTTTTTTTTTTTTTTCCTTGTGAAGGCTGGAGAAGAGCATGCGCGCTACTCTTTGTGAAGGTACAACTTGCCAACACTTCTCATGGATCTTCGTGTAGTTTCTGTTCCTTTAGGAGCTGTAATGGCCACTCCCACAATACAAAGATACAGAGACTACCGGCACAGTAGGTTAGTTACACATAACCAGGCAAAACCTGTGGACTGTGGCACAGTGAAAGACCAAGGCTGTCTCATTTTCAGGGGATTTTACTTCCTACTTATACGTGTAATATCACTTATTTCTAAGAGACCGATTTGCTGCATATTACTAAAAATAGCATTTTTCTGTGTTTTCTTGGGGACTTAAAAGATTTCTTTCCCCCCCTAAACTAAAAAGCAAATAAATAATAAATTAATAACTAGATGAAAGAAAACGAAAAGAACGCTAGGTAGGTTTGTTGGGATATGGGAATTGAAAATATATGGGATCTTTAAAGGTAAAAGTCTAGAATAAATGTGACGCTGGGGCTTTTCATGGTGGCCAGAGGTGTGTGTGTGTGTTGGGGGGGGGGATCAGTTCTCAATTACAAGTGTTTGTTCTTTTAATTCTTCATTTTTTATTGTGTTTTGCATATATAGAAAATATCCTAGCGGTAGATGAGAAGGAAATAATGATAAATGGGGAGAGACCAGTTAACAGTGAAAGCATCCAGTACAGTAGAGGAAATAAATCAATAGGCCAAAGTGGAATGTTAGAGTAAAATGAAAGCGTGTGTGGAGTACCTCAGGTTAGCATTCTCTCGGTCTGTGTAGACCAGAGTGTGACACTGAACATGGAACAGTCCTCCTGCTCTGCTTTCCGAGGGCTGAGAGGGATACGCTGTCATGCTGGCTTCGCGGATGATCTTGGTCATCTTGAGGACAAAGTATAGTAGTAGTGCTCTTGTGCCCAAAGATGCCGCTCCGGGGGGTCCCAAAGAGCAGCCACAGCCACCCATCACCACATGCCAAATTATATTAAACTACATAAAAGTTGTTATGCAAATATCAATTTCTGATCGTTTGTCTGCTACATCTCGGCATACGATTGATACCCACACCCACTTACGGCAGCCCGGGCACCACCTGGCTCTTCCACGGGCTCTCTCCTACGCTTACCTCCCTAGTCAGTAATCATGGTACAGCGTCCATCTGTCTTGCAGCCTGAGCCACAGCCAGTCCACCGCCGGGAAGATGGAGCACTTCCCCCGTGAGGTGATGAAGCACGAAAGAAGCTGAAAGTGTATGCCTCTCCTCCTTTGTGCTCCATGAAACTGACCTAATAGGCAGCCGAGGAGGTTGCCTGGCCGATACCATAAAACCACCCCGTGCATCAGGAGGCTGAACCACAGATGCCCTGGAGAACGTTAAAGACCAGGTGTGGGGGAACACACCCCTAATCCCAGCACTCGGGAGGCAGAGGCAAGCAGATGTTTGTGAGTTCCAGACCAGCCTGGTTTATACAGTGAGTTCCAGGCCAGCTGGGGCTACACAGTGAGACACTATATAAAAAGAAATAGCAGAAATGTACACAAAACAAACCGTCTAGGAGGGTAAGTACCTGGAAGTAGTCACTACGCTACTGAGGGGACAATACCTTAAACTGGAACTGAGACATTTTAAGCGTGTGGTGGAGAACAGAATTTTCCAGAAAAGACTGGTAGGGAAGTCCATAATAATTCTACGGAATGGAGCTGCGTGTGAGAGAGGAGGTCCCGTGATGGTGGGGCTTCAGATATCATCCAGGTTCCAAAGAGATGAGCTGAGCTGGGAATGACCGCAGAAGAGCATAAGCAATTATTTATTTATTTATAAATAGGGTCTCGTGTGCCCCAGGCTGGCCTCAAGCTTCCTGTGAGGCTTCAGATCAGCTCAAGTTCTGATCCTCCTGCCTGCACCTCCTGAGTGGTTAGATTACAGGAGTATATACTTAATGCACGCAGTTCTGGAGATCAAGCCCCAGGGTTTCTCCCCGAGTAAACGTTCCGCCCCCTGAGCTAAGTCCCAGCGAGGAGCTGAGTGAGTGGTCACACAAGCATTTCAAGTACGAGGCTGAGATGATCGTAGACGTATTCCAAAAGGATTGGCTTTCCTACAGGAATCAAAGCAAGTGAAGATTTGATGGCAGCCAGGTCTGCCTTGCAGAAGGACTGGAGACAATAAACGCAGCCTGGATGGAGGTTACAATAGTAACGCTTTTCTGCTCACCAATGGTTTCTAAACCAGAAAGATGATGCCGTGCTGAGATCTTTACAGTGTCGTGTTCACTTTATAGTGTGCCAAGTGATAAGATTTGGATGTAGTAATACATTTCAATGTCACCGGGGAGAGACGACCTGGCGGGATACCATAAAGCCTGCATACGACACACACTGAACTGATTATGAGGAAAAGGGCACTAAATTATGATCTGACCGTGCTTCGAGGCCAGAGCTCTCGAGTGGAGGTTCAAATGGAGCCGCAAAGTAATTCAGAGATTCTAGGAGTCGCACTGGAACAGAAACAAATGGAATCTGCTTAACAGTATCTGATTTCGCCTGCAATGTCCAAATGGCTATTTCTAGATACTCCGCTTTCGAAAGCCAATGAGTAGCTATTATGTGGAAAAGTTAAAAGATCGAGGACTCTGGGACCAGAGATATGTGTGTGTGTGTGTGTGTGTGTGTGTGTGTGTGTGTGTGTGTGTGAAAGAATCTTGTGGGATAGCCGGGCGTGGTGGCGCACGCCTGTAATCCCAGCACTTGGGAGGCAGAGGCAGGCAGATTTCTGAGTTCGAGGCCAGCCTGGTCTACAGAGTGAGTTCCAGGACAGCCAGGACTACACAGAGAAACCCTGTCTCGAAAAACCAAAAAAAAAAAAAAAAAAAAAAAAAAAATCTTGTGGGACCCTTTTCTCAGGAAGTATTTTCTCAGTTATTATAGAGGAATTATGAGGGGGCTGGGTAGAAAGGGGCTGCTCCTCAAGTAACAGGTAACGGCCTCTGTGAGGAGACTGTGGTGACACGGTCTCCACAGCTGCCAGGCACATTAGGGGTGGGGTGGCTCTGTAAGGCAGCTATTTCAGCTACCCGTGCTTCCGGGTGCCCAATAATCTCTGGTTCGCTAAGATGGACTGTGATGCAGTCATTTCTTTGGTCTGTCATCTCTCCATCTGCTGTGGATGTCAACAGCCTCCCCAGAAGTAATGCAACAGAGGGATAAACTTCAACCCAACAGGAGGCAGATGCGCATGTCACAAACAAGCTAGGTGTTAGGGGACACCGGTCCCCGAGGACTGTCCGCTCCTCTATGGAGGATGAAGGCCATCTCAAAAACCAAGAGCCCAGGACCCGCTGCTTCCTGCGACAGCTGTCTAGTTTTGCAGATTTGAACCTGGGATAGCCTTCACGTACCTCCCGTTATCCATTCTGTTCTTTTGCTGGGGCTTCTGGGAAAATTCCTGTCGGCAGGCATGTCTTTTGTGGCTTCTCCCTTTGGCGTTGCTTGCTGGCAGCTATAATTTCCTCAGAAGTAGCAATCTGGGGACTGTCTGGAGGCTCCCAAGCAGTGGTGGTTGGTAAAAGTCAGCTGTGGTATGACAAGAAATCTGGCAGTTGGTACTGTGTAGGATGAATACACTAAAACTGGAGGCATAAACTTTCTAGTAAATGTTGTGAGTCATGGAAGTTTCTGTTTGAACATCATCTTGAATAATATGACTCAACTTCTAAAAAAAAAAAAGTCTTAGTTTCAGATTTAATGAAAGTCCATATTTGGTGAACTGTAGAACTAGGGTTCAGCCTTGTGGCGTACGAGGGTAGCCAGTCGCCACTCAGATGCTTGGGTTTCCATGACTACTGCACAATATACTGGGAAGCCTCAAGGTCAAAGTGATCATTTCTACAGCTGATGGAGTAACGTTGAGGCCAGGCTCGCAGAATGAGTGGCAAGCTGGGTCAGGAGGGGCAGCACGTGCCAGGCCAGAAGCTCAGTTGCTGCTGTGAATAAACTGTGTGTGGATTCTTAGAACTGTTAAGGGAATAGACTCAGTAGTTTTGTTTATTTATAGATTTGTTTTTTTGTTTGTTTGTCTTGTTTGTAGGCAAGGGAGGTCATAGTTTCCTGATGCAGTAACATGATTAACATGGCATGTTTTTCCCCAGTGTTTTCTGTGGGAATCACAGTGATGGAATTGAGATTGATCTGTCTGGTTCAAGCCTGAGATTTCCTCACGACCAAAATTTCGGTCTTGGGCAGATGCACCGGTCACTTTTTTGTCAATTTGACACAAACTAGAGTCAACTAGGAAGAGGAAACCTCAGTCGAGGATTGGTCTCCATTGGTCTGTGGTCGTGTCCGTGGGGGCATTTTCTTCATTAATAATTGATGTGGGAGGGCCTGGCCTGCTGCGGGTGATGTAACTCCTGGGTCGGTGGTTCTGGGTTGGGTGAGAAAGCAAGCCAATAACCCTCATACTCTGAGTTTCTGTTCCAAGTTGCTTTCCCGAGTTCCTGTTCTGGCTTTCCTCAACGACAGACCGTAACCTGTTAGTCAAATAAGCCATTTCCTCCCAAGCTGACTTTGGTTATGGTGCTTAGCACAGAAATAGAAAGCAGACCTACAGAAATATTCCAAGGCCTCCGTTTCTTTGCATTTAACACGAGGCCTCTCCGTATGGACAGCATCTCGGCGGCTGTGGGAAGTAAGCTTATCTGCACAGATTTCTCGCAGCACTAGCTTTTTCTTCAGGGAACTCAGAACTCACCAGTGCTCAGTTTCACTTTGAAGACCTCAAACTGATTGATCTCTCAGTTCTCGAAGCCTGCTCTCAACAAGCTCCCTTGGACTAGCATCATCCTGAAAGGGCGTGGGCCTCCTAAACCCTCTCTACCTGGTAAAGACTTCCAGTGGACTACAACTCCTATGTCATGGTCACATCCAGCCCAGAAGAAAACGGGTTGGCTCAGAGATGCAAGGACTACTTAACTTGAAGTGCCAATCCCCAATGGCTTAATTCTCACGTGTGGTGCTGTAAGACTCGACCAGTCTTACCTTACCGGACCCCCTGAGTGGACCACAGGGAGATGGAAATTGATGCAAAATGCATGAGGAAATTTTATTTAAAAAAAAAAAAAAAACTAGCATACTAGGGCCGCTCTGCATATGAAGGGCAAGCGAACCCGTGGCTCGGGCTGTGCAGGATTTTACACTCCTCAGGGCTGTCGCCATTAAGCACAATGTCATAGGCAGAGCAGTGTTACATAGAAACTCATTGGTTGTTAGGGGATGGGGTTGGTGGCCAACGGTCAGAGTGTGGCCCTACCCCTAGGTCCCTTCCCCTTGTGGTCTGAGGAATGCAACTCAGGCCCTGACCCTTTTCAAGTTCTTCAGTTAACTCTTTCAGTGTGAGGTACAACTATCTTTCCTTGCAGAAGTAAGAAAACCAGGCAGGGAAGCCCTGGCACAGGAGCTTGGCTCTTAGCTCTGTGAACTCAGACAAGGTGGGTTACAGATATCTTTTTGAGATAGGGCACTGTGTAGTTCGGGTTGGTCTTCACTTGCTATGCAACCAAGGATGACCCTGAATGTCTGATCCTAATGTATCCACATCCCAAGGACTGGGCGGTGGGGTGAGGGGGGAGGTAATAAGCATGCACTGCCTCATCCAGGTTTGCAGAGTTGGGGATCAAAACCCAGGCCTAAGCCGGGCGGTGGTGGCGCACGCCTGTAATCCCAGCACTTGGGAGGCAGAGGCAGGCGGATTTCTGAGTTCGAGGCCAGCCTGGTCTACAGAGTGAGTTCCAGGACAGCCAGGGCTACACAGAGAGAAACCCTGTCTCGAAAAACCAAAAAAAAAAAAAACAAAAAAAAAAACAGGCCTTTGTGAACGCTAGGCAAGCATTCATAGCAAGATACAGAACAAGATATACAAGAATGGATAAAATAATAGTAATAGTAATAAAATCCAAGGGAATGGCTGATTATGGTACTCCAACCCATGGAATACTATGTTGCCATTTAAGGCATATAGTTTAGAAAGAAAAAAATCAACATGGAAACACAATAGTTCTTATTAAGCTATTTTCTATTATGCTTTTGTTTCTCTTGTGCATATCTGCGTGGGTGCTTCTGTGGTGTGGTTCCAGAGGACACCTTTTGGGAGTCAGTTTACAGCTTCTACCACGTAGGTCCTGGGGATAGAACTGAGGTGGTCAGTGTTGGCAGCATGGACCCCATTTGCCATCTTGCCAGCCAGCTCACCATTTATTTATTTATTTATTTATTTATTTATTTATTTATTTATAATTTGTTGATTTGTGTGCAGAAAGGATTTTCTCAGTCCAGCATTTAGGATTTCTTTCTGGGAATTCATCATCATTAAAAAGCATTTGTGTTTTTCCTTACAAAGGCTTTGAGTAATTTGTCTCACATATAATATCTTATATGTTTTAAGTGAACAACACACGTCTAGACATTTTTCTTAAACATACATTCTACAATGTCCAGTGAGGTTTCTCTAAAAAAAAAAAAATGCAGTCTTTTGTGATGGTTTGAATAAGAGTAGCCCCTATATGCTCATGCATTTGAATGCTTGGTACCCAGGTGGTGGACGGTAGGGGTGGTGTTAGGACGCGTAACCTTGTTGGAGGATTTGCCCCTGGGAATGGGCTTTGAAGTATTAAAGCCCTCAGCACTCCCAGCCAGCTTCTGCTTCCACTTTGTGGCTGAGTTGGGAGCGTTCAGGGCCATACCCAGCTCCGTGCTGCCTGCCTTTTGCCTGCCTTTTGCCAGGCCGCTCATGGACTCACCCTCTAAAACTGTAAGCCCCTAATAAACTCTTTATGTTTCCCTGTAAGTCGGCTTGGTTATAGCATGAAGTGGAAACTATTCTTTGGAAAGATAGTTATGCCTAATGATGCCTTGCTGGGGCACACAGGTGAAGGGATGTCTTGTGAAAGCCAAACAGGTGAAAGACTGTTTTCCTGAAGCAGACACAGGTGAAGGGATGTTTGGATATAGCAGATATGTGGAAGGACTCTTTTTTCCTTTATTTATTTAGTCACTCTACATGCCAATTGCATTTTTTTTGTTTTTTGTTTGTTTGTTTGTTTGTTTGTTTGTTTTTTTCGAGACAGGGTTTCTCTGTATAGTCCTGGCTGTCCTGGAACTCACTCTGTAGACCAGGCTGGCCTGGAACTCAGAAATCCGCCTGCCTCTACCTCCCAAGTGCTGGGATTAAAGGCGTGCACCACCACCGCCCAGCCCGCCAATTGCATTTTTTAAGACTTGTTTTTTATCTATATTAGTAGTCTGTGTAAGTGGGTGCAGTATAAGACAAAAAAAAAAGAAAGAAAAGAAAAAGAAAAAGAAAAAGAAAAAGAAAAAGAAAAAGAAAAAGAAAAAGAAAAAGAAAAAGAAAAAGAAAAAAAAAGAAAAAGAAAAAGAAAAAAAAGGAAAAAAAAAAAGGTGGCTGGAAAGACAAACATGGGCACTGGGAACCGAACTCATATTTTTGGTTGTGAGCCTGACCTTTAGCGGCTGAGCCATCTCTCCAGCCTATGAAATGACTGTCAGGGAAGTTGTATAAATGTGTCTCCACAGACATCGGGAGATGAGCACTGAGCTTTGGTTTGGTTTGCTCTGATTCTCTATTCTTTGCTAAAGACACGAACGCATCGGTTCTCCTTACATAGCATTGTTGAGCTTAACTTGTGATAACTCCAACATTGATAGAAACTTGCCCAAGAACTGCTCGAGAGGTTTCTGAGGCAGTTTGAGGCTTCTGCAGCCTTGTTTCAGGCAGGTTGGCGAGCCTGGCAGTTTCTCCAGGATTGAACTGCAGCTGCCTGGTGTCTGCTTGCTGGAAGGACTGGACTGTCGCTGCTGGTTCGGGCCTGGTGTCTGCCTGCCTAGAGGACTGGTCTGCAGCTGCTGAATTGTATTTAGTGTTTGCTACAGGACTGAACTGCTGCCAAAGAAGGTCAAACTCGCCCCCAAAGAACTATTGTTGAACAGGTCCACTTCCCCTATGTCCTAATAATTTTTCTCTTCCACTACCTCTGCAGGGTGGTAAGCTAGAGGAGAGGTTGAACCCTTATTAAAAGTAGGTTGCAAAAAGTGTATGCCTACAATGGTGCCTCATCATGGCAATAAAAAAGCAAAGACCCGCTGAGGTGCGTGCTGGGGGTGGAGGAGATGCAGTCTGGGTCAGGGAGGAAGGAAGCCAAAGTCCAGCAAAGGCCACTGGACCAGCTGCAGAAATGCTTATAATAGACATGAGTGTTTCCCTTGTAATTTCTTAAAAATAAACGTTTGTACATACATATACATTTTAAGCATATTTGTGGTTTCTTTCCTCGATTTTCTTATCATATTATATAACATCAATCAAGATGTCAGTGGCTCTCCTATTTCCATTATGAGACATTAGAAGGATGTCCCTCAAGGAATCCTGCCACCTATTCTAAAATATGTGTTTGCAGTTGGTATGTCAGACGGTTATATCGCATTAGGTTTAATTATGGCATGATTATTGTTTTAATTTGGAAATTAGGCATGGTATAAGGAGAGGTGACTGTGTATCAAGTTGACAAGAGCTGGATTTGTAATGGCTAATCTTGGTTGTCAGTTTGACCGCAACTGGAATTAACTAACTCCCTGAGCAGCTGGGAAATATCTGAAATGGATTTTTCTAGATCACCTAATTTGAGGTAGAAAGACCATCTCGAAGTTCACCTTTTGGTGGCAAGTTGCAGCACGTATTATTCAGGGGCTTCTACCCCACCTTTTATCATTTAGTCCCCAAATAAAACACACAAAACCTTTATATTTATAATAACCCCAAAGCATTAGAGCTGGGCAGATACCAACCCTCTAGGCCATTTCATCTACATCCCTGTCAGTGATCCTGAGATGTCAATTGTTGTGCTGTGCTTGGGCCAGTCACGCGCTCACAATCTACCCTGATTCCACAGCAACCTCTTCCTGCCCGCCCTCCTCTCCTCATGGTCTCGCCTCAGACTCAGAATTTAGCATTACAATTCATAGCAACAGACCAAACCTTAACAGTCACACCTCACATAAAAGGAGATGGAAGAAGAAATCTTTTGCTATTTTGCCTGGTAGCCTTCACTCTTGTCACCAAGGTCATCTATTCTGCTGCTGAGCCTTTACTTTGCTGGTATTACAACCGATAGCTTCTGGACGTCAACATAGACCAGGGACTATCTGAGACACCTAGTCTTGTGGGCTGGACGGCCTCTGGATTCTTGGCCTTTCCATTGGGAAACAGCTGCTGCTGGACTAGCCAGGCATGTAGACCACTCTAATATATCCACTTTTAATACAGAGTCATTCTATCATTTCTGTTTCTCATATTTTCTTCAAGTCTAGGATTTACGTAGAAATAGGCTCGTAGACTGTACATTGATTTCAGGGTAAATCCTTGCCAAGACTGTGTCTGATATGAGGGACTTCCCCATTCAGAGCACACATAATATCTCTCCTCAGTACAAAAGGCAACATTTTTTTTTTAGTTAGGATACATTATTAAATGTTTCCAAGTCTTTTTGCATTGGTAACTGTGGTGGCTTGAATAAAAATGTCCCCCATCAGCTTATATATTTGTATACTTGGTCATTAGGAAATGAAAATACTTGACAAGGATTAGGAGGTGTGGCCTTGTTGGAGTAGGCGTGGCCTTGTTGGAGTAGGTGTGGCCTTGTTAGTGGAGGTCTGTCACTTGGGGGTGGGCTTTGAGGCTTCAGAAACTCAAGCCAGGCCTAGTGGCTCGCGGTTTCTCCCCGCTGCCTGCGGATCCAGGTGTAGAACTCTCAGCTACATCTGCCTATATGCTACCATGCTTTCTGCCATGCTGATGTTGAGCTAAACTTCTAAAACACAAGCCAGCCTCAATTCTTCATAAAAGTTTCTGTTGTCATGGTATCTTTTCCCAGCAATAGGACACTGCCTAAGACAGAAGTTGGTACCAGTGACTGGGGCATTGCTGTGATAGGCCTAATCACATTTTTCATTGGTGGTGGTGGTAGTGGAATATGTAGGCTTAGAAAAGCAGTTAAATACTATAAAAGGAGCCTAATGGGCCAAACTAGTAGAAGCATGGAAGACAGTGGTACTGCGGGTGGGAAAAGTTTCGAATTAATAGTGTTGGCAGAGAAGATTCAAAATAGTCTAGTATTGAGTGTGTTGCTTGGTCATTAATGGCCACACTTACTTCAGAGAGAACCAGGCACTCACATGGCACACATACATACATACAGGGAAATAAAAATAGAAAAGAAAACGAAGTTATTTTGTGTGCTTGACATCTACCCCTTGCCACAATTTGCAAACCTGCTCCCACATTCTGTGGGTTCTCGATATCTTCTAGTGCGAATCTAAATACTTCTTCCCCGCTCCTGTTTGCTTTGTTGGCTTGATGTCTTCCATGGAGAGTAACCCCGGCTGTCTTTGAATCACAGTCCTATTGTTTCATCCTTCTGAGTAGTAGGATCACAGATGGCTGCCATGCCTCTGTGACTGAAGTTTATTTATGATAGAAAGTCATTTTTTTTTCTGATATATTGTTGGACAATGGGATGAGGGAGTGAGGGAGGCTGGGGCTGATGCATTCGCAGGTCCGTGGATGAACTAAGGTTTGTAGAACCGCATGTGAGTGCTTCGGAGAGAAGGCTTAGCAGGCAAATTCATCTCCATCCTCATTTCTGCAGGGAAGTCAGGGCCCTTGGCAGAGGTAGTTCTGGTGGCCATGGTTGAGGCCACTATCAAATTTCCACTTCTTGGTATCTGCTTCCTCTCTTTCAGATGAGCCCCACTCGTGGAGCAAAGCAGGGGTGTGAGAAAGGCAGAGGCTGCCTCCTAGATCCCCAGTGCTGGACGTCGTAAGGTCTAGTATCCAGGCAGGAAGTTTGTGGGTATTGACAGCTCCTCGCCACACTGGAGATGTCAAAAAATGTGCCCATTTGAGGAGTAGAGTCCTCTAGAGAAACAGAACACACACACACACACACACACACACACACACACACACACTGGATTTATTAAAGTAGCTTACAGGTTACAGTCTCTGGCCTTAGTATTCCAACCATGGCTGCCTTCTGATGGAAAGAGAGCAATGTTTGTCCCGTCCTCAAGGCTGGATGTCTTCAGCAATTGCAGGAGGAGCTGAGTGTTCTACATCTCAGCTAGGAGGCTGCTAGGAGAAGACTGGCTTTCAGGGAATTCGGACAAGGATCTTAAAGCCCACAGTGACACAAGGCCACACCTACTCAAACAAGGCCACACCTCCTAATAGTACCACTCACTGGGTCAAGCATATTCAAACCACTCGGTCATCCCTGGACCTGATCTTTCCCTGTTTCCTGACCCTCCCTCACCTATAGTCTCTATGTTTCCCTAGCACTGCCTCCCAGGATGTACTTATAGATACCATCGTGACTCCCTTCTTCCATAGTCTGAGCAACCTGTCTATGGATAGAGACTGAAAAACATGACAGCCTGTGCTGGGGTCCTCTTGATGTCTGTATTCTGAGCCCTTTCATCTTGCATGATCACCCTCGCACAAGCTTGTCCCACCCTCCTGCACAAGAGACTGTGTGCTGTCCCCAATCCTAAATACTCTTTCCCCCTCTTGAGTTTGTCCTCATCCCAACCAACCTCACACTCACCCTGCTCCTCGATCCTTGTGATGCACACGGTGCTGTGCCTAAGAGTGACATCACTGGGTGTGGACCATATTGCTGGCTAATACTGAGTGCCTGCCAGGGAATACCAATTTTGTGGGGGCAGAGATGCCTCAGCGCACGGCACCCCCATTTCTGTCAGTAAGAAATCGTCAATCCAGTGATCATAACTGGCATGAAGAGAATACATGGTTAACTTGGACAAACCAGAGGGTGACTCTGGGGACAGTATGTTAGCGTGAAGGCATAGAGTGATGTTTCAGTACCCTTAAAGTCAGGAGTGAGGAGGTTTGGTGCATTTCCCAGAGGAGACTTTTGGGGTCAGGGGGCAGTGCAGTGCCTCAGGGGCAGAAACTGACTGCTGAGCCCAGTGGGTCATATGGGGATCTATGGTTGGTGCTTCACGTCATCCACAGGAAGAGGTGGTGATTTGGAGAAGATAATGGCAAGATGCTGAAGAGAAGGGCATCAAAGGGAAGCAGGAATGCAGAGTCCCTGCATACTCTCCAGTGGTGTTTGTTCTGTGGATGCCCCCTGATGAGCCCCTGATGGTCCCGCCACGGTCACACACAGCAGACGTCCAGCACACAGTAGTTTCCTCTTGCTGCTCAGCAGAACGTCTGGCGGGTTTCTCAGAGGAAGTGTCCCAGGGGGAGGCAGTACAATGACTCAGGGGCAGAAACTGACTGAGATCAGGTTGCCTGTGGTGAAATCAGTACTTCGTGGGTGGCCATCCTTCTGGAGAGAGGGACTGTTTACCTCTCACCTCTCCGGGTGATGGAGGCCACTGACATGCTGGCCTCCTGTCCTGTCATTCCCCGCCCCCCCCCTTGCTCTTGGAACCCATCTCCCCCTGCTTCTCACATAGGGGGACAATTGTAATCGGACGTGAGGACCACTTGTGTGGTGCAGAATTGTCCCCATTCTGCACGATTCTTTATGTAGTCCCTCAGTACTTGACTGGCAAAACCAAACCAAATCAAACCAAACCAAACCAAACCAAACCAAACCAAACCAAACCAAACCAAACCAAACCAAACCAAACCAAACCAAAACCATAAAATGCTTGTGTTTTATCTCTAACACTGCAGAAACTGGGTGCTGTGTTTGATGTCTGTCGTCATAGCACCTAGGAGGAAGATGTATGATGATCAAGACCTTAAAGCCATCCTTAGCTGTAAAACTAGTTCAAGGTCAGCTTGAACTGAATGCAATCCTGTCCTAAAGAAATCTGCAAACAAGGAGATATAGCCTGTTTTGTTTCCTTCTTTTAAGCGGTGGCTTCACAGCAATGGGACAATAATTGCATTGAAAAATAGTCCAGGAGTGTGGACAGACATCTCTCCAAAGACAGACACACTGTCAATACACACATGACAAAGCACTCAACATCACTAGTCAAATTGAAAGGCAAGTTAGACGGGAGGCTGGAGGCTCAGTCGAAAGAGTGCTTGTCCATCGTGTACCGAGAGAGACCAGCATCCCATAAACCCAGCATGCTTGTAGTCCCAGTATGTAGTGGTACGAGGATCAGAACCTCAGGGTCACAGTGACTACATAGTATGTGCAGAACAGATGGAGAGCCATAAATACAAGCTTAAATACGTAAATAAAATCAGCATCTTTATGTTTGTCCCAGGAAAGCAGACAAAATGGCCGTCATCGTATTAGGTGATGTAAACCAGACTGAGAAGTATGAAATATTTTTTTTGCTGTGTGCATAATCTGAAAAAGACACAAGAACTGAAAGTGGAAGAGAGACAAGTAGGGATATTGGGGGAAGGGGCTGGTGGAGCAGAACTGAGGGGTAAGAGAGAGCAGTCGAGGGGTAAATGTGATCAAATCACGCACTGCGCATGCGTAGAAATGTCAGCGTGACCCCTCAAAACGAGCATACACCAGTAATGACTTACAAGCACAATCAAATACAACCCCACCACCCGTTTCTTTTCTTTTCTTTCTGTTTGTTTAACTTTTTAAGGAACCACCAAATTACTTTCCATAATGCCTACACAAGTTTGTATTCCTACCACCAGAATGTGATGATTTTTTATGCTTTTTGTTTTTTTGTTTTTGTTTTTTTTTTACTGGATATTTCCTTTATTTACATTTCAAATGTTATTCCCTTTTCCCATTTTCCCCTTCCTGGAAACCCCCTATCCCATCCTTCCTCCCCCTGCTTCTATGAGGGTATTCCTCTACCCACCTCACTCCTGCCTCCCCGCCCTCCATTCCACTACACTGGGTTATCTATCAAGCCTCTCTCCTCCCATTGATGCCTGACAAGGCCATCCTCTGCTACATATGCAGCTGGAGCCATGTATACTCCTTGGTTGGTGGCTTAGTCCCTGGGAGCTCGGGGGCATCTGGTTGGTTGATATTGTTGTTCTTCCTATGAGGTTGCAAACCCTTTCAGTTCATTCAGTCCTTTCTCTAACGCCTCCATTGGGTGGGGACCCTGAGCTCAGTCCAATGTTTGGCTGCGAGACACCCCCTACCCTGTATTTGCAAGGCTCTGGCAGGGCCTCTCAGGAGACAGCCATATCAGGCTCCTTTCAGCAAGCATTTCTTGGCATCCACAACAGTGTCAGGGGTCTGGTGACTGTATATGGGATGAATCCCCAGGTGGGACAGTCTCTGGATGGCCTTTCCTTCAGTCTCTGCTCTACACTTTATCTCCATATTTACTCCTGTGAGTATTTTGTTCCACTTCTCAGAAGACCAAAGCACCCACACTTTGGTCTTCCTTCTTCTTGAGCTTCGTGTGGCCTGTGAATTGTATCTTGGATATTCCGAGCTTTTGGGTTAATATCCACTTACCAGTGACCAAGAGTAACTATCGAAAATGGGAAGTGGCAGGTGCTGAAGGGGATAGAGGAACGGGAACTACAGGGCACTTCTGCTGACAGTGGGACAGGATGCAGCTGCTGCAGAAGTTCCGTGGTAGAACCCCGAACAGACACAGGCACAGCGCGCTGATCCAGTGTCTCCACCCCTGACTGCGTCTTCTCAGGGTCTTGGGGAACTTCTGTGGTCCACGGCCACATCCATGTGAGTCACCTCAGCTCACAGCAAGGAGCAACATGGGTCTCCACCACAGAGCAGCTTATGTCCGAGGCACACATAATGCAACCTTACTTGTCCTGTGCCCAATAAGCAGAGACCCGGACTGCATCGTTAAGTGAAGCCAGCAGTGAAGTGGGACAGGAATGGTGTGGGTTCACTCGCAGGAGGTGGCTGGCAGTGGTGGTCACACTTAAGGAAACTAGAAAGTCACTTTTCTTCCCCCCCCCCCCAGCATTGAGGGGGAAATGGACACAAGCCCCAGCTCTCACAAAGAAGCCATCACTTCTTGATAAGCAAAGGAAGATTTAGTTTTCTCCGAGTGAGTCTCACTGGGGATACAAGCCACATTTAAGGACACACCCTACGCCCAGCAGTAGATGGGCAACACAAAATAAAATCAATGGTATTTTTGGAATTTTTTTTGTCTCATAACGTTTTGTCTTAGTTTTTTTTTTTTTTTTTTTTTTTTTTTTTTTTTTTTAAATAACAGGTCTTTTGTTTATGGTTTATAATGAGTTTTTATTGGCTTTATGTAAGTGTGGACGTTTTGTTCTTTTTTATTTCACCCTATTTTATTTTATTTTATTTTTTTAAATGCCTGTTTGTTTTCTAATGAGAGAAAGGAGGCGGTGTGGATTTGGATCAACAGGGAACATCTGGGAGGAGTTAAGGGAAGAAGAACTGTAATCAGAATACATGCTCTTAAAAAACTCAGTAAAAAAGGAAAATACTAGCCGGGCGGTGGTGGCACATGCCTGTAATCCCAGCACTTGGGAGGCAGAGGCAGGTGGATTTCTGAGTTCGAGGCCAGCCTGGTCTACAGAGTGAGTTCCAGGACAGCCAGGGCTACAGAGACACCCTGTCTCAAAAAAAAAAAAAAAAAAAAAAAAAAGGAAAATACTTTATGTGTATGATTTTTTCTGCCTGTATATATGTGTGTGCACATCGGAAGATGGAACTGAAAACCTAGATGGTTATGAGCCACCATGTGGGGTTCTGGGAACAAACCCCAATTTATTAGTATGGGCCCTCTGAGTGGAGATTCTAGGTTTTGTATGTTCCTGTAGTTTAAAAAAAGTGTCAGAAGTTTGTTCAAAGGGTTGGCTGAGCATTTGTTAAAAGATGGCTTACTGCAAAGGAGCTGGAGATGTCCTGTATCCCTTGCTGTAGTGTTGGCATAGGGATTTTAAGGCTTAGGGAAATTGCAAAGCTAAAGTGGGTACATTATATAAAACCTAATCCTCCACAATAGGCAGGCCTTTCACTAATCCTATAGGATGCACAATGGTGAGAAGGGACCCAGTATGTTTGAAGAGCTTGCCCTTTCCCTGTGCCAGATCTTAGGGTTCAATATGCTGCTACTCAAGTTGGATGGATTAAATGCAATCGATGGGTTTAATTGGGCCTAGGGGTAGCAGAGGCCAGTTGGCAGCACCGTAGTTGCCAAAGACCAGGAGATTATAATTATCACAACAGGCAGCACAGACAAAGCAATGTTCACAGTGGCCTAACCCACGATGGTCAGCACAGGCAATGTGAACTTTATAGTAGCATGGCTTGTATGGTCCTTTGATACTAGCTAATCAATCATTGTAGTTCCAAAAATGAAATTGATGATAGTGTACTAAAATTTTGCTTAATACATGGGAAAATTCTCAGATGAAAGAAAGGGTGCATTGGCTCATGGCGAAAGGGCCTCTTTGCCCGTGAATCCTTGTCCAGACTTGAGTCAGTTTGAAGATCCAGAACTCCTTGAATGAAGGGAAGGCCAGTTTTCCTTGAAGAAGGACCTTGATAAAATATCTAAAAGGTTTAAGTTAGCCTTTCCATGGTCCTTCAAAAAAGGGCCTTACTGCAATTTTAAAGTACACTGGAGGAAAGAAACCACACTTTCCAGGGTCTATTGGATAATGGCTCTGAATTGTCACTGATTTCAGGACATCCCAGAAACATCATGACCTTCCAGTTAAAATAAGAGCTATGAAGGTCAGGTGGTTGAGTTTTGGCTAAAGTCCAACCTGTGGTCCAGTGGGTGCCTGAGCTCATCCTGTGGTTATTTCCCCAGTCTCAGAATGTATAACTGAGATAGATAAACTTGGGAGTTGGCAGAATTCTCATATTGGTTCGCTGACCTGTGAAATGAGGGCCGTTAAGGTTGAAAACACTGTTTGGGTATAGATTTGCCTCTGGCAAGGAAATACTGAATTGAAAACCATGTAACATCCATGGAGGAACTGGAGAAATTAGTGCCACCGTCAAGGACACAAAAGGTGCAGAGATGGTGGTTCTCACCACATCTCCCTTTAATTCACTGTGGGTGGTTTGAGTAAACAACGGTCCCTATAGGTCTATAGGGAGTGGCACTGTTAGGAGGTTTAGCTTGTTGGAGTAGGTGCGGCCTTGTTGGAGGATGTGGCATTACTGAGGAGGCAGGCTTTGAGGTCTTCTACGCTCAAGCTAGGCCTACTATGGCAGTCTCCCGCTACCTTAGGATCAAGATGTAGACATCTCAGCTTCTTCTCCAGCACCATGTTTGCCAGCATGCTCCCGTGTTTCCTACCATGATGATGGTGGGCTAAATGTCTGAACTGTAAGCCAGCCCCAATTGCATATTTTCCTTTATAAGAATTGCCATGATCATGGTGTCTCTTCATAACAATAGAAACTCAAACTAAGATACTAACCTGTCTGGCCGGTGCAGAAGACAGATGGATGGTGGAGAAAGACAGCCGGCTATCAAAATTCAACCAGGTAGTGACTCCAATGGGGGCTGCTATGCCATAAGTGGTGTTCTTTCATAAGCAGATGAACACATCTCCTGGTACGTGATGTGCAGCTGTTGCTCTAGGAAGTGCCCCCTTTTCTCAGTACCTGTTCGTAACAACCATCAGAAGCAAATTGCTTTTAGTTGAGATTCCCAGCAGTATGCCTTTACAGTTTTGCCTCTCAAGCCTTGTGTCCTAACTTAGTCAGAAGGGATCTTGATCTTCTGTCTCTTCCACAGAATATCACATTGGTTCACTATATTGATGACATGCTGAGACCAAGTGAGTAGAAGGTAGCAATCACTTTAAACGTTGGCAACATATACGTGCATCCGAGGATGGGAGATACATCTACCCAAAATTTGAAGCTCTTCTACCTCACTGAAATTCTTAGGAGTCTAATGGTGGGGGCATGCGGAGATATTCCTTCTAAGATGAAGAAATAAGCTATTGCATCTGTCTCCTCACACCACCAAGAAAGAAGCACAACACTTAGTGGGCCTACTTAAGTTCTGGAGTCAGCACATTTTCACATGGGTGTGTTACTATGACCCATATACCACGTGACTTGGAAAGCTTCTAGCTTTGTTGGGGCCTGGGACAGGAGAGGGCTATTCACAGGGTCCAGGCTGTTCTACAACTTAGACTGTATGATCCAGCAGTACTTGAGGTGTCAGTGTCAGATAAAGGAATGTTGGCACGCCCTTATATCAAAGCTCTACTATCCTCTACAGAAAACTATTTTCCCTTTGAAAGATAGCTCTTGGCTTGCTATTGACCTTCAGTGAAAACAGTATTTGACAACGGGCCACTACGTTATCATGAAACCTTCCCATCATGAGCTTCTCATCATGATCTAGGTGTTATCTGGTCTGCTAAGTCATAAAGTAGGACATGCACAACAGCGATTATTACCAATGGAAGTGGTATATACATGATTGGGCCTGAGCAGGTCCTGAAGTTACAAAAATGTTATATGAAGAAGTTGCCCAGATACCTATGCTTTTTATTCCCATTGCAACGCCATCTGCTGCCAAGCATGCTCCTGTAGCCTTGTGGGGTGTTACCAATGATAGATTGACTGAGGAAGAGAAGACTAGAACCTGGTTTACTAATGGTTCTGCACACTATGCGGGGCCACCCAGAAGTGAACAGCTACTGCATTACAACCCCTTTCTGGGACAACCCTGAAGGATACTGCTAAAGGAAAATCTTCACAGTGGGCAGAACTTCATGCACTATTCATGGCCATCTGTTATGTTTGGAAGGAGAAATATCCATGTGTACAATTGTTCACTGATTAATAAGATGCAGCCAATGGATTGGCTGGATGGTCAGGAACTTGGAAAAAGCAGGATTGGAAAATTGGTGAGAAAGACATCTGGGGAAGAATTATGGGCGAAAAATATGAAGGTACTTGTGTCCCATGTGTTAATCAAAAGGTGATTTCAGCCCAGGAGGAGTTCAGTAATCAAGTAGCTAGGATAACCTGTCTTTGGACAGTCTCTTTCCCCAGTCGTTCTTTTCATTGCTTAATGGGCCCATGAACAAAAGACCAAGGTGGTTCCAATCATAAAGGCTAATCTGGCTACAGCTGCTGCTGGGTGCCACATCTCCCAACAGCAGAGACCAATGCTGAGTTCCAAATATGGCACTATTCCACTGGGTGACAGGCCAGAGTCCTGCTGGCTGGCTGAATGCATTGGAGCATTTCCTCCATGGAAAGGACAACACGCTGTCCTTACTGGAGTAGATACTCATTCTGGTTATGGATTCTTCTTTCCTGTATGTAATTCTTCTGCCAAAATTGCTGTCCATGGACTTACAAAATGTCTTATCCACTGTCATGATTTTCCACACAGTATTACTTCTGACCAAGGAACTCACTTTACAGCCAGAAAGTGTGACAATGGGCCCACAATCACTAACTCTGCTGGTTCCCAGCACCCTAAAGCATCTGGCCTGATAGTAAGATGGAATGGCCTTTCCATCTTACTGTGGTTACAGTGCCAATTAGGTGGCAACAGCCTGGAGAACTATGATGGGTTCTCTACAATATAGTATAGTCTTTGAATTAGTGTCCACTATATGGTATGATTTCTCTCATAGCAAGGATCCTTGGGTCCAAGAATTAAGAGGTGCAAAAGAGAATAGTTCCACCCATTATCACCCCTAGTGACCCACTAAGAAAAAAATGCTTCTTGATCCCAGGACCATAAATTCTGCTAATCTAAAACTTTTGGTTCCAGAGTGAGGAAAGCTCCTGATAGGTAGTTGCAACAAAAAACACTCTATTGAACTAGAAGCTCAGACTTCCCCCTGGCCACTTTGGACTTCTGGTGCCTCTAAACCAACAGGCTATAAAAGGAATAACAGTGTTAAGAGGGGTGATCAATCCAGATCACCATGGAGAAATTGCATTGTTTCTCCATGTTGGAAGTAAGAAAGATAATGTCTGCAGAGCAGGGGATTCTTTCAGCCCTAAAATTTAAGGTGTCTCTTGGTTCTACCATGTCCTGTGATTAAAGTCAAGGGGAAACTACAATAGTTTAATCCAGGAAGGATAATAAAGGGCATGCACAGACCATCAGGATTGAAGGTATGGGTCACTCCTGTAGGAAGAGAGCCCAAACCTGCTGAGATGTTTGCTGAGGGTAGATGAAATACAGAATGGGTAGTAGAGGAAAGTAGTTAACAAATACCAGCTAATGCCACATGAGCAGTAGTGGAAATGGGAATTACAGTTAACATACGTGTTTCTATCATTTTGCTGAGGATGCATTTGTGCAAATACGTGTATTCTCTTTTCTTGATTTTGTTATAATGTAATGTAACATCAATTAAGAAAATATCAATAGTTATTTAACTTTGAGATACTAAAAGAATGTCCCTCAAGGGACACCTTGACCACCTATTCTAAACTTATAATGTGTTTGCAGTTGTATGAGGAATAGTTATATTATGTTAAGCATAATTATGACCTGGTTAAATATATAATACATTTGCAATTGTACATGGGACAGTTATACCACGTGTAGGTGTTAGTATGACATGCTCTTTGTCATACTAATTTCATTTGGAAATTAATCATGACATAAGGAGATATGATTGTATGTCGAGTTGACACGGGATGGACTTGCGATGGATATTCTTGGCTGTCAACTTAACTACATCTGGAATTAGCTAAAACCAAGATATGGAGTGGAACACCTGTGAGGCACTTTTGAGAAAATCCACTTCTAGTCCAGATATTGAGGTAGGAAGACATGACCTCAATCTGGATTTTGAGGGGGAAAACACTTTTTATACAGATCTTTTGAGTTGGGAAAAACAACCTCTCATCTGAGTCATTTCTTCTGGAAGCCTCTATAAGGGCATGGAAGAAGGCTGCTTTGCTCTTTGCCTGCTTGTTCTTTCCTTGCCAGTAAGTCTATTTCTTCACTGTTAGGTACCAGAGCCTACTTCTCTGCGATGCCACCATTCATTGAATACCAGATGAAACATTCAGCCTCTCAGACTGAACAACTTCTGAGTTCCTGGACCTTCCATTCATAGGCAGCCATTGTTGGATTAGCTGAACCTTAGCATATATGTCATTTTAATACATTTCCTTTCTATCCATCTATGTATCTGTCTATTTATATATGTATCTATCATCTATCTATCTATCTATCTATCTATCTATCTATCTATCTATCATCTATCTCTAGTGCTCTCTATTTTTTTTTTTTTTTGCATAGTCAGGGTATAGGGTACGGGTAATAATGAATTCATATGATCTTCAGTCCAGAGATGAGAGGGCATTTAGAGGATCCAATCCTCCTGAGGGAGAAGTGTCTTATTCTAGCGTTGACCACATTTCTGCAGGGAAATCAGGGCTGATGGCAGAGGTGTTCTGGTGGCTGTGGTAGAGGCAGTGGTTAAAGCCATGCTTCTTGGGGTTTGCCTCATCAGCCTTGGGTGAGTACTGCCCTGAGAGTTTCAAAAATCACTTACTGCTCTTGCAGAGCACCTGGGTTTGAGTCCCGACACCCACACAACCTTTTGTAACAGTTCCTGGACCCCCTTTTTCTGGACCTCTCAGGCACCAGGCACACACATGGTGTGCAGACATATAGTCAGTCAAAACATAAATTTATTGATACATAAGCAAAAGTTTTTTTTTTTCCAAGACAGGGTTTCTCTGTGTAGTCCTGGCTGTCCTGGAACTCACTCTGTAGACCAGGCTGGCCTCGAACTCAGAAATCCGCCTGCCTCTGCCTTCCAAGTGCTGGGATTACAGGCGTGCGCCACCACGCCCGGCGGCAAAAGTTTTAAAATTAAAAGTTAGCATCCTAGGGTAGAATGTGATTTCCGTGGGTAGTCACCTCTTCCCTCTATCACCATCTTAGTGGTATTTCTGACAAACAGACGCTGGGCTTGTTTGTTGTGAACAACGTGACTCTAAAGCACATGGTCACTGAGATGCCGAATCTACGAGCGTGACAGATGTGGCCATACACCTTTACTCACGAATGCCTTGATACCTGTGACACACACTCTCGTGTTGGTGTAGAGATTGATTGGTTCCTGGGCTTGTTTGTTGTTCTTTGCTTTGTCGTCAGAAAATTTGAAATTTAATCTGAGCAATTTTGAAATACGAGGTACAAGTATAGTCACTGCAAGGTGTGGGTGATTTCCAGCACTTCTTTCTGCTCTTAAACAGCCATTTGCAGTTTCACCAATGTACTGACTATAGTCCTTTCTGGGAGCTAGGACTTTTCTGATTGCACATAAATGGCCACAAGGGGGACTGCACATAAATTACCACAACAGAATAACCACCTTTCTATGCCTGTCTTGTGTAATATCCTCGAAATTCATCTGTTCTTGCAAATTCTTCTTCTTCTTCTTCTTCTTCTTCTTCTTCTTCTTCTTCTTCTTCTTCTTCTTCTTCTTCTTCTTCTTCTTTCCTTTTCCTCCTTCTCCTTCTTTTTCCCTTTCCCTCCTCTTCACTTTTTTCTCTCCTCCTACTCTTCTCCTCTCCTTCTTATTCCTCCCTTTCTCTCCATCCATTTATCTTTTCCAGCCCCCCACTGATGGGTATTCAGTTTGGTTCCGTTTCTTGGCTCCAGTGGCACAGTGCAGGGCTCTCCTTGAGGCACTGGCTCCATTCCCTTTAGCTGTCAGGGTGTCTAAGAACAGATCTGCACTGAGGCTCTCCATATGGGTTAGCACAACGGCTCTGTTAAATCATGACCACACAGTAGTGTGGAAAGACTTTCTTTTCCCCACACCCTTGAAACACTCATCTTTTTTTTTAAATTAATTTATTTTTACTTTATGTGTATGGATGCTTTGCCCATGTCCAAGAAGTATTCACAGAAGTCATAAGAAAGCATCAGATCCCCTGGAACTGAAGTTAACATGCTTCTTGAGGGCTGTCAAATAGCTTCTGGAAATTGAACCCACATTGTCTGGAAGAGCAGTTAGTGTTCTTAACCACTGAGTCACCTCTCCAGCTCATCTTTCTGGTAAAAGCTGTCACAACAGTGGGGAGGTGCCACAGCACAGTAGTGTTGATTAGAGCCAGTAAAGCTGGCCTTTTTTTTTAAAAAATCTACTCCTGCCCATATATAGCTACTTCTAAGTACTATAGCTATAGAAGCCATTTGATAATGCATTTAATGCATTTTACTTTTAGCTAGGTCATTTTTTATGTTCCTTTTGTAATATATATATATATATATATATATATATATATATATGTGTGTGTGTGTGTGTGTGTGTGTGTGTATGTATATATATATACATATATATATACACATATATATATATATTGCATGTATATATTTATCAAGAGTAAAACTTGTTTCTTTTAAGATTTTATTTTGGTGTGTGTGTCTGTGTGTGTGTGTCTGTGTGTGTGTGTCTGTGTGTGTGTGTGTGCCACATGAGTGCTTGTGCTCACAGGTCATAAGAAGGTTTCTGATCTCCTGGGGCTGGAGGTACAAGGGGTTGGGAGCTGTCTGACATGGACTCTGGGAGCTGGACTCAGGGTTTTTTGCAAGAGTAGCGAGTGCTCTTAACCGCTGAGTCAACTCTCTGGCACCCAAGATTTGTTGTGAATGTAGGACTTCAAATATGTTAGGTAAGTGTGGGAAGTGCCCTTTGACACCTCCAGGCCTCTGTAACTTTTATTTTGAGATACAGTCTCACTGAATTGGCCAGTTTGACCTTGAGGATACTCCACAGTCCGGGCTAGCCTGGGATGTGTGATTCTCCTGCTCCAGTTGGTGAACTTGCTGGGATTAAAATGCAATCCTGTTTATCTATTTATTTCTTGTTTCCTGCGGTGTTTATGATGCCCCCAAATGCATTATGTCTCAGGCCAGTGTCACAGGAGCCGGTGGTGTTTCACCAGCACTTTTCACAGCCTTAGGTCCTGCATTTAGGTTTTCATCTGCTTTGAGCCGTTTTGGTATGTGGTGTTGGTTCACGGACAGGAGCTATTCTGAAGAAGGGCAGGGCTGGAAAGAGGAAGTTTAGGAGACGGATGAGGCAGAACATAGGAACTGAAATGTCTGATTGCAACACTGAGGAGAAGTAGCTGTGGGTCGGAGCTTCTGCTCTCTTTTGTCCCCATTACTTAACTTATTTATTCACATTACATCTCAGTTGCTGCTCCCCCACCTCCCAGTTCACCTCTCACACAGTCCTTCATCCCACCCCTTCTCTTCTGAGAGGGTGGAGCCCCCTATATCCCTCCCACCCTGGTACATCAAGTCTCTGCAGGGCCAGGTGCATCCTCTCCCACTGAGACCAGACAAGGCAGCCCAGTTAGTGGAACAAGATCCACAGTCAAGTGACAGATTTAGGGACAGCACCTGCTCCAGTTGTCGGGGGACTCACATGAAGACCGAGCTGAGCATCTGCTACCCGCTACAAATGTGTCAGGGGTGGGGTAAGGTCCAGCCCATGCATGCTTTTTGGATGGTGATTCAGCCTCCAAGAGTCACTCCCAAAGGTCCAGGTCAGTTGACGCTGTTGGTCTTCCTCTGGAGTTTCTATCCTCTCCGGGTCCCTCAATCTCTGCTTTTTTATTTCTCTGAGAACTACCTGACAGTTCTGTCCCCATGAACCTCAGATGGCACCTGGCACAGTCACATACAGTGCTCGTCAGAAGCAGACATCTCTATCTCATGGCTCAGAGACACGGAACTCTGAAGTCAGGTCCCCTGGGTGCTTCCCTGAGTCTATGACATGACTGTTCCTCTATAGAGTGGAAGAGCCCCTCTCTGTCCCACTCTGCCTTTGTGGTCATGAGGCCTCACTTAGTGTGCATCTAGCTCCCTCCACTTCTCCTTAAGACACTTGCAATTATGCCAGCTGGAGAGTGCAGGCTGTCACATTGCACAAGGTTCTTAGTCACATCTGCTTCTGCTAAGACTTTTTATAGAAGGGAAAAGTAACATTTACAGGTCCCAGGAAGCCAGGCTTGGGTTCTCCTGGGTTCTGTACAGCCAGCTGAGCTGCCCTGCATCCATCTGTTCCTGGTGCATCTAGTATTCATCTGCCCCAGGGGCATCTCTTTATTCCATCTGCCCCAGGGGCATCTCTGTATCCATTTGCTCCAGGAGCGTCCCTGGGTCCATCTCTTTGAGCACCTCTCTATCCATGTGCCCCAAGGGGCATCCCTGTATCATCTGCCCCTGGGGCATTCCGGCATACTCCAGATTGGGCCCATTGACTATTTTTATTCTGCTTTTTGTCCCTTACACACTAGTGGCTCCTCATGTGATACACACTTGGGCCCAACAGTCTGCTGTTCAGAAAGGGACTGTAAAAGGGTGAAAAGTGACTCACAGGAGAAGATATCTAAGAATCCGTATCTGTAGCCACAGTATACGAATGATTCTTAAACAGCGCACAGCCAGCCAGACGTCATTCCAGTTTTAATTTAAAAAATGTAGCTGTTCTACATCAAGGAAACAACTACAAATAATAACATGTGAAAGTTAAAGGAAAGAAAACATAAAATCCAAATGAAGCCATCTGAAGGAGCTGGTGCTGTCCACAGGCTGTCTGTGTTTGGCCCCTGAGTTTCTACAGTGACGTTCTTCAACACATCTGTTTCATGGGATGCTGTTGAAGGCATTACCACAACATTAATGTGTAGAGGTCGGAGAACAACTTGCAGGAGGAAGCTCTCCACGACCAGCATGTGGGGTCTTCAGATCGAACTTGTGTCCTTGAGTTAAGGGGCAGCGCCTTTTCCTGCTGAGCCATCTTGCCTCTTCAACAGCTCCTTACGTGTCTGTAATATAGTGTAATCATATTATCTCGCGATATTTAACTCTATTATCCACCCACTCCTTTCTCCCCGTTCCCTCTGAATCTCAAAGTGCTCCCTGCCCACTATTTGTTATAAGCGACTGCTCTCTGAGCCTACAGACGTCCATCTAGTGGAGTTCAGCTGTACTCCTGTAAGACTCTGAAGAGCCGTAACTTAGCCGTAACTTACCCGAGACCCCTGAGTGAATGTGGAGACAGGAATCGACGCAAAATGCAAGAGGGATTTTATTTAATATCCAGCATTCTGGGGTCGCCCTGCACATGGAGAGAAAAAATGACAACATGCAGTGGGCTGTGAGGGCCTTTATACAGTCCTCAGGGCAGCCGCCATTAGGCACAATGTGATTGGCAGAACAGTGTTACCCTTTAAACTAATTGGTTGTTAGGGGATGAGCTAGGTGGTCAAAGGACTCTGGGCCTTCCCTATCCTCAGGGACCACCCTGTGGTCTTAGGAATGTATTTAGTCTCACCCTTCTGGGAGAAGCAAGGGTTCCAGGACCTTTCCAAAGCTCCTGAGTTAACCCTTTCACTCCCTAGAGAAAGATCACTGGGCCTGGGCCTAACAGAAGGGTAGAATAGGTTTCTATCACCTAGCAACACTGCATGTGTTCTGGGGGAGGGGCTGAATTATATGGAGTCTGGGGGAGATCAGAGAAAGAGCTTCACCTACAGCTATGGGGAAGTCCTCACTGGTGTGTTAGTTATATAAGGCAACTTGAAGAACAAGCCGACAGGGAAATGACTTCTGTGTTTTATAATCCAAGACAGCTCTAGCTCAGTGTCATACATATCAAAGATGGCTGCACGGGTATCTACAGAGATTAGTGATGGTCATAGAGGTTAGAAACCACAGACCTGTGGCCACACCAAGTCACTTCAAAAATCGAATGAATCGTCAGTGCCTGACTGGTCTTAAAGGTGAAATAAATTTCCAGAAGACTCACGATTACTCCTACTCCTAAGAGGATGACAAACCTGTGAGATCCAAGCAGAGACGACCAAGCCAGCTCAGTCGACAGGTTCTCCTGCGCAGGAGCAAAGAGACAATTAGACAACATCATAGCATGACCTCAGCTGGTTCTGAGGCTGAGGCAAATTTATTTTTTTTCCCAGTCTGCTTTTATACCACTTTAAGTACATGCAAAATGGTAGTATCAGTTTTGGGTCAAGGAACAAGCAAGGCAATAAATGAAATATTTAAACACCTTTCTAGGGGCTAGTCAAGATTACCAAGACAACAGGAATGCCACACAAGCCTCCACTGGGGCTGCTCTGAGCTTTGCATTAACTCAAATGTAAATGTTCTTTGTCTGGGCCTATTTCCTGAGGCCTGGCCCAAGGTCAGAGCCCTGCCTTGAGATTACTTCTTTTGTCCTGGTCTGGATGTCAAATTCCTGACAAATGTCTAGAAGCAAGCAAGGGGCCCAAAAAGCTCTCTACACAGAGATGAACATTGTTTGCTCCAATCTGGAGCTAGGGGAAGGTCCCAAATGGAGAAGGGTTTTGAAAGGATAAGGTTATAAGCTAGGAATCCCCTGTGCCTGGGCACGTGGGAGGCACCTGGATCTCCAACTCCTGTGGGGGAGGGTGGGCGCGACACTGCGTGGCGGCCACGTAAGCGGATATGATTTAACTAGTTCTTCAGGTCTCTGTGAGAGGCTGATAGGTTATCAGAGAGCTCAGGTTCAGATGGTTTGAACTGATTGACTTAGAAGCTTGTGGTAGGCGGGTTCTGTTATAAGTCTATAAAAGGCCAAGGCAAGCCACCCCTCGCGGGTTTTATTTCTTTACCCTGCGCGGGGAGGATGTAACCCCCCAGAGCTCTGGAAATTAAAATCCTCTTGCGAAATTGCATCAGGTCTGTCTCTCGTGAGTGTTTTGGGGTGCAGGTTTCCGAGGCATGGGTTGCAGAAGTACCCCATATTTCTTTCGGGTCTTACAGTTTGAAGACCATAGACACTGAGACCTGAGGAATAAAATCACAAAGACAAGTCTACAGACATCACTCTGGGCTCCTCATCACTCAGAGCCAGGGAAATGAGGTGGAAGAAGCAAGAAAGCTTCAAGGGAGGGTCTGGGTATCAGGCTCGGATGCTGCAGGTTCAGGAAGTGTGTGTGTGTGTGTGTGTGAGAGAGAGAGAGGGGGGGGAGGATGACTCTTGGATTCAATTGAGTGCATCAAGTGGGTCTAAGAGCAAGGAGGGAAGACATCTCTGGTGAGTCATGGAAGTGTAAGGGAGAGGGTGTGTGGGTGTGTGTTTGTGTGTGTGTGTGTGTGTGTGCACTCCAAAGCATGGTAGTTGCTAAGAACACTTTAGGGAAACTTTGCAGTTAATTAGAGTTAGAAAATAGGCCAGTATCAGGAGGTGGCCATATTCTGTAATCACTGACCACATCCAGTAACATTAGGCTGGCCCATGCACCTGTCTGTGAAGGGTATCTCATGCCCACTGCAAATGGCACTGTCATGACCTCACGTCTTATGCTAGTGGCACTGCCATGTCATCTCTACCACATGGAAACCTGCAAGAAGAACTCGTGGGATAAAATGGCATTCTATCTCTTTCTAGCTCACTTGAATGTCCCTCTTTATTTAGCAGTCTATCTTTATCCTTCTAGCACCTGACCCATCTTTGCCTTGCTGCCTTCCTGCAGATCCAGGGCCCTGCACACACCCGTCTTTTAAAGAGATCTGCTGGAGGGGGAGGGGTCACGAGCAGCCTATGGATGGCCTTGTGAAGGACCCACCACTCCTCAGGGCTTAATTTCCCTGTGTATAGAACAGGCCAAGTAGCATTTTTCTACCTAGTTCTTGTGACTTTTGTTTCATAGATCTTCCAGAAAGCAAATAAATGCTATCCATATTGAATAGTGGTCTAAGTGATGCTCTGTTGGCTTGTTTTTTTTTTTTTATGTCAACTTTACACAAACAGAAGTCATCAGAGAGAAGGAAGTCTCAAATGAGAAAATGCCTCCATAAAACAGTGCTGTAGGCAAGTTTTAGGGCATTTTCTTGATTAGTGATGGCTAGGGAGGCCCAGCCCATTGTGAGCAGTGTCACTACTGGCTTGGTGCTTATGGGTTCTGTAAGAAAACAGGATGGACAGTCCATAAGGAGCAAGCTGGTAAGCAGCACCAAGGCCTGTGCATCAACTCCTGCCTCCAGGATTTTGCTCTGTTTGAGTTTCTGTCTTGACTTCCTTCAAGGATGAACAGAAATTAGGAAGTGTAACCCAAATAAACCCTTTCCTCCCCAGCTTGCTTTGGTCATCATGTTTCATCACAGTAATAGTAACTCTAACTAAGACAGATGATGTCAGAAACTGTTCACTGATGAGTGAATTCAATTACTAGATGCCTTTCTCCATGGCCCACTGTGACTCTCCTTTTTCCTCTACACGTGAAAGACCCTCAAGGTGAGGATCCCCCCACACCTTGACTCAGGAAAGGCAACACCCCAAATCACTCATGAGAAACTGTCTTGATGCAAACAGCAAGAGGACTTTTATTCCAAGTGCACTGGGGTCCACAGTCATATGCCATGCAGGGGTAAGGGACTGTGGTCCCCGAGTGCAGAACCAGGACAGCTTTTATAAGGTTACAACAAAGCCCAAGCATCGTAAACCAATCATTCCTTAGCATCAAGATACCCCATGGTGTAGGCCAATAGATTTGTACCACTCCATAGTTTCTAGGCCAGTCATTTCAAATCATCCAAGCCCGAGCTCCATGGACCAATCAGTTTCCTATAGTCTCGGAGGTCCACATTTGTGTGGGCTCCTGGGTGTGGGTGGGGTGACAGATTGTAGTTAAAATAGGTCACAAGGGCTTTCCCTCTATGGCGCAAGCAGTTTACAAAAGCTAGATAAGTGATTAGTCAGCTCATTTCCTGTTATCTTACTAGGCCAGGATCACGTACTTAAGGGCCTATCTTACACCCTTTCACCTAGTTCCCTATAGAGAATAGGCTCAAGAAATGTGACCTTTTACCTATTTACTGGCAGAAAGCAGGGTTTGGAATTTGAGGCATTTAGGGCTTCTTAGGAGTGAGATAGCATTCCCAAACTTCTGACTTCTTGGGGTCCTTGGAGAGTCAGGCACTGGGGAGTTGGCTGTATTTCTCATTCTTTCATATGCAGGGCCGACAGAAGGATTCTAAGCTACACACCTCTGCTGAGCCCTCATGCTCTTCAGAGAGGCCTCTGCTTCAGAGACAGATCAGACCCCCTGAAGAGACGGCAGGAGCATCACTCTCACCTGAACACCTTTGTTCTCTAGGAATGCCCACGCTCAGAGATTTCACTTCCCCACAGGCAAAGGTTACAGACTGCTGTATGTAAAGATCTCACTAGGTGGAAACTATTCAACCTTGAAGTCAAAGACAAAGGGTCAAGCGTGTACCCTTTCATTTTTCTAACAGTGTGACATCAGGAAAGACATTGTCCCCTTCTGCTGTCTTGTTTTCCTCCTCTGTACAAAGAATGTCAAGATTCCTAGTATCAATGCTTCAATGCAAGTCAATGAGGACTCTGTAGGAATCCTGATGAAGGGAGAGGGTGGGTATGCTGATTCTTCCTGCTTGGAGAACTTGGTCCAACGGCTCAGTGTGATCTCCATATGTATGGTACCACCACCCCACCCCCGCCTGAGCCTCACTCCCTGCTTGAGACCCTATAGAAAACCCCTTCCTGTCCTGACTTGCATCCAGCATCCTCCCCCTGAGAGCTGACCACAGAGGAAATACCTCTCCCAACCTGCATCCCAAAACAATAATTGAAAACCTTTCCAACTTTGCCAACTAGGTAGGAAATCAAAAGCTTGTCTGCTTTTTTTTTTTTTTTTTTAAATCAAGGTCCAGATAGTGAATGCAGCGGGCTTTGAAACCCTCATGGTCTGTGCTGCAGCTATTGTTGAGGTAGCTGGCCAAGTGACGGAAGGGTGACAGACTGAACTGGTGACTAAGGAGAGAATGAACAGGTGATGAGGGGTGACAGGAACAGGTGACTGATAAGAGACAAGATGAACAGGTGATGAGGGGTAACAAAATAAAACAAGTCCCAGTCTGATGACTAGGCTAGTTTATGGTGAACTGTGACCCTGTTTCCTTGTCACTTGGTCCTCAGGTATGCTTACAGAGTCTGTCACAGCCCAGCACCTCCTTAGGGGACCATGGAAGGAGGATAGCATATGTGACTTGGCAACCTGTAGGTGTAGACTTAGGCCTGGTTCTTCCTGCACAGGTTGGCAGATGCTTTCTCTGTTGACCCAACCTTTCCCTTCCTGTTCTTCTTCTGTCTTGACCACAATCTCATCTCATAGATATTCTTAGCTCTCTGTGGACTGTGCCCTGTGTGACCTAGGGCAGACTGTGTGGACAACTTCCTTGTGGGAACACATAGCATGCTCTGATGCCAGGGGCCAGTTTACTCAGGCTGCAGCCACCTGCAACCACACAAAAGCAGAGTAAATCACATGTTTGTTTTCTCAATTGAGAGACTGAAAGCCCCAGATCAGGGTATGCACAGGGCAGTTTCCTTCTGTGTCCTGTCCTGTGTCCTCCCATGGTTCACTGGGCATGTGACCCTTTCAATAAGGACACAGGTGTTTTATATCAGAGCCATGCCAATAACATCATTTAACTGAAGAATATCTTTTCTAATATCTTGTTCCAGATATACTCACATTCTGACAAGTTGGAGGCTGAAGCTTCTGCACCTGAACTTGAACATGATCTGAAAGACACCCCCCCCCAATTGGGGAGACCCTCGCTCTAGTCTCAGGATAAGGCGACACCCCAGAAATTCACAAGAGACCTTCTTGCTGCAATCACATGAGGTTTATTTAGGGGAGACCAGTGCACTGGGGCCGAGCTCATAACCCACGCAGGGGCAGAGGAGTTCGACCCCGAGCAACTGAAGTCAGGAGTTTTTAAGGGGGAAAATCATAAGGCAGGGGGCGGAGGACAAAAAATCATGAGGTAAGAGGTGGAGGGTAAAGAAAGTCACAAGGCGAGATGGGTGGGTCACAAGGCAAGGGGTGGAGAAGAGGAAGTCGGGCAACAGTTTATGCCTCAAGGAAGGTTTAGATTTTATCTCGAACAGCTACCCTGGGGACAATGTATAGTTGAACATTAAGCAGAGTACTGGGTGGGTCAAGGATGGGTTCCTGGAACAGGGTGTGTTACTTTTCTCAAGCCAAAATCAGAAAGATGAGTTACTTTGTGCTGAACTGAAAGCAGAAAAAATTTACTCTGTGCTAAGCTTGGTTGCTAAGGGTCTAAAAACATTGAGTTAGGGTTTCTCAGATCCAGTGCATCCAGTGAAGCTCCAGGACGGCACACATCTGACTGTGCACAGAGAGGTCTTCCCGCTTCCCCGAACAGGACTCCAGGCAGTAGGGAACCCAGTCGACACCAGCAGTGTCTGTACCTGGACCTTCTTCTTGTGAGGCCTCAGAGGGAAAAGGGGACCCTCTTCTTTCTCCCTGTATGCTAGAGAACCCCCAATCTGTCCCCAGAATCTGGCCCAGATGGAGCATTTCCCTCCCTGGAGCTGTTGCTGGCAATTCATAGGCACTACACATGGGTTTTCTGATTCAAACATGGGAGGCTCACAAAGAAGGGCTAGTTAGGCTCCTCCCCTGTGCTCTCCGATACTCAGTGAAGATATTCATGAGCGACCTGCAGATTTCTCCCTTTTCATCTGTACCAATATGTTTCCCCTCCAGTGGCTGAACATTTGGGAATAATTTTTAAGTACTGCCTGTGCTTAGAGTAGGTCAAGTGGCAATCATGGATGCTGTCAACAGTGCTTCTGTTCTCACAAGCACTCAGCCTCTTGTTTTAAAACGACCATGCTCAGGCAGTCCATTGTCACAAAGAATGAACTCTCGAAAGGACGTGTACCTGTCACTTGGCAGAAGTCACCCTCGGGGTTGTGTGTGCCTTGCCTTTGGCATATTTGTGACATGCTCCTCGTGACAATGTCACATGGAATACAGCCCTGAAATCTCTTTTTTGTCATTTCTTTTGACTGCCAACCCCTCAGCCCTTAGCTATTGCCAAAAGAACAGCTCTTACACTGCCTTGCCCCCTGCTCTGGCATTGACTTTTGGTCCTTTCTGGACAGAGTATCCTTGGCAGGATAGCCAGTGGGGAGGTATGCCCTTAAGTCTGTGTACTGAAATTCCAGGATGCAGTGTCTGGGTCTCTATGTGCTGCTTGCTCTGTTTGCTTTCTTTCAGTGTGGCAATGACTACCAATTACAAGAGCGTGACAATGAGAACCAAGTCATGAGGTTCTTGAGAGGAATGTACATGCTAGGTCACATAAGGTCATAGAGCACAACACCAGAGTTTGTAAGCAGTCTGAACATGTGTGGAGACAGTGGACTACAGCCTTGAGTGTTGAATGTAGAAGGGATGGGTAGGCTGGGGTGGGAAGGCACAGCAGGTTAGAGCAGCCACTCTGAATGATTGAAGTTGCCTCTGGGTCTTAGGCTGTTTCTACTTAATTGCTATCTGGACCTAGGATTGTAATGTAGCATTTTAGAGGCCCTGTAGGTCAGAGCTTCCTGAAGGATGTAGTTTGGTTGTATGTCGACTTGGGTGATTATATGGGAAAGGTGCATATACAGGTGTGTTCTTCACTGTCCCAAGAAAATGTTTCTTCCTAAGAGAAGCAACATTCCCCGACATCATCAAGAGTCTGGATGGGATCATGACTGACACAGGCAGCACATAGCCCAACAGGCTCATTCTGTAGCTGAGATTCCATCTTTCTGATGGGACCCTTCCCCACAGTTCCAACAAGACTTGACCCATTTGCACTCCTCCTTCATTCTCTTTGCTTCTGTAGCATAACCCCAAGGACTATCTGTGTTGCTCTGAGTATAGCTTGTCTTCTCAATACCCATGAGGCTAAGGCACGAGGACTGAAAGATCTAGGCAAGCCTGAGCTACACAGTGAGATCCTGTCTCTAAGAACAAAACCAAGATGGAACTGATTGGCACTAGCAGGTCTGGGAGCTTCAAGACAAGAAATCTCTCCTGATTGGTGAAAAGGAGAGAGAAGGAAAGTCAAGGAGGTGGACAGTATGGTATGTTTGAGAATTCTTGCAGTAAATCAGAGTTGAAAAGCAGTCCAGCAGCAGGAAATGGTTGAGTCTGCAATTACCCATTATCTCCAGCAGCATTGATGCTGTATGTCCAGGATGCCTTGTTTTCTGTGATGGTCACTTCATACCTTGTGCTAACAGTTCTCCCATGGTGTCCCCACCACACGGATATCCACAAGGAGAGGACAGGATCTGATGAAACCTCTGCCCCCTTAGCTTGGTAGCACAGTCGCCAGTGCTGTGGAGACTTAGTCATCTCTCTTCATTACGCTGAAACCCAAGCCAAGAGGCCCATCTGGAGTGGGAATGTATTGTTTTGTTGGAGACTCAGTTATGTCATGTGATGTGTTACTGAACGCTGTCTTATGAGAGAATGTTTTGCTGAGAACAGACGTGTGGTGCTTTTCTGGAAGCTCTCTGGTGAAAGGGCATCTGATGTTTTGCTGGAGCAGACACTTGAGAGTATGTATGCTGCTTGGAAAGAATGTAAGTATAACACAACAGACAGTAGATAATGCTCTTGCATTGGTTCACCTTGCTGGTCTTCTCTGATTTTCATTTCTCTGACTTTGTGGAGAGAAGTGTGCTTGGGGAATGGTCCTGCTGATTTGTGTTTGGTGTTTTGCTAGTGGACTAGATTGCAGATAATGAAGATTGGAATTGCCCCAGCGAATTCTTCTATTTCTAAACAGGTTCACATCCCCCTTGTCCTATTAACCATCTTCCCCCCCACACTACCTTTGGTTAGTGGGCTATAAGGGAGGTTGAAACATTTAAGACCCTTTATTAAAGTGGGTTTTGAAAAATAACTAAGCCTACACCCATCTCTGCATTTTTTTTTCTGTATGCTAAGTGCTGTGTTCGCTTGTTTTCTATTTCTGTAATAAACATCATGACCAAAATCAACTTGAGGAAGAACAGGTTTATTTCAGCTAATAGTTATAACCACCATTGATGAAATCTAGGGCAGAAACTCAAGGTAAGAACCTAGAGACAAGAACTGAGACAGAGCCCATGGAGAAATATGGCTTTCTCATACTGCATTTTTATACAGCGCAGGACCACCTGCCCAGGGGTGACACCACTGACAGTGGCATGACCCTCATACATCAATCATCATGAAGAAAACGCCCCCACAGACTTGTGCACAGGCCAATCCAATGGAAGCTTTATCTCAGCTGAGGTTCCCTCTTCCCAGATGACCCTAGTGACAAGTGTCCAGGACACAAGGTCTCTTGGGGAGCTTTTGGGTAGAGCTGATGATCAGTAGATGAGTAACTTTATGAACAATCTATCTTTCATGAGACTTAAGTCTATTAAATGGGTAAAATGATAGCACTTTCCTGGTAGGTCTGGGTATGTTTAGGAGATCTGGCAATTAGCAAGTAAACGCTACAAGTCTTGGATGAGCAGTGAAGCAATGTCTTCAGAAGACCCCATGGAAGAATGAATGAGCATTCATTATTATTATAATGAATCCACATCGTGGACCCTCTCTGCCTCACTGAGTCTCCTCCCTGTGCCCTGCTGTGACTACGCTTTTTCCTCTCCACACAGGCTCAACAGCGGAATTCCAATAGGTACAGATATACCGAGAACCCACGTTCCACACAAGAACCCCTTACCCTGGGTCATGTAGAACATGACCTACACTATGCCTTCTTCAGGTTTCACAGGGTGAGGCCTCAAGAGGACCCTTTCCCTCAGTACTCAGAGATCTCAACCCACTGAGGAGCCTTCAGGAGCATCCGGAAAACCGTATCTTCTATGTAACCACAAGGGCAACTCCCAGAGTCTTCCCATTCCTGCTGGGTGTGAGTCTCCCACTATGATGAGTTATCGACTTTACAGTAAGAGACCTGGGGCCAGGACTACATTCCTTCATTTACTAACAGTTTGACATCACCAGAGATACTGTCCCCTCTGTCTTAATTTTCTTTCTTTCTTTCTTTCTTTCTTTCTTTCTTTCTTTCTTTCTTTTTTTTTTTTTTGGTTTTTCGAGACAGGGTTTCTCTGTGTAGTACTGGCTGTCCTGGAACTCACTCTGTAGACCAGGCTGGCCTCGAACTCAGAAATCCGCCTGCCTCTGCCTCCCAAGTGCTGGGATTAAAGGCGTGCGCCACCACCGCCCGGCTACTGTCTTAATTTTCTAATCAGGATACTGATTCTTTATCCTGTTCCCCTCAAGCACCCTCCCTCCTCGTGCTCATTCTCTTCCTCTTTCTCTTCTTCCTCTTTCTCCTCATCCTCCTTCTTCCCCCCTCTCTCTTTCCTCCCCCCTCCCTCCCTCTCTCTCATTTTACCCTCTTGCAGCCTACTTTTTCCTACCCGTCTTCCTTCCCTCAGTTATGTTTTGCTACTTTTAAAATCGTGTATTAATATTTCTACAATATTCTAAAGCTCAGACTTGATGACAGTCAAGCTACTCTCCAAATACCCAGCCCCACAGATTCATGTAAAAGGTTTTCACCACCATGGCTTTCTAGGTGAAAAGTCTATTTTGTAATGGGTCAGGTTATAAATATTCCATGCTCTGCTCCATATGTATGCTGTGGCAAATGCCCAACTCTCCTACTTAAATCTAATAGGAGCTGGGGGCCTTCTGCCAGTGAGCACATGTGGTTGTGTCCAGTAGAACGTTAGTAACAAACAGGCACCCGTGGGTGCCAGGCCATCAAGCTATGCTCTAGATTGTTCTTATATGGCTTCTCCTCCTCCACAGCTGTGTCCTAAGCCTTCGATCCTGAGCCATTATGTCCATGTCTGTTATAAGGCATCCCTTCCTATCCCTGTCTGTGTGTTCATGCCCCTTGTCTTTGATGGCCCATGGCTCCCCCCCCATGCTGAAACCTTATACTCTTTGGAATTGAGTTCAAAGAGTCGGGAGAAGGAGCTTATGATCTTCCACATGAACAACAAATAGGTAGTAAAAAACAAACAAAAAAGTTGCGTATAAGCGACCAAAATTCCCATAATAATCCCACCAAATGTGGATTAAAGCACTATGCCAGCATCGGTGATGGACTCATTGGAAGTTCCATTTGATCCTAAGGAATCAAATGGAAGCTCCCAGGAAAGGCATCTGTTGTCCACACCTTCTCCTCTCTTCTCAGAAGGGACAACGGAATCTGCTTTATCTTAAGGTAATGGGATATTTCCTAAGGACAGAGATGCACCTTGAAACATTGAAGGGCAACTTTAGAGTTCTTATCCAAAGAAGATGCCTTGACTCCATTTCCCTTCCTTCTCAGTCTAACATAACTTTAAGCCTTGGCAATGGTGCTAGAGACAGCCAAGGAGAACTTGAGAAAGTGGTGACACGATGACTAGTATGATAGGAGTGCCCCAACTGAGGAATAAGGCAGAGATAGACTATTTCCTCCCCCCTCCTCGTCACCACACACACTCAGGAAGGAACCACAAACACACCCATAACCCATGGTGCAAGGCAGCCTGTGACCTTATGATCTCTGATCTCTAGGTGGAAGAGGAGCCCTATAGCACCAGGTCACCAGCAGGGCAGACGTGGCAGGACAGTCTTTTGACTATAGCAGGAATAAATGGCTATAATATACTCTCTCTCTCTCTCTCTCTCTCTCTCTCTCTCTCTCTCTCTCTGTGTGTGTGTGTGTGTGTGTGTGTGTGTGTGTGAGAGAGAGAGAGAGAGACCCTCCCCTACTGCCCAGAGTGTACCCTAGCCACACTCTGATATCTGTAATTTAGTTTTTTCTTTGACAACTTGTATGATGCTTGTGTGACGCAAAGGCCTCACAGGAGCAGCAGAGACTCATACACAGTCAGAGGCTTTGGCAAGCACAATTCTTTTTCTATAGTTCACCAGGTGGGGCAGAATAGATTATCTCATCCACGGAATTTACAAAAGGACAAGATTTGGCTCATAAGTGTACAGATTTGATCATTAACCAAGACAGTGCTTAGATATCTTGTTGTATTAACTGACTGTGATAGACAATTTGACTAAGTCACAGCCTAACCTGGTGCCTGAGAGGGTTCCATTTGATCAAGTGACTGATGTGACGACAATCTAGCCAGAAAACTGAGGACTAATTAGATGACTAGGTAAGTGAGGGGTGAGAGACTGACACGTGACTGGGGAAATGTCAAAATAAACATGAGTGACATGTGTACAGGTGATTGACACAGTGACAGAATGACCAGGTAACGGAGAGGTAACAAGGTGAACAGTTCACAAGCTGAACAGGTGACCCTTGAGGCTCATGATGACCTGGGTGGTACATAGTTTCCAGCTGGAAATCCTAACTGACTGAACCAACCTTCTCCACTGCCCAAGGGTGCCCAGTGAGCTATGCCCCCGACTCAGGGAAGAGCCCCAGGTGTGCTGATGTCTGGGTGTTCATTCCCTAACCAGGGCTCTCCTCTCACTGAATGTTGTTAGGTTCAGGTCAGGAACTCTGGAATAACCAGCCATAGTCAGCCTGCCAAGCTAAGGAAAGAAGGTCACAGAACAGGGAACCTGGATCTCCACAGGGACCGGCTCAAAGTGCTGAGCCAATCATCCATTGCAGGCAACCAGTCAGCAGCCACACAAGACCACTACACAGCAGCCAATCCGGCAGATGGAGCATGCGCCTGTCAAAGCTGATTCATAGACACCAGAGCCATTCAGGAGCTGAAAATTCATCCCCCCCCACTTGTGCTAGCTTGAGCCAGTTAGCAGTGATGGGTGGGACCCTGAGGTCAATGGTTCCAGTTTTTCTTTTGGGGACCCTTTCATGGATACATCCTACACTCACATCTGCAAACCACACAACCCCAATCCCAGATCTCTTGTCTCATCTTGGGGAAGCAAACTTTCTCAATGCAGAGGTTTTTTTTTCCTATTGCATACTTTATGACCCAGACATTGTATAAATACATTTAGACCTTCATTTATGTTTCTGTGTATATTATGATTCTCTACTGGGATGTAGAGTTTGTTTTTTCAAGTGGTTTCTTCATGGTGTCCAGATCAGGACCTGGTTCCTGGCCTGGAATGCCCTTGTCTCTGGCTCAACTGTCCTATTCTCTGGGGAGACCCCCACATAATCTCCTGGGCTGCCATGGCTATATGGATTAGCCCAGACTTTGACAGTCTGTGATCCTATTTCTGCCCCTGCCCCTCATATATCTCTTGAGAGACTGTCTGTTGTTACCAACCAAGTAGGAAACCATGGCCCCCAGATGGGACCTACCCTCCTGTAAGGAGGAGAGCATGGGTTGATGGGGGTGATAGAACCACCCTACAGATTCAGGCCTGGTGTACAGGGATGCGGATGGTTCCTCTGGTGTCCCAGCCCTTTCCTTCTCTCTGTTCTCTCCTCTTCCCAGTACGCAGTTGTGTGCTGTGCCCTGTGTGCTCCATCTACGGTCAGGACAGGCTGTGTGAGCAGCTTTTTCATGGGAACACGTGGTATTTTCAAAATGACCCCACATGTCGGCTTGCTCAACCTGTAGTGACAAAGAACAACACACTGAGCAGTTTGAAGCACAGGTTTGTTCCGTCAGTGCTGAGGCTGGAAGTCTCAGATCAGGGTGTGTTCGAGGCAGATTCCTCCCGTGGCCTCTCTTGTCAACCTGAAGAGAGTGTCTTCTATGTTTGCACATTCTTTGCCTTCTGTGTGTCTATGTCCAAAGCTCCTCTTCTAATGAGAATACAGTGGCATTGGGTTAGGGCCATGACAAATGCCTCACTACAACCCTTTAAATGGCTTGTTTCAGACACAGGCACAGTCTGAGGGACTGGGGAATTGGGACATCAAAACATGAACTTTGACCTCATCAATCCCATGATGCTCTGTGAGTACAGACATGTGTCTATGTCGAGAATGGTTCTGTCTCTTCCCTAGGTAGCACAAAAGAAATCAGGAAGCCCAGTCCCTACTGTTCCTTGGGAAACCTCATAGAAAGAATTCCTGCAGGCTGTGGATAATGAGGAATGGCTTGCTGGGGACATGAGTCTCAGACTGAACACTGAAGACAGACAAGGTGGCCCACGGGAATTCTTGCACAAGCTAAACACCCAACATCTATGAGTCTGCCAAAAAACAAAAACAACAACAAAAAAAAACCCCCAAAACAACAACACCACCAATAACAAAAAAACATTGTTCTCCATTCTCTCATTGGATTCAAAGACTGAACATGGTGGCTGTCTGAGCTATGGGTTATGGATTCTTCGGCTGTGATAAAACAACAGGACAAGAAGCAACTTGGAGGAGAAATTCGTTTATTCTAGCATTCAACTCTCAAGTCACTGGGACCTAGGGCGGTGGTCCTGGGGTGTATAAGAAGGCGGGTGGACGGGAGGAAGTGAAAACAGGAGAGCTGTCTTTCTCCTTGTCGTGTGCAGCAGTCAGGAGAACAAGTCCTACACCTCACTCCTGAAGCACAATAGAGTCGACCCTGGTGTTGTGAGTGCATGCAAGCTCCCCACCCCCTAAAAATGTGAGTATGGGAGAGATGGTCTCACCCCCTAGCCTGGGCAGCATGGGAGAGTTAGCCCCGAGGGCATGAAAGTAGGTGAGCTTGCCCCACCCCTCACTTTGTCTAGGCAGCATAGTAGAACTGGTTCCAGTGGTGTGTATGTGTGTGTGTGTGAGGGGGGGGGGAGCCAGCCCTGAGGATGTAAAGATGGGTAAGCTTGCTCTTCTCCTCGCCTGGGTAGTGCTGAAGAGCTGGCCCAAGTGGCATGGGTGCAGTGTGAGAGAGGTGGCCCTGCTGGTACGAGCATGGAAAAGCTGTTGGGCTACCACCCAGGCAACATCAAGATCTCTGAGTTGGTGCATGCCAACATCTCCACCATCTATCAACTGCTGAAATGTGTGAAGGGGCTGGTCCTCCAGAACCAAAGCTGCAGGATCTCCGAGACACAGGGCAACCATAGGATATCTGGGAGGAGTTCCACTGAGGATCTGCTAATAGTATAACAGAAGCCAGAGGTCTCCTTGAACAAGACCAATGACTCATCGAAATGTTCATTTGCAAGAAAAGCTGTTTGGACAAGAGGGTATATACTGTATGCCACACTGTGACACACCGGAGCTTCATGGTGAGATGTTTTGTCTTCTTTAGGGGGCAGGTTGCAAGGACACAGGGTGGATATGGGAAGATGGGGAGATGAATGAGATTAACAATAAATGAGAAATAAACAATTAATCAATAAAAAGGTTTCTTTTAAAAGGTCCTTGATCCACTTGGACTTACTTGAGTTTTGTGCCACATGATAAATATAGATCTATTTGCCTTCTACATGCAGACATTCAGGTAGACCAGCACCATTTGTTGAAGATGCTTTCTATTTTCCATTATATGGTTTTGGTTTATTTGTCAAAAATCAAGTGTCCATAGGTGTATAGGTCTCTTTATGGGTCTTTGTGATACTCCGAAAGTTCTTTTATTGTTTAGGATTGTTTTGGCTATCCTGGGCTTTTTTTTTTTTTTTCCATATGAAGTTGTTCTTTCAAGGTCTGTAAAAAAAATGTGTTGGAATTTTGATAATATTGTGTTGGAATTTTAAAATAGCCAATCCTACTGATGTTTATCCTACCAATTTTGAGCATGGGGGATCTTTCCATCTTCTAATATCTTCTTCAATTTCTTTCCTTAGGCACTTGAAGCTCTTGTTATACAGGCCTCTCACTTGCTTGGTTAGCGTTTACCAAGATGCTACTCTACTTCCTGTAGCCAGGCAGGATGCCCAGTGGAAGGATAAAGACACCAACTCACCCACAAAATTTTCAATCCGAAATCTGTCCTGTTCCAAAGAAACGCAGGGACAAAGATGGAGCAGACTGAAGGAAGTCCCAACCAATAACTGGCCGAACTTGAGACCCATCCCACGGACAAGCGCCAATCCATGACATTATTAATGACACTCTGTTCTGCTTGCAGACAGGAGCCTAGCATAACTGTTCCCTGAGAAGCTCTACCCCGCAGCTGACAAAGAGATACAGATTCCCACAGCGAAACGTTGGATGGCAGTTAGAGAACCTTATAGAAGAGTCAAGGGAAGGATTGTAGGACCTGAAGGAGATGGGAACACCACAGGAAGACCAACAGAGTCAGCTAACCTGGACCCCTGGGAGCCCTCAGAGTCTGAGCTACCATCCAAAGAGCATACGTGGGCTGACCCGAGGCCCTTGGCACATATGTAGCAGATGTGTAGCTCAGTTTCCCTGTGGGTCCCCCAACAACTGGAGCAGAGGCTCTCCTCTAAAGCAGTGGCCTGACTGTGACATTTGTTCCCTAACAAGGCTGTCTTGTCTGGCCTCAGTCGGAGAGGATGCCCCTAATTCTACAGAGATCTGATGCCCCAGGATCCGCAGATATGGGAGGGGGAGGGCACACTATCTCAGAGAAAATGGGGAAGGGAAGGAGGAGGGACTCTGTGAGGGGGAGGCTGGAAGAGGGCAGCCTTTGATATGTAAAAATAACTAAAGAAGGGCTGGAGAGGTGGCTCAGAGGTTAAGAAAACTGACTGGTCTTCCCGAGGTCCTGAGTTCAATTCCCAGCAACCACATGGTGGCTCACAACCATCTGTAATGGGATCTGATGCCGTCTTCTGGTGTGTCTGAAGACAGCGACAGTGCACTCCCATATATAAAAAAATAAATAAATAATTCTTTAAAAAAAATAACCAAAGAAGTTCAAAATAGAAAAAATAAAATAACAACTTAGGAGGTATAAGAATTCCTGCCCTGACTTCCCTGGATGATGGACTACAAGCTTAAAGATGAAACCTTTCCTTTCCAGGTTGCTTTTGGTCATGATGTTTTATCACAACCATTGAAACCCTAAGACAAAAATTAGTACCAAATCCTTTTTTCTGCTGCCCGCAGATCCAGATGTAGAACTCATGGCTCCTTTTCCAGTACCATGACTACCTGTGGGTTGTCATGTTTACTCTAAGAGGCAATCTAAACTTCTGATTTTTTTTTTTTCGAGACAGGGTTTCTCTGTTTAGCCCTGGCTGTCCTGGAACTCATTCAGTAGACCAGGCTGGCCTCAAACTCAGCAATCCACCTGCCTCTGCCTCCCAAGTGCTGGGATTAAAGGCGTGTGCCACCACCGCCAAGCTAAACTTCTGAACTATAAGCCAGCCAAAAGGCTTAATGGAACATACTAGCAGGAGCATGGAAGACAGTGGTGCTGAGGGTGATTTGAACTGTGGAGGTCAGGCTTATATTTGGCAAGGAATGTGGCTACTTTTAGCCCTTGTCTGATGCCTGATGCCAACTTGAAGAGTTTTAGGTTAATCGCATTGGCAGAAGAGATTTCCAAATAGCCTAGTGTTGACTGTGCCCTGTTGTTATTAGTAGCCAGTCTTACGCAAATCTATAATAAAAAGGAGCAAACAAAAATGCAAAATATATAGTTTGAAGCAAAAGGGGGTACCAGGAAGCATAAATAAATTAAAGAAAAGCCTGACACTCAAAGGAATAAAGGGACTGGTGACCTCAGAGCCAGACCCCACCTGGCCAAGATTCTAACTTCTGAAGAAGAATTTTCAAAAAGTGAAAAGTAGTTTTTAAAAAAGCTTAGGACAGGTTGTGGTGTTGTACACCTTTAATCCCAGGACACAGAAGGCAGAAGTTGGCCGATCTCTGAGTTCAAGGCCAGCCGAGTTTAGGCAGTTAAGGAAACCACTGAAAACATGAATCTGGGGAAAATGTATTTCAATAAGGGCTCCGTGTTCCCCCTCAGCAGCCACATTCTTCTCCAAAATATCACAAGAATAGTCCCTAGGCTGGTTAATAATGTTTTTCTCCTCTGAAACCTCTTGAGCAAGGCTGCCATAACCTACATTGCTCTCAGTACAACTCTTGTTCTTGCTCCTCCCAGTATGGCCCGCTAAACCCCACTTAAGTGTTCAACTTCCTTTCTAGTAAAATCCCAAAGTCCACATTCCCCCCACAAGCAGTATGGTCCGACCCGACACACCAAGACCTGACTCCTGGTACCAACTTCTGTCCTAGCCGGTGTTCTGTTGCTGTCAGGAGATGCCATGACCATGGCAACTCATAAAAAAAAGCATTTAATTGAGGCATTCTCATCATTTCAGAGGTTTTATCCATCTTTTTTTATCATAGTGGGAAGCATGGCGGCATGCAAGTAGACATGGCACTGGAGAAGTAGCTGAGAGTTCTACATCCAGATCCCCAGTCAGCAGGAAGAGAGAGTGACACTAGGCCTGGCTTGAGCCTTTGAAGCCTCCAACTCCACCTCCAGTGACACACTTCCTCCAACAAGGCCACACCTCCTCATCCCTCTCAAGTAGTGCCACCTCCTGATGGCCAAGAATTCAAATATATGAGACTGCATGGAGGGGGAGCATTCTTAGTCAGACAACCGCATTTATGGCATTTTATCACAGAGACAGAAGCCCTAAGACAGGGACTATATTCTCTCTGCTTAACAATGAGCCACAGAGGGACACAGACACGGACATCTGCCTCTGGAGCCTTCGATATTCTCTTCAGTGTCTTCTGGATGCTTTCCCCTTGCTGGTCTGTATAACCCGCTCTGTGTGGTCCACACCAGGGACAGCTGAGGAAAGGAGGTAAGTGCATTGGAAAGTCAAGCTTGGGACACATTTTACAAAGCCATTGGAGTTTGGTCCTCCTGTTCTACCCACTTATCCCTGAAAACCCTCTCCCTGGATACACAGGGTGGTCAAGGTTCCCACCAGTTCCTCATCCCTCCCTGGGGCAGCTGGAGTCTCTCTTCGTTCCATATAGAACTTCTTAGTCTTTCCTCTCCATTTTCCAGCAAAGAGGAGCTTCTCGAGATGTGCTTCTGCCACATGCTCATTCATTTATTCACTCCTTCATTCATTTATTCACTCCTTCATTCATTCATTCATTTCCTCATACTTCACCCTAGAGGACATTCATACCCCTCTCATTTCTTTGTAGGGTCCCTTGGCTCAGGAGTCAAGATTCCAGCTGGTGGTGCCTAAGTCAGTGACAGTCAAGGAAGGCCAGTGTGTCCATGTGCCCTGAAGTATCTCGTTTCTTATTCCTTATTTCTCAAGGTTCCTCTGTTAACCACTTGAGCCCTGCCTCTGCCAGACTGGCTTTTGAGAGCATTCAGATGCTGTGGATTTTCAGATGTCATCTAACGTTCTGAATGGTGCCAGTGGAGTGGGGGGAAGCCACAGTGAGGAGGCAGGGTCAGGGGGGTGGGCTCTTCTCAATGAGTGTAGACCAACATGTGGGAAGTGGAAGTGTTTAATCTTCGAGTTCTGTGGCCGCTCCAATAGCATACGTGTGGAAAGTTCCTTCTCTGTGGTCAGTTGCTCTCTGCCTGATTTCATGACTGAGGTTCCAGTGAGATTTCTTCTCAGTCCTGTGACACCATAGTCTGCAACTCTCATCCATGACAGGGCGTTTCAGCCACCCCACCCTCCTTCCCCTTTTACTTGTCTGAACCCAGGAGCATTCACTGTGCTATGCTGTGGCCACTGCTGCTGCTCTTGCTGTGTGTAGGTGAGTGGCGGGGAGGGGCTGGGACAGCGGCTGGTGGGACAGGACCAAGATACCTCTCGTTTCTTTGCAGGGTCCCTGGCTCAGGATTCAGAATTCCGGCTGGTGGTGCCTAAGTCGGTGACAGTCGAGGAGGGCCTGTGTGTCCACGTGGCCTGCAGTGTCTCCTACCCCTCCATTAGCCCCACTTTTGGACCTGTCATTGGTTCCTGGCTCCGGAAAGGGGACAGTCTCCATGAAGACCCTCCAGTGGCTACAAATGATCCCAGACAACTAGTGCAGAAGGCGACACAGGGCCGATTCCAATTCCTTGGGGACCCACAGGAACATGACTGTTCCCTGCTCATCAGAGATGCACAGAAAACCGACACAGGACTGTACTTCTTCAGACTGGTTAGAGAACCTTTTGTGAGATATTCTTTCAGAAAAAGCCAGCTGTCGCTGCATGTGACCCGTAAGCAATGAAGTCACCTGATAGTATCTTAAGAGGCCACAAGGCACAGGGTGTGTGTGTGTGTGTGTGTGTGTGTGTGTGTGTGTGTGTTGGAAGACTTGGACCTCATCCTCGGTAGATCTGTGAAACAGATGCTGGGCTGTGTGAGAGAAGATGGCTGTCCTGAGGCAGAGTCTGTTGTCCAGAGAGTTTTTGAGTGTCTACCATGGCTTATGTCTCTGCCTGTCTGTCTGTCTGTCTGTCTGTCTGTCTGTCTCTTTTTCTCCCTCCTTCCCTCAGCTCTATCACGGACTCCTGACATCATTATCCCGGGGACCCTGGAGGCTGGCCATCCTAGCAACCTAACCTGCTCTGTGCCCTGGGCTTGTGAGCAGGGGACACCCCCTACCTTCTCCTGGATGTCAGCTGCCCTCACCTCCTTGAGTTCCAGAACCACAAACTCATCAGTGCTGACCCTCACACCTCAGCCCCAGGACCATGGTACCAAACTCACCTGTCTGGTGACCTTCTCTGGAGCAGGTGTCACTGTGGAAAGAACCATCCAGCTCAATGTTACCTGTGAGTGTTGGGTCAGGCGACAAGGCTCTGAGTATAAGGCAGGGCTTCATGGTAGCTGTATCTTGGTGGCCTGGCTATTTGTGTCTTTCTGACTATGATGTCTTGACTAGTTATGGGAACTCCTGTCTTGTCTTGTCCTCGGCTCAGCTCAACATGCAAACTTTTTCTCTAAAAGATTCTGTGCGGGTTCCCTAGTTTCCTGTCCCACCAAAGCTGTCACAGGGAGGGAGAGCTATCATGGGACTCTTCAGCTCAGCCCACAGACCACCTCTCCTCACAGCGGAGACACTCTTTGCTACAGAACCAGTGACCCCTTCCCCATCCACAGCCTACACAGATACATTAACACCTGAGCCCATAAAACTCCTCAATCCTTTGGACCTCTGGCCATGAACCTTGGCTACTGCTCAAATCCAGCTGGGTCCCAGATCTGAATCTGACAGTAACTGAGAAGCAGGTCTTAAGGAAAGTGTGGAGAAAGGTGCCTTCCTCATGGAGCGGGATGAAGTGGCCTGTCCTCACCTATGCTGTTCGGGGCAAAACCTTTGTTTCTTGCTTGGGTTTTGGTGCTGGTGACTGATCCTGGGATGAGCCCTAAGCCACACTCCAGACTCTGAGAAATGCTGTGGAGTTCTGTTGTCAGGGGGACTTTGGAATTGCCTCGTTGTTTTTATATCTATAATTTTACTTTACATAAATTCATTCAGTATTAACTTCATCAGTATACAATCTAGACCGTGCTAATTTAAATTCATTCGTATGTAATCTATACAGTGTTAACTTCATCACTAACAACTGTCATATAATAAGGACTCCATATAATATATATATAAAACAACTGTCATATAATATGGGACTCCAGAACCTTTGCATATCTCCAGATAGGAACTCTGATCTGCAGCAGTCACTCCCCGTGCTCCCCCCGGCAGACGCTGACCTGCTCTGCGCATTTGCGTCATCTGTACTTTTTACAAAAATGGAAGCCAGGGAAATGTGTCCTTCTGCTTCTGATTTGCTGTTTCCCGGCATCCTAGACTCAGGTCTCATCTCTGTGGCACAGAGCAGTCTTGCATTCCTCGAGCACCCGAACGGCACCCCAGTGTTGCATAGACCACACTTGGATATCAGCCTGTCAGAAGACAGACTCTGGAGTCATTTCTGCTCTGTGTTATTGGGCACCAGGCTTGGGGAACGTGTGCTCCTGTTTGAGTATGTCTCCTTCTCCTGGGCACACAGCAGGAGGGAGAGTACCACCAGGGAGCCAGTGATTCTGATTTTCATTCTAAACGTGCAAAGGTTTTCACAGTGAATGTTTACCACCCCCTCTAACAACACACAGGAGCTCCACACACCCCACATTCCCGCCAGTAGGGTCACTTCCCTTTTTAGAAAGACACAGCCTGTCACTGTGCGCAGAAGTGTCCTACTGCGGTTTTCATTTAACTGACACTGAAGGAGACAGTGATCTCCTGTTCTCCACAACCATTTCCCCATCTTCTGAGAAGTTCTATCTTGCGGTCGTGTCGCTGTTTATGACTTTCTTTGTTTGGGTTCCTTGTGATGTAGGCCGTGATAGACTGCTGGGGGACTTGACTCATCACACCTATGTCATCAAGGAAGTTTTCTTATTCGATGGGTTTTGTTTTTAAACTCTCATTACTGTCAGTCAAGATACCAAATATCCAAGCCCAACTAAGAGAGGAAGGACTTGGGGCTGTGGTTTCCAGGGAAGCCCAGCCCAATGCGTGTGTTTCTGCAGGGAAATCGGACCAGATGAGAGAGGTGGTCCTGGTGGCTGTGGGGGAGGCAGCGGTCAAGCTCCTGATTCTTGGACTCTGTCTCGTGTTTCTCATGTAAGTACTGCCCCATGGGATATAAAGGAGGCCTGTGTGTAAGTCGCGTGTCTATCTCGCCAGCAAGAATGACACGAGACAGTCAGGATCCTTCCACAGACGTTTGTTGCGGGGTTGATTGCAGAGGCGAAAGACCAAGAAGGGTAGAGTGGTGCATCTTAAATAAGCCTAGGCAGGATGTGTTTCTACCTGATTGGTGCACACCACGATGCCTCATTAGTATGCTCTGGGTCTGAGCTGCGACCCGCCAAACCTCTACCTGCGCATGCACAGTAGGGCGCGGAGTGGAGTAAACAGCACATTGCTGATTCATCACAGGAAATGGGCGCCATCTTGTAATGGCAAACTTCCTACAACTCCCCCTTTTTGTTTTATAAGAAACCAGGCCTAGGGCTGCCGATCAACCATCAGGTTCTTGTTGGACCATCAGGGTTCGAGGCAATCCATAAGTGAACTCATGACCAACACCCTCTCACGTGCAATGAGATAGTCTCTGTGAGGTGCAAGGGCTGTGGCAAACAGCACGTCACCCATCCCGGTGCAGTGTCCTTTCAAGGACTCGGGGTACAAGGGCTGACTTCTGCCTGAGTAAAACTAATTCTTAAGCATGGACAGCCATGCTTCAGGGGAAGCACCATTTTTCAATGCAGCGAGTGGCTGTGTAAACACCACCTTGTCGCATTTTTGTTGGGCACGTAGCTTGCACAGCAACCATAGCAGAAACACTCCTCCACAGCATATTAGGGCACCAAAAAGACAAACTCCCGCCCACTCTTTAAAGTATGAAAATGCAGAGGTAAGCCAAGAAGTGAAATCTCCAAAGGTAATGGGATCAGCTCGTGTTCTGTTGAGGACAACAATTTGATTTTGAAGTTGTAGCTGCAATTTTTCCAACTCGGCTGTCCAGTGTCTCAACTTTAGTGTGTACTGCACGGAGTTAGTCTTGCAGGTACCCAGATAGGATTGTCTTCACTCTGTGGAAAAACACAGATAGCTCCCCTGGATCTTATTAGAACAGGATCCGGGCCTCTCCATTTGTTAACCAGCACATCCTTCCATTTTACCATCTCTTTTGGTGGAGCCGGCCATTGGCCATGACGTTCAGCAGCAGAACGGCCTTGAGTGTCCAGATTTTAAAAATTCAATGTTAGAAGTGCTATGGATATAATGGTTCTAGGGGAGGAGGGTGATAAGCCCTCAATTCCCCCTTTTTGTTTTGTAATATATTGTTTAAGCGTACGATGAGCCCTCTCAACCATGCCCTGACCTTGGGGATTATAGGGCAAACCAGTGATATGGGTAATTCCCATATGCCGGCAAAATTGTGAGAACTTTGCAGGAGTTGTAGGACCATTATCTGTTTTTAAAACATGTGGGATACCCCACATGCTCCAGGCTTCAAGACAATGTTGAATGACATGAGCAGCCTTCTCTCCTGACAAAGGGGTGGCGCATATCATGCCGGAACTTGTGTCTACAGAGACATGTGTATATTGAAGCTTACCAAAAGAGGAAATATGAGTAACATCCATTTGCCACATTTGAAGGGGATGTAGGCCCCGTGGGTTAATCTCAACATGAGGCATAGATAAGAAGTCAACACAATTAGAGCATTGGAGAACAATATTACGAGCCTCTGCTCGACTAATGGAGAAACGGAGGCACAGGGTCTCCGCTGGGACATGGAATGTGTGGGTAATAAAAAAATGGGTGTTGTCGGTGAATCAATTGTTGCTGGATACCTTTAAATATATGAGCAACCTGCCAAAGGGTATCAACTTGTTCCTGCACCAAATCAATTCTTTGATTAAGGATCATTATGCCACCTTTTAGGTGGGCATTAGCATTGGCCTGAAACTTCCTAGGTGGGAATTGCAAGACAAAAGCAGTGCCTCACAAGTCTCCACTGAGGCAGCTCTAAGCCTTTTATTTACTCAACTGTAAATTATTCTCTAATCTGAGCCTATTGGCCAAGGCCAGGCTCAACACTCACCTGTCCTGCAGGGCAGTAGCCTGCAACTGGACCCCATTGTATAAGGGTTGAATAATAAAAGGAACCTGAAATTAGAAGGTTCCCAGAAAAATTCTACTAGCTGTTTTTAGTAGTCATATCTACAGATTTTTCGAACAGTTTAAAAGTAGCCTGTTTGATACCAAGTAAATTCCCATTGAGATCTCTTTTTCAATCTTGGGGAGTTAAATTTTGTTTCTACCACTGTATTTAATAAAGCTTGTGAAAAAGTGGCAACAGGCCTATACTGGCCACAGGTGTTTTTAACTTACTCTTGAAATCATCTTTATTACAAAATATGAGTGAGTTAAGAATAGTAAGCCTTAGATCAGACTCCAAACTTTAGTCTATGGTACACTGGCAGTTATTAACCATAATTTTTTCTCTTGCAATATTAGAGTATAACTACAGTTTTGGAAAGTAAAACCCAATTTTAAGCAATTTATTCTCTTTAAAAATCAATGGCAAATGCATTACTTTCACACTACAAAGTTCAATTTAGAAGTATCTTTAAAGGCCTGTTTTTCCTGGGTTGGGTCATGCCACGTGTTTTCGTTTAAGATAACTCCAACCCTGAGTTACCAGTTTTAAATTCTCTTTTTGTTACCAATGTAATAATTTTTAATCATGCCCAATAACTTATAAGCCAATACTCTATAGTCAAAACATGCAAAACATATTTATACCTTTAAGACCAATCAGAACCAAAAATGAAACTACATGAATCTTATAAACTTGAACCAAACAATTGTTTTCTAGCTGTAATTCAAGAGAAAAAGCACTTTGTACCCAAAAGGAGAAATAACCATCAGCCTACTTGTCCTAGAACTTAAGCAGCTGCTGGCCCTTTTTAAAAGCAGCTTTTCTTCAGCTGTGCTTGACTCCTAGCTAATTGCAGAGCAACTTAAATCAGCCTCTGCTGTGTAAACTGACACTGGATCAAGAGATGGACTTTCAGCAAATAAAGTTTTTACCTTTTTTTTTTCCTTTTTCTTTTTTTCTTTTTTTACATAAAGCAGAGCAACAGTCACTCGAACCACAAAACAAAGACCAACACACATACACAAATTGGTGCACCAATAGTCAAACAATACACAGAGAGGGAAGAACACTTATACCAGTACTAAGAATATCTCCATTGGGGTCCATAGAGGAAACAGGATGTCTCCATGTTTCCCCTTGTCACCAGGAGTTTTGAAATCCATTTTCCTTTTCTCATTTTTCCACGGTTCCTTTCTTCTTAACAAATCTTTTCAACTGCTTTATACTCCTTTTCAACTCTAATTTCTTTCCCTTTAACAGCTCCCTTAGAGCCACAACAATTGGCTACAAAGTAGAGTTACCCATACTTTTGCTTTTCCTTTTTAGCCTCTTTATCGAGGACTTTATTGCTCCTTCCCGGAGACTTGAATTGGTTCCCCCTTACCTGGGACTTACCAGCCGGCTACCTGACTGCAAAGAGTTCTGAACTGCGTTAGACAAATGCAAGTCCTTCTCAGAGCAGTTTATTTAGGATTCTTTTCTTTGTCGCTTACCCCGTCATGTGGTTCTGGATCCTCCTCAGAAGAAACTTCTGAGGGGTCTTTGCAGGCCGTTGAAGTAAAGGTTCCCGGGATTCGGCACCAGATGTTGATGTCGCGTGTCTATCTCGCCAGCAAGAATGACACGAGACAGTCAGGATCCTTCCACAGACATTTATTGCGGGGTTGATTGCAGAGGCGAAAGACCAAGAAGGGTAGAGCGGTGCATCTTAAATAAGCCTAGGCAGGATGTGTTCTACCTGATTGGTGCACGCCACGATGCCTCATTAGCATGCTCTGGGACTGAGGCGCGGCCCGCCAAACCTCTACCCGAGCATGCACAGTAGGGCGCAGAGTGGAGTAAACAACAGCACATTGCTGATTCATCACAGGAAATGGGCGCCATCTTATAATGGCGAACGTGGCTTCCTACACCTGTGGACGACAGGAATGGGGTGTGTGAAGAGATCTGCGCAGAGCAAATGAAGCAGGGGTGTGTGGGTTGGGGACTGCACACGAGCTAGATGTCTGTGCTCAGCTCTGGTGCCCTTGGTGCCCGACTCATTTCAACAACGAGGTGGTGGCAGCTGGTCATGTCTATCTTGTCTCTGGCACAGTGGAGGGGACTGTTTTACCCAGCTCCTCAAGTGCCCACACTTCAATCCTTGCTTTCCTCAGTGTGATGTTCTGCAGAAGGAAGACAACAAAGCTGTCAGTGCACATGGACTGTGAAAATCCTATCAAGGTTAGTCACCTGGGGCCCATGAATTCCACGTCCCTTTCTTGCCCTCCATGAGACTGGGGCCTGGCTCAGCCCCCGGAGCTCACCTTCCTGCTGGTACCATCTCCATAGTTTCTCTTACTCTTTCCACTCCTCACGCCATGAAACACCGCCTAGCCCCTCTCCCTCAGCCTCTCTCCACTTTACCCATTTCTCCACACTCACCCTCGTTCTCCTTCTTCCCTCCCCGCTTTCTACGGAGTGGGCTCTATTCTCCTCTCCTGGAAAACACCATCAGGGGCAGGAAGCAATCCCGTTTTATAATCACTGCCCATCTCCAACAGCGTCTGATGCGGGGGTCTGGGATGTTCCACGCACCTGCCTGTGACAGGCACCTCATGCCTTGTGCTAACAGCACTGCCATGGTGCCTCCCCCCACACGGAGACCCACAGTAGAAAGTGGGCCTTAGTCTCTCTCTGGTTGGCCTGCATGGCAGCCAATGCTAGCAGTCAAGTCTTGTTTCCCCAATCTGCCGTCATCTTTACCATCTGAGCCAGGGTCTCATCTCTACGGTGCTGCCCTCCTGTGGACCCAGTGATCAGTGCACTTGGTGATTCAGACACATCTAGGGTGGAGTAGAGAGCAGGGGATGGCTGAGCGTGTGAAGGACCTCACCCTTGTAAGATCCGAAAGAAAAAACGGGGTACTTCTGTACCCCCATGCCTCAGAAACCGGCACCCCAAACACTCACGAGAGACAGACCTGATGCAATTTCGCAAGAGGGTTTTAATATCCAGAGCTCTGGGGGGTTACTGTCTCCCCAGCAAGGTAAAGATGTAAGCCCGCCCAAGCTGGCTTGCCTTGGTCTTTTATAGACTTATAACAGAACCCGCCTACCACAAGCTTCTAAGCCAATCAGTTCAAACCATCCGAACCTGAGCTCTCTGACAACCTATCACCCTCTCACAGAGGCCGGAAGAACTAGTTAAGTCATATCCGCTTACGTGGCCGCCACGCAGTGTCGCGCGCGCCCACCCTCCCCCACTAGCCTTGCGGATTCAAGTGCCCCCCACATGCCCAGGCATGGGGGATTCCTAGCTTATAACCTTATCCTTTCACCCTTACCAGTGAGGGACTAAGTGGTGGCTTCAGGACCATTTGTGGAACAAGGGCCTTATCACACTGAATGCTCTGCACAGACCCTCCCTCTCGCCCTGAACCTCCTCCCTGTGCCCTGCCGTGACTCTTTTCTTTCCTCTCCACACAGGCTCATCAGCAGGGCTGCAAGGTACACAGCAACCCTTTGAACCCAAGACCCTTGCAGAAGGATTCGCCTCAGGAACAGAGCAGTATCCGCACTAAGATTCCCCTGGATTTCGTGGGACGGAAGCCTCAGGAGTACACAGAGATCTAAATTCAGCAAGCTTTGCTCTCGAGTGAAGCACTTGTAGCCTCTATGGCTCCCCCACAGATAGTTCCTGGGTCCCTCTGATCCCGACAGACAGTGGGTTACGCCACTGTGTGTGAGTCTCACACTCTGTTGACATTGTCTGACTTTGCAATAAGAGACCTGTACTCAGTATAATGGTGCCCTACCTTCTCCTGCCTCATCTCTCTGTCTCCTTCTCTCTCTCTACATCTGTCATATGGATGAATAGACACACGTGTGTGCCAATGCTCTTGCCCATGAGTACATGTATGAAGGCCAGAGGTCAAAGTTTAGTGCCTTCCTCTAGTGTTCTCTACATCCTCCTCCTCATTATTTTGACACAGGGTGTGTGGTGGTTTGAATAAAAATCTCCTCCATTGGGCACAATTAGAAGGTGTGGCCTTGTTGGAATAGGTGTGGCCTAGTTGGAGGAAGTCTGCCGCTGGGGGTGGGCTTTGGGGTTTCAAATGTTCAAGCCAGGCCCAATGTCACTCTGTTTTCTGTTTCCTGCCAATCCAGATCGGGAACCCTCAGCTCCCTACCTCTCCAGCACCATGTCTGTCTGCACGCTGCCATGCTTCCCACCATGCCCCATAATGCACTAAGCCTCTGAACCTGTAAGCCATCTCCAATTAAATGGTTTCCTTTATAAGAGCTGCTGCCGTCATAGTGTATCTACACAGCACTAGAACCCTAACTAAAGCACAGGCTCTTTCCCTGAACCTGGAGTTTGCTGTTTAGGTGAGACTGGCTGTCCAGTGAGCCCCTGGGTCACGTCTTTCTGACCTCCAGTATTTTGATGAGAGTTACATACTGTCATATGTAGCTTTGTGTGAGTGCTGGGAATCCAAAGGCAGGTCCTCAGTTTACCACCAAGTCCCCTCTACCACCTCCTGGATAATGGTTTTCTAGAGACTCCATCGCCTTTCTATGTACCAGTGACAGATGCAGTGAAAAAGAAATTGGGGAGGCAATGCCTTTCACACTAGTCTAAAAAGTACTTGGAATAAACTTTACTAAGGAAGTGGAAGGTGTGTATATGAGACCTCTAAAACACTAAAGAAATATAGGAAGACAACAGAGAGTCCTTCCATGTTCATGTTTCATAATAAATAGTCTCTGAGGATGGACATTCTACCAAAAGCAATCTATAGACTCAGTGCAGTCCAATCAAAATGGAAACTCCATTCTACACACACACACACACAAATTTTTTTTTTTTTTTTTTTTTTTTTTTTTTTTGGTTTTTCGAGACAGGGTTTCTCTGTATGGTCCTGGCTGTCCTGGAACTCACTCTGTAGACCAGGCTGGCCTCGAACTTAGAAATCCACCTGCCTCTGCCTCCCAAGTGCTGGGATTACAGGCGTGCGCCACTATGCCCGGCTCACACAAATGTTTTTATAATCCAAAAATTCATACTGACGCACACAATACCCTACATTGCCAATGCAGCCCTGAGGGATAAATGTCCTGTTGGAGATGTGATGACATTGTTTTTCAAAGTCTAGACTGAAGCCACACAACTACAGATAACAATTTTTTAATTTAAAATTTTATTTTATATGTATTATTTGCCTGTATGTATGTTTGTGCACATGAAATCAGCCTGCCTGTATAGGCTGGAAGGCAGCTTCATAACTGCTGGGTAGGTGATTATAAACCACCATGTGGGTGCTGAGACTCGAACTTTGGTCCTCTGCAAGAACAGCCAGTGCTTTTAACTGCTGGACCATCTCTCCAGCCCCAGCCGTTGATCTTTGACAGGGAAGTAAAGAGTATGCATTGGAGAAAAGTGAGCGTCTTTCAACAAAACACATTTCTCTATACACAGAAAAGTGAAACTAGACCTCTCACCCAGATCTAAAACAATCAACTTAGATCCACTTAATCCACTTAGATCAAGTACCACTTCCTCTGACAAGCTGTTCCACGTCTAGCTTCTGCACACCATGCAGGCTGGATTGAGGAAGGGCTCATTAATCGCAATGCTTGTCATCATTGGTCATATTAAGCTGGATGATATGTGTGTGTGTGTGTGTGTGTGTGTGTGTGTGTGTATGGTATATGTGTGCGTATGTGTCTCTGTGTGTGTATGTGTGTGTATATATAGTGTATGTGTGTGTGTATGGAGTATGTGTGTGTGTGTATGTGTGTGTGTATATGGTGTATGTGTGTGTATGTATATGTATGGTGTATGTGTGTGTATGTATATGTATGGTGTATGTGTGTGTATGTGTGTGTGTATGGTGTATGTGTGTGTGTATGGTGTATGTGTGTGTGTATATGTGTGTGTATGTGTGTGTATGGTGTATGTGTGTGTGTATATGTGTGTGTATGTATGTGTATGTATGTGTGTATATGGTGTATGTGTGTGTGTATGTATGTGTATGTATGGTGTATTGTGTATGTGTGTGTATATGGTGTATGTGTGTGTGTGTGTGTGTGTGTGTGTGTGTGTGTGTCCCCTGTGTACTATGGGATATTAAGCAAAGACCTGACTTCTACCCAGGAATGCTAATGATTTCCTCACCTAATTTTTTGATTTGAGATTGTTTTATTTTTTTATTTTTTTATTTTTTTGAGACAGTGTCTTGTCGGGTGCTTCTGCCTGGCCTTGGGGGAAGAAACTGAAGTTGGCCCAGATGTTGGACAGATGCAGGTCAAAAGATTGATGCTGCATCGAGCCTTTCCAGGACCGGGGCCTCTCCTCCCTTTGATGTCCAACAAGGCAATCATTTTCTGCTGCCTATGTGTCTGGAGCCATGGGTAACACCATGTGTACTATCTGGTTGATGTTTCTGTCCCTGGGAGCTCTGGGAGTACTGGGTGGCTCATATCATTGTTCCTCCTATGGCACTGCAAACCCCTTCAGCTCCTTGGGTCATTTCTCCAGCTCCTCCATTGGGAACTGAACTCTGATCTCAGTTCAATGGCTGGCTGAGAGTGTCCCCCTCTGTGTTTGTCATGCACTAGCAGAGCCTCCCAGGTGACAGCTATATCTGGCTCCAGTCAGCAAGTACTTGTGGGCATCAATAATAGTGTCTGGGTTTTGTAACTGTATAGGGGATGGATCACTAGGTGTGGTAGTCTCTGGATGGTCTTTCCTTCAGACTCTGCTTCATACTTTGTCTCTGTATCTCCTTCTGTGGGTATTTTGTTCCCCCTTCTAAGAAGGACCAGACTATCCATACTTTGTTCTTCCTTCTTCTTGGTCATCATTTGATATGTGAATTATGTCTTGGGTATTCCAAACTTCTGGGCTAATATCCACTTATCAGTGAGTGCATACCATGTGTGCTCTTTTGTGACTGGGTTACCTCATAGGATGATATTTTCCAGTTCCACTCATTTGCCTAAGAATTTCATGAATTCATTGTTTTTAATAGCTGAGTAGTATTCCATTGTATAAATATACCACATTTTCTGTATCTATTCCTACATTAAAGGGCATCTGGGTTCTTTCCAGCTTCTGGCTATTATAAATAGGGCTGCTATGAACATAGTGGAGCATGTGTCCTTATTACATGCTGGGGAATCCTCTGGGTATATGCCTAGGAGTGGTATAACAGGGTTCTCTGGTAGTATCATGCCCAGTTTTCTGAGGAACCACCAAACTGATTTCCAGAGTGGTTGTAGCAGCTTGCAATCCCACCAGCAGTGGAGGAACGTTCCTCTTTCTCCGCATCCGCCCCAGCACCTGCTGTCTCCTGAGTTCTTGATCTTAGCCATTCTGACTGGTGTGAGGTGAAATCTCAGGGTTGTCTTGATTTGCATTTCCCTGATGACTAAGAAATCCTCAGAAGACCTCAGAAGATGGAAAGATCTCCCATGCTTCTAGATTGGCAGGATTAATATAGTAAAAATGGCCATCTTGCCAAAAGCAATATACAGATTCAATGTAATCCCCATCAAAATTCCAACTCAATTCTTCATAGAGTTAGAAAGAGCAATTTTCAAATGCATCTGGAATAACAGAAAACCCAGGATAGCTAAAACTATTCTCAACAGTAAAAGAACTTCTAGGGGACTCAGTATGCCTTGTAACTTTCTAACTATGCTGGATGCTGGAGCTGTTGATAGCTTCTGGAGACTTTTTTTCAACACTCTCTTGCTCATTCTGTGGCTGATAATCACTGACTTCTTTTCTCTATAGTTTTCTATGCTTTGGAATACCCAGGATACAATTCACAGACCACACAAAGCTCATGCAGACAATGGCCTTGTTGGACATCAAAGGGAGGAGAGGCCCTTGGTCCCGAGAAGGCTGGATGCCCCAGTATAAGGGAATGCCAGGACAGGGTAGAGGGAGTGGGTGGGTTGGTGAGTAGGGGGAGGGGGAGGGGGATAGGTGTTTTTGGAGGGGAAACCAGGAAAGGGGATAATATTTGAAATATGTAAATATGTAAATAAAGAAAATATCTAATAAAGAAAACTTAGCTCTTCCGTACTGTTCTTTGCTTCATTAAGGGCTCGGGCCTTAACTCTGTCTGCTCTGTGCCAAAGCTTAACACTCCATTACTACTCTACACTTCATTAAACACCAAGGAAACTTAATTCTCTCTATTATTTACTTTACAAATCTTTGTGCTTGATTAGTGCTAGGAAACTTAACTCTTGCTTACTCTATAATTCACCATCTTAACTCAAAGTTACTCTGATGCCCAAAACTGCAGGTCTCTGATGAATTAACACCCTATTGTTAATCAGCGGGGCATTAAGTAAAGGATTGATTGCTAGGGCTCCTTTCTCTCTTGCCCAGAAACCTCACCTTTCACTGGCCAGGCAAGAGGGAGACTTGGAGTAATAAAACCTTTATCAAGCCAGGAGAAGAGAGTCACACTAGCAATAGGAAAATCTTTTACCCAAGCAAATATGCACAAACACACATTCATTCATACACACATTCATACATGCACATTCATCTTCTCATACTTATTTGTAGGGCCCAGCAATCTCTATCATCAACTTACATACTTACACACTCACATATATATATGGATAGAGCATACTTACACACACACACACACACACACACATACTCATATATACATATATATGTATATAGAGAGAGCATACTTACATATATAGAGAGCATATATATATATACATACATATATATGTATTTACATATACATACACACATATATACATATATATGTATATATAAAGAGCATACTTACATATATATAGAGAACATAATATGCATACATATATATTATATACACATACACATATACATATATGTATATACATACACATACACATATACATATACATATGCATATATGTATGCATATACATATCTATCTCTATATATAGGTATATATACCTATATAGGTATATATACCTATATATATATAGATATAGATATAGATATAGATATAGATATAGATATAGATATAGATATAGATATAGATATAGATATATATAGAGAGAAAGCCTCCACGAGCAGGTTTTATTGACCTAGTGCAAGAAGAACACACTCATTCTGGATGAAAACTAAGCTCCAACCATTTTGCTCAGAGAAAAGAAAAAAAAAAGCTTCTGCCCTTTTATTGCTAAGTAAGTTAAATGAAGAGTCTTATCGTAGGAAAAGTCCACCTGCTGATTTCTGTTCTCCCTGCAGTCCCTCTCGTCTTGTCTCATCCTGTTCCTCCTCAGCCCCTGCTGTATTCTACCGCTCCCATATTGCTTCTGCGTCTCCGGTCTCCTTCTGCTCTCTACCACCTGCCTTGGCTTCTAATTCTCCTTTTGCATTCTGCGTTCTGCCTACTTGACGTCATCATTCCTAGTTTTGTACTTTCCCAGGACACACGATCACATGACATTCCGGTAATCAAAAGTTCACCACAAGTTTAAACATACATTTAAGACATACATTGAATAAGAAGTTTACAACAGAGATGTCTCCTTGTGCCTCGTTAAGGCTAGTTAGTTAGTTAGGCACTCAATATCTGTCACGTGTTCCACAGGTCTATGGAGAGTCTAAAACAATATAATTCTTATGTCTATGTTATCACTGAAGTTTTATATAGATAAACCCAGTCAGTATTTGATCTTCTGTCCTTGCACCGACAATAACTCAGTCGTTACTTTTACAGCCTTTAGTTCATTGTTTTATGGCCTGAGGGAATGTATTCCTAATAGTAAATCTGTATGCTTCTTTTTCATCTGGTACAATTAGCTTGTGACATAAGAAGAGTTTCAGAGTGCCAACTGCAGCTCTCATATTACAGAGGGCTCTAATTGTAGCCCCTATTGTATGGGCTTAATAATTACTAGTATAATCTTAGGAATTATTTTAGAAACATTGTTAGAAATGAAAAAATCATCTATTTTTCCGTATAGCGTCACTAAAAGACAAGTACTCCTCAATGATCTACAGAAACCCTGCCCAATAGGGTGGGCTAATGTGCAGAGATTGTTAAATTAATTTAATAATGGCAGGAAAGGCATATCAATAGCAGGAATCCAATCCTGAGACTTGTCCCTCGGGCCTCGCCTCCAAGGGCTCGTCACCCCAGTTCCACTGTGAACCATCTCTGGAAGATCACCTGCTAGCCTTTGGCCTCTCCTAGATGGCTCCTGGCAAAGTCTCACTCGGAAGCTCAGGCCAATGTGGAACTCATGGCAATCCTCCTGCCTCAGTCACCCACATGCTACACGGTGACACAGTCACAAAGCAAGCCTCAACAGATTGAAAGAACACCTTGTATCTGATCAGACCACCATGGATTAGAGCTGGACTTCAACAACGGGCACACCAGAAAGCCTACACACTCACGGAAATTGAACAACTCTACTCATTGATCTCTGGGTTGGGGAAGAAATAAAGAAATGAAAGACTTTCTAGAAGTCAACAGAAAGGAAGGCACAGCTTGGCTGTACAGCAAAGGAGTCATGGTGGGAGCTGAGGTTCTGGGAAGCCTCCGAGGCCTGAGAGAGATTTCCACAGTGACTTCCAGCTCCTTAGCTCAACACAGGAAGCGTCTGATTAATGAATCATTTACCCATTTAGGACCGGCTTAGCTCCTGTGGGATCTTGTGAATTGATTCATCTGTTTGTAACTGAGGCTTGGCACCCGCAGCTTTTCCTCTCCTGCCATTTTACCAGCCTGTAGCTCACCGGGTCTGGCTCCTCTGAAGCCCTGGTTGACTTCAGTATGCTGCCACCAAAACAAACTCGCCTGGAGCTCAAGTTGGATGACGCTGAGGGGTCCGAGAGCATTCGAAAGGACCTGCAGGAGGCCCGTAAGAAACAGTGGCAGAGAAGGGGCTGCTGGGCTCACAGTGACTCCGAAAGGCGGGAACAAATGGTCAGTGATTGAATCGGTTCTAAACCCCATCTCAGGCCCAACGGCCGCACACCTCAGGTTGGAAACTTTGAATTTTAGAGATGGATTTTCTTGCGTGCCAGACCCCTGGGACGGAATACAATGATGACAGAAGTACCCACCAGATTTAGAGAATTCCATGTGTGCACCCGAGCAGGATGTTTCCTGACTCCTGCAGGGAGAGATAACTCCCTGTGACTTTATTGCTGCTCAGCCTTTCTGATAGGCTGGAAGCCAAATTCTGACTTGTTCCTGGAGAATTGCAGACAGCTTACCTGATTTTTGTGTTTAAAAATAAATACATTTTTGGAAAAAAAAATGTGAGATGTCCTTAAAGGTGGTAGCTCTGCTAATCCCCAGCTCTGACTGGTAACTGCTACAAGAGACTTATTCTCCTTCTCTTTACAAAAAGACCCCAGACCCAGAACACTTACAGTTGATCCCCTGGACGTTGACGTAACTTGTTTATTCAGTATCATAAACAAGTGATACGGTTTACCTGGTGACTGCTGACCATCCTGCAAGCAACAGAGATCCCAGATGAGGGTGCTCAGGGTGCAATCCAGCACTTGGGGGGCTGAAGTAGGAGTCTCAAGAGTTGGAGGCTAGTCTGGGCTACAGAGTGAAACCCTGTCTCAAAATGTCAAAAATATAAAATAAAATAAAATAAAATAAAATAAAATAAAATAAAATAAAAATAAAAATAAAAATAAAAATAAACATAAACATAAAAATAAAAATAAAACCAAGACAAAGGTCCCTGCCCTCATGGAGACTGGATTCTAATGATCAAACTGTCAGAATCAAATCCACTTACAGGAAGGCTTTACACAAGGGGGGGAAACACAAGGAGCTCTAACAGTGAGAGGCATTCTATTCTTCACTAGGGACTTGTCTAAGAATTTTTGCACAAACCCCATCTGAGAGCTACTCTGGATACTTTCTCACTATGCCCTATTTTTACCATAAAGATCCAGGGACAGAACCACCAGCTGTGGAAGCCAGAACATCTGGAATCAAGTTTCAAAGAAACTCCTTAACTGGGATTTACCCAGGCTTTTGGATAGTTTGCAGGTGATGTGACTGGGAAGGTAAAGATTGAGGACGATTGAAAGATTGAAAGCTCCAAGCTTTTCTACAAAACCTTATTCCAGCTTTATTGATGACCCCTAAGTCCTGTTATCTTCCTGTGTTAGAAAAACAATAAACACCCCACCCCAGACACAGGGGGGGGGAGAAAAGAAGAGAAGAGAAGACAAGAGAAGAGAAGAGAAAAGAAAAGAAAAGAAAAGAAAAGAAAAGAAAAGAAAAGAAGAAAAGAAAAGAAAAAGAAAAGGAAGACACAACATATCCAAATTTATTGAACACAATTAAAGCTGTACTAAGAGGAATGTTCATAGCACTAAATGCTTCCGTAAAGAAATTAGAATGGAGCCCAGGCAGTGGTGGTGCATGCCTTTAATTCCAGCACTTGGGAAGCAGAGGCAGGTGGAATTCTGAGTTTGAGGCCAGCCTGGTCTACAGAGTGAGTTCCAGGACAGCCAGGGCTACACAGAGAAACCTTGTCTCGAAAACCAAAGAAGAAGGAGGAGGAGGAGGAGGAGGAGGAGGAGGAGGAGGAGGAGGAGGAGGAGGAGGAGGAGAAGAAGAAGAAGAAGAAGAAGAAGAAGAAGAAGAAGAAGAAGAAGAAGAAGAATGTTCTCATACCAAGAATTTAAAAGAACACCCGAAAGCTCTAGAAAATAAAAAAGAAGAAGCAAGCACATCTAAGAGGAGAAGGCAAAAAATAATCCAAACCGGGGCTAAAATCAATCATTTATAAACAAAGAAAACAATACAAAGAATGAATAAAACCAAGAGCTGGTTCTTTGAGAAAATTAACAAAATAGACAAACCCTTAGCCAAACTAACCAAAAGACAGAGAGACGGTATATCCAAATTAAAACAAAAATCAGATGTCAAAAGGGAACCACGACAACAGATACTGAGGACATTCGGAGACTCGTCAGATCTTACTTCAAAAGCCTATACTCCACAAAATTGGAAAATCTTAACAAATGTATGATTTTCTAGGCAGATACCACTGTAGATCAAGATCATGTAAACTATTTTAAAAGCCCTGTAACCTGTAAGGAAACAGAAGCAGTCATTAAAAGTCTCCAAACAAGAAAAAGCCCAGGGCCAGATGGATTTTGTGGCGAATTCTACCAGACTTTCAGAGAAGAATTAATAGCAATATTCCTCAAACTATTCTATTCCGATATATATATATATATATATATATGTATATACATATATATATACATACATATATATACACACACACACATATATCCTTTCATTATATACATACATACATACACACACACACACACACACACACACACACACACACACACACACACACCATGAAAAGCCTTGCCAGGGAAACCGCCAGAGTTCCAGTGGTTCACAGTAGCTTCTGATTGGCGGTTCACAGTAGCTTCTGATTGGCTCAGAGCCACAACAAAGAGGGGCGGGACTTGCAAGTTCAGCTCCTGACTGGGGTGGCTGTGCATCATAACCCCGCTGATTGGCTGTAGCATAGGAGCGCAGCTATTCATTGGCTGCTGGATAGGATGCTTATACTTCTTCAGGTCACACAGACAGACACAGAGACAGACAGACAGACAGACAGACACGTGCATTCACGTCCCCCCCCCCCACACACACACATACACACACACTGCAGAGACTGTCTTGTGGCTAAAGCCTGGCAGACAGAGGATAGATGACGGGCCGCCTGGGCCTGTGGGAGGGTCTATGGAATTCTTGTGCATGGACATTGTTTGTCCCTGAAGACCTTCTGGGGACATGGAGTTTCTCCCTTAGTCAAGCAGTCCTCAGCCAGTGGCATCCCTGGACCTCTCACGAGGCAGTCACAGAGCGGTTAGGCCGCTCAGCTACCTCGGCACCGAGGTATCGCGAGCAGAGAGCGGCTGCACGCCGGCCGGTTCGCCGGGTGCCTCTTTCTATGCTAGCCAGCCTGTCAGCCCTCAGCACTCGGTCAACTGTTCATCTTGCTCCCGTGGGTCACCCGGTCAACCTGTCACCCCTCTGTCACTTATTTGTCCCGTTTCTGTCACACTCTTCTTCATCCTGTCACCCCCTCCGTCACCTTCAGTGTGTCACCAAGTTAACCAGAAAAGAAGCTAGTGGATCACCACGCTAATAGTGCAAGCAAGAAGCCTGTGAGTTAACGATCGGTTTAGTGACCATATGAGCTAGCTTTGTAAATCAGTAATCCAATAATCCATATCTGTCATAACCTGCCAGGTTAATAATTAATTAGACTCCCGACAGTCTCTTGGTCAATTAATTCTAATTACACGCTAATTGTTTTAGTTCTTGGAAGTGGAGGCAGGAGAATCAGGATTTCAAGATCATCCTCAACTACATAGAAAGGCCAACCTTGGCTACCTCAGAGTTCATGTAAAACCAAACAGAGGGGGGAAAGAAAGGGAAGGAAAAATTGACAGTACAAAAACGAGGCTCCTGTTTGGTGTAAATGTAAGGAGCGCTTGTGACCAGGAAACCTGGGTAGCGGTCTCTTCCGTGGGGGGAGGGGGAGGGAGGGGTAGGAACAATCGTTCTTTGTTTCCTATGATCCTGGTACTCACGAGCCAGAGACTAGCCCGGTCTCTACAGCCAGTTACAGCTCTCTTTCTGTTTCAGTCTTCCAAGTGATACTCCTGACAGGAGTGAGCCACCACTTCTGGTCATGAACTTCTGATTGATTTATTCAGACTCATTTCTGATACAGTGCAAGGAATGCCAGAAAGTCTAAATCCTACCCAGCCCTCTGGATCCTTCCCCTTATCCCTTGCATTTCAACTCAAGCACACCATTCCTTCTCAGCGACAACAGAGGCCTCTTCCATGGTCGCCTGGCCTACAGTCATGCCCAACCTGGCCAGTTCTTAAATAGTGGAAGAATTAATTCCAAAGAAACACATGTCTTGATCCCCTCTCTGCACAGTGACCCATGCTTCCATGAGTCCCTATGAGCTTTTAGGAGCTTGAAATACCCCGAAACACAGTATTGGGGCTTCGCAGAGGATCATAGTGGATGTTCCCTATCATTAGACACGCCCGTGCATCCTGTCCCACGTAACTCTTGCTCCTCCCGGCCATCCGATGCTTGGGATGACCAAGAGGGTGTCAAGTACCTGCGTGGCCAGGACGCTTCTGGTCACCCACCTCCTCACCGTCTTTCAGTTGTCATCACCTCACTCCCCACGGGGAAGAGCATCGACCGCCTGGGAATTCCTGCTGTTACACATGGACCCGCCACAGCCACCGCTCCGTGAGTCGGACGGACAGACAGACAGCACTTCTAGAGCTGTCTGGGGAAGCTGCAGATGGGACTGTGAAGAAAGAGGAGAGAAGGGTGTGCAGGACAGAGAGTCATTCCAGATTAGATATCACCTCTGTGCCTAGAACCCCCTCAGGAAGGTGTTGAGAGCATAGGCTCAGTAGGAGAACACCTACCCAGAGTCCCCCAGTGAGGCGCGGGGGGGTGTGGCTCAGTGGTAGAGCATTATCTAGCATGTAGGAGGCTTTGAGTTTCACCCTCTGTGTGGCAAACACAGAAAAGAAGGCTGGGTCCTAAAGGAAGATCAATAAGGAAAGTCAGGTTTTCTTTCTGACCCCCTGACCCCTGACCCCTGACCCCTGACCTTTCTCTCCACAGAACCTGCCAGACTGCTTAACTCCTTCTGCTCTGTGGAGAAGGCATTACAGTGCAGTTGTTCCTTCCATGGGATCCCCACACCCTCTGTGCAGTGGTGGGTGGACGGTGTTCCTGTGGATGTAAACACTGGACATGACTACCTCCAGGTGACCTCTACCACGCTTGGCCCCTGGGACAACAGCACCCTCAGCCTGGCCATGGACCCGGAAATGGGCACAGTTCTTCTCTGTGAGGGAAAGAACCAGCATGGCATCCATGGTTTGAGCATCCTACTGATGTCAAGTGAGGGTGGGGACTTGGAGACTGGGTGAGGGCGGTGGACAGGGAGGGACTGGCACTGAGGGCAGAAGATGGGGCACAGCCTGGAATCTGACTCTGAGGTCTTAAGGGCTTCCTGGGGGGGGGTGCAAGATGGCTTCAACAGGGAAAGGTGCTTGCTGCCAAGGCTGACAACCTGAGCTCAGTCCTCAGGTGCCACAGGACGGGAGAAGAAAAGACTGCTGCAACTTGTCCTCTGTCCGCCATGTATACACTGTGGTGCATGCGATGCTACACACACACACACACACACACACACACACACACAAATGTAATTTGGAGATTTTTTTTTTTTTTTTTTTTTTTTTTACTTATAAAAAGAAAGCCTTACTGAAATGCCTTCTACTTCCAGGAAGGGGCCCTTTGGCCCCCCAGATTTTCCTGGAAGCTCTGCTACGGGGCGTCGTCTACGCGGCCATGGCGATGACACTCCTTTTTCTCTGCCTCCTCCCCCTCATGTGAGTACGTCTTAGCTCGTTTTATGTTACTGCAACAAAACAGCTGAGATGAGCTACTTTATGAAGCACAAAGGTTTACTTATCTCGGGGCTCCAGCGGCTGAAGCAGTGCAAAAGCACAGTGCCGGCATCTAGATCCAGCAGGGGCTTTCTTGCTGTATCACAAGCTGAGATCCCCCAGCAAGCATCCTTTCTCATAAAGCCACTAATGCCATCTTAAGGACCTAAGCCCCTCTAATGCTATCTGGCAGTGAGAAGGGCGGCAATTGGGACTGGGCGACTGTCTATCAGGGGAGAGGAGGAGAGGAGCGAGATGGTACAGATGCAGGCTGGGAGCCGCAGGTTTCAACCCCAGCACTGCATACTCTGAGTGTGATGGCGCAGGCCCAGATTCCCAGCACTCAGGAGGTGGAGACAGGAGGATCAGACGTGTCAGGTCATTCTTAAGGTGGTGAGTTCAAGGCTGGCTTGGGAGGGCACGTGACATGCTTTGTCAATAAATAATCAAACAAACAAATGACAAGGAAGTGCGGAGATGGCTCCGTGGTTGAGAGGGCGAGCGAGTCGCAGAGAAGTTGGGTGGCAGGCCCTAGATCAAACAGGAAGCTGGCAGTACTATCGCCCGCTCCAGATCTGGATGCAGATCGCAGCCAGAGCCCACGTGGAGATGCAGAGAAGAACTGACCGCAAACACATTTCCTTAGAGTGAGACTTCTCAGGATGAAGCCGACAAGGAAGTGTGCACAGATGAGAGAACAGAGGGACTCTGTGGCTGGGACAGACCAGGGATCCCAGGTGAAGTCCAAGAAGCCAAGGAAATCCGGAACTAAGCTACCCTGTGAGGAGCAGCTTGCGGTGAGTGCCCTCTCCCCCAAGAGGAATCCCGTCAAGCAGAACAGTATTCGTGGGAGAGAGCTTACATGCTGCTTTGGAGAGATGCTGCCCAGCCTGGAGCCTGTATAAGGCGCAATGAGCTTGCAGGCTGTTCTACAGGTACTGAAGTTGAGACTCCAAGAGCCTCACGGAATAAATTAAGATACATAATTTAAAGGATAATTAGAACTATCAACACACACTCCATATACACCACACACGAATATAGCATGCACACATATACACAGACTCACTATATATACCACACATGTATACTCTATAAACAAACACATAGACACATAGACACACCATAAATACCACATACATGTGTGTACATACACTATACATACATGGCACATACACCACACACACATCCCTATAAATACACATACTGACCATATGCACACAACACACACATATACTGTTACAAACATACATACATACATATGTACATACATACACACACATACTCCATACGCATAGAGATACATACATACATACATATGTATAGAGCACACACACATACAATACATACACAGACACAGACACACATACATACCACACACAAACACACACACACACACTGAATCCCCACTGGGAAGAGAATTATTCCACCCACACACTACCGAGCAGTAGTGGTAGCATCAGAGTGGGAACCACAGGTTTGGCCTCTGGTGTTCAGTAGGCAGCGGCCACCTACAGCCTCAGGCTCAAGTCTTGGCCAAGTACTTGGAGACTGGGTAGTCCTTAAGTCTCAGATCTGTGACCAAATGCCTGACAGGAGCAGCTTAAAGGATTTGTTTTGGCTCACGGTTCAAGGGATACAGTCTGTGATGACCAGTGCTAGCTGTCAGCTGGATAGAATATAGACATACTCAGGAGACAGGTCTCTGGACATGCCTGTGGGGCCTGCCTTGATTTCACTGACTGAGGCAGGAAGACCTGCCCTCTGCGGGTGGCACTATCCCCTTGCTGGGATCATGAACCGTGTAAGTTGAGAATCAGAGCTGACCACTAGCTGGCATGCAGAAGTTCTTTTGTGTGTTTTCTGACTGTGCTGGTGCTGTGATCAGCTGTTTCAAGTTCCTGTTGCTTGAGCTCCCCATCGTGAAGGACTGTCCGTTGAACTATGCACCAAAACAACCTCTTCCTGGCTGGAGAGATGGCTTGGTGGTTAAGAGCGCTTCCTGCTCTTTCCAGAAGACCTGAGTTCTGTTCCAAGCGTCCACATCAGACAGCTCACAACTGACTGTAACTCTAGCTGTAGAGGGTCTCATGCCCTCTGCTGGCCTCTGTGGGCATGTGTGCACATGCTCGCATAGTCACACAAACACACATAAATAAAAACGCATCTTAAAAACATCCCTTCCCCCTAAAAATAAAAAGCAGAGAGCTCAGGCAGGAAGCAGGGCCAGGCTCTAACTGAGCCACCTGTTCCAGCCATTCATCCGTCCCCAAGTATTCCACAGCCTCCCAAAACAGTACCTCCCACTGGAGAACAAACAGTCAGCACAGGGGAGCCTGCGTCTAATTTCCCATCCAAACCCAAATCCCCAGGTTGATCCTTCCCTCGCCCTGATCCCTACAGCCCCAGGACATCTTAGATGGAACAGTGCTTGCCTAGTTCTTAATGGTCATCTGAGTCCGCAGGACCATAGGCACCCTGCTGTCACTAGTCACTTTCTATTGCTGTGATAAAACACCTAGACCAAGAAGAGTTTATTTAGGCTTGTGGTTCCAGAGGGTTTGAGAGTCCATTGTGCTGGTGGTAGCAGGCAGGAGAAGGGAGCTCACATGTTCAAAAGCAAGTAAGAAGCCAGGTGTAGACAGTTAAGTGGGTCAGGAGAGACTTTAAACACTCAAAGCCCACCCCCAGAGACATGCTTCCTCTCGGAAGGCTGGGCTCCACCTCACAAAAGTTCTATGACCTCCCTAAACAGCGCCATTAACTGGGGGTGGGTGGGTTTTGGGGGGGGAGCGACTAAGTCATCAGATACAGGAGCCCCTGAGGGGAAATTACTCATTCCAACCACCTCACCAGATCCCTCCTAATGCCCTGTGCACAGAGCTAGTGTCCTCCCTTTGTGGATAAACCATGTGTGTGCTTCAAACATGAATCACACACACACACACACACACACACACACACACACACACACGGGCTCGTGTAATTTGAACACTTGTTTCTCAGCTGTTTGTGCTGTTGTGGAAGACTATGGCGCCTTTAGGAGGTGCAGTCTGGCTGAGGGACGTGAGGGTGTGTGCTGACGTGAGGGCGTGTGCTGACGTGAGGGTGTGTGCTGACGGAGCTTCAGTTTCCACACCTGCTCCCAGTGTCTGTCCTTCTCTGCTCCCTGACCGGAGACTCAGTGTGACCAGCTGCCTCAGACTCTTCTAGCCATTACCGCCCCACCTCGGTGGGTTGTACGCGTTCTTAAACTCTGAGACGGAATAAATCTTCCCTCCCTATGCTGCAGGGATTGATTTGGTCCGCAATAAGAGAAGGAACCAATGCACAGGGATCTCTTCGATCCCACCAGCGCTTCCTGCAGTGTCTCCTAATCTGCAGGCTGTGCAGTGTGAGGTCCCAGGAATGGGTCAGACTCGGCCCTTGCCCTCAGAGAGTCACCAAGCTGGTAGGGAGAGGTGCCCTCGAAGAAAAAGAACCAAGCCGGAGGGTAAAGGGATCCAGAGCCTGGAGAAAAGCTTGCAGGAGAACATCGTACACAATATCTCAGGAATCTGAGGGATGTTCTGGGAGCCCCTAGTTGCACCAAGGAGGGGCCAGAGGAAAGAGAGAGAGAGAGGGCTTGTAGGCTCCAGCCTAGGTCCAGTGAGGACCGTTAGGCTGACATTTGATCCATGTTTACTTCGAGTTCATCCTCAGGTGTGGCTCCTCAGATGTAAATCTGTTACATCATCTCTTTGCCCCGCCCCTTTCTCACCTTCCAGGAGAAGGAAGATGACCTGAAGCCAAGGACAACCATGGAAACTGCATCACACACGAAGTTCCCATTATCCCTGGAATTACAAAAACCCATGGAGACCCCGGAAGCCCCAAGTCCATAATAAACTTGAGGTTCTGGGAACCTGAGCTCACTAAGCCCTCCCTCTCAGCCTCTTTTCCATCCCATACACTCCAAGGGATGGAGACTGCTCTTGGGCCTGGTCTTGGGACTTTTGAAGGTCTCCTAGTTGATTTGTTGTTTGGGCAAGCCAAAAGATATATGTCTCACACTGGGAGAGAGTCACAGGGAGGAAAAATACACATGGCACTGTGAAACAAGGGATTTCCATCCCTTTCTTCATGACCAGATTGGCCTGAAGACACGGAGACAAAGAGAACACACACACACACACACACACACACACACACACACACAAGCTCGCACAAGCCATTATTTTTAATCCAATTCTGATGTCAGTGCTTATCAGGTGAAACCTTTTACCAGACCTCCCACCCCTATCTCTCTGCCTTAAATGTCTGTAGGCTCGCACAAAGTATGCTTGAGTGGAGGTTGTGAGAAGTGGTACCCACATTCACAGGTGGAGAAAATATGCCACGATGAATTCTAATTCAAAGTTAAAACATTGGAGGGTTGTGTCATGGGACCACATCCTGACCCTCAGAATGTTGATTCCTCGGGAACAGGAATGTGCCTGTCACAGGAACCTCCCTGTGTCATCGGTACTGGGAATGGTGACTAAAATATAAAATGCATGCAGAACTGTTCGTGAAGTACTTGAATAGGTGGATGGATTCGTTGTGAATCATTGCAAGGTTTGGAGCAAAGCAGAGGAATGAGCAGATCTATAGAGAGAGGTTGTTCTCTGCATGGGAGAGATGGTGGGTGTGGTGTCTTTGGAAGGGACAGAGCTAAAACAGAGGCTGTGAAGCTACTTAGGAGAACACTGTAATGTCTCTTGGTGTTTTATGACTTTCCTGGGAAGGTGTAAAGCATTATGTTTTATAAAAAGAAAAAGAAACCAGGGATCTGTTTGGTGAAGGCTTGGTAAGGTGTAGGGGAAGGAGGTTCCTCTACAGACCCATGCTGAGGCGTCCTTTCCCCATGAGGGACCAGTCACACAACAGTGAAGTATAGAATAGAGTTTATTCAGGGCATGGGGAGGGAGGAGAGAGAGGAGGGAGAGAGAGAGAGAGAGAGAGAGAGAGAGAGAGAGAGAGTCTTAACAGGGCACTGGGTCCACTAGAGCTGTAGTCACAGACAGTTGTGAGCCCGTGCTCACAATGCAGGTGCTGGGGACTGAACCTGAGTCCTCTGTAAGAACGGTGAGTGCTGTTAACTTCTGAGTCATCTCTCCAAGCCCCAAGTTTAGCTTTTTATCTCCACTCTGGGAGTACCATTTCCTCCCGTGCTTAGTAATTTGGAAAAATGAGTTCACATCAGCGTGGCTTTGTTTCTTATTGTACCTCATTTATCTCGACTGTGTATGCCCACGTGGCGGTCAGTGAACAGCTTGTGGGAGTGGCCTTCTCCTTCTAACACGTGGACCCTGGGGTTCAAACTCCGGTCATCAGGCTTCACAGCGAGAGCCTTTACCTGCTTAGCTCTCTCTCCAGTCCTAGTGCAGCCTTACCTGTGTGGATCTGTGTGTTGACAGGTGTTGAGTGACTCTTCCTGGGGAGGCCTGAACATGAAACGTCTATCTATTCACCCCAAGGAGAGCACCAGTCGCAGACCAAAGAAACACCCAAAGCTAGCTTGGTGTGCCAGGGAGGCTTCTGAGCTACAGGAGTGTAGGTGAGGAGTTACAAAGAGGAACCTGGACATTTCAAGGGCGGTTGTGTCCCCCACAAAGCCCACTTCAGGAGTGATGAGTGATGGTTCATGGCAGGGGTAGCCCTGGGGCTCCCGGGACAGCTTGCAGGCGATTGGGGTAGTAGTAGAGTCTCCTCTGTAGCAGCCACTGTGGAATATATATATATGTATGTGTATACATATACACACATACGTATATGCAAGATATATACATACAAGTAAACATGTATATGTATATATATACTTATTTAAATATGTATATATATGCGTGTGTATACACACACACACACACACACACACACACAGAGAAGAGCCTTCTAAATCTTGTACGTTTCAGGAGCTCCCCGGGCTTGTGTTTTACTTCCCATTTGCTCTAACATAACCATTTGAAATAGGTGGATGGATTCGTTGTGAATCATTGCAAGGTTTGGAGCAAAGCAGAGGAATGAGCAGATATATGGTGAGAGGTTGTTCTCTGCATGGGAGATATGGTGGGTGTGGTGTCTTTGGAAGGGGCAGAGCTAAAACAGAGGCTGTGAAGCTACTTAGGAGAACACTGTAATGTCTCTTGGTGTTTTATGACTTTCCTGGGAAGATGTAAAGCATTATGTTTTATCAAAGGAAGCCGCTATATGAACCATTGATGAAAACAGAACCTTCTAAACCGGCTTGGGCTTGCTTCCTCCATAGAAATCCTTCAGAGAGGGACCAGAATATGAGGTGGGAGGGGTGAGTGTTGGCAGGTCTGGCAAAGAAGAGGAAAAGGGGACCGAAGGAGAGATGGAATCGCCACCTGTGATGGCTTGCGCCTGTAACCCCGGAACTTCAGTCCTAAGGCGATCCTGAGATACCCGGTGAGTTCCAGTAGCAGGGCAACCTTCGGAGTCAAATCCGATCTCACAACAAAAGGAACAAAGAGAAAGTGATGGGGCCACGTTGGAGAGAGCAGGGAGGACTGACTTCCTCCTAAGGCTTGTTCGGTTGGTTATAGATGACTTATTGACAGGGTACGAAATGAAGGGGTACACACAATGTCTTCTGATCGGCTGTGGGAGTCAAACTTGGCCAGGCATTGGTTCCTGGATCAATACCTCCCACTCACCCATCATCTTCTTGTGCGGAGTTATTGAGGTACAAATGTCCTTTAAGAGATGGCTAGCCCAAGCTCTTGCAGAGCCTAGAACCACCTGATCCAGAAATAGCAGCCTTATTTATAATAGTCAGAAGCTGGAAAGAACCCAGATGTCCCTCAACGGAGGAATGGATACAGAAAATGTGGTGTATTTATACAATGGAATACTACTCAGCCATTAAAAATAATGAATTCATGCAATTTGTAGGCAAATGGTTGGATCTGGAAAATATCATCCTAAGTGAGTCAACCCAATCACAAAAGAATACACATGAATTGCAATCACTGATAAGTGGATATTAATGAGCCCAGAAGCACTGAATACTCAAGACACAATTAGCTAAGCAAAAGATTCCCAAGAAAAGGGATGGAGAGGACCCTGGTCCTGAAAAGACTAAATCCGGTTTTATAGGAGAGTATCAGAACAGAGAAATGGTGGGGAGGGGGGGGATGATTGGGGAATGGGGGGGAAGAGGACTTATGGGATATATGGTGAGGGGGGGAACTGGAAAGGGGAAAGCCTTTGGAATGTAAACAAAGAATATAGAAAATAATTTTAAAAAGGAAAAAAAGCATATATTTAAAAACAAAAACAAAAACCTCTTAACTGGTAGAGGCTCTGCTCTATAGAGCTGATTTGATTGCTAAGGGACCCGCTCTGAGGAGGGAAATTCGCTGCTTCTCGGCGGCCCCGCCCTCCACAGGCTCCCACTTGGCCCCTTAAGAGACTGATCTGGTCTGAACAGGCGTGCGCATGCTCGTTGGTACCTGTGTGGGCGGGGCTTCTCCAGCGGCTCCAGAGTGTCTGGGCTGGTCAGTTAGGCTTCCTCAACCTTACTCCCGCCAAGTCTACGCGACTTCATCCCTCCTGTGGGCTCGTCGGGTGGGCATTGCGTCCTTAAATCGGCCCAGTTTGCCCCTCTAGAATCAAACTTCCCCAGTCACTATAACTTTAAGTCAGCCCCTCACTGGATGCTTTCTGCTAAGTTTCTCTGTAATACCCAAGAGAAGGAATGCTGAGGAGGCCGGAGCCCTAGGAAACCAAAGACCAGGAAGGAGGTAGAAATTGGAGAAGAAATTGATCGTTTAGGGGAGGGACAAACGTTGTTGTTGCGACTGGAGAGATGGCTCATCAGTTAAGAGTGCTTACGGCTCTTGCTGAGAACTGGAGTTTAGTTCCCAACTGCCTATAACTTCAGTTCCAGAGGATCCAATGACCTATTCTGGTCTCTACTGGCATCCAAAGAAGAACTGGGGTATCAGGAGGTGAAAACCAGATGGGGTTAGAGGGGATTCTAGGTCAGTCTCGCCAGGCGTCAGTACTGAGACTTACAGAGAGCCGGGGGGAACAGCTCACAGCTTACAGGAAAGGGAGAGGAGGGCAGGAATATGACGCCATCCACGCCTGAGATGCTGGAACCCACCCAGGACGGTTCCCCTCTTTGTAAGCCAGACATGTCATCTCAGCATTGGGAAACGGGCACGGAAAGGCCAGAGATTCCATTCAGGCCCAGTTATGTAGGGAGTTTGAGGACAGCCTGTGCTACATGAGACCCTGTCTGAAAACATCAACTGTAAGGGCTAGAGAAACGACTCAGTGAGTATAAGGACTCTTGCAGAGAGGATCTGAGATAGATTTTCAGTACCCATTCCAGAGGGCTCTCTCTCTCTCTCTCTCTCTCTCTCTCTCTCTCTCTCTCTCCTTCTCCCCTCTTTTCTTCTCTCCTCTCTCTTCTCTCCTTTTCTTCTCTCTCTCTCTCTCTCTCTCTCTCACACACACACACACACACTCTAAAGTATTTACTTTTTCGCCCTATTTTTAATGTGTGTGTGTGTGTGTGTGTGTGTGTGTGCGCGCGTGCGCGCGCGCGTGTGTGTGTGTGTGTGTGTGTGTGTGTGTGCATGTGTAGATTATGGGACAATTGTGGTTTCATAGCAACCATCAGTCTAAAACCTTATCACAAACTTTGAGATTGCCTTGTGGGCTAAAGTGAATCCAGTGCCCCAGATCTTGAAGGAGGAAGAAGACAGACCAGATGGTTAGAGGAAAGAGAGCAGATATGTTAGGCTCTTGGAGAGTCACGGGGAAGATGCCTGTCCTCAAAGCTCCCAGCCTCTGTGGCCAAGAGGACCCCAGCTCACAAGACGAAGAGAGATTGCATGTGATTGAGGAGACAAAGGGCCCCATTAATGGCAGCGTCATTTCTGCCCCCACCCCCTGCCTCTGTGGCCATCCTTGTTCTCACCCATCCCAAATCCTGCCCTGCAGGACATTCTGCCAGTGGCCAGTCAGCAGCAGGAGCCACCCCTGCTTTCTCTTGTCCCTGAGATGCTGTTGGGGCTCGTGTCTCTACCTCTGCTGTGTTTGGGTAAGTACCACACACCGTGAGACCATCACCTGGGGCAGTGGGAGGGGAAGGGGAAGGGACGATTGTTTGCCGTGAGCTGCAGCTAAGTTACAGTCCACAGTGCTATTACAGAGGACCACACGGGCTCCGTAGCTGTGTAACTTCCCCCGAGAGACTGTTTCTATTCACTGCATACAGAGCGGACAAACACGCCAGAGGGATGACTTATTAGAGTCCGATTTGGGGACCCAGTGGGGCTATAGGTATAACTTACAGGAAATGGGTGGTTTTATCACCTTACCAATGGAGCCACATCCTCAGACCCTCTTCCATTAAATTCCTTTAAAAAAATACTATTTTTATTCATTCTGTGTGAATATTTCATACATGTATGCAGTGTAGCTTGATCATATCCACCCATGCCCCTGCTCTAGAGAGCCTCCAGGACATTCCCAGTACCTCCTCCCAACTTCAAGTCTGCCTGTGTGTTTATTTTATTTTATTTTATTTTATTTTATTTTATTTTATTTTATTTTATTTTTTTGTTTTTTTGAGACAGGGTTTCTCTGTGTAGCCCTGGCTGTCCTGGAACTCATTCTGTAGGCCAGGCTGGCCTCGAACTCAGAAATCCACCTGCCTCTGCCTGCTAAGTGCTGGGATTACAGGCGTGCGCCACCACGCCCGGCTTCTGTGTGTTTATTTTAAGCCACTGAGTCTAGTTCTTGTTGTGCAGAGGTCATAGGTTAGGGGTTATCCAGTGCAACATGGGCAGCCTGCCAGTAGCCACCTCCCAAAGAAAGGTGACTCCTCCCACAGCTCTCAGGAGCTCCTCCACCATTTGTGCTGCCGGTTTTAGCTGGCTTGGTCTTGTGCAGGTGACTGTACCTGCTATGGGCTCACAACTGCAAGAGCCATACCACATCTACAAGGCCGCAGTCACAGCTCCATCCTCCGTCTTTCCTGCCTCTTCTTCCACAATATTCCCTGAGCCTCGGGCCAGGGATGGAAGTCCCATTTCCAGCAGAATACATAGTCTCTCTTTTAATTAAAAAAAAAAATGTTACTTTTTAAAAGATTCATTATTCTTAATTATGTGTATGAATGTGTGTGTTTCTGTGTGGACATACACACATATGCACATGTGGTCTGGTGCCCACAGAGAGCAGAAGTGTCCAGGGTCCTGGTGCTGGAGTCACAGTTGGTTGTGAGCTACTTGTTGTGGGGTCTGGGAATCGAACCCACACCTGGAAGGTGTTTTGCCTAGCATGCTCGAGGCCCCAGGTTTGGCTCACTGAATTGTGTAAAGCTGTGTGTGCATACCATCATCTCGGGACCTTGGAACTAGGAGCAGAAACATTACAAATCCAAATAATTACGGCTGTATAGTCAGCTTGAGGCCAATCGAGGCTAGAGACTTTGTCCCAAAGTCTTCCGCGAAGCCCTTGTCTTTATGGCGATGACCAGTTATATCAAAATCACACAGACCGAGATCAGCAAGGGAAGAGATGATGGGGGAGTCGGCAGAGGATGGAAGTGCGAGGGCCCGTCGGCCTCTCCTAGGGAGGTTGTGCAGACACCACGATTCTCTCAGCAGCAGTGCACGGTGACACACGGAGTGCAAGTTCAGGGCCCCCCACTCAGGGAGCCCACCAAGCCTTGAGCGCAGGGATTTCCAGGGGAGTCTGGTCATGCAGTTGTGACAGACCTTAGCATTCGATACTTCCAGAGATCAAAATGATGCTTATTATAAAAAAATAGCAATGCTACAGGCTCTGCAGCAAGAAAGGTGAGGTGAATTACCAACCTGCCACACACACACACAACACATACAACACACAGACACCCACAACACACAACACATACAAAACACACAGACACCCACAACACACAACACACACACACTCAAAGAGCTTCATTAGGAGAGTGACAGATATCACAGGTATCCCAATGGGCTCCTGAATGGAGATGTCCTTAAATTCCATGAGACTGAGAGGGACTAGTCTGTTCTTACAGGCTGGGGGAGGGGGTAAGTCCCACAGCATATAGCTGAGCCTATGAGCCCGGAGTCACAAGACCGGCAGGCAGTGGGTAAAGCTAACGTTATAATTCAGGCCAGGGGAGGGCTCAACAGATTAAGACGATTGCTTCACACTTTATGATTTGGGTTTGCTGTCTGGAACCCACATAGTGAAAGGAGAGAACTGACTTCTGCTAGTTGCCCTCTGACACTCAGAAGCATGCGCACACCCACGCACGCACGCACGCACGCACTCAGGACTGTGCACCTGCACCGTGAGCAAGGAAATGGACAGAGAGGTGCAACAAAAGATAACATTTCAATTCCCAGTTGGCCGGGGTGTCAGAGAGGGCTGGGTTTGCACCTGCAGAGGGCCTGAGGGGCTGTGAGGCCACAGCAGTTGTGGATAGTTTCTTTTGCTGTGGTAAAAACACTGACAAAAAAACCAAACCAAACCAAAACAACTTGGGGAAGAAAGGGCTTATTTAAGCTTACAGTTACAGTCTGTTGTCAAGGGAAGATGATGAAGGAACCTGGAGGGAGGAACTGAAGCAGAGACCATGGAGGGATGTTGCTTACTGGATTGTTCCCCATGGCTTGCTCAGTTTCTTAGACAATCCATGCTCACCTGTCCACAGGTAGGGATGGCACCACGTCCACAGTGTGCTAGCCCACCCCCAATGTGAATCAGGAATCTGCCAAGTCTGCTCCCCCAAACCTGCACCCCCCAAACCTGCACCCCCAAACCTACACTCCCCCAAGCCTGTACCCCCACACCTGCCCAGAGTCTGGTTTGATGGAGGCAATCCCTCCATCAAGATTCCCTCTTCCCAGATATGGCTAGTCTTGTGTAGAGTTAACCAAACTGTAATGCATATCAACTGTCTGTTCAGAGAGAGTTTCAGGCTAGTGTGACTTGATTGGGGGGCGGGGGTGTGTGTGTGTGTGTGTGTGTGTGTGTGTGTGTGGCAGCTAGAGAGACTGTAAATGAACAATACTATATATCCCAAGGACTCTGCCTTAAATCACATGACTCGTAGACTATCAAGTGTGACGCAATGATGCATATTAATAGAGAACCTCTTACCAGGAAAGACTTGTCTGGGCCTCTGAAGTGACTTCCCACGAGCTGGGCACATTTAAAACCTGTCCTGAATGACGATGGTGTGAGCCTTCGATTGACAGGCAGGACTCTGAGAACTTGAGGTGGGACTGGCTTCCATTTTAGTTTTCTCCCCACAGGGTTACTTTCTCCAGTTTTGGTTGATATCAAGAAGACAGCAATGGAAGGTGGTCTGTGCGGTACTGTCCCTTGTGTGATGGAATTTTCCAAGGCATCTCTCAGAGGCCCCACGATTGTGAGCTATAGGCTTAATGAAAACCTCAGCTTCCGTGTGGGCACCATCCAGCCCAGGGCCCCCACGGGTGATGTCTCCACAGAGGAGCTGGAATACTGCATCCTGATGACCCACAACATGCTCAGAAGAGAAAACATGACCTACTCGCTCTATGTGGGTCTAGGAGCTCAGAAAGGTACTGTCATGAGGGCGGAGGTTGGGATCCCCATGTCATGTGATGTTTGGGCTCACACACTTAGTGGTTTAGGAAGAAGGGAACCTAGAGGGAGTTCTGGTGATTAGGTTACTTCATCAGGCACTGGGATTTATAAAACCTTGGGTCTCTCTCTCTCTCTCTCTCTCTCTCTCTCTCTCTCTCTCACACACACACACACACACACACACACACACACACACACTTGTGCACACATGCATGCATGAATAAAGTAAATGTTAAAAACAACAACAACAAAAACCCACCAACCAACCAACGAAACAAACGAACAAAACTAACCCAGCTAGTGACTGGTGATATGGGTCAGTGGATAAAGGACACTTGCCACCAAGCCCAAAGACCCGGCTTCCATCCCTGGGATCCACGTGATGGAACGAAAGGACAGACTCCTGCCAAGATGTCTTCAGACTTCCACATGTGTGCCTGGCTGCACACAAATTAACTGACTAATGTAAAATTTACAGAACCTTCGCTATTTAGTCTGTAAAATGACATAATGCCTTACGTACAGTTGCCATCTCTCTAAATAGAAAGCAACAGAAGCAGAAGTAGTGGCTTGTCCTTGTAATCTCAGCACTTCAGAGTAGCGGTGATAGAGATGCCAGGAATTTGAGGTTAGCCTGGGCTACAGAGTGAGTTCCAGGCTTACCCACATGGGACAAGGCACGGTAACACACATCTGTAATCTCAGCGTTCCTGTGGTAGACCGGAAAGCAGAGGCAGCAGGACCCGGGAAAGCTGCGGGTCACAGCAAAGAACAAGAGACCACCCTGAGCAAGGCAGGTGGCAAGGACTACCATCTGTATGCAAGTCTGTGAGGCATTCTCTTGATTATTAGCAGGATGGCCTAGCTCACTGTGGGTGGTGTCACCCTAGTTAGTGGTCCTAGGTCGTATAGAAGTGCAGACTGAGAAAGCCGATAAACAGGGTCCCTCTCTGGTCTCTGCTTCAGTTCCTGCCTCCAGGTTCCTGCCTCGAGTTCCTGTCATGGTTTCCCCTCAATGATGGAGTGTGACATGGAAGTGTAAGATGAAATAAACCCTTTCCTTCCCCCGGAGCTTATGGTCATGTGTTTATCACAGCAATAGAAAACAAACCCATACGGTGTATGCACATAGGTGCATGACACTGTGTGTGCGTGGAAGTCACAACTTGTGAGCATCTGTTCTTTCCTCCACAATACGAGTCCTGGGGATGAACTGGTTGTTGGAGCTGGTGGCAGCTGCCTCTATCTGCTCAGCCATATTGCTAGTCCCAAATAATGTAATTTAAATCTTTTTTAAAAAAAAATCCAGACTTCAGGATCAAGCTTACATAAGCCCCTTCATCTTGTTCATGCGCCTGGGGGTAAGGTGGAGTGGGCTTCCTGAAAGCAATAATTGGTGAGGAACCATGTGAACATGGCAATCCCAGGTTCTGTGGGACTGCTGGAAGAAGTTCGGGGGTTCCAGCCAGAAATACTGTGCGGTGACATACCTGTAAAACACTAACCTAAACACAACCTTTTTCCTCTCTCCTCCAGACCTGACCCAAAACCCAGAGCTTCACATCCCAGAGAGCGGCGTGTCTGCAGAGCCCGTGACTTTGACCTGTACCATGCAAGGCACCTGCCAAGAGCCCAAAGCTCTTTTCCTCTCCTGGAAAGGACCCAGCGTGTCCTCCAACACGACCGTTTCCATCTACCCCTCGTCAGCACTAGCCGTTGACCCAAAACCTGAGGACCAGGGCACGGCTCTCAGATGCCACTTAAAGCTATCCCTAGATAGCCTGTCCAGCAGGAAAGTGGTCAAGCTACAACTGGTCTGTGAGTGCTGTGGGTACTATCAGGGCCTAGAGTCTGGGGGAAGTGGGAGAAACACTTGGGTCCTGAAGGAGAGTGGTCATACTTTGACCTTGTGGGGCTGAGAGATCACAGGTAAGAATCAAGTCTGGGTTTGGTGTGGACTTCAAACACCAAAAAATAGAGGAGAACCCCTCTGGGTCTCAAAGTCTCCAAATCTTTTTCTTTTTTCTTTCTTTCTTTCTTTCTTTCTTTCTTTCTTTCTTTCTTTCTTTTTTTTCCGAGACAGGGTTTCTCTGTGTAGCCCTGGCTGTCCTGGAACTCACTCTGTAGACCAGGCTGGCCTCGAACTCAGAAATCCACCTGCCTCTGCCTCCCGAGTGCTGGGATTAAAGGTGTGCACCACCATGCCCAGCCAAAGTCTCCAAATCTTTTGGGGAATCAAGTAGGGCTGGGGGCTACAGAGATGGCCTAAATGGCGGAGACAGCTCTTCACATGCATTTGTTACTTCTCTGTTGCTGTGATAAGACACCATGACTAAGGAAACTTATGAAAGAAAGAGTGTTTATTATGGCTCCAAAGGGGTAGAGCCATCTTGGGAGACCTAGCAACCTACACGAGCCTCCACAGCACATCCTCATTCAAACTACCACACCTCTCTCGCAGAAGAGTTGGGTTCAGTTCCCCCCAACACCCATGTTTGGCAGCCTAAACCTGTAACTCTAGCTCTAGGGGATCTAGTGCCCTCTTCTGGTCTCTGTGGGAACTGTACTCACGTGCACAGACACAGACACACATATGCACATAAGTCTGAATGAGGTTGGGCTTTGGAGGAAACGAAGGAAAGTGTGGACGTCTCTCCGACCTCCGCCCCCTCTTCCCCACAGCACCCGCCAGGCTGCTCAGCTACTCCTGTTCGCTGAAGAGGACACTCACATGTAGCTGTTCCTTCCATGGGATCCCCACACCTTCAGTGCAGTGGTGGGTGGGAAGAAAGCCCGTGAGTGTGAATAGCATAGATGGCATCCTGCACACGACCACCTCCACACTGGAACCCTGGACCAACAGCACCATCCACCTCGTATGGGAACCGGAAATCATTAGGAGACTTCGCTGTGAGGGGAAGAACCGATATGGAGTCCACACGTCCAGAATCTTCTTGGTACCAGGTGAATGGAGAGAGGTCCGATATGGAAGGCCAGCCCTTGAGGGCCAGGAGGAGAACAAACCCAGAGCAGAAGGAAGAGAGTCAGAGTCCGAAGCCTCAGCATGACCGTGTTCTCCTTCCTTCCATTTCAGATAAGAGCTCCATTTCCAGTGTGTTCCTGAGAGGACTGATCCAGGGCATCGTGTATGGGACCATAGCGTCTGCCTTATTCCTCTTCTTCCTCGTTGTGCTGATGTGAGTATCGGAGTTCAAATTCAACACCAAACCCTCCCTGAAGCCTTACATATTGACTAGTTTTTAAAACTACATTTATTCTTTTGAGTGTGTGCACGCGTGTGCTTGTATGTGTGTGAATTGTGTGTGTGCAAATGCATGTGCCATCCATAGTATGCATCTAAAGATCGGAGGAGAACTTTTAGGAGTTGGCTTTTTCTTGCGCCGTGTGGGTCAGTCTTGATTGCAGGCTCCTTCGGTCATTAACCAGTGATGCTCATTTTCTTCATCCCATTTTCTTCCGGTTTAGTTTCTGTTGAGATGGACTCCCTGTTAAGTTCCAGACGTTCTTTGTTTGCTTTGAGGGTTATACATATCCCTTTAAGCGTAAGTTTAACGGCATCCCACAGATGTGATCACGAACTATGCTATCGTTTGACTGAAACACGCCTGATTTCCATTATGATTTTCAACCTAGTAGAAACATCAATGCTTTCTAGTAAATTGCTCACGCTCTCCTTCAGTACTGAAGGCTGAGTGAAGTCTTTGAACATGCTAGACAATTGTTCCACCATTGAGTCATGCCCAAGCCCCCACTGGGGGATTCTAGACAGGGGTTCTACCACTGAGCCACGCCCCCAGCCGCTTCCTGGGGGATTCTGGGCAGGGGCTCTACCACTGAGCCACGCCCCCAGTCCCTCACTAGAGGATTCTGGGCAGGGGCTCTACCACTGAGCCACGCCCCCAGCCCCTCACTGGGGGATTCTGGGCAGGGGCTCTACCACTGAGCCACGCCCCCAGTCCCTCACTAGAGGATTCTGGGCAGGGGCTCTACCACTGAGCCACGCCCCCAGCCCCTCACTGGGGGATTCTGGGCTGGGGCTCTACCATTGAGCCACATCCCCACCCCTCACTGGGGGATTCTGGGCAGGGGCTCTACCACTGAGCTAAGTCCTCAGTCCTCTGTATACTTTTATTTAAGACAGCCTCAGCACACTGGTCTTGGACTTTCTTGCCTCCAAAGTAGCTGGTATAACAGTCCTGTACCACAGGTCCAACGGATACACGTTCTAGCTTAACTTAAATAGGATCATAAAATATGCTATAAATAATGCCAATTTACTTTCCTTGCAGCAAAAATTTTGTTAAAGAATTTCTACACGGGCTTAAGTGAAATGGGCATTTCTCATTCGTTGAAGGCAGTCACGATATACACTTCCTTCAAGTCAAATTGATTCAAGAGGGGGCTGGAAAGATGGCTCGGAGTAAGAGTACTTGCCTCCAACCCCGAGGGCCTGAATTTGATCCCCCAGGGCTTACACGGTGGAAGAAATAATCCACTCCTGCAAGTTGTCCTCTGGCCTCCACACTCATGTTCGAACACACCCCACCCCCCAACACACACACACACACACACACACACACACTCTCTCTCTCTCTCTCTCTCTCTCTCTCTTTCTAAATTAAGAAAGTGTATTTTTACGAAAATCATTGTGTTGTCAAAGTCTCCTTCGACTTGGCAAACAAAAGCCAGCCGTGGGTTATGCAGAGCGTGGCTCCCTGACAGCTTCGTCCTGGTCTCTGGCAACGCTTTGGAAACCATTTCCAGTTATTTTTAATAGAAGGATGGTTCTCAGACAGGAAATGACAATTTGGATCTTACTCTCTCAATTCACACGGAAGCCAAAGAAGGCTTTTCATCTGGAAAGGGATAGAGACTAAGGAACAAATGTAAAAATCTGGCTCCCGCTGTTGGGGCAAGGGGAGGTGTATGATACCACAGAGCCCACGGTAGCTATGAGATCTCTGCGAGCAGGTGACTATGTAACCTCTGCTATGTCTGTTGAATAGAACACCAAAGCCAAAGAGTTCCTTGTACACATCTGTGCCAAAAATGTTAAGGAAAAAATATGTAAAATAAACTTGCACCCCCAAAAGGCGGGCGCGCGCATGTGTGTGTGTGTGTGTGTGTGTGTGTGTGTGTGTGTGTTTGGAGAGAGAGAGAGACAGACAGACAGACAGAAATTGATTAAAGGGTTGCAACAGAAGCAGAGAAGGCACTGCCATGGGGTCACGAAGGACTAGGATTTTGTCCTGTAGTTATGGGGAACCTCAGGAGGGCAATGACCAAGAGAGAAACAGCAGTTTCTAGGGTTTGGAAGGTGATAACCTAGAGACCAGGAGGCCAGGAACGAGTCCGGGGAGTGTCCACACCAAGCTAGGCTTCATTTCCTTTGCATGAGTGGGCGGTTCACAGACCCAGCTTGTGGAGAGAGCCTCGTGTTCTGGCGGCAGCCCAGGGCTGGTTTGGGGAATGGTGGTGATGGCAGGGTGTCCAGCACTGAAGTCGGGGTGGGGCTGAACTCAACATTCACCACAAAGTTCATTGTCTTAGACTGAATATGCCTAATTGGCGGGAGGAAAATCAAACTCGCAAGAACAAAGAAGGCCCGACCCTCCAGAAACCAGTTTTGGGAGGAGCCAACCCCGCAGAAGTCTGAAGCTGCTGGTGTACCAGCCTTGGCTCCGGGTAAGTATGCTCCGCTCTCAGCCTTCCTAGGCTCAGCCACCAGGCGGCGCTCTCTCCTTGGGAACAGCGATTGCAGCCCTAGCTCTGCTCCAGCCTGAACAGGACGGAGAGGCAGTCTTAACTGGACGTGGGTCCGGGTTTGTACATTCTTCACACCGAGATCCCATGAAACAGTACAGCCCTGCAGCGACCATGGCAAGGACCCTGTGGAGCTCCAGGCCCAGCACTGTCCCACAGTGGAGACGCTGGAGAGTAAATCCAGTGTAAATGCTTTGGAAGCCCGCTGGGGCTGCCACAAGATGAGCGCCTTCAACCCTTACCCCCCCCACCCCACCCCCGCCTTAATTCTGGAGGTTAGAGACCACCAGGGGTGTCCAGATGGCTGGCTTCTCCTGGGGACTCTTTCCTTTACCCGGAGATGTCGGTCTCCTTTCTGTGTCCTCACGGGACCATCTCTGGGTGCATTTGTGTCATCTCAACCCCTCCCCCCTACATCTGATCTTTTTGTTTTCTTTAGCTCCAGGTTAGGGATGCAGGGCCTTGCTCATTCTGATATTGGAAGTCCTCAAGAGCTGCACTGCTGATCCCCCTCCCCCACCCCCATCACTGGGAATTCCTAGCCAAAGGCTCTTTGATTGAACACCCCCCTAGGTCCCAACCCCTCACTGGGGGATTATAAAAGAGCACTGTTCCACATTTCTATTTTCTCAACCCTCCTTTCCTTTCCTTTTTTTTTTTTTTCTTGAGACAGGGTCTCAGTAAGTCAACCAAGGTCACCTTGAACTCTGAGATCCTCCTGCTTCAGCCTCCTAGTAGGTAAGATGATAGTTGTTCCTTCCCATTTCAACCCCAACCTCTTGTCACAGTCCATATGGGAATCGAATCCGCCCACATGAGTCTTGTCTCCAAATGTTAAGTGTATATTGTAAGGTGGTAAGGGCTTGGATTTCAGCAAAGAAAGGAGGATGAAGGAGCTCGGGGTGTGGCTCCGTTGGTAGAGTGCTTGCCTCGCACACAGAACTCTGGCTGGCTTCACCCCTGGCTTCCCACACATGGGGTGTGGTGCACACCCCCTTCATTCCAGCACTGAGAAGACAGAGGAAGAAGGATCAGGACTTCAAGCTATATAGTGAGTTGGAGGTCAGCTTAGGCTACATTAGACCCTTCAACCAATCAATTGATCGGTCGATCAATTGAATGGTCAATCAATATCAATAACAAAAAGTTAGACATTTTTATGAGCCACACCTTTTACCTGTGGCCTAGGATTACAGAAGCCAGCCCACCCCCTGGAGTGGGATACTCAGAGCGGGAACGGGACTTTCCAACCCCAAAGGAAAGGCACCCTCTGTTCCTTCTACAGCCCAGGGCCTCGGAGAGAGAGAGAGAAGAGTCCACGTGGGAACTGAAGCTAGGTCGCAGTGCACGGCAGACCCCTCTCGCCTGACAGACCTGCAGAGGAGCAAGACACCATCTCCACCTCAGACTCCAGAGCCAAAGGCCTTCAGCTCAGCTCTCCCTGTGGCTGGGCAAACCCGCCGCTCTCCGGGCCTTCCCTTTCTCCGCCCACTTCCTCCTCTTCCTCTCCCTGCCCTTTCCCACGCCTCCTCCTTTCTCACCTTCTCCTCCCCTCCTCTTCTCTTCCCACTCCTGTTCTTTTTCTCTCCCTCTTCTTCCTCTCCCTCCCAATCCTCCTCTTCCTCCTCTTCCCCTTCCCCTCTTTCTTTCTTCCTCCTCCCCCACTCCTCCTTCTCTTGTCCTAACTTCCATGGAGTCTCTTCCAGGGTGGGCGGCCTGGTTCTTCCTTAGGGCTCAAGGGCAGGTGTCAGGGGAATCAGGGCGTTGACTTCACCCAAAAGTCATGCAGAAAAGGGTTGACCAGAAGTTTAAGTATGGGAACTGGGGGTGGGGGTGGGGGGGTCGGAGTGCTCTGGAGAGGGCAGTTGTGGGGCAGGCAGAGAAAATAAGAATGAATCAACCAGCTACCTTCTCTGTGTGCGGTGAGTCTTTCTAAAAAAGAGAAGAGTCCTGATTACCACAGCACGCTGCCGGCCACAGGTGCTCTGCTGTGGGGGGGCTCTCTTCCCGTTACTCACTCTTGGCCCCCCCTGCCCCCCCCAGTTCCCACCCCCTCCCACCCCTCCCAACCACGCTTTATTCTGTCTCCCACACTCCACAGTACTTTGTTTGCTTTGTAGGTTCCATGCATTTGGGGTGTATATGGGCCTCTTTTCAGCCACCCCCTCCTCTCTCTGAGTCAGGGTCTCACGCACCCTAGACTGTCCTCCAACTTGATATGTGGCCAAGGATGACCTTGAATTCCTGATTTTCCTGCTCTCGCCTGCCTTGGGCAGGGGCTGCAAGCACGCCTCTCTCTGCCTGGTTTACGTGGTGCCGGGATGGCTGCTGGGGCTTCGTGTGTGGCAGGCCCCAGGCCTGGCCTCCTTTTGTCATTTCTCTCTTCCCTCCCTTCCTTCTCTTTCCCATTTACCAGACATTTCCCCGTGTACCCCGGCGCTACTCTGCACTGAGTGCTGTGGGAGCACGTGGTCAAGACAGACTGGTGGCCACCCCGACCAAGAGCCAGATTTATTCAATAGGGGTAAAGAGAGGCCAGATATCCCACAGAGGAAGATGCCCCTGTGCCCGTCTAGGCTTGGTCACCTCAGGCCCTTCTGGACTGCCTTTTTCTTTTGGGAGATCAAAGAATGACTGAGCCCCCAAGGGAAGGGTTGTAGTTTAGTCAGCGGCAGGCGGTTGGCTCTGGAGAGGAGACGACAGAACGCACAAGGAAGAGAGTGTGGGGCAGACGGCCGTGTGACAGCGCTCATTCCTACGGCTGGAGCGAGCCACTGAGGCATGCATGGTTAAGAAGTCTCTAGGAAGAGGGGCAAGGAAGACATGGCCTGTTCCTCCTTGCAGAGTCCCTCCAGGGTCCTCCTGCTACCCACAGCAAAGCAGAACTATGTGAAGACTCTAGTTCTGTTTGTGCAATGCAGTCAATAAAGGGTGATGTCTTACTTTTCAATCGCTGTTACAAATCACCATGGCCAAGGCAACTTACAGAAGGAAGAGTTTATTGGGGCTTACAGTGTCAGAGGGTGAGAGTCCAGGACCATCGCGGTGGGAGCATGGCAGCAGGCAGGCATAGGAGCAGTAGGGGGCTCACATCACATTCACAAGCTCAGGGTAAAGACCGAGAACAAACCCCTGCTAAGTGGGAGTATGGTAGGCTTTGGAAACCTCAAACCCCACCTCCTCCAACATGGCCGTGCCTACTAATCCTTCCCAACGAGGTTCCCAAACCAACTTGGGGGGGGCAACATTCGAGTACATGACAAGTAGGAGCCGTTCTCATTCAAAGACACAGAGGTGACTTCACAGAGTCAAGAGACAAAATCCAAACACTATGACAGGGTGAGCTTCCCTAAATCCAAAAATATGAAATCCAAAATGTATCAGAACCTGAAACATTTTGAGAAACGATCTGATGTAGTCCAGGCTAGCCTTGAACTTGATATGTAGCCAAGGATGACCTTGAACTCCAGATCCCCCTTGCTGCCACCTCTCCAGTGCTGGGATTACAGGTGGGCAGCACCACAGTGAAATGAATAAAAATGACATTAAAAATCGAATGCTTCAGAATTTAGAGTGATTTGAATTCCGGTTCTTCAGATTAGGATGTTCAACCGAAATCAAACCTTTGCTGCTTAAGTTGCTCATGCCAGAAATTTTGTCACAACAACAATGAGAAAAGTAATAACATCGAACCTGCAATACTTCAAGGAACAGGAAATGGTCCGCGCTAGTGCTCGGTGGAGCAGACTGGCTAGAACTGGCCCGAGTGCTGTGTGCCTGGCCTGGCCTGTGCGTTCGATTTCCCGCTTGCCAACCTTGAGGATTCATCCCGGCTCACTGGTAAAGCATTTGCCCAGAGCCCCCCATTGAAGGGCTGCAGTCTGGCTAAGGGGTATATGTCTTGCCTGGCAAGCCCAAGGTCTTGGGTTCAATTTAGGGATTCAGAGATTTCTCTTCCAACTTAAGCCAGCTGTCTTGAGCCCAAAGAATGGGGAACCTTCCCACATCACAAGCATGAAAAGAGAACAACTATTTCCCTGCTGTTTATCTTAGCTGACTTAGTTCTTATTAAAAAATTAAGCAAATTATTACTTTATTTATCTATTTATTTATTGTATGGGAATTGGATTTCTGGGTCTGAGGGAAGAAGCTGAGGGTGGACCCTGTCTAAGGGAGGAGTCTGGGTTCTGGACTCCCAGGGTCTGACTGAGGAGGAGGCTAGGGTCTGCGCATCTGGGTCTGAAGAAGAAGGCTGGGGCTCTTGCTCCTGGGTCTGAGGGAGGGAGATTGGGTCTAGACTCCTATGACTGAGGGAAGAGGCTCTGGGGTCTGCGCACCTTGGGTCTGGGGAGGAGGGACAGAGCTGGAGTCTGGAGGAGGGTTGGGCTCCTTCAGCGGGAGGCAGCTGGATGAAGTGCATCTCAGGCCGGGGTTCTGGAGACTGGGAGGACGCCGGTCGCCCAGGGGAGGGCAGAGGAGGGGCAGGGCCACAGTAACAAAGGCCTCTCCCTCCGACGAGCAACCCCCCCGGCCCCGCCTCCGCGGCCCCCCTCCTGCCCTGATTGGCCGTTCTCCCTGCCCGTCAGCGCCACCCCCCCTCCCTGGGTCTGCAGCAGCTCCGGCCACCTCGTCGCGCCCCCCCAGCCCCCTCCCCCCGCCCCCGCCGCCCCCCGGGCCGGTGCAGCCGCAGGCGGGGTTCCCCTCCCCCTCCCCCTCTCCCCCAGGCTCGCGCGCCCCGACCGCCCCCTCCCCTCCCCCTCCGCGCCGCCGCGATGCCCCCCCCTGCGCCCGGGGCCCGGCTCCGGCTCCTCGCCGCCGCCGCCCTGGCCGGCCTGGCCGTCATCAGCCGAGGTACCGCAGCGCCGGGGGCGGGGGGCTCGGCGGGAACCCCGAGGTCCTGGGATGGGGTACAGGACCGGGGTGGGGGCAAACAGGGAGTTCTCCCCCCGGGGAGAGGAATGCGGAGGTCTGGAGCCGGAGACCTGGGCGGCAGTCCTTGGATGGGCAGGGGGTCCTTGGGTGCATGGATGCGCGCTGGGGCACAGGGATGCACGTCCTCGTCTGGTCAGCCGCTCCATCTCTAGCAAGGGGGTCTCAGACACCTGCTGCCGGCCTGGGGCGGCGAGAATGTACCGCTCTAGGTCAGGGAGAGGCTCAGACGTTGGGGTGACAGTCCTCACCTGGGCAGGGTCTCCGAACTGAGTTGGGGTACCAGGCCTGGAATGATGCCCTGTGTTGTGGAGGGGTCTTGTCTTTGCGTTTTGGAGAGGGTTCCTTGCGCAGTCCTTGTCTAGGGACTGGGCTCTGCATCTTAAGGAGAAGAAGGTAGAGGAGGGAACGTGTCCCGGGGAAAAGATTGTCTACAGGCTGAAATCCCCAGACCCAGGAATACCAGGAAAGGGGTTGAAACTCCCTATCCAGGGGCGGGGGTTCCTCTCAATATTTGGGGTGTTTGCAGTTAACTGCGAGATGGGTCCTGGAAAGCCAGAAAGTTGAGGTGCTGGGCTAAGAATTCTGATCTAAAGTCTTTGATTGAATGACTATCTGGATGGATGAAGGAAGGGGCGGGGGTGGAGGGTGTTGGGCTGGAGAAGGCAGGACAGGAAGAGTTAACGCAGGGTCACAAGGTTACTAGTCTCAGCCAGTTCAGTGGGCCTGGAGACCCTGTGTAACAAACAGCAGGAGCGAGTCCTGCCCCGAGGATGTGTCTGGACTGTGCCTCCCCTGCAGGGCCTGTCAAGGAGATGGCACAGGAGGAAGAGGGATGGGGCAGAGGCTGAGCTGTGGAGCCCCGGGAACCCAGGAAGCCAGGAAAGTGTTAATCTGGTGTTTCCACATCACTTCCTCCAGGCCTTATCCAATCAAGCATCACAGAATCAGGGTCACGCTATGCCATCAGGGACAGTAGTCCCCAACACTGTGACCCCCAGCAGCCCCAAGGGAAGCAGCTATCTGGTCTTCCAGTCAAGTCACCCACAGCCACGCAAACATCACCGCTTCACAGCCAAGCCGCACCTGCAGACTAGAGAGACTCACATCATGAGCCCTGTCCACGCAGGACGCCCACGCACACGCACAGCACAGATCCACTGGGGGAGGGCCTGGATTCTGCCAGGAGTGGAATGAGGCACAAAGCCCACTACCCCTCACCACAGTACGAGGCTGAGCCCTGCCTGACCCGGTGACCACCGGCTGGGTGCCTTTCCCTCCTGTTACTTTAGGCTGCTTCTGGCTTGTTTATGGGGTCCTGTCTCCAGTCTGTTATTTGATGGTGGCACTCCCGATCTCCCTGGGCTGTTCCCCTATCCCTGTCGGTTTCAGCACAGTGGCACATCCGCCTCTAACTGAGCCCCATCGCCCCCGTGTTTGAACCTGTCCACTTCCCTCACTCCCTTTCTTATACACTGTAGCCTCGTTCATTTTGGCATGTTTCTTCTTCCCCCGCCCCTGCCCCTTACTGAACGTTCTTAAACCCTGACTGCTACCCAGCTCTCTTCTTAGGGTACTGACCGTACCCTAAGACTCTCAGAAACCATGACTATACGCATGCCCCTGGGGGGGGGGTGAGGGGGACCTTTGGCAAAGCCCCACGACCTTGATCAGGTCTCAGGGGTTGGGTAGCCCATCTGAAAACTGAGTGAGAGACGGTGAGACCCAGTGGGGTGAGCAAAGATTCGCCTGTTGGGTAGGTGCCCCATTCGTATCCCACTGTTACTTTGGAGAGGAAAGACGCCCCGTTTTGTAAAGCATGCATCCATGTGTTACCCATGTTCACGGAGTATGTGTGAGCCAAATACCTGACCCCAGCTTGCTCACACATGGTCATGTGTTCTTCTAGTCTCAGTATGTAGTCCAAGCTGGCCTGGCCTGGAAATTCAAAGTGATCTTCTTGTCCAGGCCTTCGAAATGCTGTGGACTGCAGGCACGAGCCCGGGCCATTCACTATATACACAGGCGAAGGTCTCAGTCCGTAGCCACAGTTGTAGACCATGCCAGGCAGCAGAGGAACACACCCCTTTCGCGTTCTCTTCCTTTCACAGTCATTCCACATAACTTTCAATGCAAAGCAAAGAAGGCCTGGTTGGCTCTCGTCAGTGTTTTCATCCTAAAGTAGAAGTCACACCAGCCCATATCTCTGTTGCTGGCTTACTTACACCGAGCAAAACCTCCCTGGCTGTGCGACTATGAACCTACAATTAACCCCTCCACTCCCAACCCTGCCTAAATCTGTTATGCCCACACCGTCCACGCATTTACATATTCACCCGCAAAATGAAACTCTGCTGGATTGGAGATGGGGCTCAGTTGGTAAAATGCTTGCACACCTGTGTTCCCTGAACTTGGGAGGCAGAGGCAGGAAGACCAGAGGTTCAAGGTCAGCCTCTGCTACTAAGCCAACCTGGGCTTATTTGAGACCTTGGATCAAAACTAACTGCATAAGAGAATAAGAGAGAGAGAGAGAGAGAGAGAGAGAGAGAGAGAGAGAGAGAGAGAGAGAGAGAGAGAAATCAACAGAGTGAGTGAGTTGGTGGGGAGATGCCTCTTGCTGGTGGGGCAGCTGGAGGGGAGGAGGCAGTGCCCACAGCTGCCCGGGAGGAAGCCAGTGCCACCTCTTGTCTATTCCCCATGCCAGGCTCTGACTCTTGATCTCCACCCTCACCCCCCACCCCCGTTTTGCTTTTAAAACTATTTTTATATTGCATTTACTTATGTGTGTGTTGGAGGTCAGAGGACGGCTTGCGAGAGCCAGTTCTCTTTCCACTATGGGAGTTGAACTCAGGTCATCAGCCTGGGCAGCCCAAGCTGGTCTGGAACGCAGTGGGTAGTCAGGTAGTTTTCCCGTTTTACAGATAGCCCAGGCTGGCCTCAGACTCGGAGCAGTGGTCACGCCTTAGTGTCCTCGGCACCAGGATTACAGTAGTGTGCCGTCACGCCTGCCTCAGTGGCTTAGCAAATGTTTCATATACTGTCATTCTAAGCTCCTGAGAAGTGTGATGTGTGGGGTGGGGGGGACAGGGAGCAAGCCGGAGCAAGCACTCTCTCACAGAGCCTGTAGTGGAAAGAATCAGACGGTGAAAAAAAAAAAAAAAAACCTAGCAAACAAGTGGATAGCTCATCTCAGAGTAACACATAATGGGAAGAGGCTAGGCATGCCCTGGAGAATGTGTCGTCCATCTTAGAGGGGGGGCATCCAGAAAGCCACCCCCAGGAGGGTGAGAAGAGGGTTAAGGTCTGAGGAAGAAGAGAAGCCAGGTCTCCCAGAAAAACCTGCAGAAAAGCATGGCTTGATGTTCCGGGCCCAGGCATCACCTGGGTGGAGGCCCCCAGGCTTCCGGGTTGAGCAGAGAGGTGGGCTGTTGGGTGCCTGTCCTGGCAGAGACTTCCCCTTCTGAAGCCCCTCCCTGTGCGGCCTACGGGAACTCCCACAGAGTCTCCCGACCCCAGGTTCCTCACTAGCAATGACTTCAAGGACTCCAGGACCGTTCTAGGCCCCGTCCTCACCCAAGGATCCCAGCTTTGCCTGAGGTTCATCCAGATTCTCGAAGAGGCTCACCTCTAATTCCTGGACGCAGGGCTTTTCAGATATCTTTTCTTCCTTTGACTGTGGCCTCTATTTATTGATTCATTCTGTTGGTCTAGACTGGAAATCTCACAAGAGCAAGGACTGACCTCACAGGATGCCGCCCAGCCCTTCAGCTTTCTTCCTCACATTTATTTATTTATTTATTTATTTATTTATTTATTTATCTGTTTGTTTATTTATCTATTTATCTATTCATTCATTCATTCATTCATTCATTTTTGAGACCTAGTTTCACTATATGGTTCAAACTGGCCTGGAACTCACTCTGTAGCCCAGGCTACCTTGGAACTCTGTAGTTAGGATGACCTCAAATTTGGAGCAATCCTCCTACCTCACTTTCCAAGTGCTGGCATTACAGGTATGAGCCACCAAGCCCGACATTCACAGTAGCTCTTTAACCTCCCCCGTATCCAGTACAAGAGGGAGGCTAATCATCATTTTCATTTGTCGGTGGGGAAACTGAGTCCCAGAGAGATGGAGGGACTGTTCTACCGCAGGGACGGAGATGACCCTTGATCCTGAGACTCCACCTTCTCTCCTAGGACAAGCGAGGGTAGGGTGGCTAGAACACACATTGGCAGGGTGTCTCGCAGGAGTGGCGGACTTCAGAAGTATCCGCCAACTAGACAGTCCTTCCTCTCCCCCAGCCAGGGAGGCTGACACCGGGTCAGGGAAAGCACTTTGCAATTCTTAAGAAAAAAAGACTGTGCTTTTCGGCGTGCCAGGCTATCGGACACGCCGGGAGCAGAGCTGAGCATACCGTCCGCTTGTCTCGTCTCCAGGCAGCACTCAGGAAGACATGCATCGGATTCTTATTCTTCATTTTCTTCAGACGGGCAAACTGAGGCTCAGTCCATGGGGATGTGTAGTCAAGGCATGGCAGGGTAGACACTGGGCTTCCTAGCCCAGGCTCCTCTGAAATATGTTCCATGCCTTTAGAACCTTCTCCTTGCTCTCCACAGACCCCTCCCTGATCTGAGCAAGGCACAGTCCTGGGTCACATAGGCGAAAAAAATCCCCAGATCACGACAAAACCACATGGGACTGAAGGGACGGCCCAGTGGGTAAGCGCATTTGCTGCTCTTACAGAAAACCTGGGTTTGGCTTCTAGTATCCACATGACATCTCTCAGCTGCCACTAACTCCACTTCTAGGAGATCCAACACCTTATTCTGGTCTGTCTGGATGCTTCTGCATGCACATGGTGCACATAAATGCCCACAGGCACACATATGTACACTTTAAAGCACAAATAATTGAATCTTTATTTTTTAATTGCAACATCCAGAAACTCCAGGTCAGGTGAGGGAGGTGCTAGAGACATCTGAACTGGCCACCTGCAACAGGGCGTGGCGGCTCTCCCTGAGCAGTCACAGGGCTCTTCCTAAATGGGGTGACTTTAGTTATAACGGAGAGTACCCAAGTTCTGTGGGAAGGAGGACCAGTCTTGATGGAGACTGGGAGTGTTCCGAGCAGGGTTTACACATTAGTACATCAAGAATCTTTCAAGGCTTGCTGTGGCCCAGGCTTTGCACTGGACCATGCTGCAACCCTAGAGGAAGCCCTAGACTTGGGAAACTCAGGCAATAGCAGGGGAATGTATTTTTAGTGAACTCCTGAGATTGTCTTTGGGGCCAGGCATGGCAGCCCATGCCTTTAGTCCCAGCACTGGGGAGGCAGGGGCAGGTTGATCTCTATAAGTTTGAGGCTATCTTGGTCTACGTGAGTTCCAGGACAGCCAGGACTATGCAGAGAAACCTTGTCTCAAAACAAAACAAACAACAAAAAAATGTTTTTGTGTGAGTGAATTACTGCCTGCTTTGATCTCCACACTCTTTGAATAAGTCCAGAGGACTAGGACTCCCTCCGGGTTGCCCAGCACCAGATCCCAGAGTCTGGGTTTTTGTTGTTGCTTGTCTTGTTTTTTATTTTTGCTGTTGTTGTTTTGTTTGGACTTGTTTGTCTTGATACACATATGAAGGTCTGAGGTCTCCGTACTCCCAGACAAGGAGCTGAAGTCCCCACTGAGAGACAGGTTCATTGATCCCGTGTCTCCTAGGACGGTGCACACAACCACTTTGATTCAAGGTTGTGTGACCTGAGCACGGAGGTCGGAGTTCACCCGAGGCACTGGAGAAGAAAGGATTTGAGGGCTCAGTGGACTGAGGGGCAGAGAGAGACCTATCTGGGCTACAAGACAGGGCACTGAGGCAGGGGGGTGACACTGAGATACTGAGACTACAGCTGGTCCCAGGGGCCATTGGAGGCTTCAGAAGTGGCCATGGCAATGCTGGGAAGAGTCCTCTGGCAAGGGTGTCTCGTGCTGGTCCCTCTGTCTGGGGGACCTCGGCTGAGGGCCCTCGTTCCCACGCTCATCCTGCGTGAGTGGGACTGGACATGCCAGCCCCTGGGTCGGCACCTTGGACAGCTCACTGGTTCTCCTCTGTCTTCTCAGCAGCGTACTGGGGACTTCCAGCAGTATCTGTGGGCGTCCTGCCTTGTCACGACTGTGGGGTTGGGAAGCTAAGTACCACACAGGACCCAGGGCTCTCCAGCCTTCAGTGGGCTGAGGTTGAGGGCCTTGTCTACGGAACTACAAGATCTTGGCATGCTGTGGGGTGTGTCTGTTGGCCAGCCCGGAAGGGAATCGTGGTATCACACACGCGGCCGTGTCCCTGAACGAAATCTAATTCCCTCACTTCCTTTAGTCTGGATGCATATTTTGGTCTGTGGCTTTCAGACTTGTGTGTGTGTGTGTGTGTGTGTGTGTGTCACACATACGCTCATGTGCTCATGCTCAGCCAAGCACAACCTGATCAGAGGTGACCTCGCGATTTACTTACCAGATTCTTAGACAGGGCAGCCCCTGCATGTTGGAGGGGGTGTGACCATGAGGTTGTCTGTCCCTTTGGACAGATGGTACAGTGGGACCCAGAGCCTTCCAAACTGGGTAAAGTGAGTGTCTGCATGTGCCTGCAAATCTGGGTGAGTGGACTTTGCAGCTGTGTGTGGAGAGCAAATCTGTTGTCAGTGGAACCGTGAAGGGAGACTGGGGTGACTCTGCACCAGTGCTGTTTGGCCTTTGGTGCCTGCTTGTGGCTGAGTGTGACTGTCTGTTCCTGAGTGACAACTGTCTCTACAACTGACCTTCTGCCGAGCGTGTGTCAGGGCTGGGAGGCCATCTGACGTGGGCTGTAGCCACATGCTTGACTTCAGCCTTGCCTTTGTGTTCTGTCTGGGCCCTGTGGCGTGGGTATGTGTGTACACATCCCATTGTTACCTGTGTGTGTGTGTGTGTGTGTGTGTGTGTGTGTGTGTGTGACAGTCAGGATTTCTCACAGAGTAGCAATGGCTATGGCCCGAATGACCCCGTCCCTAGCCAGTCTGCTACATTTGTTCTGTCCTAGCTCCATCCTGAGGGGCTGTTGATTGAGAGGCCCCCGGGGAGTCGTTGGGACACCACAGGCAATTAATTCATTAGATTAATTAGCTCCTTTTCCCAGGCTGGGGGCAGGGCAGCCCATTCAGGGCCCTCCCGCTCCAATCATCCAAGGTCATCCGGCCAGACCTCAGCGCAGCGCCGTCTCCTCCGCCTCCATTTCCCCAGCCCCCACTCCCTGGCTCCGGTCCAGCCTGCTGGCCCCGATCCACAGAGACTTGAGTGGTGGTGGTGGTGTGGCTGGGCCTTGTGGTATACACCATGCCAAGTGGGCCTGGGCATGTACTGTGAGCAGTGACGTGCCATGTGTGTCTGTCAGGGGTGGGGTGTGTGTGTGTGTGTGTGTGTGTGTGTGTGTAAAAGTTGGTGTTCAGCTACACGGGGTGCATAAAGGTGTGCATATAAGCCCCAAGCCCATCTGTGGATAGCTCTCTCTCTCTCTCTGTGTCTACACATGTATGTCTGAGTTAGTGTGTGTTTATGTGCATTTGTGTGCATGCATGTATACCTGCTTATGTGTGTATGTGTATATTTGTTGCACTACATGCTTATCAGTCTCTGTGTGAATGTGTACATGTGTGCCTCTGTGTGTGCATGTGGGTATGCGTGTGAGTCCTAAACATTTGTACGTATATGCATGGTGCTTGTGTCTGTCTGCATCCATGCGTGTTGGATCTATGCATCGTGTGGCCTTTCCTGAGGAGACTTGAATAAACGTGTATCCAAGGGGCTGGGGAGAGGATGGCTAACACTGAAGGCCGTGGCTGCCGAGGAGCTGAGTTCGGTGCCCAGCACCCACATCAGACAGCTTACGAGTGCCTTGCAACTCCGGCTGCAGGACACACACACACACACACACACACACACACACACACAGACACACAGACACACACACCACCACCACCACCACCAACACCAACAACAACAACAGTAGCAGCAAACAAAAGGAAATGTCTACCCACTCAGACAAGGCACAAACAACACATCAGAGAAACGATTCTGAAACGCAAGCCTAGCTTGGTGGACCGATGAGTTCCAATGGTGTTACTCACGAGAGTGTGGGCGTCAGTGACTCACAGCAGCAAGGGAGAGAGTGACTCACGGGAGCATGGGCAACATGCAGGCAGCAGTGCTGCCACAGAAGAGTCACCCCACGCCTCCTAGGGAAGTTCACGAGGCTGCTCCTGAGGGGGCTTCTATGTACCAACACTGCATGTACTGGCATGACCCGTTCTTGGCTGCCTCCGATGAGAGGGCGCACCATTTCCACAAGGGAACATTAGTCCAATCCTGCAAACACCTCATGTGGTGTTTTGAGATCAAGACAGCCATCATGTCATGCCCAGGGGGACAGTGTTCCATCTTATGTAACTCGGAGTCAGTGCACGCTAATGTGTCTCCAAACGCTTGTCTTTGCACGTGTGCATGGTCTTCCTCCTCATGTAGCTTCGTGCTTACATGTGTATGCATGTCTGAGTCGCTGCATTTGATATGTGCATGCCTGTGTCTGGGTGCAGAGGCATCTCTGTGGATGTGTCTGTGTGGAGGGGCTGTGCTTGGGTGTCACCTCTGTAAGTGAATTGTTCCACAAGAGTTCCACTCTGTTTACGGATCAGAGCAGACCTAGAGGAAGAGGCGTGGCATACTGGACTTGTCCGAGTGTGTCTGATGTGTGTGTGGATTTCTGAAAACGGTAAATTCCTGTGGCAGTGGAGGCAGATGCCCGTGTCACCGAGGCCATGTGTATGTGTGCAAGTGTCCACGAATTAGAGCTACAGCTGGCCCCGCCCCAGGTGCCAAGGCTGAGCAGTCCCCTCCCTTCGGCAGGGTTGCTGTCCCAGAGCCTGGAGTTCAGCTCACCTGCGGACAACTACACAGTGTGTGAAGGTGACAACGCCACCCTCAGGTACATTCCAGTTCAGGGGCTCAGGTAGCGTGGGGCTTCACAAGGCCATTCCCCTTCCCCCAGCATGCTCTGTGAAAGCCCCGGTGACGTCATGTGCATCTGGAGCCAGCTGTGAGGGGTGTAGACACTGAGCCACTAAGCTGAGCTCACCCATAGACCTTACCATTCTTGTGAGTCAAGAGATGGGACCCATTAGGATTCAAAGTCCTGTAGACTACAGGGACACTAGCAGGCTGAGGGTCATCAGTCTCTGGGGCCCTGTCTCCTCAACTAGAATATCTCCCCCAGCAGGGTCATTGTCCCTTATTCTCATATTCTCTCTCTCTCTCTCTCTCTCTCTCTCTCTCTCTCTCTCTCCTCCTTCTCAGTCTCTCTCTCTCTCTCTCTCTCTCTCTCTCTCTCTCTCTCTCTGGATCTCTCTCCTCCTCCTCCTCCTCCTCCTCCTCCTCCTCCTCCTCCTCCTTCTCTCTCTCTCTCTGGATCTCTCTCCTCCTCCTCCTCCTCCTCCTCCTCCTCCTCCTCCTCCTCCTTCTCTCTCTCTCTCTCTCTCTCTCTCTCTCTCTCTCTCTCTCTCTCTCTTCCCCCTTTCTGATTTTCTCTTTGTCCACCCGCCTCTGTTCTTCTCTCCGCCCAACACTTTTTCCACTTCTGAGTGAGCCTCCCCACCCCCACCCCTTCCTCTCTCCCTCCCTCTCTCTCTAACACACAGCAGCCCCTCAGAAGTCTAGCTTCCAAGCCTCTTCCCTCCTATACAGGGGGCACGGCAAGCCCTGCCTCCCAGGGTTCTGCAGGTGTACTGGGGGTGGGTGGGGGAACCCCTGCCCTCTCCCCTCATCCTCCCCTTCCTCCCCAGCTGCTTCATTGATGAGCATGTGACCCGGGTAGCCTGGCTGAACCGTTCCAACATCCTGTATGCGGGCAATGACCGTTGGACCAGTGACCCCCGGGTGCGGCTGCTCATCAACACCCCCGAGGAATTCTCCATCCTCATCACCCAGGTGGGGCTCGGGGATGAGGGCCTCTACACCTGCTCCTTCCAGACCCGTCACCAGCCCTACACCACTCAGGTCTACCTCATCGTCCATGGTGAGCCTTGGGTGACAATGAGGGCGAGTGGGGAGGGGGCAGGAAGACGGGCCTGCAGGCTCGGAGGCGTCACTGAACAGCCTGTGCGCTTAGCACGCCCTCTGCTGGTCACTGCCCTGGGGTACAGGTGAGGGGAACACGAGCCACCTCGCCCTTGTGGTGGCTTCGCAGAGCAGGAGGGGGAGCGGCCCCACAGGGGTTCTCCAGCAAGGCAGTGGAAGAGGTGCCCGTCTAGGAATTTGCTGAGCTGGGTGATGGAAACTAGCCATGGGCGGGGACTCTTCTAGGCACTGAGCACACACACCACCTTGGCTATCTCTTCCTTTCTGCACTCATTTCCCAAGGAGAGTCTGGGGGAGGGGGGGGTGTCGGTCCTAGATATGAGGAAGGAGGGTTACGATGTAACTCTGGGTGTGAAGGAGGAGGACTAAAGTCTAGACTCCTGCATCTGATGAGATAGGATTGCGGTCTGACTCCCAGGACTGAGGAAATAGGATTTGCATCTGGAGTCCTGGGTGTGGATCCCGGGAGTCCTAAGTCTGAGGGTGGAGGGCTGGAGGGTGGAGTCTACACCCATGGGGTCGGAATAGGGTCGGAGCCTGTACCCCTGGGTCTAATGGAGGAGGGCTGGGGTCTGTAATGCTGGGTTTGAGGTGCGGAGGGAACCCCACGCAGCTTAGGTCTGGGTGGCTGAAAATGTACGCTCACCCCAACTCTCCCTTCTGTCTCCAGTCCCTGCCCGTATTGTGAACATCTCCTCCCCCGTGGCCGTGAATGAAGGGGGCAATGTGAACCTTCTCTGCCTGGCTGTGGGAAGGCCGGAGCCCACGGTCACCTGGAGACAGCTCCGAGGTGAGGACCCTCCCCATCTGTGACCTGGGCCCTTCAGGTCTCCCATTTCCCTAGTTGGAGCCCCAGATCCCCCCTTAGCCCTCTGGTGACTCGATTCCTCCCCACCCTGACTCCAATCCCCGCATCTGGTGGCCTCCCGCCTGATATGCAGGCTGTGACCCCTGACACTCCCCACCCGAGCTTCCCTCCACCTGACAGTCTCCTGGCTCAAGCCACAAATGAGGCTGCATCCACTGTCCCCTCCCCCATTCTATCACCCTCATTCCCACCCTCGCCTCCGCAGGGGTGTGGTAGGTAGCCTAGTGGTTTGAATGGTCCCCAGACCTCAGCCCTGTGCAACTCCTGGAAACTGTCCAGAAATGCACTTTCTCTGCCCTCGATACAGAGGCAACGGGTGGGGGGGAGGGGGCAGGGGGGAGGGGTCAGGGGGGGGAGGTCCCCTCTCTCTACCCACTGTTTAATGAGTTCTGAGACCCAGTTTCCCAAAAAGGTACCACCAAGCTGCCTGGCCTATATCAGGCCAGGGCATCATCTCCATCCTGAGATACCCCAGTCTCCAGATCTCTCTGCTTCTTTAGAGACCCATAATGACCATCACTGGGTCGCATCCTTAGACAAACTGAGAGCAGGAAGCCTGGTCTAGCCTCGTGCCCCTTCATAGTCCCTCTTGGTGTCTTCTGAACCCTAAATCCTACTTGTCATAAGTTCTAGCCGGTCTTTTGTGACCTCAGGTCTGTTTAAAAAAAAAAGACCTGGATTACCAATCTCAATCATCAAGTCCAAATTCTCTGAACCAGGAACTCTGGACCCTCCCTGACTGGGTTGGTCTTTCCTGGATCCTTGAAAGCTAAAAGCCAAGATCCTGGCTTCACTCCTTACTCCTAAGTGGGTCCCCTGAGCATGACATGGGAGATTCCAGATCTCTACTTCTCCTGCACCCCAAATCCTAGGCCCCCTTTCTACTGGGTTCTGAACTCCCCAACCCAACCCTTAGCCCCATCCTGCCCCCACAGGACCTTCCCGGCTCCTACTGACCCGGGCACTCCAGGCCCTGCTGTGCCCGCCCCGCTGATGTGTGTCCGTGTTGTGCCCGTGTTGTCCCGTGTTAAGTGTTTGTGTCCGGCCCCGCCCCCCATCCCCACCTCCTCCACAGACGGCTTCACCTCAGAGGGTGAGATCCTGGAAATCTCAGACATCCAGCGGGGCCAGGCCGGGGAATATGAATGCGTTACTCACAACGGGGTGAACTCGGCGCCCGACAGCCGCCGCGTGCTGGTCACAGTGAATTGTGAGCATCCAGGGGGCACAGGGGCGGACCCTAGGGGCCTGGGGAGGAGTGGTCTGCAGCGTGACGGTGGAAGCGAGGTGGGAACTCCGATCTGAGGTGGGAGGGGGCTGAAACGGGACTCCGACGTTCCCAGCAGCGAGAATGAGCTCTGGCCTCTGCTCCTTTTCAGATCCCCCGACCATCACGGATGTGACCAGTGCGCGCACCGCCCTGGGCCGGGCCGCGCTCCTGCGCTGTGAAGCTATGGCTGTGCCGCCGGCAGATTTCCAGTGGTACAAGGATGACAGGCTGTGAGGACTGCCCCGGGCAGGGCTGAGGGAAAAGGGATGGGAGGGAGGTCCCAGGTCCCCGATCACAAAGCCAAGCAGGACAACCTAGCAGTGCAAAGTCGGGGAGTCCTGGGTCCTGAGAGGCTAGGGTCTAATTTCTAGGTTACGGGGCATCCGTGGGCTCCTGGAAGACTATTTCTGGCACCGACATGATGAATGCTGGGATTGCAGGCCCCCACCAAAGATCGAGGGTCGATGCTAACTGCCTCAAAGACAAATTTAAAGAGACTGTTGGGGCTGAGTTTAAAAGACATTGGGGATTAGGGACACACACTGGGCATGTTCTTGAGTGACCCTGGTGTGTGGATATGGGATCCGTGGAGAATCCAGGGGTCCCTGGCGTACGTAGCAGAGCTCGAGGTCTCTTGAGGAAGAGAGCCTGAGTGTATGTGGAGGAACTGGGCACTGCACCCCAAGGGAGGCCAAGACCAACCCTGATCCGGATTTCCTGCAGGCTAAGCAGCGGTTCTGCGGAGGGCCTCAAGGTGCAGACCGAGCGCACCCGCTCTATGCTTCTCTTCGCCAACGTGAGCGCCAGGCACTACGGCAACTACACCTGTCGTGCAGCCAACCGGCTCGGAGCGTCCAGCGCCTCCATGCGGCTCCTGCGTGCGTCTGCGTCTGCGTCTGCGCTGGGCGGGGACGGGGGCGGGGGCGGGGGCGGGGGGTGGGGCAAGGCTGAGGGGGCGGAGCACGGGTGGGGACAGCCCTTGCCCAGAATTTAGAAAACTCCAACCGTGCCACAGAGTAAAGAAACCGATTCTCAGGTGGTAGGGTGATAGCCTGGTATGCGCAAAGTTTTAGATACGACCCCAGGCATTATTTAAAGCCAGAATGGGGGTGCACGCTTGTAATCTCAGCACCCGGAAGGAGAAGGCAGGAAATTGCGTAGTGAGTTCAAGGTCTGGGGGCTCCCATGTTTCCTAGTAGAAAACAATAAGCAGGTGGACTGTTAGGCAATATCAACGAAACAGGTATGCGTGGAAAAATATAGACAGAATTGGGAATGATAAGTTTGAGACAGGATCGTCAGAGAAAGCGGGGAGCCTGTGTAAGTCAGCAGAAGAGGGAACAGGGTTGCAAAGACACAGGAAGAGGGGCCCCTCGACTGCTGTTAGAGACCCAGCTCAGAGCCTCTCAGCCATGGTCAGAGGCGCTGCGCTTCCTGTACTGGAGGCCAAGGCCACCGCAGGCTGTTAAACAGTGAGGGACATGTGGCTGACAGGCGTTTTTACTGCTGTTCGAGGGACAGCCGAGCACAGAGTGGTGAGGAGGCTGCTTCAGAAATCCGTGTCAGCATCCCAAGCTGTTTGGGGCTTTTCTTGGGTACAGAAGGTGTGACCAAAGAGAGAAGTTGGGTCAAAAGTGACTCTGAGCGGGGGTGGGATGATGTGGGGGGTGGGGGGATGGCGGGGCGGGCTGGGGGGGGACACAACTTGTACTGTAGGGTATCATCGCAAATACTCAGGAGGCTAAAGAGGGTTGACAGTTCAAGTCCAGCCTAACCAACTTAGTGAGACCCTGTTGTGAAACAGAAAGTAAAGAGAGGTCTAGGGTGTAGCTTAGGACTTGTCTAGAATCCTCCAGTGGGGGCCTGGGAGTCAGAGGTAGAACATTTTCCTAGCGTGTGCAAATCGGTACATTCCCTCCCTGGCAAAGCAAACAAAGTGATATCAAAACAGCAGCAGCAGCAGCAGCAGCAGCAACAACAACAACAACAACAACAACAACAACAAAACAAAATGCACAGTCAAGCAAACAGAGCAGTCCTGAAGTTTCTGGTGCGCCGAGGTGACTGCTAGAAATTCAGACAGGATTTTTAACAGGGAAAAGGGAATCCCAAGGATCCAGACTAATCAACAGAAAGGAAATGGGGGCGATCTGGGAGCTCTAGAGACCCGAGGCAGATAAGGGCAGCACAGGGAACCCAAGCCCCAGAGAGTTCTGATCACAGAGACTCTCAAAGGCTGAAGGGAGAGGAGGCCCCTAGGGGAGAGACCTGAAGGGCCTCTCCATCCCAGCATCCCCTGTGACCACTTTTCTTTCCCCAGGCCCAGGATCCCTGGAGAACTCAGCTCCGAGGCCCCCGGGGCCCCTGACCCTCCTCTCTGCCCTGAGCTGGCTGTGGTGGAGAATGTAGATGCCGTCCAGTACAGCGCACCTCCCCCTGCAGGGGGCCTCAGGCCGGGGGCAAGAGAAAGGGGGTGAGCAAGCGCCATGGGTCTCCAGGGGGACAGAAGAGCTCTCAGCCACAGAGGAAGAAAGAAGAGGAGGAGGAAGGTCTTTTAGAGAACCCATCACTGTGAGGGATAACGCGAAATTATGCATCTTTCTACAGCCATTCTCGCCACCCGTTCACGTTTCCAATTGTGACCCACCCCCAGCCACCCCACACCCCTCTCTTAGCTCAGGCTGTCAACTGGCTCGGGTGTGTGTGTGTGTGTGTGTGTGTGTGTGTGTGTGTGTGTGTGTAGGTGTGCTGGGGGAGGGAACCAGGAGGCTCCCCCTCTCTGGCACCTACTCCCCCGTGGCCCCGCCCATTCCTGGTGCCTCTCTTCCTTTGACTGGAGGTAGGTGTGGGGGCGGGGCTTCATGGTGGAAGCTTTGACAAGAAGATTGCCAGCTTTCCACCGTCCCGAATATGCATGCACACCTGTCCCCCGCTCCTCCCTACTGCAGGGGCAGGTAGGGTGGGTGTCAGGTGTCACTCGGCCTTTGTGAATAGGTGGGGATCTCCACGAAGGCTGTCTCTCCCTGCTCCATCACCAGTTGCCGGCAGCCAGAGGCTCCGTCACTGGCTCGGGGGCCTGAGACCTCCCTTGCCCCGCCCCGCCCCTCCCCTCCCTTCCCTTCCCCTGAACTTTCTGGCCCTCTTCCCGGGCCAATCGGTGCTTCCATTCAATTGATAGGCTAGTGGCACTTGTCACCTGTCTGTCTCAGTGCTTTGCCCCACCCATACCCCCCCCCAGACTCTCCTTGGCCACAGTGACACCCTCCAGCTGCCCTTGGGCCCCAGCAGCTGTGGTCTCCCTGGCAACCTGCTCCCTGGCCTCTCAACCCATAATACCTCCAAAGGCTGCTGTGACCACACACACACACACACACACACACACACACAGCATGCATACATGCACGCTCATGCACACACACACACACACACATGCACACATGCACGCACACATGCACACCAGCGACGGACCAGCAATAGCTCCTGGCTTCACCTGCCCCAGAGTCTGTGACTAGCAGCAGTTCCCCCAGAGCGGGCCACTGTCATCCACACAGGAAGCGGACAGGTCCTGTGAATGGGAACACCTCACCTTGATACACATCAGGCCTCACAGAGTTGGGAGAGAGGAGACACACAGACATCCTGAGGCCAGGCAGAGGCACCATGCCACCAGCCCTAAATTCAGTAACCACACACCCAAAACCACACCACTCAGAGCCTGGTAAAGACGAGGGCAGAGAGGGGCAGGGAGGCAAGGGGCAGTGACTGTACCTCAGACGGGGGCGTGGGCCCCATCCCACATTGTCTTCCATTCCCAGGGTCCGGGATGGGGTGGGGAGGGGGAGGGCTACCAGGGGAGGTGGGAGGGGGGCCCTGGGGGCCGTGTGTTCCGATTCATGGGGAGTGTTGAGACCACCACACCAATAAACGCCTTTTTCCAAAGTCCCTGCCTGTGGAAGTCAATGTCATTGAGGATTTGGGCAAGTGGACCACAAAGGAGGTGTGGTCATTTGATAGACAATCCCGGGCGCCTTTCCTATCGCTGCCTGTTTGGGAAGTGAACTCTGATTGGCTGGTCAGGGGGGTGCAGTCTCACACCCTAAGGACGCAGGGTAGCTCTGTCTCTTCTGTGCAGTGGGGAGGGCTAAGAGGGTAGCAATGGCGAAGAGGCCTGGCCATGATTGAGAGAAGACAGCAATGCAGAAAAAGGGAAGGGACAGGGCTGGAGATTCAACCCAGAATGCATCTTTAGAGCAGCTGGATCACAATCTACCTGAAGCCCTCTCTCCCACACACAAGCAATAAACCTGTGTTTATATAAGCTAACTTGTGTCAGGCTTTCTGTGTTGGCAGTAATAAAAAAAAAAAAAGACACAAAATCTTGATTTTTCTCCCCTTTTGTATATATCGTACTAGGGATTGAGCCCAGTATCAGTTCTCACTGGGGGATTCTAAGCAGCTGTTCTACCACTGAGCCACGCCCCAGCCCCTCACTGGGGGATTCTAGGCAGAAGGTCTACCACTGAGCCACGCCCCCAGCCTCTCACGGGTTCTACTAGGGAAACATATCCTTAATGTTTTGAGACAGGTCTCCCTGTGAGACACTGGCCTTAAGCATGTGATCTCCCTACCTCAACCTCCCAAGTGCTTGTATTACCCTGTACTATGATGCCTGATGTCTGTTGCTTGCAGCCCTAAGAATCCTCACTGTTGTAACTCTAAATTTCCCATGAGAACTCTTGTTGAAAAGGGAAGATATATCTTGCCAAGGATAGAAGCAACCCCAGTAGCCCGTCACAGGCGCTAGCACATTTCATCAGTCCACGAGTATTTATCGAGTGCCTGCTACACGCCAGGCTCTGTTTCTGCTGGGATGCGTGTGGTGTGTGCCTCACTGAGTTCTCAGTTCAGAGAGGGAAAGTTATCAATATCAGTCGTTACACACTCACAGGATGAGAGGGAAGCTGGGGACTGGGGGAGGGGGAAGCCCTGATGTGGGAACGGCTACTTCAAGCCTTGACAAATCAAGGTCATGGGAAAGAGAAGTGTCCAGGCAGAGCAAACTCCAGGGACAAAGAGCTGGAGGGTGTGTGTGTGTGTGTGTGTGTGTGTGTGTGTTTGGCAGAACGCTTGTGGATGAGAAGTCACAGGGGTTGACAGAGGCCAAACCACAGGGCTCACAGGTTAAAATGCACAGACTGAAGGATGTCTAAACACTATGTACAGCCCACAGAAAAATTTATAGGGGATACCGAGGAGTCATGGCAGTACATGGCTGTCATCTCAGCTCCCAGGAAGCTGAGGCAGGAGACTGAGAAGTGTGAGGCCAGTAAGGTCTGTGTTCTGGGATCCTTTCCAACAAACAAACAAACAAACAAACAACAAACAAACAGGAAGAAAGAAACGGAAAGCGGTGGGCGAGGTGGCTCTTGCCTGAATTCCATCACTTGGGAGCCTGGGTCAGGAGAGACACGAGTTCAGGCCCAATCTGGGCTATCTAGAGAGTCTGAAGCCAGTCTGGGCTACATGAGATTCCGAGTCAAACAAAACAAAACAAAAAGGGAATCAGGAGATGGGGGAGGGAGTGGGATATGGGATACGGATGTGTTGGATGATGGGTGAGAGTCTCTGGAGGCTGAGGGGATGTGGTCTGTGGGCAAGAGAAGGTCGCAGACCCTTGCAGACACCATGGCCAGGCTCCCTCCAGTCCAGCCTGGAGTTAAACTGCCAGCCCTGCACGAGGCTTCTGAGTTTGTGACAACCACGTTCACCTGTCGGCAGGTGGCTCTCCTGGTCCCAGAGTCACAGTGGTGCCCTTAGATGCAAAAGGACAGTTTGTGTCTTCTGAGACAAGAGGGAGACAGGAAATCCCACTCTGAGGGGCCAGTCCTCAGGCATAGAAAGCCCCATACTGCTGGGCCAAAGCAGGACATTGTACCCCAAAACTCTTCATGGAGAGTGGACCGCTGGCTTCTGTCACACCTGGGTGGCTGCCCGAACGGTCCACTGGCTGCCTCCTGGCCTGGGGCTGATGACCTGGAAGAGAGACAAGGTAGGAGGTGACTTCAGGGAGTATCCTGGGTACAAAATGACATACCCACTTAACCCTCCATCTATAGCCTGAGCCTTTCGGAAACTAGCTGAGGGACTAGAGAGATGGCTTAGTGGTTAAGAGCATGGACTGCTCTTCCTGAGGACCTGGGTTCAATTCCCAGCATCTACATCGTCGCTCACAAGGCTCTGTAATTCCAGTTTGGGAATCTGGCGCCCTCTTCTGGCCTCTGAGAGCATTGCATGCTTGCAGACACAGGCTGGAGTTATCACAGAGAAAGGAGCCTCAGTTGGGGAAGTGCCTCCATGAGATCCAGCTGTGGGGCATTTTCTCAGTGATCAAGAGTGAGAGGGCCCATTTTGGGTGGTGCCATCCCTGGGCTGGTAGTCTTGGGTTTTATAAGGAAGCAAGCTGAGCAAGCCAGGGGAAGCAAGGCAGTAAGAAACATCCCCCGATGGCCTCTGCATCAGCTCCTGCTCCCTGACTTGCTTCCTTTGGTGATGAACAGCTGTGTAGAAGTGTAAGCTGAATAAACCCTTTCCTCCCCAACTGGCTTCTTGGTCATGATGTTTGTGCAGGAATAGAAACCTGACTAAGACTCTCTTTGTCTCTGGCTGTCTCTGTCTATCTGTCTGTCTGTCTATCTCTCTCGTTATATTTAAGTACACTGTCGCTGTCTTCAGACACACCAGAAGAGGACGTCAAATCTCGTTACAGATGGTTGTGAGCCATCATGTGGTTGCTGGGATTTGAACCCAGGACCTCTTGGAAGAGCAGTCAGTGCTCTTAACCACTGAGCCATCTCTCCAGCCCCCTTTCTCTCTTTATTATTTGTTTTTTGTTTGTTTGGTTTTTGTTTTGCTTTTCTGAGAGAGTCCTGTTGTAACACCCGGGGTGACCCTCCTACGTCAGCCTCCCGAGTGCTGTGAGTACAGGTGTGGGCTCTCTGTGTACGAAGGAGAAACTGTTCAGCCGGCCCCGGGAGCTAAGGCACCCAACAGCTCAACTTTTATGGGAAAACAAGGAAATTCCATCTACCTTGGAGTTTGAAAATGGAAGTCTGAACTAATTTCTATAGGGAACAGACGCCACATCTCACTCTCCTTGGGAAGATAATCGGAATGTATTATTCTTTTACATACATACGAGCTGGGCAAGAAGTCCAACCACTGGTATTCAAGACAAAACAAAACGTGAGGGGCTAGGGCAGCTGCTCTTGGTGGAGCACTTGTCTAAACTACACGGGTCCCAGGTCCCATCCTCAGACCCACATGAGCCAAATGCGGGGCCCCCTGAACATAAGAAGTAGGGGATCCCTGGTCATATAACCTACGATACACGGTAAAGCCCTGTTGTCAAACAAACAGTGCATAAGTAAAGTCACTTTTGGTGACCTTGCTGTGCTGGCTAGTTTCATGCCAACTTGACACAGGCTAGAGTCACCTGGGAGATGGAGACCTCAACTGAGAAGATCTTTTCCTAAGCTGGGCTGCAGGCACGCCTGTAGAGCAGGACATGGGCGGGCCCAGCCCGCTGTGGGCGGAACCGCCCCTAAAGAAAGCAGGCTGAGCAAGCCGGTAAGCAGCACCCTCCATGGCTTCAGCTCCTGCCCCGTTTGAGTTCCTGTCCTGACTTCCTTGATGAAGCACTGCGATGTGCAAGTGTAAGCCACATAAAACCCTTTCCTCTCTCCAGGTTGCTTTGGTTATGGTGTTTCATCACAGTAACAGTAACCCTAATTAGGATACTTTGTAAGTCATGAAGAAAAACGAGGAGAAAGGCATTAGAAAACTTTAGAATACTCCTGTCTCCCAAGAAGCTACTTGTCCCTCCCAGTGGGAGGCGACGACACTCACACTCACTTGTTGGGCCTTGGCTGGGTGAGGGTTCTGCATCGGGGTTTTGACGGGAAGAGGCCGTGGGGTCTTCACTGGGGTCAAACTCTGTATCTTTTTTGCTGGTGGGGTGAGCACAGGAGTCAAGGTCAGGGAGTGCTGCTTTTTCACAGAAGTCCTTCCTAGAAGACAAGGACAGGGAACACATGACTGCTCCAACAGGCCGCTCTGGTCAGTCGGAGGAGAAGCTGGTCTCAGAGGGTGATACGGAGGTGGGACTGTTAATGCACTGGTGACATGGCTGGGCCCTAGCGCAGCCTCTCCCCAGGTCCCTCACTCACCTGGGAAACGCCTCAGGCAGCAGATACACAGGATGAGAAGCCCAGCCAGCAGTGCCAAGCCCAACAGGGAGCCAATGACGATGCCAGCGATGGCCCCTGAACTCAGGGCAGCGCCTGGAAGACACACACCAAAGGGAGGCAGGGAACAGGACCCGGGGATGCTCTGACGTTTGTCTAAGCCCCCAACTCATCCTTCCTGAGAAGACTCATTAAGTCTGAGTTCAGCCCCTGGGGCTCTGATGGCAAAAGGGAAGAACTAACTCCCTCGAGTTTTTCTCTGAACTCCATAGACACGTATCACGACGCATGTACACCCCCAAGTAAATAAACTAATAATCAAATAAATAGAATTTGGAAAGAGACATGAGAGAACAGGTACTTGTTTCAAGACAATCAGGTGCTGGGACGCTGTCCCAGGAGCCCCCACAAGGCTAACAGAAGAGAGGGGTCCGATGCAAAAGACTAAGAAGAGTGGCTGGTCAGATGAGAAACGCAGGACAGGGTACCGCAGCTCAACCTACCTGCCTGGTAGACTCGGCTTTGGGATGGGGTCCCCGGCAGAGACCCCAGGATGGGCAAGATGCGAAAGGCCCAGGTCCCAGGGTTCCGAGCAGGGAGCGGCACTATGGCTGACCGTTCCTGAGGGCCCAGCACGAGCAGGGAGACCCAGTCTCTACTCATGGTGACTCTGTCCAGGTCAGAGCTGTCCGTCCATGCCTGGACATGAAAGCCAGTGAGGAGAGTGCCTCGCTCTACATCCCAGGTCAGCACGGCAGCTTCCCGGGCTCTCTGCAGCCTCCAGGAGGAAATGGAGGGCCCTGGGAAGGAAAGATGGCAGGTGCTGGGGATCTAAGGAGAGACAGGGAGGAGGGCTGGTCTGACGGAGAGAGACTGTGATCTGGATCCCTGGATCTGGGATGGGATGCTTGGTTACCTGGGTCTGAGGGAGGGGGCCTGGGTCTGAGGGAAGAGGGCCGGTTTCTGAACATCCGTGTTGGGTGGAGCTTACCCGTAAGGGTGATCTGGTTGCCTCCAGCACCCAGTGCGCTGCTGCACAGCACAGAATAATTCCCCAGGTCCCAGTCCAGGCTGAAGTTGCTGATGAGGAGCTTCCTGCCGTCCTGGCTAAGCCGCAGTCGGCCCCCACCACCCGGAGCCAGGGGCCGTCCTTGCCGGGCCCAGGATGCTCTTGAGGGTGGGGGACAGCCAGTGACCTCCAGTGCCACCACCACATCCCCTGGCTGTGTCTCCTCTACTATCAGCTGGAGCAGCACTTCCTGGGGGGCTTCTGTTGGTGGGACAAGTCCAGTTAGGAGAAACAAGACCTTATTGGATGTGACTAGCCAAGTCCTGAGTCCTTTGTGAAGGCAAAAGGTGGTAAATGCTCCCTCCTCTGTGACCAGGTGAAGATCTGTCCATTCATTCATTCATTCATTCATTTCTTGACAGTTTTTTTTTTTTTTTTGAGACAGGGTTTCTCTGTGTAGCTCTGGCTGTCCTGGAACTCACTCTGTAGACCAGGCTGGCCTCGAACTCAGAAATCCGCCTGCCTCTGCCTCCCAAGTGCTGGGATTACAGGCATGCGCCACCACGCCCGGCTGACAGGTTTTTTTTTTTTTAAAAAAATTTATTTATTGTGCATGCATCTGCCACTGAAAATATGCAGAGATCAGAGGACTTGGGAGTTGGTTCTAGCCTTTCATTACCACGGTTCTGGGAATCAAGCCATCAGGCTAGGTGGCAAGTATCTTTCCCCACCAAGCATCTCGCTCACCCCATTCATTCATTCTCTGACTTCCTCAGTACACAGTTTTGGAACATGATATAGGGCTCTAGACTGGGAAACTTATTATCATTAGCTATTTCTCTCCCCTCCCTCCCCCCTTAAACCTCCTCCCTGATAACAGTCCTCTTTCTGAGACCAGGGGTTTGGAATGAAATACCCTGTTCCTGCTGGCTTCCCACCCAGAAGCGTAGGACAAAACCTTGTTTCTGCTCTAGGTTCAAAGACAGTGAAGTCTGAGGTTCCAGGAGGTGGCTCAGCAGATAAAGGCAATTGCCACCAAGCCTGATGACCTGAGTTCAATCCCTGAGACTTACATTATGGTTTTTTATTTGTTTGTTTGTTTGGTTTTTTTGTTTGTTTTTGTTTTTGTTTTTCGAGACAGGGTTTCTCTGTGTAGCCCTTGCTGTCTTGGAACTCACTCCGTAGACCAGGCTGGCCTTGAACTCAGAAATCCGCCTGCCTCTGCCTCCCAAGTGCTGGGATTAAAGGCATGCGCCACCAACACCCGGCGAAACTTACATTATGGAAGGAGAGAACCAAAGCCCAAAAAAGCTAAGTTTGGCTTTCCTAAAATGAATAAAGTTCTCTCTGACCTTTTCCTTAAATCGCAAAGGACCCCCCCAAAAAAGTCACCCACTTACTTCCCTTACAGATAGTAAGGAGGCCCAGCCCCTCTCACCCGGGATGATCGTGCAGGTCCGCGTGGCCACCAGGTGGCGGGCCAGGCAGGTGACGGCGACGCCGCTAAGCTCCGGGCGGGCGGGGACAGTCACCAGGAGCGCAGATGGCATCGGTCCCGCACGGACGCCTTCGGGGAGACCCTGGAACTGCAGGGAGGCGGCAGGGACCCCTCCAGGCCAGGAGCAGCGAAAGCGGAGGTTGCGGTCCACAGGCCCTCCTTCCACTGAGCATTGTGGGGCTCCGGGGGGCAGATCTGCCACGGACGAAAGACCATGCAGCCTTAGCCCTTTCACCTTCCCCTATCCCGCCTCTACGCGGGACGCTCCACTCCTCCTCCAGGTTTCGCTCCGCCTCTTTGCCCAGCTAGCTCCACCCTACTGCGTGGACTGGCCTCGTTGTGACTCCCTCCCTTCCATTCCCACGGACCCTACTTACCGGCCTAGGAGGCTGACTAGTCCTCACTCTTTCAAAACTCGCTCTGCCATTTAACTCTGCTGCTCACTGGATTGAGAATCCTTTCCCAGGACCGCCCACCCTCGCCTCCTGCTGGTTCTTCCCCATCTCCTTGACCCTTTCAAGCCTTCAACCGGTAATCTGCAAACCCGTCGGCTCCGCCCTGAGCACAGGACTTTGCTTGCCAGGCCAATAAGCACTTGGGGAGTGTTCTACCCTCAGATATCCCTCCTCCTACAGTCCACGCCCACCTAAATTGTCCTCCCTCCTCCAGGCTAGACCCGCCTCTTGTCCCGCCCTATAATTACGCCTCTGCTCCGCCCCGATGGTGTCACACCTCACCTATGAATGTCACTGTACCTTCCTTGCTAGCTTCACTCTTTCCCTAGTGGCCTTGCTTACTTGAGTTCTCTGAAACTGCTTGCTAGCTCCTCCCTTTCCTGGCAGCCACGTCCATCAGCAGCTATTTCCCCAATCTCGGCTAGCTCGGTTTCTTCCAGCAGCCACGCCCACCAGTAGCTGCCCCAGCTCCTCCTTATCAGCTCCGCCCCCTGAAGGGCACGCCCCCTTGCTGTCGCTTCCCTTTGCGGGCACCCAAGGCTCCACGTGCTTCCCCTCTTCCTCCCTACAGCTCTTACCCGCCACAGTGAGGTTGAGCACTGAACGCCGGCGGCGGCCAGTGCGGGGGTTCGCGGCAATGCAGGCATAAGCGCCGGCATGGCCTGGCCCCACAGCGGGCAGCAGGAGGCGAGGCCCCGCAGGCACTGCGGCCTCCGTGGGGTCCGCCAGACTCCACGCGATGTCCGCAGGCGGCCGCGAGGGGGCCGAGCAATGCAAGGTCACATTGCTGCCCGCAGTGACGTAGAGCGCAGGACTGGCGTCGCGGTCCGAGGAGACCCTAATGACAGGAGCGTCCGGGCCATCTTGGGTGGGGGGGGAGTGGGGGGACAAAACAACAAGGGGGTTGGTTGGACTGTAAAGGACTCACAGACATTGGGCCCCCTTTCCCCGGGGACTCAAGACTCGAATCCTCGGGGGATATTCACCTACTCACAGAAAACACTGACGTCAGCTGCAGCTTCGGTGTGGCCAAAGGGGCTTCGGACATGGCAAGTGTACCGGGCGTGGTCGCTGCGTACGGGACGTGAGATGAGCAGCTGGTCCCGTTCTGCGCGGATGCGAGGTGGCTCCGCGCCCTCAAGGTCTGGGGTCTCCAGGGCATGCCCGTCTCTACTCCAGCTCAGCTCCCCGCTACCTGGGTTCCACCCCACGCAGCTTAGCCGCAGCTCCGCTGCCCCTTCTTCCGTCTCTGGCGCCCTCGGCTGTACTGACAACTGGGGTAAGGGCTCTGGAGATCCACAACAGTCTTTGATGAGTTGGAGAGCCCATACACCAGAACACCCTCCCTGGGCCACAAGTCTCTGCTTTCTCAGTCCTTCCTCGCTCCTCTCACTGTACCCAGAATCTGAGCTCACAGTCCTTCTCCCTCTGATCCAGGGGTACAGACCACAGCCCTCCTCTCTTGGACCCGGAGGTGCATACCCCAGCCCTCAGCCCTCAAACTTCGGTCCAGGCCTCTCCCAAGACCAAAGAGTCCAGACTTAGACCTCCTCTTTCAGACAAAGTGAGGTCTGGTCCCTGGCTTTGCTCTCATCCCCACCCCCAGGCTCTTTCCTCTAGGAAAGGAGCATATTCACACAGCACAGACTTGCCCAGAGCTCTGCGGGGAGAGCGGGCAAACTCGCAGCTTGCACTCTGGACCTCAGAGCCCACTTACCGTACACACCCACCACGAACTCGCGAATCTGCTGGGAGACTCCTCCCCTGATGACCTCAACTGTGTACACCCCTGCATCATCCAACCGGGCAGAGGTGAGTTCCAGACCCCCTCGAATCTGGTCGAATCTCAGGCGGGCTTGATGCATGGGATCCAGACTGATTAGTGGAGCCTGGGACCCCAGACCCCCAGCTGCCAATACCTTGGAACCCCGGCGCCAGACCACCAAAGGAGCAGGGGGACTGGAGCTTGGGACCGGAGTCAAGGGGAGCCTGATGGTGGCCCCCACTAGCACAGCCAGGGGTCCCCCCACTTGCTGAGGGAAGCTCCCAGCCTGACGAATCTCCGGAGAAATTTTGGATCCAGGGTTCTGGACAGAAAGTTCAAGATTGTGATGCTCCGGGGATAGCCTTGAACCCGAGGCCTGGGTAGGTCCTTGGGTGTCTGGAGCTTGAACTGCTATCTGTGAAGCTGGAGTCTTGACAGAGAAGGAAAGCCCAGAGTCTTTGGCAGGATCTTGAGAATCTAAACCATCAAGAGACACTCTGGAAGGAGGGCTTTTAGAGGAGGTGACATCAGGGCTGAGATACTGTCCCCCTGCAGAGACATTGGTCCTGAGTAATCCAGGCACATGGCTTGAATTCAGCTCCTGAGGAAACTGGTTGGAGTCAGGGGTTCCAGCAGAGCCCTGAGAGGAGCCCACGGAGTGTGAGGAGGAGGCAGGGGGTCGCTGAGATCCAGAAGCTGACTGGAGGGCAAGGATCCCAGCTCTGAAGGCTGCAGAGGGGAGGAGGGAGGGGAGAACACTGAGAGAGACGGCCAGGGAGTGAGTGGGCTCTGGGGAGGAGAGGGGCACAGGGAACTTACCCAGGAGTAGGAAGGGCAGCAGAGCCCGTGACAGGCCCATGGTGATGGTCACACTCCAGAGAGGACACTACACAGAGATCTACAGTTTGCATCGTCCCAGGTCTGACAAGTCCAGCAGGAATGGTTGCTTAGTTTCCTGGGTGGAGAAAGGAGACAAACCTGTGGGAGGTGCCAGGGTCCCCTGGCATGATATGGTGGCTGAGTGGCCCGCCCCACCCTTCTTGTCTTCATCAGAGGCTGGATGGAGAGGCCCAGGCTGAACCTCCACTCCTCACCCCCAGGGAAAGGTGAACTCCCAACCGGAACCAAGCAGCGAGCCTTGGGGACTATGCAGGAAGACTTCCTTCAGGCGCGTCTGTGAAATCAGAGCCCCTCCTGTGTACTCCCTACCTGGCTCTGTGTCTCCCTTCCCAGCCTTCTGGTATCCTCTCTGTCTGACCTGCAGCCTCTTGTCTAACCTGGCCCCCTTCTCCAGATCCTTCTGTGACTCCTTATGGTCCTCAGAACCAAGTCTCCAGTAGCATGCTGTCTCTAGAAGCCATCTACCCTGACACCTAGAACTCAGTTTCCATTGTCCAATACCTGCTAAACTCAGCATCTCCCCCTGACCCATACTTTCCGGATCACCTATGCAAAAGGCTGGGAGGCTTCCCACTGTCAACCGCCCTTGGACTTCTTTCAATCTCTGAATACTACCCAGATCTCTCTCCTCATTTTCTCCTCTTGGTACCCACTGCTCAGACCTTATCCTTTTCATCTGCCCCCCCTTACTTTCTGCAACCTCCTACTCTGGTTAAGCCCCCTCCCTGGCCAGCTGACCCTTCCCCCCATGGCCCAGGCCTGCCTGGATTCACACCACCCTCTGCAGACATCCTTCCTGGCCCCGCCCACCTCTCTGCACGGTGCCTTACCCTCCTGAGCACGCCGCTCTTCTGATGCCATCTCGCCTCCCCAGCCCTGCCAGCATTCTTTCCTTTACCTGGCATGCGTTTTCCCTCCCCAGTCTGGCCACCTCACAACTGGTCCTTCAGGTCTCCCCTCATTAACAGCCACAATAATGACAACTTCAGTTCAGTCCGGAACTATGCTAAATTCTACCCGCGCGTTATCAGGCTGATTTCTTTTTCTAAGTGTCCTCTGAGCAGAAGGTTTGGTTCTCACTTCACAGACCAAGAGATAGTGATGCAGAAAAGCCCAGTTTCCTGTGGGAGGTTGCAGAGCTGGCGGGAGAGGCTGGGCTGAGGTCACGGCTGGTCAGACTGCTTCAGTCCTTCAGACAGTTTTCTTATCACCCCTTACTGGGCTTTAGGCTTCTGCTCAGCTCCGAACCTCTGAGGCCTGAGTGCTGGTGGGAGGCATGGTCAGAATGCACTGAGAATGCTCCATATATCATATATCATATATATCATATATACGTATATATACATATATGCGTGTATGTGTGTGTGTGTGTGTGTATATATGTGTGTGTATATATATGTATATATATATACATACATATATATATATATATATATATATATATATGAAGTGCTATGTCAGAAAACCTTTTGAGAAAATAATGTCTTGCTGGACATGGTAACACACACCATTGATCCCAGCACTTGGGAGGCAGAGGCAGGAGGATCTCTGACTTCAAGGCTATCCTAGTCTACGTAGGGAGTTCTGGGACAACTAGGACAGTAGAGACAGCTAAGAAAATACAAACATCCCAGCACTTGGGAGGCAGAGGCAGGCGGATTTCTGAGTTCGAGGCCAGCCTGGTCTACAGAGTGAGTTCCAGGACAGCCAGAGCTACACAGAGAAACCCTGTCTCGAAAAACCAAAAAAAAAAAAAAAATACAAACAAATTAATAATAATAATATTTTAATTTATTCTTTGAGAATTTAACATATTTTGAGCATATGCTTTCTTGTCCCCTAACTCCTTCTAGATCTTTCCCAACCTCCCTACTCACCTGTCTTCATATTCTTTCTCTCTCATAAGATAAAAAGTAAAATAAGCCGGGCGGTGGTGGCGCACGCCTGTAATCCCAGCACTTGGGAGGCAGAGGCAGGCAGATTTCTGAGTTCGAGGCCAGCCTGGTCTACAAAGTGAGTTCCAGAACAGCCAGGACTACACAGAGAAACCCTGTCTCGGAAAAAAAAAAAAAAAGTAAAATAAAATAAAGCACAGAGTCCATTTTGTATTGGTTGTCTCCACTTGGCCATGGGCCGGCGCCCTGGGGTGTGTGGTATAAAGTTCCCAGTGTTTCTCCATTGAAGAAAACTCATGCCGGGTGGTGGTGGCGCACGCCTGTAATCCCAGCACTCTGGGAGACAGAGGCAGGCGGATTTCTGAGTTAGAGGCCAGCCTGGTCTACAGAGTGAGTTCCAGGACAGCCAGGGCTACACAGAGAAACTCTGTCTTGAAAACAAACAAACAAACAAACAAACAAAAAAACAAAACAAAACAAAAAACAAAACCAACCCTCATTTTCCCTCTCGGAGTAGTTATCACGTTCGAATAGCTTCCTGACTAGGGATGGGACTTTGTGTCCATTTTCCATTGTCCGTGCTGGGCTTTCGTCTGGCTCGAGCTAGGGCAGCCCTGTGCCTGCAGACCGCAGCCTCTTGTGAGTTCTTATGCGCATCGGTCCTATGGTGTCTGCAAAATGCTGTTTCCCTGGAGGCCCCCGCCACTCTGGTCCTCACAGTCTTTGCCTCTCCTCTTCTGAATAGATCGCTGAGCATTAAGGGGAGGGGCATGCTATACATATCCCATTTGAATAAGTGGGTACTGAAAACACATTTACACAGTGCAAGACAATTCCGATGCTTGGGAAAATGAAGTGATGAAGTTTGAAGGTAAAGGAATGGAGAGGTAGGAACAGTCATCCTGAGTGAGGTAGGCCAGAAGGACAACCATTGCCTGCTTTCTGTCATAAGTGGATGTTAGCTTTTGAGCTTTAGCTGTGTGCTTTCCATTTGACCTTTTACAATTCGAGCAGGTCTGGCAACTGCCACTCCAGTCAGCACTTGAGAGGCGGAGGCAAGAGGACAGCCTGTTCAAAGTTCAAAGTTCAAAGCCTGCCTCTTCTACAGTGAGTTTGAGGCCAGGATAGGCAATTTACACTCAAAGAGAGGGCTGGGCATGGCTTGGTGACACAGTGCTGGCCTACATGCTCGAAGGGCTGTGTATATGGCTCAGTGGCAGGGCTCATACCTAGAATCCCACAGTGAGGGGCTGGAGGTGGGTCAGAAGGAGAACCCCTGCCTAGAATCCCCTAATGAGCTGGGGGTGTGGCTCGGTGGTAGAGCCACTGCCTAGACTCTCCCATGGTTATTCCTAGCAAGTGTAAGTCTCTGAGTTCAAGCCTCAGAACTAAACCTAAACAGAGAAGCCTATGGAGCCGGCCTGATAACACACACCCGAAGTCCCAGCACTTAGGAGGCCAAAGACAAGCCTGGGCTATACAGCAAGTTTCAGGTCAGCCTGGGACAACACCAAAGCCCTATCTCAGCAATAACAGTAATATAAATAAAAATAAAGAATATAAGAGAAAGAGAGAAGAGAAAGCAGGGTCTCTATTCTATCCTTGGATTAAGTACGTTCTGTGATAGCCATACCTGGAAAACTTAAACGAAGTGTCCAGCCTGCCTTCTGCTCTCAGACTAGTCGAACTGCACTTGCTATAAGGCAAATCGACCCTGGAAACACAGCTGCTATTTCTGTGCAGCCCCAGGAGCCCCTTGGCCCACAGCCTTGCCTGAGGCCTTAAACAACTCCTAGCTTGGGTCCAGAGCCCCAGACTGCCAAAGGTTTCGCTGCATGCCTGTAACCCCAGCATTAACTGAGGCTCTTGAGGCTGAAGCTAGCCTCACTTATACAGGAAGACCCTGACTCCACAAAGGGAGTTGGCTGGGAGTGGGGAGATGCCTCAGAGGTTAAGAGCACTTTCTGCTTTTTCAGAGGACCAGGGTTCAATTCCTAGCATCTACGTGACGGCTAATAACTATCTGTAACTTCAGTTGCAGGTGATGCAATGTTCTCTTCATGCTTGTATGTAGCACACACACACACACACACACACACACACACACACACACTCAGGTCCAACATACACATAAAATTCAAGAATAAGAAAATTTGAGCCGGGTGGTGGTGGCACACGCCTGTAATCCCAGCACTTGGTAGGCAGAGGCAGGCAGATTTCTGAGTTTGAGGTCAGCCTGGTCTACAGAGTGAGTTCCAGGACAGTCAGAGCTATACAGAGAAATCCTGTCTTGAGAAAACCAAATCCAAAAAAACCAAAAAAGAAAAAAATTTTGAGACAGGATCTGTCTGTGGCCCTGGCTATACTAGAACTCACTCTGTAGACCAGGCTGGCTTCAGAATCAGAGATCTGCCTGACTCTGTCTCCCTGGTGCTGGGATTAAAGGTGTGCACCACCACTGTATCTGGTAATAAGTCTGTTTTTAGAAGGAGTGTTTGGCATAGATTAGTGTTGCTCTCAACTGGCCGGAGAAGCCTTTCTTCCATGAGTAGCGGTTAGAGCAAAGACTCATTATTGGCCAACGTGCTGAGGTCAGGTGACTTTTGAGCGCTCAACCCTAAATGGGGCATCGGTACATTCCCCTCCCCCCTGAACATCACAGAAGAGGAGGCAGAACGAACGTCACAGCCAGAGAGGGAAGGATGTGCTGTGAAACGCTGCCTTCTGGACACGACAAGGTGACTGTGCTCCAGAGCTCAGTGGCTTCCGTTATCTGCACAGCAGCTGGCCAACAAAAACCAGTCCACATCACAGCAGGCAGGACGGGTGAGAAATAGTGGGTTACAAAATAATATTTTTTAAAAAAAATTAGAGGATATGAAGATAGGATGGGGTCATACTGGAGGGGTCAGGGTCTCCCTATGTCGTTCTGGCTGTTCTGAAACTTGATATATAGACCAGGCTGGTCTTGAGCTCACAGAGATCTGCCTGCCTCTGCCTCTGGCTCCCAGGGCTGGGATAATGCCTGCACCATCATGCCTAAAAACTTAAAAAATCAATCAATCTCGATCGATCGATCAATCAACCAACCAAAGCTACTCCAGGGTTGGAGAGAAGGCTTGGGGGGAGTGGTTACTTCATGTTCTTGCTGGGGACTCTGCAAGAGTTCTCTTCCCAGCACCTGGGGCTCACAGGCACCTGACTCTAGCTCTGGTGGGTGCTTTGCCTCTGGTTTCCAGAGGCACCTGTAGTCATGTGCACACTCCCTCCTACTACATCTACACATACCTACAATAAAATATCTTCTTAAAAAAAAAAAGTTTAGAGGGCGGCTCAGGCAGCTTGGTGGCTTCCACAAGCAAAAGATGGCTGCAGCACATGTCCACGTTACAGATTTATGAGCAAACTAAGCCCAATGCTGTTTTAAGCCATGAAACATCGGGGTGACTGGTCATGCCACAAAAGGCAACCTGCATTTATAACTATTGTGACTCTAATCCCACCTGATGAGCTGGGACTTTGGCTCCAAGAACATCTGCCTCAGAGCCCTGGAGTCAGAAACCAGCCAGAGGTGGGATCTGAACTCTAGGACTAGAGACATAGAAACCATTGTCTTAACTATGACCCCATGCTGTCTCCAGGTGCTCTGGTCAGCCAGGGCAGCTTGATAAGGATGAGTATGAGGCTCTAGTCTGTATTCCCGACTGTAGGGTCCTGGACTCGTCATCTCATCAGGGAACGTTTTTTTGTAAGCTTTTGTTTTTGCACTACGAGGCCCACCTTGGCTTCAAATTCATGTCACTCCTGCTATCTTGGCCTCCAAAGCATTGGGATTTTAGTCAAAAGCCATCATGGTTGACTTAGTTTGATTCTTCTGTTGCTGGGGTGGAATACAGGGTCTCTTGCATGCTGGGCAAGTGCTCGGTCACTGAACAACATCCCCAGCACATGAGTTTTTTTTTTGTTTTGTTTTGTTTTAAATTTATTTATTTATTATATGTAATTACACTGTAGCTGTCTTCAGACACACCAGAAGAGGGCATCAGATCTCATTACAGATGGTTGTGAGCCACCATGTGGTTGCTGGGATTTGAACTCAGGACCTTTGGAAGAGCATTCAGTCCTCTTAACCACTGAGCCATTTCTCCAGCCCAAGCCCATGAGTTTTTTATGTCTGGCTGGTCTGCTCGTCCCTGAGCACACAAGTCTCTAGCCTCGCGCTTTTTTGGGTGCCAAGTCTCAGTAGGGATCAGCTGGGCTGGAGACACAGCAAACCCTCCGCAGCTCTGAGTCCTGCTCTCCCTGATATTCCTCCAGCACTCATCCGACTCCGTCTTCCTGGGAGGGTTCTCCCGAAGGTCCGTGTGCCTCCCCACCCAGCCCTCCTTAACCTGTGCTGCGTGGCTTCCACCAGCATCCATTCCTTTACTGTGAAGTCAATGGCTGGGATGTGAGTCAAAAGCTTCCCAGCCTCGCCCTGCACAGGGCCTGTCCCGTGGGGGATTTAGGTAGACATTTGACGAGTGAATCAAACAAGGATATGGAACGAGGAAGCAGAGGCAGTGGATGGAAAGGCACAGTTTTATTGCAGAGTATCAGGGAGGGTCTCAGATCCGCCCCACCTCCTTCAGCTTGGCGACCAGGTCTTCTGTGGTCTCTACCTTGACTCCTGCTAAGCGCTGAGGGGGCTCCTCCACGCTGATCACAGAGACCTTGGAGGTCAGGTCCACACCCAGGTCTCCAGCCTTGATCACTTCAATCTTCTTCTTCTTGGCTTTCTACACACAGAAATCAGCGGCTCTAGGGGCTGCGAAGCCCTTGCCTGTCTTGACCTCCTCCTGGTGAGTGGTGCGTGTTTAAAGCCATACCCGTTGTCAGAATCCCTCAGGACCTCTCTGCTGGCCAGGAATGTGATTTCTCAGAGCTAAACCTGATGTAGTCTGTCCCTTTAGGCTAGGATGCCCCAGGAGGCTCTACTACAGCAGACCTCCCTCAGTGATCCACCCTAAGCTGCTCACAGAGCCCACGGTAAACAGATGTCCCTTTGGCTGCGGTGACTCCATAGGCTGCAGCTGAGCTGACCTACTGAAGCCTCCACATTGGCTCGCTTGACCCACTGAATCTTCCCACTGGCTAAGCGGATCTACTGAATCTTCCCCGTTGGCTGGCTTGACCCACTGAACCCTCCTACTAGCCAAGGTGACACTCTCAACCTTCCATATTGGCCAAGGTGGCCCAATAAACACATTGTCTTGGTCAAGCTGACCGAAAGAACTCATCCTGCTTGCCATGAGGATTTGGAATCAACTTCCTGTTGACCAAGAGAGCTTAGCTCCGTCCAAGATGGCCTAAGCAATGATTTCCAACGGACAAAAGTGACCATGAGCCAAGACTGGATGGAGTCTTCCCATTTGCCCAGAATTATCCAGTGAACTCCCACTGGTTAGGAAGACAGGGAGACACGCTTCTGCTGTCTGAGAGACTTTCCCTCAGGTGTGACCCTGATGGGCCCTCCTCTTGCTACACTAGCCGATTAGCTTTTGCCACAGGTAGAGGTGAGCCTGGAAACCGCTGGGGAAGATGGGTAGGTGACCCTCTCCTTTGACCTACATCCCTGTGCCCCGGTCCCGTGTCATGCAGTCACGGGGAGGCACCAAGTCCTCCCCACGGTAGGCCCCAGCCGCTCGCCTCCAGCCACTCACCATGATGTTAGGCAGTGTGGCGTAGCGAGGCTCGTTGAGCCTTAGGTCAGCCGTCACCACAGCGGGCAGCTTCAGGCGAAGGGTCTCCAGACCCCCGTCAATTTCCCGTTCCACTTTTACCTTGTCCCCTTCCAGTGTCACCTGAGAGGCGAATGTACCCTGGGGGGGACAGCATCGGAGGAAAGTGAATTCAAACAGGACCGAGCAGGCCCTGGGCTCCACTGCTGGGCATACGCATAGAGAAGGGGACAGAGACTAGAGCGAGGGACCAGAGTCCTGTGACAGTGAAATCAGGGGGGACCACAGCACTGCAAACTCTGGAGGAGGAGCAGCTCAGCTTCCTTTCATTCAAATGTCTCGTGGGGCTGGAGAGGTGGCCCGGAGGGTGACGCACTCGGCCGCCCCTGAGCAGGGCCTGTGTTTGGTTCCCAGCATCCATGCCAGGTGGCTCTCCACTGCCCCGTGCTCCAGCTCCAGGGATCTGATGTCCATTTCTGGCTTCTGCAGCTACCTGTGTGCATAACCCCTCCCACCCCCACCCTCCCCATATACATAAATCTAGGAGCTTGAGAAATGGCTCAGTGGTTAAGCACTTTCTACTTTTTCCAGAGGACCTGAGTTCAATTTCCAGCAGCCACATAAAGGCGCACACCTATCTGCAAGTCGGCTCTAGGGAATCTGATGCCACCTTCTGGCTTCCAAGGTCACCCACACACATGCACATAAACACACACATACGTATAAATAATAATAATAAAAAAAACTTTAAGAGAGAGTGGGAGAAAGGCTAGAACACACTAGACACGTCACTTCCCCGAGTCTGCTTTGTGTTTTACGTTTATCATTTTACTTGCACGGTGTGTGTGTGTGTGTGTGTGTGTGTGTGTGTGTATGCGTGAATACAGTGCCCACAGTGGTGCAGAACAGGGTATTGGACCCCTTGGCACTGGAGTCCCAGGCAGTGAGCTGCCCGACATGGATACTGGGCACCATGTTCCGGCCTCCGTAAGTACAGCCAGTGCTCCTAACTGACAAGCCATCTTTCCAGCCTTCAACGTTAAAGAACCCTGAACCAAGGTCTCGGTTCCGTTGTAGAGTCGGGAACATGAAGACCTCTGCATGGAGGTGCGGTTCAGCAGCACAAAGCTTTGGGTTCCACCCCTGGTACCACATAAACCGTGGCACTGGGAGCACGCCTGTCACACAGCACGCCAGGGGTAGAGGAGGGAGGAGGAGGAGGTAACAGTCACCTCTGGGATCGAACTCGGGTGGCCGGACTTGGTAGCAAGTGCCTTTACCTGCTGAGTCATCCCACCACATTCTTTTTAGTTTAAATTTAAACATCTCAGGTGCATTATCATGACTCCAGTGATGGTTTCATGAGTTGTACTGGCTGGTTTTGTGTGTCAACTCGACACAGGCTGGAGTTATCCCAAAGAAAGGAGCTTCAGTTGGGGAAATGCCTCCACGAGACCAGCTGTGGGGCATTTTCTCAATTAGTGATCATGGGGCGAGGGCCCCTTGTGGGTGGTGCCATCCCTGGGCTGGTGGTCCTGGGTTCTATAAGAGAGCAGGCTGAGCAAGCCAGGGGAAGCAAGCCAGTAAGGAACATCCCTCCATGGCCTCTGCATCAGCTCCTGCTTCCTGACCTGCTTGAGTTCCAGTCCTGACTTCCTTTAGTGATGAACAGCTGTGTGAAAGTGTAAGCTGAATAAACCCTTTCCTCCCCAACTTGCTTCTTGGTCATGATTGTACAAGAATAGAAACTCTGACTAAGACATGGGTCAACCCTGTGTTACAATGTGTCAGGCTGTGAGCTTTGTGTGTTTGTGTACATGTGTGAGCACACAGGTGCACATGGAATCTTTTGGACAACAGCTGCTGTTTTCTTCATTCGTGTTCCATCTTATTTTTAAATTGTATGCCTATTTATTTAGTGTGTGTGTGTGTGTGTGTGTGTGTGCGTGTACAACTTGGGAGACCCACACCATGAGGGTCCAGGGCATCAAACTCAGATCACCGGGTTTGGTGGCCAGCCCCTTTACCTACTGCGCCATCTTGTCAGCCTTCCACCTTACTTCCTGAGACAAGGGCTCTCACTGCAAATCACACACTTTAAGTGTGCATCGCTTACTGTGTAGGTCGCTGATTTCTCAGTGAGGCTGTTACAAAAACCTTGATGGTCTAGTAACTGACAAACATTTAAGTCTCTTCAGAACAACCGTTTCATCCAGTGTGGGCAAGAAAGGTCCCTTTGAGCAGAGACCTGAAGCACAGCCTGGAGGAAGCCAAGTTGGGGAAAGAGCACCCCCAGGAAGTGAAGGGAGCAGGTGCAAAGGCCCCAGGGAGGAGCTGAGCTTGGAGGATGAGGGCAGGTGCTCCTTACCCCAGCCTCACCTGCGGCCAGTCCAGAAGTCCAGCCGTCATCTGACCCGTCTGGTTGCAGTCATCGTCGATAGCCTGGCAGGGAGAGAGAGAGAGAGAGGACTCTGTGACGGCGGCTGGGCTGGCGCCAGCCCATTTAGACTTATCAATGGAGGTTCTCAGCAGGCAAGGCAGGAAATACTAGAGGCTTTCCAAGCCGTTCAGGCAGGTCGCACAGCGCTCAAGCTACAGGTGATATGTAGATGAGCATGGACGGCGGCACCAATAAAACTTCCCTGGCAAAGCAGACGCTGCCTGGAGCTACAGGTTGCTGATTCCTGGTCTAGAAGGATTCGCTCCCTGGGACCAAGACCACAAGCAGTCACATGTGCAGGGCTGTGGCGCGGCCTGCCTGTCGACCTCTGTACAGTCACCCATTTACCTAACTTCCACGGTGGCCAGGACGCGTGCCAGCCCCAGCAGAAACCCAGAGGAGCAAAGGCAACGCCAGAACGAGCATTCTATCCACTCCCCCTCTTCATTCCACTGATTTCCAGGAAGGGCTCGGGACTAGAGCTGAAACACGAGGCGGCGGCCCTGGCATCCCTGGGGCCCGCTGAATGCCAGGCTGCCGACATCTGGTACCAGGGATACCTGGACCCCAACCCGACCCAGACCTGTCTTAGTTGGTTTGTTCTCGGGATCAGCACTTGGCCTCAGTTTAGAGAATTCTCCTGTGAGTCTCTGGCTACGGGTAATGTGTCCTATTATCTGATCTTACAGTGCGGGCAGGATTCCCATGACCACACCCTCTCGCAGGGCAGGCCTGGTTTCCTGGGGCCCCCTCCCCCATTCCTAGGACCCCAGCCATCTTATTAGCCTCCTGTGCCCGGCCTTCATGTCCCATCGACCTCCTGCCTTCTTAGCACTCTTCCTCTCTCTCCTTTCTGGCTGTGGTTCTTCCCACAACCCCTGCTTCTGCCATCCTCCTGTGACACCACAAAGCTTACTTCGTGAGAAGGCAGCTCCCACAGGAAGGTGAGTGTCCCTGGGTCTCCAAAGGGGACAGGTGAGACAACCAGTAGCAAGACAGCCTCAGTGAGCCCCAAAGCGGCCCAGACATCAACTTGGCCCACCTTCTCCAAACTGCCGGCCATCCATCCTGGCCCCTCCCCTGCTCGCAGACCTGCTGTGGCTCCCTACCGCCCTACAACAAGCACTCTAAAGTCGGTTTCAAGGCCGGGCCGGTCTCCCGAATTCCTACCTTTCCCTGATGTCTCTGCCCTTCAGACACACAGGCACGTTCTTTGGTTGTCCCCAGTCCAACCCCTAACACACACCGTGACCAAGCCAGACTCAGTACATTCAGTGGAGATGGCAGGGGCCTGTGCTACTTGACCTGGGCTGTGTGAACTGCCGGGCCTGAGCCTGCTGCAGTGTGGTCTCACACCCCTCCTAGGCAGGTAGCAGAAGGCCTGGCACACCAACCTGCTTGCCCAGGAACAAAAGGTTCACTTTCTCCTTTTCAGCCAGCTTGGCCAGGACCCGGGCCACCTGCAGGGGGCCTAAGCTTTCTGCCTCTGCCCCTGGCACCTCCACGTGGATACCTCTGTCCGCGCCCATGGCCAGAGCAGTTCGGATGGTCTCCTGCAGAGGGCAGAGCAGTTAACTAGACATTTATCACGCTAGTGACTCAGGCCAGGGCCCAGCCCTCCTCCCTCAGACCCAGGGTACAGGCTGCAGCCTTCCTCTCGCAAACTGAGGAAGGTTCAGGCTCAGCCTCCTCCCTTAGACTGAGGGATGTTCAAACTCCTCCCTCAGACTTCGGGGTCCAGACAGCCTCCTCCCACAGACTCACGTGTCCACCCAGCCTCTTCCCTCAGACTCTTCACTCCCACCGAGGGTCCCTAAGCACCTGGCACTGTGAGGGGCCACAGCTGACAGCGATGACCTCCTTCACCAGCTTCTTCTCCTTTAGTCGCACAGCCTCTTCCACTGCAATCTCGCAGAAGGGGTTCATGGAGTGCTTCACACCATCAGTGACCACTCCAGTCTTGTCAGGCTTTACCCGAATCTGTGTGGTAGACAGGGAACGCACAGGATCAGAGAGGACGAGAAGGCCAGGGCCTTCGTGCTGACCCTTGCACAGCTTGGTCAGCAGAGGTCCGCAAAGGGCCAAGACCTTCTTTTATAGGGTCGTGGGTTCTAGAACTCACAGGGGATGCCAGACCACCCTCTCACTTCTCATTCAGAGTTTACGAAGCAGCGGGGACATTTGACATAGCTGTCTGGATACTGTGTCTACTCTTGGCGTGTGCGTGCGTGCGTCTGTGTGTGTGTGTGTGTGTGTGTATGGGAGAACGTTTTGTATGTTTCAGTCCTAGTGACAGATAACTACCAGGATACCTCCGAGTGCATTAGTGCTTTAGAAGTGCGTCCAGCAGATTGCCGGGCATGGTGGCGCACGCCTGTAATCCCAGCACTTGGGAGGCAGAGGCAGGCGGACTTCTGAGTTCGAGGCCAGCCTGGTCTACAGAGTGAGTTCCAGGACAGCCAGGGCTATACAGAGAAACCCTGTCTGGAAAAACCAAAAAAAAAAAAAAAAAAAAAAAAAAAAAAAAAAAAAAAAAAAGTGCGTCCAGCAGCCAAGTGTGGTCACACACACGCACACACCTACACACCAGCACCTACCACTAGGGTGGCTGAGGCGGGCAGTTAAGAAGCCTGATGGCTTGCCAAGTAGTGAGATCAGCCCAAAACAAACAGTCATGCTTAGTTGCAAGGGCCTGAACTCCGGATGGGGGCGGAGTGCTCCCTCGGGAGGCCCAGGGGAGAACTGGCGGGTTCCATCTGTGTTTTCTTTAGACCTGCTGCTCTTCCAGAGGACTGGAGTTCCACAACTGCCTGGGCCTCCAACTGCAGGGGATCCGACGCCCTCTTCTGGTCTCCACATGTACTGTACTCACACGGACACAGACACATGTAATTAAAAATACTTTCAATATTACTGCTGCGTACTTGTGTGTGCCTTCACGTGCCACGGCGTGCGTGTGGAGATCGGTGGGCGCCTCCACTCCCTTCACCTCTAACGCCAGGGTTCCAGGTGTGCCGTTCCTTGCGCCTTGCTCCCAATGCTCGGGAGAAGTACACGGAGGTGATACTGTCACCCACCACGGATGAAGGGGCGCCGTGTATGTCCCCTGCTTTGAGCACTGTACTCATCGTCATGAGTTATTCTAGCCTCAGAGACCAGCTCTCATCGTCTCCCATGCCAGAGGAGGAAGCAGGCCTCGAGCTGCAGTGCCCGGCTGAAGGCTGCACAAGCCCGGCAGCCCCCCGAGGCACCTACCTGATGATTTCTAGGAGTTTCTGGAGCTCTGAGGGAAGGTCACAGGGGCCTGAGAAAGCTATTAGGGAAGAGCTCGAGGGGATGGCTAAGATCTGAACAAGAACTGAGGCTGAGCAAGAGTATGAGAAACGCTATTCCGGGGAGGTCTGTAGTGCGCATGCGCGAGGAAACCAGGCGGGATAGAGGAGCTGGGGGGTGGGGAGGCAGAGTCAGAGGAAGCCAGCATGGCCAGGGCAAGCAAGGTGGCTTCGCGGTAGAGGCCAGCAGTCCTGAACTATTGCGACAGGCCCCGATGGCCTTCCAAAGGCATGAGAGACGGGGGCTCTACCTCTGAGCCAGGCTCACAGCTTCTCACTGAGGATTCTAGCAGAAGCTTTGCTCTGAAGCACGGCCCCAGCTCCTCACTCGTGAATTTTAGACAGGCATTCTACCAGTTAGCTACCTTGCAGTATCTCTCTTTACTCTGCGACAGGGACTTATACGTTTGCCCCTACTGGCCTTGAACTTGCTGTGGCCCCGGGCTAGCCTTAGAGTTCTGATTGAGTGTAGGGGTGTGGTTTTGAACTATCCTGCAAATCACTGCTGTTCGGCAGATACTCGTCAACAAGCCAGTCAGAACTGCCTAACAAGGGCACAAGTAAGGCCCCAGGGCACCTGCCCATGTCCTGAAACACAGCACCGTAGAAAATAAAAACAAAAACCTTTGCCTTAAAAAATAAAATGCTGCCTCGAAAAAACAAAAAAACAAAAAAATCAAAATAAAATAAAATTCAAGCAGGGCTGAAGAGGTACTTGGTAGAGCAGTTTCCTGGCATGCATGAAGCCCTGGGTTCTATTCCCAGCATCAGGTAAATCAAGCATGATAATATGGGCCTGTAATCCCAGAAGTCAAAGGTCATCTTAGGCTACATAATAAATTTTAGTCCGACTTGGGTTATCGGACCCTATTGTAAAGCAAACAGAAAAGCATTATATGAATTTCCTCTAACGCAGGGAGGAAATTCCCTCTGCAGAAAAGGCCTGTGCTGGTGGGTGGCGGGAGGCCCAGGGCTGACCTTCACTGTGGCTACTCTAGGAAAAGGGGCCAAAGGACCTGCTAGCTCGCTTGCTCAGTGAGACCAACGTTTCCGGCTGCTTGGGGGATTACGTCAGAAAGCAGTGGTTGGCACATCTGCGGTGGTGTGTGTGTGTGTGTGTGTGTGTGTGTGTGTGTATGTATTGTGTGTGTGTGTGAGTGTGTGTGTGTGTGTGTGTGTGTGAGAACTGAGGTTTCAGTCCAGCACACCAGCAAGCACCCCACCACCGAGTGGCATCTCCAGCCCTCTCTTGCTCCTATTTTAGATTCGGGGCAGAGCTCCATTCAGTATCAGAAGTGTTGTCCACACAGGGAACTCTGCCCCAAGGTCTAATTCACTAATGCCCCTAAGGCCTGGATTCTTGTGGTCTGGCCTATAAGCCAGGGAAACCTGGTCACTGCTAATGCCACGCTGGGGCAACTGAGAGGCCAAGTGCCGACCCACCGTCATCCAGGGAGGTGGGTACAGAGGGAGGGGGTCTGACTTAAGGCTGTCTTGGAAGCAGGAGGCTCTGAGGAGTTAGTGAGTGTGTCTATTGCCTCTACTTCCAAGAGGGGGTTTTGGTTTTTGAAGAAAACTCCTAAAAATAAGTTGTGTTTGAAGATTTTGACCAAAATATCAGAATTGTAGAGAGACTGTAATGTTTTGGGGCCAGAGACTAATTACCTTATTGTGGGCTAGTTCTAGTCTAGTCTAGGTGCTCCTTTGTGTCTTGAACTAACACCTGCGACTAACAGATAAAAGCATTTAGAATCTATGAACTTAGCAGACCATTAGCTCCCACGAATCCAAAGGCCAAGAATGCCTCCATGTAACATCCTGGGCCCAAAGAAAGGCTTGGCTCATCTCAATGCACCTGCCTCTCTGGCGTAGCCAGAATAAATATCTCTTATTCCCATTAAGAGATGCAACCCAAGCCTGTTGGTCCACTAAACTACACCACCAGCAATGCGCTCCCCTGTTTTAATTTTGCTCAGTATGGCGCTGGATTCACTATGGCTCAGGATGGGCTTGAACTTTCAGTGTTCACGAGGAGGCTTCCTGGGTAGATGGGATGACGTGCGAGGGGGCTTCTATTAGTAGGGGTACACACCTACAATCCCAGTATTTGGGAGTCAGAGGCAGGAGAATTAGTTCAAGGCCAGTTTAGGACACCTAAAACTCTGTCTCCAACAAAACAAACAAAACAAAACAACTAAAGACAAACATAAAGGAAACAGAGGCCCAGTGGATAAACGTGCCTGTTGCCAAGCCTGATACCACCCCCCCAGGATCTACATGGTAAAAGAAGGACTGATTCCTTGTCCTCTGACCTAGGCCCATGGCCTGTGGGTACACACCTGGATGCTTGTACATGTACACACACACACACACACACACACACACACTAATTTTTTTTTTCAGAGAGGGCTTTTAAATGCAGTTTCCTGGACCCTTGACACAGTGCACAGACTCCCATTTGGGTCTGTGCCATACTCTTAACAGAGCTTGATGGGAAAGGGCACATGTAGGGCACAGAACAAGCAGAGCAGCAAGGCCTGATGGGAGATCACACACTGGCAGCACCGCTGACAGCCTGGCTACTGTGGGGTCAGAGCACTGAGCAAATACAGAAGGTCTCCTGGGGCAATACTAGGGTCTGAGGCTGGGGGGTGATGGTCATGAAGGAAAGGTGTGAGAGCCTGTGTTTCCTTAAGCACTAAAGGGGTGTGGCGGCCACTCCACAGCTGGACACATGCTTCCTGGGCCTCCGTTTATCCTCCAACCTTTCCTGGTTAACTCAGAGGGCTAAGCCTCATGGAAAATGGGATCCTGGCCAGAAACAAGCACCTCGCCGAGTTGCCAAACACCTATTAATACTTTCTTTCTCCCAGTCTGTGCAAGCACTGGTTATATTCTGAGGAAGTTGCTAAAGAGACTTCCACCACTCACCACCCAAATCGTTAACGGCACTCACTGCACCCCAGGCACGGTTCCAAGGACTCAGTTGACCTAAATCCAACTGTGGTGGCCCTTGCCAGTAGGCGATGCTGGCGGGGCAGAGGTAGAGGGATGAGGAGTTCCAAATCACTCTGGGCTACACTTCTGAGCCTCTGAGATGATGGTTCAGTAGATAACGGTGTTTGCTGCCAAGCCAGATAACCTGAATTTTTATCTCTGAGACCCACATAGTGGAGGAAGAGAGCGCACTCACTCCCTTGAGCTGGGTTCTGGTCTCCACAGTAGTGCTGTGGCATGTGCATGACCCACCTCAAACAAACAAACAAACAAACAAACAAACAAATAAATAAATAAATAGAGTTAACCCTCATAAAGTAGGCACTACCATAAGTACTACTGTCAAGGGGAAGAGAATGAGGCTCAGAGGTTGAGAGCCCTGGCTGCACTTGCAAGGAACCAGGGTTCAGTCCTTAGCATTCACACCATGACTCACAACCATCTGTAACTTCAGTTCCAGGAGATCAGATGCCCTCCTCGGGCCTCCTAGAGCAGTGCACGCAAATAATGCACACGCCGTATTTACGGGCAAACATTCATACAAGTAAAACAAAAGTAATCTTAAGGGCCATTCTGTCAGTGGGACGAACCGTTCTGACGGTACGCCTGCAGCCTGAGACTGTCTCCACTGTGAGCACATCAGACCCTGTCTCCCCCCAGAAGAGCTCAACTCCCAGAAGGGCAATTTAAAAAGTGATACTGGTTACATGGTCGGGAGAGTGGGGGCGGGAAGGGAGGGCCTCTGAGCACCGTGATCTCCAGCAAAGCACCACAGAAGGCCTCAGAAAAGGTGATCTGGGAACAAACACCACGAGGGACTGGGTGATACCAGGACCACTGAGGTGAGCGAGTGAGACCCGGTTCAGTCTGCAAGGAGCTGCCAGTCTGGAAAGGGAGGTGCAGGTGGCCCACTGGGGTAAACAAGAAGACTACAATATACCATGGAAAGGGCTTACTGGACAGGATGGGGGGAGGCCCTCAGGAGACAGGAGATTCATTCAATGTTGGTGTATGTAGTCAATTGGTCACAATCTTCAAGACTGGGGTGGGGGCATGGGGGAGGGGTGGGGGAGGGGAGAGATTCTAGAGAGTACAGCAGAAAGGACATCAAAGCAAAGGAATCCGTTGGCACAGAGAACAGGCTGGAAGTTTGGAAGCTGGAATGGGAAGAGATGGGCCCAGGAGGGACGTAGCCGGCTGCCCTGATAACCAATCATTCCCCAAAGCCGGCCTGAGGAGGCGGGGCTTTGTATGGAGAGTGAGGGGGAGCTAAGACAAGGTGCCCGTGTGTAGGAGTGTGTAGGAAGTCCCCAAGGCTGGATGAGAGAGTGCTGGAGGGGAGAGCCCAAGGTCTCAGGGGGAGGCTGGGGTTAGGTCGTAGGTGAGACGGGGTTAATGGGATAGGGCCTGGGGTCGGAAAGGAAACCGTGCTGTGTAAGGCTGAGAACTGGCAGTCCGTGGGTTCTGACATTGGGTGTTAGGAGAAAAGATGGTACCTAAGTCTGGCCCAAGCAACCAGATGATCAAAAGATGGTATCAAGAGCCAGGCTAGTGAGATCTGACTCACCGCCGGTCTTCAACAGGGTATCATCAGACACTGGATGTGAAGTGGGAAGCCCCGCACAGTGTGGGAAGTGTCATGACCCCAAGGAACTTAGGGGGCACCACGCTGTGTCCACCAGTAAGCTCTCGGTTCATACTGGAACACAGCCTAGATGACCGCGGGCCAGGCTTTGCCCCAGGAGGTGGTGGGAGCTGATTCAAGGTGGTGAGGGTGCTGGGTGTGGTGCTGCAGGCCCAGCGTCAAAGCCAGATGAGAGCTTGAGGATGGAGAGTCTGAGATCAGCCTGGGCAATTAAGCACCGCAGAATAAGACGTAGAAACCAAAGAGTGATAGTACACACTTGTAATCCCATCCCTCGGGATGTGGAGGCAGGGGGATCAGGAGTTCAAGGTCATCCTCCACCCCATAGTGAGTTCCAGGCCAACCTGGACTAAATAAGAGTGTCTCTAGGGCCTGGGGAGATAGCTCAGTAGTTAAGAACACTTGGTGACCTTTTAAAGGACCCAGGTTCAGTTCCCACACACCGACCAGGCAGCTCACGATCACCCATAACTGGAGCTTCGGGGCTCTGATGCTCCACTCCAGCTTTCAGGGCCACCTGTACTTCTAGGCACATGTCCACACACATTGGCCTAATTAGAGGATGAAATTGGGGACTGGAGAGATGGCTCAGTGGGTAAGAGCACTTCCAGAGGGCCTGTGCTATGGGCATGGGAGCTCACAACTGTCTGTAGACTCCAGCTCCAGGGTTTTCGACACCTTCAACCATGCAAAAGAGCAAGCAAGCAAAACACCAATGCACATAAAATAAAAAATAAGTCATTGAGAAATTTAAATTAAATTAAAATACTTGTCTATAACAACAACAACAACAACAACAATAATACTAATAATAAAAATAAATAACTTGAAAAATAACATGGAAAAAGACTGGAGCTGTTGCTCAGTGGTACTGGCCTGGCCTGGTATTTGGGAGGTCATGGGTTTAATCCCCATCAACACACACAAATAAATAAATTAAACAAACAAACAGACAGATAATTGATAGATAGATGATAGATAGATAGATAGATAGATAGATAGATAAAATGGTGGTTGAGTTTCCTAGGAGCCCACATGTATCTCAATAAGCCCAGAAGCACCATCTTTGTGACAGGCTGTTCGAAGCTTAAGCCAACCTGTTTTCTCTCTAGCAAACAGGCAGAAAGCCGGACTTGCCCAGACTCCTGACTCTTGCTGCTTACCCAGCTGGAGGGCCGGGGACAGGCATCTGGCAAAGAACAGGGCCTCCACAGGCCTGGGTTTCCTCATCCACCCTGTTCGATTAAGAGTACAGAAGATATACAAAGGGATCAACCTCTGTAGAGGAACTGTGTCTGCTGGTGCTTTGTACCCACTTCGATGTCTGCTGTCTGGGCCGTCTGTCTCCTGTACTCTACCCGTTTCATTCCTCAATCGGGGTGCGTGGATGGCCGTAGTAAAATAAATATTATAGCCGCCGGGCAGTGGTGGTACACGCCTTTAATCCCAGCACTTGGGAGCCAGAGGCAGGCAGATTTCTGAGTTCAAGGCCAGCCTGGTCTACAGGACAGCCAGGGTTACACAGAGAAACCCTGTCCCGACAAACCAAAAATAAATAAATAAAATAAAATAAATGTTATAGCCAGTTTTTACCTATCCCAGAGGTCTCTTGGGTGCATCCTCCCTATGCTGGGGAATATGAAGGGCACGGACGGTGAAGACAGACAAACATGGATTGCCACCATCTTTTTCAGTTCAGGTTAGGGCAAGCATTGGGAACTAAGTCCGATTCAAGGCTGGCTATAGCAGCTTCTCTCTGAGGAGAAACCAGGTCCTCAGGGGTGCTGCCCTCAAACCACTCATGGGCCATGAAAAGCCGCGGACACTCGCCGTCTTGGTCAGGCTGGCTCCTTTGAACTTGCTTCTCCAGCAAGCACAGTTCTCCTTCCCTTGCTAAATAAAAAAATTTCCTCAAGTATCCCAGGGCTATTTGGGTGAGGTACTTTTTGCGTCCCGTGCGACCAGATGGCTCCCCATATGTAGAGCAGACACTGCAGCCTGGAAGGTAATAAGTGATGGAATCGCAGGGCCCACATAGAAGTCTATTCTGCTTCTCTCTTGCTAAGTGACATCTTTGTGCCTCCGTTTCTCCACGTGTTAAATAAGGACACTGACACTATGACTCCTCCAGCCCACAGTTATCAAGGGACTGAGAGAGGGGAAAAGAGGGTCGTGACCTCAGAAGGATCTGATTGTCAAAAACTCACAGCCCTTGAGTTTTGCTCCAGGTATGACTGACGTCGGGTCAAAGGGCAATAGAAATTGACTTTTGAAAGGCTCTCTTATGTGGGGTACGCTCCTGATCTTGGAAGTGCATAGCTGCGGTTTCAGGGTGCTGGGACCTAGTGGGGGTGGGGAAAAGTCACCTTCACAGCGAAGTCGATGACCCTCTTGACAGCCACGAGCGCGCGCAGCTCCGCCATCTTCCCGCAGCAGTCACTGGCCGGGTCGGGTTGCGCCTAATCCAGACATCCGCACACTCCGCCCCAGATCTGTCTCCGCGCCTGCGCGCCGTAACACCGACCAATCAACAGCCGCACAACTCAGAGAAAGCCAATGGGAAGCGGAATTCAGGGAGAGAGGTGGGATCCAGGGCGGGCGGCTGGGTGGAGGGGGCGTTGCACAGAAGTAGGGGAAAGGGCATTCCTGGGAGTGAAGTTTGCTGAGGGCTTGTTCATCCTAATTCTCTGCCCGCAACTCCTGCTGTCCCCGGATCTGCAACTCACATCTCGGTTCCTCCTTCCCCAGCACTCCAAGTCCCCGTGTCCGTGTTCCCACGCGCACCCCGTGCCCTTTTCCCACGCACCCAAGGCCTCCTTCGCTTGATTGCCTCCGCATTCTTTCTGCAGATGCCCTCCTTATCCTTGCGTGCACACTCCCCTGTGATTTATTTTCCTGTGTCCGCACGTCCCCACCTCCTCCTCCCCTGCGACTACGTACTTTACGACTCTCCCGAGTCCCATAACCTCGCCCTGTGCCCGCGTTCTCTACGAATTCCCTGGGTGCGCTCGTCCCCGCCCCTTCCTCTGCGCCTACGTCCCCTAGGACTACCCGCTGTCCGCTTGTCCCTGCGCCTGCTTCCGCGACTCCTGCAAATCTCCGGGGCACACACCTCGTTCCAGAGTTCACGTCTCCGCGCCTACCCTCCCACATTCCTTCTGACCTCCTGAACTCTCTACAAGCCACTTTATCCGTGTCCCTGTCGTCTCCAAGCTTCTGTCTCTACGTTCCGCAGAAAAGCACGCAGGGCCGACGCTAAAAGCCATTCCTTTATTCTGCCCCAGGCAGGCCGCATTCACAGGCACACTGGGAACCCGCTGATGGCTTCGGTGCTCTGCATGATCATGTCGGCAAGCAGAAAGCAGAAGCCTGGCAGGAAGGGAGTGGAGAGCCGGGGGAGGAAGGTGGGCCAAGGGCGGATGACCCGGCCTGCCTGGGAACTAGGGATGGGAGCTCCAAGGGCGTCTCCACCGGGTGTGCTTGTGTGCGGGGGCAGGGAGGTCCCTGGAAGCCATTGTGGACTTTCCTGGGAGAATAGGTGACTTGGGAAGTTTCTTGGGAGGGGAGTCCTCTAGAGGGGTAGTGCCCACCCTCTTCCCTCGTGCTGGTTACCCGCAATAAACGAGAAGGGTAGAGCCAGCCATCCGGTAAAGTAGGACCAAGAGAAGAAGACATCTGGCTTCCAGGCATTCTTTGATGTGTACACGATCAAGGCAATCAGCAGCAATAACCCTGGGCCACGCCCACCCGTCAGGTGAGCGTGACCAGGGAGGGGCTGCACCCAAGCCTCAGGACCGCCCACGGCCTCTGACTTTATCAGACCACGCCCAGCTTCCCTTTGGTTCCGCCTTTGTGGGCTTCTCGCCCCTCCTTTCTTTTTTATTAAAATAGATTCTTCCCTTATACATTCTATCCCGACCACAGTTTCCTCTCCTTCAACTTCTCCCAGCTTCCCTCATCTCCCCCTTCCCCAAAACCCACTCCTCTTCCTCCTTAGAGACAAGAGCAGGTCTCTAAGAGAGGACAGTCAAACCGTACAAAACAAGATACAATGAGACAAGGCAAAAGGCCCACTGAGGGTGGGCAAGAGAACCCAATAGGAGGAAAAAAGTCCCAAGGGCAGGAGAAAAGAGTCAGAAACATTTCCACTCCCTTGGTTAGGAATCTGTCAGATACCGCCCCGCCCCCACTACCACCCCTCCTACACGGGGGAGGGGGGGCGGGTGTGTGTGACTGCCTTCTCACCGCTGAGAAAAAGTAAGACAATGGTATGCTGGCTACGTAGTGACTCGGCCTCTTGACACTGGATCCTTATCCCCATCCCCAAAGCTACAATACTGAAGGCTGCTGCCAACACCATGCACGCTGCGGTCACTGCCAAGGTGTCTGGAGAGACAGGGTAGCATCAGCTAGACACCTTGCTGCCATGAAAGAGCATCCCCGGGCTCTCCTGGACGCCCGTCACCCCCACCCCGCACACATCATGAGCCGTCTAGAGCTCAACTGTCTGCAGTGTGAAAGCGGGTGCTCGTATAGGAACGGGACCGGATCTGAGCCTGGGGTGGGGGAGGGGGAAGGCTCATCTGGAGCTGGGGGGTAGGGTGGGCTCTGGAGCGCGGTCTGAAATAGAGGTAGGTTGAAGGTCTCACTCTGGCAGGGGATGTTGGAGCAGTTGCCATGGATACACTCCTGCCATAGGCCGCTGTGCTCCCCTTGCTGTCTGAGCCAGTAGTTGGTGCTAGTGGAGAGGACCGTGAGGACGCTGCTCAGGACGTTTAGCAAATTGCCTCCAATCTGAAGGCTCTTCTTCACCCCCATGCCAAGGAGGCAGCTGCCAAGGGCATCACGGGGAGGGCTGGCTCACACCTCTCGTTGGGAGGAAGCGCTTCCCTGTCAGAAGGCCTCCCTCCCCAAAGCACCCCTGCCTGGTAACCTCAAGATCCCCACCACCAGCCGCTTGCCTGGGACCCCAGCCTCAGGGAGGCTGAGGCAAGAGGTCACAAAAAAAAAAAAAAAAAAAAAAAAAAAAAAGCCCAAGGCCAGGCCTGGGCCATATAATGAAATGAGTTCTGGGCCAGGCAGACTACAGTGTGTGATGCTATCTCAATGAAAACAAACCAAAACAATACGAAATAAAACAAGAGCTAGGAATGTGGCTTGGTAGGAGAGAGATTGCCCAGCATGCACGAGGCCCTGGGCGCGTTCCCTAGTATAGTATAGAGCAGTCATGGCGGGGCATACCTGTCATCCTGGCACTTGGGGGCTAGGGGCAGAAGGATTAGAAGTTCAAGGTCATTTTTCACTTACATAGTGAATTCAAAGGCAGTCTGGGCTACGTGAGACTCTCTCAAACAAAACAACAACAACAAAAATATCCCAATATCCCCTCACCCCATGCTACTGGCCTCTCCCTCAACTGCCTTGCCTAAGAACTCATGACCCCCTCTAAGAGATTCAGTTCTCCAAGTGTCCCCACCCCCACGCCCACCTCAGGCCTAGCAGCTCAGTGACTAACTTCCAGGCATTTCCTTCCTCAGTGAGGAAGGGGGCCCCATTGGCTCAGCGCCCTCCCCAACCTTACTCCTACACCGTACACACCCCAGAAAATGACTTACAGCCTGGTCCCCTGGGACAGAGAGCCCACAGGGTTGGGGGAAGGGAGGATGGTTCTCTGTGAGGCAGCAGAGGTTCCAGAACCTTCTCTCCTAGCAGCCTTTTAAAGGGATACCCTCCCCCAGAAGCACGTCCATTTCTGCTCTGTTCTTCCTTTGTTCTCTGTGGAGTTTGTTTCTGAGGTCAGGTCTGGAACTCACTCTGTAGATCACTGTGCCCTCAATCTCACAAAGACCTGCTGGCCTCTGCCTTCCAAGCGCTGGGGTCAAAGGCAGGTGCCACTACACCCATCAGGATTGTTGGTTTGAGACAGGGTTATTTAACTCCCTAGCCCATGGTGCGTTCAAACCGTCTAGCTGCCCAGGCCCGTCCTTGAACTTCTGATTCTTCTGCCTCCATCTCCCTGGTCCTGGGATTATAGGCTCACACCACCATTCCTAACTTTTGTTGTGTACTGCTCCGTTTGGCTTTCAGTCAGAGTCTTACTGTGTAGCCCTCAGCTGGCCTAGAACTCACCATGTAGCCCAGGCCAACCTCAGGCAATCCTCCAGCCTCAGGCGATCCTCCAGCCTCAGGCGATCCTCCAGCCTCAGGCGATCCTCCAGCCTCAGGCGATCCTCCAGCCTCAGGCTCTCAAGTGCAGGGAGTTCACCTCCAAGTCCAGCTTCTCTTTTAAAATTTTTATTTAAAACTTTTTATTTTTAAAGTAAGTTGAATTTTATCTTTGGAATTTATTTCCATTATTTTTAGTCATTTGTAGTGTGTGTGTGTGGTGTGTGTAGTGTGTATGATGTGTGTGGTATGGTGTCTGTGTGTGTGTGTGTGTGTGTGTGTGTGATGGTATGTGTGTTTGTGGTGTGTGGTGTGTGTGGTATGGTGTGCGTGTGTGTGGTGTGTGTAGTGTGTATGGTGTGTGTGTGTGTGGTGTGTAGTGTGTATGGTGTGTGTGTGTGGTGTGTGTTTGCGTGTGTGTGTGTGTGTGTGTGTGTGTGTATGTGGTATGGTGTGTGGGGTGTGGGGGGGGATGTGTATGCGTGTAAATGTGTGGAATGGAGTCCAGATGTAGTGGATCCCTTGGAATTGACATTCCTTTGGCTTTGAGCCACCCTGATGTAGGTGCTGGGAACTGAGCTTTAACTTCTGAGCCTAGCTCAGAGACTCTCTTAACAGCTTGACAGCTCGGAAAGCAGGCCTGGGAGTGGGGCGTAGCTGCTTCTGTCTGCAGTCCTACCGCCTGGGAGGATGAAGCAGGATCGCCTTCAGTGCTGAGCCAGCTTGGTCTGCAGATGCTGCTTCAGGACAACTAAGGAGCAGGAGGAGGAGGAGGGGAGCGCCAAAGCTGCGACTGCTGTGTGGCTAAGCAGCTCTGGAAGCTTCTCTTCCATCAACCATCGTGGCGCTCCATAAGCTCCCGGTTCCCAGTCCTCTCTCTGTGACCTTTCTTTTCCCATGAGGGCGGGGCTCAGCCTCCTTCTCCACTCCCCTGGTAAATGCTCACCTCTGGGTGCCAGCACCTGCTGCTCTCCAGGAGAGCCTTCCTCTCCTGAAGGACAGCGACTCTGCCATTTGAGAAAGCAACCGAAATACCACTTCTGGTCCCAGGCTCCTCATCTGATCCCCAGATAGGAACCTCACCTGCTCCTGGCTCTCCTCCATGGTCACGCAACCACACAGCCACCAAGATCGTGAGTTTCCATCAAACCTGTCACAGCTCTGCCGTCTCACTTTGTCAGACCAGAGTCTGGGAGGGGGGCTTCCCTTGTCTCCTTTGAGACGCTGACCCCAAGCCCTGTCCCTTCCTAGCTGCAATCCAACCTTCCAATTTCACCTCCGGGTCACTGGAGGGAGACCTGTCCCACATTGGGGGCACTTCTCCCCGCTCACAATTATTGCCCGATTTGCCACCGTCCTTAGGAGAAAGGACGTTGTGGCAATAGAGGTCCTACTTCTTATCTGCTTCTCTGCCATAAGCTCCCACCACCCCCACATTCCACATTCTAGACACAAATCACCCCCTTCCACACCCTTTCCGTGTCTGTCTTTAGGCACCTCTGTCTGGATGGTATCATTCCTGTGCTATGTTTAGAGTCCAACTACTTTCGGGGCTGGCATAGCAGGACTGCTGTGAATTCAAAGACTGCCTGGGCAGTTAGTGAGACCTTGTCTCAAAAAGTGTAAGAGAGTTGAGGATGTAGTAGGTGGTCGAGAGCTTGCCTTATTTGGCAGGAGGCTCTGCGCTCCATCCTTTACGCTTAACCAAAATAATAGCTGCTAAGTATCATATCTGGTAAAGATGACATGCCGGGGCTTGGTTTTTCTCCCACATCCTCAGGCTGTGGTTGTCGTCATCTGCCTGTGGCAAAGGCTGGTGGTCAGAGCTGGTGGTGTGATGCATATCGATGTCCCCAGAGTGGACGAGAGAGAGAGAGAGAGAGAGAGAGAGAGAGAGAGAGAGAGAGAGAGATCTAGTAAAAGAGGGGTCATTTGGCAAAGAAAAGAGAAAGATAGACATTGAGAGAGAGAAAGGCACTAAAGACGGGAGAGACACAGGGAGCTTATGTCTACACAGGACAGAATATGCGACAGGTAGGCAGGTCTGCGTAGCTCTCGCCCTCCCTAGGTTCCCTAGGCTGTCACCCACCATAGGCTCATGGATGGTTGACTAGGGTGCTGGGGATGCCACCCACTTGGACCTCATTCAAGCTCAGCAAGTCTCTACAACTGAACTGTAACCCCAGCCCTCCCTTTTAGCTTTGCGCCTTGAGGGCAGGGTCTCACAATGTCGCCTTAGAGCCTTGAACTCACCATGTCGCCCAGGCACCCTTTGAAGTTGTGATAGATGAGAAAGAAACCTGGCTCACTTTACCTTGGAGGAACTGATCTTGGAACAATTAGATCTCAGCACGTTTTTTTTTTATTGAGTATGCGAAGTAACCAATGAAGGATAAAGCAAGGTGGGAGAGACAGAGACAGGATTCTGCATTTCCTTCTGTAGCTCCTGAGAGGACAAGGCTCCAAACATCCTGCTGACCCTGCTGTCCTTGGCTGCTGCTCACAAGGTTTCATACTCAGCCCGACGGGTTCTGCAGTGAGCACCCAGGCTCAGGCAGCCTGGCGTGGAGACGAAGCGGGTAGGGAGCGGAGATTAAGTGCTTGCATGCCCTGCCCTGCCCTGCCCCGGCCCCCATCACGGCCCTTCCCCCGGGGAGGTGGGCTGACTTGTCACCTGCAAAGAGGAAGAGGATGAAGGAGACCCAGCCTAGGTAGAAGGACCAGGAGAAGAATGTCTGGACCTGGGAAGATGGGGTCTGGCTCCATCTCGTACTGGTATACACCGCCATGGCCACTAATATGGAGAGAGCTGGGGACAAGAACAAGAGACCGCTGAGCTGGCTTGGTCACTGCAGGATTCACCAGCCCAGGTGTCCCAGCGCGGCCCAGATCCCATTCGTACCTGCAGCAAAAGCCATGACGGTTGAGACCAGAGGGCCACGGCCGGGAGCGGACAGGGCTGGGATGCAAGACAGAACCAGGAAGCTCACGGACACCAGGGCCCACAGGACAGCCAGGATACAGAAGCTCTGTGTCACGTGGATATAACCTAACGCAAGATGGTGTTTCTGGGTGTCTGTTCTCCACTGGACAGTCCCACCACCAAAGAGCCCCTTGCCCCTTTACCTGCTACTTGAACCCCTTGGCTCGTTGGCCAGAGGCCAGTGTGGGCAGAGAAGTGGGGGCCTGTGGCCGCTATCCAGTAGTCGGTGCTCAGAGCAATCAGAGAAGAAGTCAGGCCCAGAGAGCCAGCAAGCAGGGCCAGGGACCGGCAGGGCTCCATGGACACCGCTCTGGGTTTCCACTTCTTACGGGACAAAGACACAGATGACCCAGACTGTTGGCTTTTAGAAAAAGGAAAAGACCATGCACCTGGATTCCTTGTCTTCTGCGGCAGAGAAGCAGCTAGCAAGCAGGGGCTTTGTCCAGGAGTCCTCTGACGCTTCAGGCCTGGCGTCTGGTCCGATTCTTCTCACACCCTCCCTTCCTGAGTGGCTTCCCCTCCCCTCTCTGATTGGCTCCTCTCCTCCTATGTGGTGGGGGAGGGCCCTGCTGAAGTCTTTACTTTGCTGACTGCTCTGGGAGGTGGGGGGGTGTCTACCCTGGTGGTCTAGGTAGTGGTTTAGACTGTTGTCACAAGTTCTGCACAGGTTCTCCACAGTTGGAGACAGCTGGTTTCCTGGAAGACCTGGGGGGTGGGAGGGAGACTTGGGGGAGCCCAGAGGTAGAAGGTGGGCTGATCATACTAGGGTGTGAATTAACTGAAAGGCGAGATGTGGCTGAGGAACCAGTTGTGTCACACTTTCCTGTGGTTTTTACACTCCTAGACTCTAGCATTAGAGTTTCCAACAGTAAAGGGGCAGTGGAGTCCAAACACCAGTCCCGTAGGAAGAAGGACTTGAGTAGGTGGGAACAGAGATTCCAAATTCCTAGTCAAAGCTTCTGTCCAGGACAGACAAGATTCCAAAAGACTTGAAGAGGAGAAGACCTCCCCACACCCTCATCTCACAGATACAGAGTGAGAAGTCATCACACCCTGGGTTGGACCCTCCAGCATAGGTGTCTTAGCACCAAGATGAGGGTGTCTGGGGAAGTGGAAGCCAAAGTGACACTTCTGGGTCCTCCGCCTCATGTCCTCCAGTAGTGGGCAACACCTCTTCCACAGGCAAGCACAAAATGTTCCCGCTGTCTCTTGATGTGATGACATAGGTCCGCCTCCCCAACACTCAAGAGGTCTGAGGCTGGAGGATCATGAGTTTAAGGCTAGCTTGGGCTACATGAGACCCTGTCCTTGTAAAAATAAAATAAAATAAATAAAATAAAATAAAATAAAATAAAATAAAATAAAAAATATAAATAAAATAAAATAATAAAATAAAATAAAATATAAATATAAATAAAATAAAATAAATAAAATAAAATAATAAAATAAAATAAAATAAAATAAATTAAATAAATAAAATAAAATAAATAAAATAAAATACAATAAAATAAATAAAATAAATAAAATAAAATAAAATAAATAAAATAAATAATAAAATAAAATAAAATAAAATAAAAAATAAAATAAAATAAAAATAAAAATAAAAATAAAATAAAATAAAATAAAATAAAAAATAAAATAAAAATAAAATAAAATAAAATAAATAAAATAAAAATAAAGAGAGGAATAGAGCTGTGTGTGCTGGAGCGTAGGTGGGTGAGAGGCAGGTAAGGTTTGTTCATCCTGTTATCCCACACATCCGTTTCTAGATGTTAAGCCATGGCTATCTCCTAGGTAAGGACCCATTTGTCTTGTTCCCATCCCTGTATGACGGAGGAGTGAGGCTACCATATCAGAACTCACTGCCCTCCCCACAGCCCGCTTCTCTCCAAACCAGCGCTTTGACGATTCACACTTTGATAGTTTCACATCAGTTTTATTAGATTCCCCAAATGTCTCTCTAAAGGAGTTTCCATTTTCTACCACCCCTCAAGGCAGGTGGGGGCTTACGTCTTCTCAACTCCCTCCCACTTGACCCTGCTTTTCCTCCCCACACAGGACAGAGGGATCAGGGGCTCCCTATCTAGAATCCAGGACTGAGCCCCCTCATTCCCTCAGGAGCCCGGACTTCCGGCCTCTAGGTCCTCCCCTTCCTCTTCAGGGCCCTCCTTGTAACTTCCAGATGCAAGTTTCGCCCCAGGGCTCAGCGTGGGGTGGATAGGCGCCGGCACTCGTGCATCCGGTAGGCACACATGTAGAAAATTCCTGTGTGGACAGACGTCTCCATTGATATCCCAAATCCTCTTGGCCTGCCTTTCCCTCTCCCTCAAGGTCACCAGACCCCTCAGAGTCTGCCTTCAGAGCTGTGTAGGATACCTTGTCGACTCACCCTCTGAGGTTGCCTGCCGTGCCCCAGGTTTCAACCTTCCCACTCCCCTGCCTCAGTACCTGCGAAGAAGGTCATGAGCAGGGCCACCCAGCCCAGGATGTAAGACCATGAGAAGCGCCAGTCTCCAAAGCGGCGGCCGAGGAAACTGACGGTGACTCCGGTGTAAATGGCCAAGGCCAACAGGACAAAAAGGGCTGGCGAGAGAGAATGGAGAATGGAGTCGGGCAGGAGAACTAGCTGAGAGAGAGGGGAGGTTGGTGGGGTGGGGACAGTCGTGAGAGTGAAGGTGATACGGGAGTCAGTGGGGATGGATCCGGGTGGGACTAGGCTAGGAAGCACAATAAAGCATTTGAGTTGATTTTTCTCTGGACTCTGGTGTGTGTGTATGTGGGGGGGGGGAGGGGTCGGGGTGGCCACCTCCTTTCATTGTGCTGAGTTGTAGTGCATCTGAATTACTCTAAAGAGCTTCTTGGATCTCACTAGAGTTTGTGTGAACCAACAGAAGGCTCAGGGTGCCCGACAGAAACACCCACCAGGGGATGTTTGAATAAACACGCCAAGCTCTCTTGGCCAGTGCAGTAAGTAGCTCTCAGCTCCTTCCTCAGCGCCGTGAGGGCCATCATTCTCCACATCACGACGAGAATGGACTAAATCTCTGAAACTGTAGGCCAGCCCCAATGAAATGCTTTCCTTCATAAGAGTTGTTGTGGTCACGGTGTCTCTTCACAGCAGTGACTAAGACAGGTTATTAAGATCTCGAGCCTGAGATGGCGGGGCTGCCTCTGGGACAGAAGCAGCTGGGGGGTCAGACACGGTTCATGAGCAGTGAGTTCATTTGTGATGGTTATTCTTCTCTGTCAGCTCTACTAGAATTAGAATCACCTAAGAGAACCCTCTCTGTCTCTGTCTCTGTCTCTGTTTCTATCTCTGTCTCTGTGTCTTTCCAGAGAAGATTTATTTATTATTTGATTTGTGTATGTGGTGTGTGTGTGTGTGTGTGTGTGTGTGTATGTGTGTGGTGTATGGTGTGTGTGTGTGTGTGTGTGTGTGTGTATGTGTGTGTGTGGTGTGCCATAGCACTTGTGAGGAGGTCACAAATCTGTAGGAGTTTGTTTTCTCTTTCCACTACTTGGGTTCTGGGGACATAAACTCAGTTCCACAGGCTTGACAAGTGTCTGTAGACACTGGACCATCTCACCAACCTCTCCAGAGCATTTTAATGGGGGTACAATATCTGCCCTGAATGTGTGGACAACGGTATCTCATGGTCTGGGGTCATGTACAGAAAAAAAAAAAAAAAAAAAAAAAAAAAAAAAAAAGAAGTGAGCTAAGTACCAGCTTTCATCTCTCTGTTTCCTGATTGTAGATGCAGTGCCACTGCCTGCCGCTTGCTTCTGCAGTCATGACTTCTTTGTCATGATGGTCTGTGCCCTCAAACTGTAAATCAACTGTATTCCGTCTTCCTTAAGTTGTTTCTTGTTAAGTGTTTGGTCACCGCAATGAGAAATGCCAGGAATGCACTATTTATCACCTGTGCAATGAGATTCTGGCAGGACTGACCTTATGTGTCTCTTCATTTGTTGGTCCTGAGCTGAATGTCTATAAAGAGACTGTTACTGTGAGTGTGGATCTTTCTTAAGTTCTGTGGGGTGTTAGTTAGTATTAGAGCCCCTGCCTAGAATCCCCCAGTGAGGGGCTGGGGTGTTCCTAGTCTTTCTAGTGTATGTAAATTCTTGAGATTTTATTCTCATCACCAGGACAAGAGAGAGGCAGGAAAGAAGGGAGGGAAAGGGGTGACGGCCTCTAGTGGAAAAGCAGGGTAAACGCAAAGAAGAAAGAGAAGCCAGTGGAGCTGGATCTAGGGAGGAGAGAGGGAATGGCGTGGAGAGTGAGGAGAAGCGAGTGCTGGTGTGGGGCTGAGGAGCTGGGAGGCTTGGCTGGGGAGGGAAGGGTGGGTCACTCACTGGAAGCAAAAAACATGATGCCGGCGGAGAAGGGCCTGGAGAGGCGGGTGAAGGTGGACTGCTGCGCAAAGGCTAGGACACCCATGATGATGCCCGAGGTGGCGCACAGGGCGGACAGGATCATGAAAGCCCGGGTGGCATTCCAGTATGCTGTGGGGACACAACACAGTCACTCCTGGGCTGCCCCCTCAGAGATCACCGGTGCCTTGTTTTCCCCATGGATTTAATTCACCTCTTCCCTCTTTCATCCCGGCACACTCATCCTCATCCTCCAGAGCCCCAGCTCTCGAGACTTCTTCAGGGGAAGCATCGCTCTGATTGTGACCACTGTCCTCACCCTCTGCTCTGGGCTCCATAGGCCTTGTGAGATATTTTCCCATATGCGCTTGACAACGATCTCTGTCTTACAGATCCTTTCTATCCCATTCACTGTACTCTCCTGTATCTGAAAAGTCCTAACCTTTTGTTTAACTGTATTTGTGTGTCTGAAAAGACCAGGGCGGAATACCTCGCTCTCTGTGGCATCCCCAGCCCCTGATGGCTGTCTGGCACATGATAGACGTCTTTTGAGACTGGGTCTCTTGTAGCCCAAGTTGTCCTTGAACTGATGATGTAGCTACGATTGACCTTGAATTCCTGACTCTCCTGCCTCCACCTTCCAAATGCTGGAATTACAGGCTTGAGATCCCACGCTTTCCCCGGTTTGTAAGACAGGCTCTCACTGCACAGCCCAGGTTTTCCTGAAAGTCTGGGTCCTCCTGCATCTCCTAAGTGCTAGAATTACAAGTGTGCACCACCATGTCTGCCTCTGTCCTGTCCTTACACACAGCCGAACCGCCTGCCAGCATCCCTGGGAGATGGAAAGGGTATGACCCATAAAGAGCACTTGAGCTGGGTAAGCACTTATTCAGTCTGTTAAGCTGATCGCTGGTGTTTTTGAGAATAAAACAGTAATTATTAATAAATATATTGTAGAAAATCTTGTGGTATAACATTATGTATTATGATATATTAGCTTATCATATGCTGTATTATATGATACATTAAGCAAATCATATTAGTTATTACTAATCTCCCATGCTATGGAGACTATATTATGTAGAGAACTGCATATTATTCATTAATATTATATGTTCATACCTAATATGTACTATGTAATATATTTCTCCATGTCACCCCTCTTCCATCATATGTGCCTGTGCCTTGTTATGTGGGTGCATGTATGTATATGTATGTTGAGGCCCAAGATCAATCTTGTTTCTCAGGACCTCTCCACCTTGTTCTTTGAACCACGGTTTCTCACTGGTCTGCGGCTCACCAAGTAGTCTAAGCTGACTAATCAGTCAACCCCAAGGATCTATTTTTCTCTCTGATGCTTCAGGGTTAGAAATTACGCACCTTTTATTTGTTTGTTTGTTTGCTTGCTTCAGCCTTCTGGTTCTGGTCAACTGGCTAGCTCGTCTGCCTGCCTGCCTGCCATCTACCTACCTACCTCTGATGGTTTAAATGAGAATAGACCCCACAGGCTCACATATTTGAATGCTTCTTCTCCAGTTGGTGGAAGTGTTTGGGAAGGATTAGAAGGTGTGGACTTCTTGGGCGGAGTTGTGCCACTAGGGTGGCAAAAGTCCATGCCAGGCCCAGTGTCTCTCTCTGCCTCCCACTTGTGGATTATGGTGTGGTCGCTCAGCTACCGCTGCAGCGCCTCTCCTGCCTGCCTGCCTGCTGCCACGCTCTCCATCATGATGGGCATGGACTCGAACACTTTGAAACTGTAAGCAAGCCTCATAAATTCTCTTCCTAAGTTGCCTTGGTCATATTTTGTCAGGGCAATAGAAGAGTAAGATGCTTCTCAGACTTTCCATCCATTCATATCTCTTCATGCTATCCTATCTATCATCTAACTTGTCCCACCCTTTCATCTATCTATCTATCTATCTATCTATCTATCCGTCCATCCACCCATCATCCATCCATACATTCTATCCATCATCTTTCTATATTATTTATATATCTATTCATCCTGCCCATGATACAGTCTATCTTTCTATCCATCAATATTATCCATCATATTTCTGTCCTATCTAATCATCCATCCACTCTATCAGGTATTTATCTATGTATCTATCTATATCTATCTATGTGTCTATGTATCTATCTATCTAGTCACTCACCCATCTACCCATCATTGTTCTTTCTATCCTATCTATTTTGGTCAATCAATCAATCAATCAATCAATAATTAATCAATCACTTTACTCATCTATCCATGAACCCATTTATCTATAATTGCATGATCTGGAACACAGTAGATAGGAAAGAGTCCTTCATCTGGCATACAGCCCATTAACCACCTCTGTGGTCTCTGTCCCTAACATTATTTATTGCCTCATAGTACTAATTTATTTATTATTTAATTATTTGTATTTTGAAACAGGGGCTATGAAGCCTCAGACTCACGATCCTCGTGTCTCCACATTCAAAGTGCTAAGATGACAGGCATATGCTACCACACCCAGCTCATAGCTTATAAAAGAAAAAAGCATGTTTTTTTTTTTTAAGTGAGGTGTCCCAGCCTCGCTGCTTCATCTGCCACCCCATTAACCCAACCACAAAACCTTACACCCTGTCCCTGCAACTAGAAAACAATACAGAGATGCAAAGCCTGTTCCACCCTGTAATGAACATCCTAGGGTCAGGACCTGTGCCTCTCTGAGCTACCATGCTCTCCCTCAGGGTGCCAGGGGTGATGGTGTGGGGCGGTGCTCTGGGGAAGGGCTAGACCTTAACGCCAATTAGACCCCAGCCTCAAGGCTCACCGATGCTCTCTGTCTGCAGGAAGCACTTGTTACCCAGGCAGTAACGCCACAGGCCCTGGTGTGCAAAGGAGCCCGACAGCCGGTACTGCATCCAGTGGTCAGTCGCTGTGGCTACCACCAACAGGATGGTCCCCACCCAGGCACAGAAGAGGCCGCCACCCATGAAGCTGTACATGGTGATCTGTGAAAAAGGGAGAGCTGAGGTTGTAAATGGTTATCCTGAGTCTGACAAGAGGGTTGGGACCTGGACCCTTGAGTGAAAGGAAGGTTGGGCCTAAAGGAAGAGAGCGGGGTGGGGGGGAGGAGGAGGGGGGGAGACTGGACCCCTGAGTCTGATGGAGGAGGGCAGGTGCCTGGACCCTTGGGTCTGAAGGAAGAGGGCAGGTGCCTGGACCCCTGCGTCTGAGGGAGGAGGGCAGGTGCCTGGACCTCTGAGTCTGAGGGAGGAGGGCAGGTGCCTGGACCCCTGAGTCTGATGGAGGAGGGCAGGTGCCTGGACCCTTGGGTCTGAAGGAAGAGGGCAGGTACTTGGACCCCTGAGTCTGAGGGAAGAGGGCAGGTGCTTGGACCCCTGAGTCTGAGGGAGGAGGGCAGGTGCCTGGACCCCTGAGTCTGAGGGAGAAGGGCAGGTGCCTGGACCCCTGGGTCTGAGGGAGGAGGGTTAGAAATCTGGATTCTTCATTCCTGACAGGAAGATATCCATGAGCCTCTATTGGCTCTTGGAGAGGAAGGGCTGGAACTGGGATTCAAGTTCCCGGGGAGAAGGGTCTGGGAGCCTAGACTTCTCGGGGGCGGGGAGGGGGGCTGTAGGTCTCATGGTGGTGCCTACCTGAGTGGCAGAGTCTGTTCTGAGCCTTCCTTCTGCCACAGCCCCTCTGTGGATACTGAGCCGAGCCAGGTTGCTGGCATCTCTGCCTCGTGGTTCCCCCAAATCCCTTAAGCCTCCCCACACAATGGCTGCATGGCCTAGCAGCTTCCAGCAGGCAGAAACACAGTGGCAGCAGAGGCCCCAATGGAATCTGCTGAAGCAGGGGACAAAGGGGCCCCATCAACCTCTCTCTGTGACCCTCCCCATCTCCCGGGCTTTATTCCCAGCCCCCACCCTGGGTATCCTGAACCTTGCAGAAAGCAAAGCCCACACAAAGAGATAAGAGCAGACACCCTTTTATTGTTCAGCCTGGGCTTCCCAGCCCGAGGGACAGGAAGCAGCAATAGGGGGGGGGGGTGGTGGATACAGGTGTCTAGACATGTCCGGCCAAGGGGTTCTTTGCAGGGTAGGATCAAGGGCTTGTCAGAACTCTGGGTTGGGACATAGCAGCTGTGAGCGCTGGAGCTGAGGAGAGAGCTCTTTTTTTTTTTTTTTTTTTTTTTTTGAGAGAGCTCTTCTTAAGTGAAGGTGAATAGGACATACGGAAATGCAAAATGAAGACCAGGAAGTGGGCAGTGAGCCCAGGCTAGCATTCCACACCAGTCTTAGCACTCGACTGACTGAGAGGACTGGTGTGACTGGTTCGCAAACAGAGCAAAACAAGCTGGGAGTGACGGGAGGCCTTGTGGACCAGACCTTGAATCCCAGACACTTGGAAGCTGAGACAAGAGGATCGCAAGTTCAAGGCCAGCTCGGATACTTGTTCAGACTCTTGCTCAAGATAAAAATAAAAGAGGGCTGCAATTTACTTCAGAGTTTGACTGGCACTCTGGAGGCTAGCAATGAAAAAAAAAAAAAAAACCCAGCAAGTAAAGAAACTGGGGATCAGAGTGGGTGTGGACCAAAGGCCAGGAGGTGGGTGGGGAGGTTGGTGAAGATGGGTTGCCTGGGTAATGGAGAGAGGAAGAGCTTTTGGGGGGTGACTTGGTCTGGAAGTGGGGTTGGGATGCGTGAGTCTGGGCACTGGAGTTTTCTTATTTCTAGGGCTGCTTTGGGCTTTACCAGGTGATCTGCAGGAGGCCTTCGGAGGCTGTGGTGTGGGGACTGGGGAGACTGTAGGAATGGTATTTCTCAGGGTACCTCTGAAGTATTAAGAGCACTGGGCTCTGGGAACATCCCTGGGTGACCAGGCACTGGATGCTCTTCAGGGTCCTAGTAGTCTGTCTCCCAGTCTTCAGACGGTCCCCCAGCGTCCTTCTGTCCATCCTGGGATGGTGGTTGGGATGGTGATGTCACTGGTGGGGTACTGGGGCCAGCCCCAGGCCCCCCTGCCATGCTCCTCTCCAGCTCTTCAGCTCTTCCAGGGCCCCTCTGTGACCGCGCCCGGCCTCTGCCCCAGCCCCGGGAAGGCCTGTGTCGAACTTCCCAGCCCCCACGGGTCTGGCCTGATCTCCTGGGCGGCCTCCTGACTGTGTCTGGCCAGATGTGGCTTGGCTGGGCAGAGCAGGAGCACGGGGGTAAGGACTGCTGGAGGTTGTAGGTCCCCAGTAGGGCACTGTGTAGGAGGTAGGACAGGGTGTCTAGGCGGATGGGAACAGTGACAGAGGCCAGTTGCTCTGGGAGCCCCAGGTGGGTTGGGTCTAGGGTGCTCAGGAGTGAGGGGGGCGGGGCGGGGGTGGCTGAAGCAGGGCATGACTCAGTACCAGCTGACGGCGAGGAAAGGTTGTCCCTAGGAAGATAACAGGGGGTCAGTACATCACCCACTCCATGGTACCACTGCAGTCTCCTGAAGACACGGTACCTGTGACTTCTTCCACCCACTGTCTTATTCCCTTTTCTGATTAATCCCAGCACCCACTTCAGTGTCAACTCCCAGCTGCTGTGTCTAAGGCTTAACGTAGTCATTAATTATTTTACTTATTTGAGACAAGGTCTCGTGTAGCCAGGTTCTGTAACTGAGGACGACCTGGAACTTCTGTTCCTTCCGCCCCCATATCTGGAAGCATCTTGCTCAACAGTCAGCCACCAAAATCCTTGAGAGAATTCCTAGGTCATAACACCCGAATCTATTTGTTTTTTAAACGATGCGTTCAGTTCAAGACACTGTTCGCTCTAACAGTCTCTTCTTAACAAGGGTCTCTTTCCTGGAAGATCTTTATCTCACTCACCCATGACACAGAGCCCCATCTTTCAGCTCGTCCATCTCCTCAATCCGGTCTGAAGTCTTTTCCAGATCTTTCCGGAACTTCAACAGGAAAGGGAGGGGCAAAAGGAACAGGGCAGGGCCTGAAAGTAAAGGGGGCGGTTCTGGGGGGCGTGGCTAAGGGATGCGTGGACTCGCCTTAGGGCAGCTCAGAATATCTTTCCACCTAGGTGGGAGACAGCGGCAACTCATTTGGACCAGAGGACGCCAGGACTCTGCAGCTCTCCAACCAAGGGAGCTCTCGTCTCTTGGACCTGCGGTTCTAGACCAAGGACCTCCCTCCTCAGACTCAGGGGTCCAGTCCCAGTCTTTTATTCAGATGCAGGAGTCCTTGCTCTAGCCTTCCTCCCTCAGATCTTCATCTTCCTCGCTTAGATCCAGGGATTCAGACCCAGCCTCCTCTCTCAGACCCAGGCGTGTAGACCCCAGGCTCCTCCCAGAGACCCAGGGATCTAGGCCTAGGCGCTTGCCTCTGTATTTCTGTTGTTGCTCGCAGGACTTTGTTAAGAATTGCTGTGACTTTTAGACCGGAGAACCTAAGGGGTCATGGTACACCCAGGCATCCTGGTAAACTTATATCACATGTGACCTCTAACTTGCTTTTGTGACCTTAAATTTGCCCAGTGTCTTTGCTTCAGTTTCCCCATTTTAGAAATGGGGCCAGTGCCATTGTTCTGGTGAGAGTCGTCATGGTACCTAAACCCTGTCCTTGCTGCTATTGTGGGTCCGGGGTCATTCAGGGTCTGACCATAAATAACTTTTAAACAAAGAAGAGGCTTTTATTCAGCAGCTGGTGCTAGGTTTACATCCCAGGACTCGGGATTTGCAATGCAGCCCAGCCACGTCAGTCAGGGGATGTAAAGTCAAGGAACATAACGTCACATTCCGCTCACCTACTCGAAGAAGGTTATCGGGAGCAAAACAAGCGTTTGTTTACAGAAGCAAAAACAGCAGTTAACCTCACGACCTATTATCTTGCATAAGCATCAGTTTTGTTAAAAATTTGTACAAGACCAGGCAATTATGAGAACAACCTTTAACAGCTCTTAACACTGTAGGTCTGATTTCCCTTTAGAGCTCTCTGCAAAGCAAATGCATAATGATTTTCAAACTTTTAAACGTGTAGTGAACCATCAACTTAACGTTAGCCAGCATAATGCCATTAGAGATTTATTCTTATTTTCAATTATGTGTATGCCTGTGTGCATGTATGCATATGGTAACTGCAGAGGCCTGAAGAGGGGGTCGGATTTCCTGATGCTGAAGTTGCAAGGAAAACTGAACTCAGGTCCTCTGTAAGAGCCGCGAGCGTCCTTAACCATTAAGCCCCTTAGCTGGAGACACTGCTATCTCCTTACTGCCAGGGCACCTTGTTGAGAAGCCTTTGCCCTCCTCACTGTTTACTTAAGGAATATTTATTGAAAGTTGGCCATGATGCTACTACCATCACGGTAGCAGGATCAGGAGTCCAAGATCATCCTCAGCTACATAGGGAATTCCAGGGCTACGTAAGACTCTGTTTCAAAAACAAAACACAACTCAACCAACCAGAGTATCTGACGATATTAAGTCAGGGCAACGAGGGTACCGAAATAGTTGCTTAGAGAAGGGTGTGTAGGAAAGTTCTAGAAGACCTGGAGGTTGACTGGTCTAGTGGACAAAACAGGGTAGGGCTCTGGTGACAACAAGCATAGGAATGAGGAAGGAAAAGGCTGGGATTTTTCTTTTATTCAATCAATCAATCAATCAATCAATCAATCAATCAAGTATGTAAGTTTATTTTGGAAGGGGCAAAGGTTCGTGTAGCTAAGGCTGGTCCCACAGTCACTGTGTAGCTGAAGGTGAATTTTGGGTCTTTCTGCTCCCACCTCCCAAGTGTTAGAATTACAGGTGTGTGCCACTTGTGTTTTATGTAGTATAGGGGGATGAACAGGATGTCGCACATGCTAGGGAAGCTGGCTGCCTACTAGCTACATGCCCAGTCTAAGATTTTGAATCTTTGAGTCTTTATGTGTCTGTGTATATACACACACATATATGTGTGTGTATCCATATGTTTATATGTATGTATATGTGTATGTGTATATGTATATAATATATATGTATATGATGTGTATGTGTATATATGTTGTTTTTATGATGCTGGAAACAAAACTAAGACTTCTTTTTTTAAATTACTTTACAAGTATGGTATTCTGCATGAACCACATGCATGCAGTGCCTGAGAAAGCCAGAAGAGGGCATCAGATCCCCTGGGACACATGTGGCAGAGACTGAGCTGTGAGCTGCCGTGTGGGTACTCTGCGAGAACAGCGAGTTCTCTTAATCACTGAGACATTTCTCCAGTTCCAAACCTCATCCTGTGTTCTTCCATTCTTCCACTACCTACCCCCCACTCTGTTCCTTCCTTTCCCCATGTCCCTCTCCTTCCCTTTCTCCTCCACCCCCCTCCTGAACCCCATATAGCTCAGGCTGTCCTCACATTTGTTATGTAGCTGATGATGACCTTGAACTCCTGATCCTTCTCTCTCTTGCCTTTCCAGCACTGCCACTGCAGTAAATACTCCCTTCCTCCCTCTCCTCCCCTCCTTCTCTTCCCTTCCCTCTCTTCTTTCTTTCTTTCTTTCTTTCTTTCTTTCTTTCTTTCTTTCTTTCTCTTTCCCCCTTCCTTCCTTCCTTCCTTTCCCCTCTCTCCCTCCCTCCCTCTCTCTCTCTCTCTCTCTCTCTCTCTCTCTCTCTCTCTCTCTCTCTCTCCTTCTGCACTATTGGGATGGAATATAAGCCTCTGGCATGCCCAGCAAGCCCTCTGCCACTGACCTGTAACCCTCAGCCCAATTTCACTGTAAGAGAAGGGCCTGGGCTGTGGGCATGTAGCCGTAATCCTAGCACTGGGGAAGCAGGCAGACACAAGAGGGTTGGGATGTCCCTAGGCAAGTTCCTGGGCTACCGTGGCAGACCCTGTCCTGATAACAAACAGTGTGAGTGATTTCAAGGGTCACATCATTTGACGTAAGCCCGTGGAGACTGGGTTTTGATGCGCAGTGAACCTGGAAGCTGAAGGCCAAGTTGAGAAGGGTTTGGGAAGCAGGCCATCCCATTGGACGGCTGGAGTGGGTAACCCCAAACAAAGATGACACAACGTTCTCGTTGTTTGTTCGTCTTCTCAGTGTTAGGGGTTGAGTGCGGTTCCTGGGACATGCTGGACAGTCTCTGTCCCACTGAGCGAAGCTCCAGCTCCTCTTCTGTCCCTCGATCTGCTGCTGCTTACCTACTGCATGGCCTTGAGCAGCAGCATAGGCTGTGTGTGTGTGTTACCCTCCAGGTTCAGCTCCACTTGGAACAAGGGAAACTCTCCATCTTGGCTGCCCATGTACCTGGCCCTTTAAAGGCAGCTTCCTTCCCTTGGTTCTGACTCTGGCCCTGGATGGGTGGAGACCATACTTCCTTGGACCCAGGAAGTAAGCCGTACCCAGTTCCTAATCTGGGCAAGCAAGTAAGCCTTGCCTGGGTAAGTAAGCCAGTAATTCAGCTCTGGGGTTTGCTGCAAACTCCGGTGACGTTTTGTGCTGTCCCTGAAAGAAGAGGCACTGTAATTGGTCGGAAGGATCTAGAAAGTTCATCTAGAAGTCATTGAGAGGGTCCCAGGTGGTTAGAAATCAGCAGAGAAGTAGGCCCTGGGGACTTGCTGCTGTGGGTGTGACCTCCAGCCTGCTTGCTGAAGTGAAGACTCTCTTCTCCCTGGGCAGAGCTGACCCCTGGGACAAATTAGGTCTCCTCCCGCTTTTATCTTCTACCTTCTTACGAAGCAGTAGCACGGAGGGCTCAGCACGCTGCCCGCTGCTTGCCTGGACTCGGGTGTCTGTACTTTTAATCTCTTCCCATGCGTGTGTGCACACTGATGCGTGGAGGTAGATGAGAACTGTGACCATCACTGCCCAGGCACTTCCTTTGAGACAGATTTTTCACTAGTCAAGTGGGAGGAGTGCCGTCAACCCTTAGGAATCCACCTGCCTCAGTCTCCCCAGCACTGGGATTACAAGGGAATAGCACCGTGCCTGGCTTATAAACTCTCTTTAAAATGTGTGTGTGTGTGTGTGTATGTGTGTGTGTGTGTGTGTGTGTGTGCACGTGGGTGCGTGCGTGCGTGTGTGTGTGTGGGGGGGGGCATGCACATAACCACATGCTTCTGTAATGGAGAGTGAACATCAGAGGCCAGCTCATGGTAATTGGTCCCCTTCTTTGAACATGTGGGTTCTGGGGATGGAATTGAGGTCAGCAGGCTTGTCGGGATGTGCTCTTACCCACTAATCACACTGAAGGTCGTTTGGTTGTCAACCTTTAATCTGGGTTCCGAAGAGCAAACTCAGGATACCAACAGAGCTGTTTCCCCAGTCTCTGTTATCTGTATTTTAAAGCCTTCTCTCTCTCTCTCTCTCTCTCTCTCTCTCTCTCTCTCTCTCTCTCTCTCACACACACACACACACACACACACACACACCACCACACACACACACACAAACACGGGGAGGGGGGAGGCACACACAGCTCAGACAACAGTGTCAGATCAGCATTAGCTGGGACGGTGGAGGAAGCAGCTAGCACTCTGACATTCAGGATGGAGGACATTCAGGAGCTCCTGATAAAGGGACTCAAAGTTGCCACTAAGATTTTGTGACAGGGCATCTGGGGGTCATGGGGGTGGGGTGGGGTGGGAAACTAGGTGGCCAGTGCAGGAGAAGGTATCCTCTGGGAGCTTGGGTTGCCAAGAGCTTTGCTGACTGTTGAGGCACGGTTGCATATGCTGTGCTGCCCTCTAGCGGCGGAGGCCACTGGTGCAGGCGTGGGAGCTTTCATTGGGGCCCAAGACCTCCTTTTTCTCTTCAGTTGTCTTCAGAATGGGATGGGAATGAGGCCACGGTCACCTCCTCCTGCTTCAGAAGCTGTTTTCACTTCCAAAAGAGTGTCACAGCGTGTGTAACATAAATGACAGAAAGTTATTCTCCACGGTTCTGCAACGTGCTAGAAGGTTCAACGTCTGGCAAGGTACCAGTGTGACCCTGTGTTAGGTGGGTAGGGAGGTCATAGGGTTTTACTGGATTTGAAGTCAAGATTTAAGACTAGGCTAAGGTGTATTCACTCATTCATTCATTTTGTAGATTGAAAATTTTTATTTATTGTTTTGAGACATGGTCTCACTATGATAACCCTAATAGGTTGGGATCTCTCTCTCTCTCTCTCTCTCTCTCTCTCTCTCTCTCTCTCTCTGTGTGTGTGTGTCCCAAATGCTTGGATTAACAGCATATGCCGCTATTTAAGAGAGTCTCATGTAGCTCACATTGGCCTCAAACTTGTTGTGTAGCAAAAAATGATTTTAAACTCCTGATCCTCCTTACCAGGATGCACCATCATGGCCTCCTTGTGTGACACTGGTGATTAGACCCAGGGTTCCACACATGCTAGGGAAGCACTCCCCTAACTAAGCCACGGCCCCACATACATCAACAAGCGATGTGCTGTCGTACAGTGGTGGAAATGGACAAGTTGTGGAGTTCTATTCTTTTGTTCCTGTTGTTGTTTTGAGGCAGGATTTCTGGAATTCACTGTGTGGATCATGTTGGTCTCAAACTCACAAAAAGCCACCTGCCTCTGCCTCCCAAGTGCTGCATTGAAGATGTGCACCAGCGTACTTAGCAAGAGGACCTGATTCTCTTATCAAGAGACAAAAGAATCCACAACTCTTTCAGAGAAGCCCACACCCATGCTCTCGGGGATTTTATCTGTCCCTCTGAGTCTCTTACTTCTAGTGACTAAGCCTACACTGCAATGTCCCTATTGAGGGGCCTGGTGAGATGGATCAGTGGTCCAGAGCACTGGCTGCTCTTCCAAAATGCCTGGGTTCAGCCATTGCCCACACGGCAGGTCACAACCACCTGACACTCCAGTCTGTGGGATCTGACGCTCTCTTCTGACTACCCCAGGCACCAGAGACATGCACATAGCAAACTGACAGAGGTGCAGGCAAAGCACTCATATCCATAAAATAAGTGAATACATCTTTATGTCTAGCCCTCCCCCAAGACAGAAAAACTGAAAAAAAATTGAGCCGTAGCCAACCATGTCTTCCTACTCTTCTTGCTCCAAGGAGCGCCCATTTCGGGATACTCACCATACAGAGGGCCAACAGTCCAGCTTCAGCCAGGAAAGGCTATAGCTGTGGCCATTTAGGTCAAGAATCAGTTGTCGCATTAGTGATCATTGTAGTCCCACGACTTTGCAGAGCAAGGCTAAGAAGTGGGGATGCTCCTTTCAGGGTCGGGTGTCATGGTGAAGCGGTGTTGGATGGGGAAGAGAAACCGGAATTTGAGTTGTGCTAAAACTTTCGATTTAGGACTGGCCATCAGAACTGCCTGGGTTTGGGATGTGGCTTGGCAGTAAAGTGCTTCCTTAACATGTCAAAGCCCCAGGTTCGCTCTCCAGCCCTTCACACACCAGCTGTGGTGGCACATGCCTGTGAGCCACCATTTGGGAGACAGAACCAGAGGACCAGAGAGAGGTTCCAGGATATTGTTTGGTTTTAGGCCCTGGGACAAGGGTCTTACGTGCCAAAGCAGTCCTGGCCTCCAGGTTTTCCCAGCATCCTTCAGTCCCTACCTGGCAAACCCTACCCTCAACCATGAACTTTCCAGCCCGGGAGCTAGGCTGCCCCCCACCCACCCACCCAGAGGCTCTTCCCTAAATAACCCAGACATTTTGATCTCCTCATTCTCTCCTTCTCTTTCTCTCTTTTCCTCCTTCCTGCTCCCCTCCCTCTGGTGACTTCCCCGGCCGGTCCTTGGGGCCAGTGAACTCACCTGAGAGCAGCTTCCCAATAAACCTGCATCTAATCTAATCTAATCTAATCTAATCTAATCTAATCTAATCATCGTCCTCGAATGGGCTCATTTCACTGGCAGAGAAATAATTTATCAGTTATCTTTTGCTGCATATGTAGCTTGAGTCCAGACTCTACGTACATATGTACACACACACACACACACACACACACACACACGAGCACACACACCACACACACCCCAAAAGGCCAGCCAGACCTGGTGGCACACTCTATTCTAAATTCCAGCATTGAGTAAACAGAGTAAGGAAGACCTCTAGGAGTTCAAGGCCACCTTGGTCTACCTAGTGGGCTACTCAGAGAGGTAGGCTCTGCCTAAAAAAGCAAACAAAAAGAAACTCAAAGTACACAAATCACTGGTGAATTAACGATTTTATAAAGGGTGATTAAAAACAGAGTTTTTAAAAAAATTATATTTTGCCGGGCGGTGGTGGCGCACGCCTTTAATCCCAGCACTTGGGAGGCAGAGGCAGGCGGATTTCTGAGTTCGAGGCCAGCCTGGTCTACCGAGTGAGTTCCAGGACAGCCGGAGCTACACAGAGAAACCCTGTCTCGAAAAAAGAAAAAAAAAAAAAAAAAAAAGAAAAAGAAAAAAAAAAAAACAAAAAAAAAACAAAAAAATTATATTTTGTGTCTGAAGGTCAGAGGACAACTTGGCAAATTAAAGATTTCTCGTGCGTGCTTCATGTCTTAAAGATCTTGGTCCCTGATAGGCTGGTTGAAGAGGGATCGTGGCCATCTCTCTAGTTCAGTCTCGGTCTCCTGACTCCCAGCCTGGTGTTGTTCTCCACCCCCACCCATGAACACAACACTGGAATCCCAGAGAGTTCTGATCCCAGAGAGTTCTGGGTAGTAACATCTCTCCCTCAAGTCCCAAGCTGTTATTGCAGAAGTCGTGGCCTTAATACACATATTTTTGAAATAACTGACCTCTGCCCAAGTCTGTTGCTTTAGTAGCACAGACATATAAATTCCAAGGCCAAAGAGACATTCAAGGGTAGCTTCAGAGTTGAAGCAAACTATAAGAGGATCTTCCATCCTTATGTTCCTGATGGACACCCGCCCTGCTTTCTGTGGAGGGCCTTCCGGGGTCCACCCTACAACTAGTCATGCTCACCCACTCTGGGGTCTTCTAGGCTTTATATGAGTCTATGCAAGCTCCATTTGTGTGTGTGTGTGAGAGAGAGAGGGGGGAGGGAGGGAGAGAGGGAGGGAGAGAGGGAAGGAGGGGGGAGGAAAGGAAGGAGAGAAGGAGAGGAAGGAGAGAGGGAGAGGAAGGAGAGAGGGAGGGAGAGGGAGAGAGGGAGAGGGAGAGAGGGGGGATTATTCAGGAATAATCTCCAACACTCTTTTAATGTTCTCATGAATAATTGACCTTATTCAGTGAGTCAAAGTGTGGTGGTTTGAATGAAAATGGTCTCTATAGGCCCAAGTATATGTTTGAATACTTGGTCCCAAGTTGGAACAGTTTGGGAAGAATTAAGCAATGCAGTCTTGTTGCAGAAGGTGCTGTTGGAGGAGGTGTGTCACTGGTGGCAGGCTTGAAGTCTCAAAAATCCACACCACTCTGACTTAGCTCTCCGCTTCATGTTTCATGGCAATAGAAAAATAACTAAGACATAGAGTCTCTTCCATCAAAGCTAGAGCTCACTGAATGTGGACTTGGAGGAAGTATATCTCTGAGTGTGGGCTTGGGGTTTCAAAAGTCCACACCATTCCCAGTTATCTCTCTTCCTCTGCCTTGTGCTTGTAGAACAGGATATAGCTCTCAATTACTTTTTTTTTTTTTTTTTTTTTTTTTTTTTTAGCAGTCTGCATGCCTGCCTGCCTACCATCATCCCTGCTATTATGATCATGAACTCTCACCTCTCTGGAACTATGAGCCTCCAGACTAAATGCTTTCTTTCGTAAGTTGTCTTGGTCATAACATTTTGTTACAGTGATAGAAAACTGCTTGCTAGAGTTAAGTCAACTTAACACTTATCTGAATGGCCAGAACCTTGATTGGGGAAATGCCTCAGCTAGATAGTATGTTCTTAATTAGTTATTGATGGGAGAGGGTCAGCCCTGGGCAGGTGAGCACATCATGGGAGGCAAGTCAGTAAGTGGCACCTTCCATGGCCTCTGCATCAGCTCCTGCCTCCAGGTTCCTGTGCTGTCTGAGTTCTTGTCCTGATTTCCTTTGATGATGAACAGAGGTATGGAAGTGTAAGACAAATCAACCCTTTCCCCTACAACTTAATTTATTTTGCTCCTGGTGTTTCCTTGCAGCAATAGAAACCCTAAGTAAGACATCAAGATAAGAAGAAAGAGGCACTAAATAGATCAGTGTACTTTTTGCTTCAATATTTAAGATGGTGGACTTCTTGCTTCTTCAAGATTGGGCGGGCTTTTTCTCACGGTTGAGTGGGACTTTGAAATCTTCCGTAGGCTTTGATGAAGGCCATGTGCCTCCACCACAATATGACAGATGGCATCTTGGTAGGAGGGCATGAGAGATGGATAATAAGACACGGGAAGATCAGGAGAGGCTGGCTACCAAATTTGTAACCTCCTCGCCTGAGAACTGGTCCACTCTGTGAAACCGGCACTGACCCCTTCCAAGGGTTGTGCAATGCCCCAAGACCTAACACCTTCTGACATGCCCCACCCCTGAAAGAGCACACGTCACCTCTCCCCCTGCCACCAAGAGTGCTACACTTCCAGCACATAAGCCTTTGAGAGACACGCTTAAAGCAGACCCAAACAGGAGCTGTCGTCTTTAAAACATTGTTTTGTTCATCTATTTATTAACTTACATGTGTGTGCCTGCATGGGAGTGAGCCACGATGCACACGTGGGGAGTCAAAGGACAGTTTGCGGGAGGTCCCTTCCACCATGCGGATCCTGAGGATCGATCTAAGAACTCACTGAGCTTGGAGGCAAGCACAAGAACGCCCCCACCCCAGATTATTCTTAAGGAGAGAATCCGCTTCCTTTTGGAGGCCATCTTTACCCCTCTACCATTTAGGCCTCAGTCCTAAAGCCCAGGACATCCTCAGTGAACTCTGACTTCTGCGTAATCAGAATAGGTGTCTTGGGGATTCTGGGTCTCCCGCAGTCTGAGGCGGGAGAAGTTGAGAGCAGCATAATGGAGTTCTTCTGGGTTATTTTCAGAGACTGGCGTCTGAGAGGACGATTTGGGGTCCGGGCAACCCGGGGATGGAAAATGTGGGTCCTTCTGCTGCTTCTTTGGTTTAGGGGAGTGAGCGTCCAGGGGCGCGCTCCCAGAGGGGGTGTCGGATTTGGCTTTCCAATTCTGAGCCTGAGGAGATAGCAAACGCGCTTCATTATTCACTCTGCAAGCGGCTGTGCACCTAGCGTGGGCCAGCCACTGACTTGGGAACCGAGGCTCTAGCTTTAGAGTAACAGGGATCAAGGAATAAACGGCACATGAACAAAAAAATGTCATGAAGGCAAGTGATGAACGCTGTGAAGAAAACAAAGCAGGAGTCAGGGCTAGAGAGATGGCTCAGCAATTTAGAGGGCTCACTGCACTTCCAGAGGACCCACACTCACAGCAGGCCTCTCCTGGCAGATCCTAACCCCGTAACTTCAGGGAATCTGAGCCCTCTTGTGGCCACTAGGAGAACTGCACCCACAATGTGCACAAACACATACACATATGCACTCACATGCACACATAATTAAGTGCAAAAATAAGGCACAGAGCTGAGTGTGGTGCACACCTTTAATGCCAACACTCAGGAGACAGGGCCAGGTGTGTCTATACGTTTGAGGCCAGCCTGTTATTTTCAGGCTAGCCAGAACTACATAGTGAGACCTTATCTCAACAAAACTTAAACAAAATAAAAAGAAGAGTCACAGCTATAGATTAAATAGTCTCACCACCTGTACCTGTCAATAGACACAATTATTATATATAAATGCTAACGTGCACAATAAATGAACAGATCAGCCCGGGCACTTATGATGGAGCGATTATCAAGCAAAGAGCATTAAGTGGAGCCAAGGAGCCATGTGGTTTCAGAGAAAAACTCTTCCAATGAAGGAAGCAACAAATTTAACTATTCTAAAAGAGTCTGGAGTTGTGTGCTTAAGAAAGGTCCCCCAGCTGCTCAGAGGAGAGGGGGATGGGGCATGGGAGAAGGAGGATTGTGGGAGAGGGTGACCAGGAGGGGCTGTAAAGTGAATAAGTAAAATGAATGAATGAATGAATGAATGAATGAACCAGATAGGGCCCAGAAGGATGGCTTGGTGAGTAAAGGTGCTTATAGTACAAGCTTGAAGACCTGAGTTCCATCCCTGCATGTAAACTGGTCTGACTCCCGGAAGGTTGTCCCTGGACCCCTGCATGTTCACTTGGCATGCACAACTCCCAACAATACTAGTGATAAATTATCCTAAATAAAGGTTAAAATCGGAAATCAAAAGTACAGGGTGCTCTAGGTGACTGCGTAGTCTTGCAAGACAAGTGAAAGTATCTTTTTTTTTTTTTTGGCTTTTCAAGACAGGGTTTCTCTGTGTAGCCCTGGCTATCCTGGAACTCACTCTGTAGACCAGGCTGGCCTCAAACTCAGAAATCCTCCTGCCTCTGCCTCCCAGAGTGCTGGGATTACAGGCGTGCACCACCACCACCTGACTGAAAGTATCTATTAAGAAGTCCCCAAAATGACATTGGAAATCCAAAGAAGTGATCATGGGGACGGGCGGGGGTGGGGGGTTGCGGGGGAAGGTTAATAGGGAATTGAGGTGTTGTGATCTATGATTTTCTTCAACTTTATGTTTTGGAATGATCAAAGTGTTACAAAAATGTCCAAAGTAGGGCCAAGGGTGAAGCTCAGGGCAGAGTGTTTGCCAAAGCCTGAGGTCCCATGCCCAGTACCGGATAAATCGAGCACGGTGGTGCATGCATCTTACATCAGCTTGTAGAGGGGTGGAAACGGGAGGATCAGAAGTTCAAGGCTCTCCTTGGCTACACAGAACAATCCTTAGCTATGAAGGGAATTTGAGGCCAGCCTGGGCTACATGAGAGCCTCTCTGGAAAATAAAATGTCACAGAAGTAGTGCCACGTTCTGTACTCTGTGCAAAGGTCCCTGTGCCCTTACTCCAGTTTCCCACTGTCCACACCCTAATTTTGATACAGTACTCACAAGATGCTGCTCTCTGAACAATGTACATTGTTACCTGCCTTCTAGGGGAGACTCCTATGTAACTCCCCTTCAGAGTGCTCCTATCCATTTTTATAGGCCAGTCTGAGCATGCCCAAAGGCACTTCTGTCCTGTTTCCTTCTTGACCTATGACCTTACACTGAGCAGGGGCATGCTCCTTAGTGAGACATGCTCAGCAGCGTGTGCCTTAGCCGGGCATGCTCAGGGCCGTGCTCCTGAGCTGAGCATGTGCAGGAATCTGTGTGATCTCTAGGTTGCCCCCTATGTGAGTACGTATAGGCCCAGTCTGGGGCCTTCTGTTGCTGTTCTCATTGACAAGGGCAGTTAAACACAAGTGAGGACTACAGTCAAGATTCAGGGCCCTGGGTCATCGTGGAGCAGAGTCTTACTTATCACCCCCCTTTCCCTAAAGCATTTACACACCTGTCATCTGTCTCGTGTAGTCTGGGTTGGCCTTGGATTTATGTACAGTCAGAGACGACCTTATACTACTGATCCTCCTGCCTCCACTTCCCAAGTGCTTGCCACGCACCACTATGCTCGCTCTCATTCTGGGCTGGGGATCTGTGCATGCCAGAAAAGAACTCCACCGACTGAGCTACATTTCCAGCCTTGTCTCTGTGATTTTGTGACTTGGTCAGTGAGATCTAAATGGAATCACACAGTAGGAAACATCCAGACCCTTTCCATCTGTGTCTCCCTAAGGACTCAAGTCAATCGTCCTATGCATCAAGGCTTTCTTTGTTCCTTTAACTGGCTGAGTAGCATTCCAGAGGAAAGGTGTGCTGGTGTGGTTTCTACAGGGTGTTACATGCACAAGAGCTGAATCAGAGGAGGTAATGAAGGAAGCAGCCGTGGCGTCCAGCTGAGAGGTGAACCGTGAACTGCAGAGTTGAGGGAAGACTAGGGTGAAGCAGTTTGGATCTGGTGATGGTTCAGTTGTGGGGAACAGGGCTGAAAGACTATGCTGAGGCTTTCTCTTGCTTGGGGAAGACTGTTACTATCTGCTGAGAGCAGGGGACGAAGGGAGAGAGGGAGAGAAGGAGGGAGACAGAGAGAGAGAGAGGAGAGAGAGGGAGAGAGAGGGATGGATGGGGAACACGAAGGCCCAGGCTGGTCAGAGGTTTTTGCACAGGCTCAGGTAAGAAATGTCCACTGATGTCTAAGTGTAGACGCTCCCTGGAGGGTTGGATAAGGGTCTGGAGTGCAGGGAAGAAGCTGGGAGACACAGATGTTCATGTGAGTCATCACCAGATAGATGTGATCTCATGGCTGTACCTAGTGTTCACTGAGCTCTCAACTGACTCCTCTGAATATATAACGTTTGCAATATATGAAATATACAATGTATTATATTTTACTTATATAACTATTAAATAATATTATGTTATATTATATAATAAAATGATATATACTATATTATATTAATATATAAATATATATTATCCCAGGGGGCAGACACCACTATTAGCCCACTATTAGAGTTGAGGCACAGAGGAGTTCAGTGACTGCTCAAAAGCATGTGATAATGAACAAAAAGGGGAGGGGCAACACATATGAACCCAGCCAGTGGACTTTAAATACAGAGCCCTGTATTTAATCAGTAGGATATACCATTTCACAAGGGCATTAATAATTATTCTTTAGGGCTGAGGATATAGCAGAGGTACAGCTCTTGTCTAGCATCCACCAAAGAGGGGCTGAAGGCGTGGCTCAGTGGTAGAGCCCCTGACTAGAATCCCCCAGTGAGGGGCTGGGGGCGTGGCTCGGTGGTAGAGCCCCTGCCTAGAATCCCCAGTGAGGGGCTGGGGGCGTGGCTCAGTGGTAGAGCCCCTGCCTAGAATCCCCCAGTGAGGGGCTGGGGGCGTGGCTCAGTGGTAGAGCCCCTGCCTAGAATCCCCCAGTGAAGGGATGAGTGTACCAGGCATGTACATGGCTCCGGGTTCTGTCCCCAGCACAGCAACTACAGATCAAGTAGTTACACACAAGTAGTCATGTCCTTGGTGGTGGCAATAAAGGAAGAAATGTAATCTGAGTCCTGGAGAGAGTTCCTCAGACTTGAAAACATAAGAAGACGTGAAGACTTAGAGGGAGCCAGGGTTTAGATTTAATCTTGGATGCCTTTTTCACCTCCGTATCTCTAAAGCATGGGCGTCGGAGGGCTAGGAAAGGGACAGGCACAGAATTGGCAGGGAATGTTAGTTTGAAAGTACAGCTGGCAACTCACCAGGGACCTGGTCTTGGGGACCACATTGATGTAATCCAGGATTGTGCTGCCCCGTGAGAGCTTGGGCCTTGAGGTTTCCTCCTGGGTGCCTTTCCTCTGTAGGGTCTTCATGCTGAGGGAATAATCTCCACCTTGATATACTCTGTTCCATCTGCCCTCTCCCAGGAGGTCCATATCCCAGCCCCCTCCCAGGACCTCCATGTCCCAGCCCCCTTGTTAGTCTCTTCCAGCTCACATGATCACGATGAGGCAGAAGGCCAGAAGGGCTGTAACACCAAAGCCCAAAGCTGCTCCTTTGGAGAATGATGTGGAACTGTCTTTATCTGAAAAAGAAAGAGCACACCCCAATGTGTGCGGGGTCTTACACACAGCACTGAGCATTCCGGACTCCATTTTCTACTGCACACTGTGCCTAAGCTTCTTCCTACCTCCGTCTAGAAAACATGACTGCATCCTGGGCCGGGAATCTTGCCTTCCCTTCTGCTCTCCTTCACACACACCTAGGCCATGGCCCTTACCTTCCCAGTGCTCCAACCACAGAGCCCTACTGCGTACCCGTACCCGACTGAGCCCCTCCACAGCAAATCTTAGTCCCAAACGGTCCTTACCAGGTAGCAGCAGGACAGAGGTGGTCTGGGCCCCGTGGGTGTTCCGGGACTCACAGCTGAGCCAGAGACTGGGCCCCGGCTCCTCAAGGAGGCTCAGGGAGCTGTTGACCCAGGGTCCAAGTGACCTTGAAGTGACCTTGAAGGAGGCATTGCTGCTGTTCCCCTCCAGCAGCCCCTCCCCCAGCCGCCAGCGCAGGGAGGGGGCAGGCCAGGCTCTGGAGGAGCAGCTGTAGCGCAGACCCTGAGCCTCCCAGGAGCAAGAGGGTGTGGACATCTGGGGTGGGTCTGTGGAGAAGGAGGAACACGGTCAGCAGCTGGGCCCTCATCACAGACCCCCGGTGTCCCTTTCCCACTCACAGTGCACAGAGAGGCTCAGAGAGATGTGCTGGGCACCCAGTGGGTTCTGTGCAGCACAGGTGAATTCTCCTTCATGTTCTCTCTGGACCAGAGGCAGCTCCAGCACCCCGGACTCAGAAGACTGGGTTGGGATCGGGGTCAGTGTCACCCAAGTCCAGCTCATGCTGGCTGGGGGGTTGCTATAGGTGACACAGACTAGACGCAGGCTCTGGCCCTCCAGGACTGGGAGGGAGGTGCCATTGCTGAAGATCTCCCACACTGGGAAGGACAGAAGGTAGAGTCGCCAGGCTGCCCATCAACAGGGATGCCTCCCATCCCCCACCAGATGCCCGCCTCCCATTCCCCACCAGATGCCCACCTCCCATTCCCCACCAGATGCCCGCCTCCCATCCCCCACCCAGATGCCTGCCTCCCATCCCCCACCCGATGTCCGCCTTCCTCTGCCCATCCTTTTACCTGTCCTGTTTGCTTGGGAAACAGTCACTCTCAGGTCCTGTGGGGGATCTGCAATGAAGACGGGGAACTGGCTCCACATAGACCAGGGCCTTCTCCCTGGGCAGAGCGTCCCTCCCAGACATGGAAGCTGCCGGTGGGTGGGTGACACTCCCTGGGTCCCCAACACAAGCTGCAATAGTGTTCTAACCGTTATGGCCTGACGGTCCTCTCTTCCCCTTCTCGTCTTTGGTAGATCATTACTCACACAGCACAGAGAGGTCCAGGGTATGTTTCTGGGAGCCCAGCCTGTTCTCTGCTTGGCAGGTGTAGTGCCCAGAGTCCCCAGCTTTCACCCAGGGCAGCTCCAGGGCCAGGGTTCTAGACCCCACAGGGCTGGACCAAGAGAGGACTCGGTCTTCTAGGACCCAGCTCAGTGTGGCAGGGGGCTGGCTGTCAGCAGTACAGAGGAGACGTAGAGACTGGCCTTGCTGAACTTCCAGATGGGAAGGGTTCTCATGCAATTCTGGGACTAAAGAGACACACAGAGAGAAGAGAGGATGAGATTAGGCAGTGATAGAGAAGGATGAAGATAGAAATAGACAAAAAGAAAGACAGAGATACAGAAACAGAGGAAGGATAGACATAGAGACAGATAGTGATGGTTACAGACATAGACACAAAGACAGAGCTAGTTAGACAGACAGACAGACACACACACACATACACATGAGAGACAGACAGACAGACAGACAGACAGACAGACAGACAGACACAAACAGAGATGTAAAGATAGATAAAGGGGGCAGAGAGACAGACATAAGGAAAGGGAGAGGGAGCAAGATGGAGGGTAGGAAGAGGCAGTAGATAGAGTTCAGACCTGCCCCCTCCCCCCTCCCCAGAGTTTTCATTTCCCAAAGAGGACTGGACCAGCCACACACAACCCCAGTAGACCAGCGTACCTGATACATTGTCACGGAAAATGCTGATAGCAAGAGATCTGGGGGCATCTGGGAGAAGATTGTGAGCCAACTTCAGAGGGGAATGCTTGGCTCCTCATGAGAAGTCCCTCAGGGAAAGAAAAGCACCACCATCCCAGAGAAGGCACATGACCAACCAGAAATGAAGCAACCATTGCCTCACAGGGCACAGGCCCACCCAGGATGGCGCCCCCTCCTCTGCTTCATCTTGAGTGTATGTGGTCAACATGCCATATGTGTATGGAGGCACATGTGTGCACATAAGTGTGTGTGGGGGAGCCAGGTATTGATGTAGGGGACCGTCCACATTGTTTATGGAGGCAAGGTCTTTCACTGAACTCAGAGCTTACCAGTTGGGTAGCCAGTCGAGCTAGCTAACTTGCCTCAGGGATCCCTTGTCTCTGTCTCCCAAAGCCAGGAGGTTACCAGTGGGGCTACCATGCCTGACTAGCTTTTATGTGTGCTCTGAGGGTTCAAAATCCATTCCCCACACTTGTGGGTCATACTCTATCAGCTGAGTCATCCCCAGCAACTCTTTGTCTCCTTTTATACAAAATCTCTTGGATATACACACACACACACACACACACACACACACATACGTGTATATATACATATATAATGTATATATATAATGTATACACACACATACATAAGTGTATATATACATATATAATGTATATATATAATGTATACACACACACACACACACACACACACACACATATATATATATATATATATATATATATATGTATATATGGTGTATATATGCTGCATAGCCAAGGATAACCTGGAACTCCTGATCGTCTTGCCTCCCCCTCCCCAGTGCTGGAACATAGATGGGCAACCACCACCTCTCATATATGTGATGCTGGGGATGGAACCCAGGGCCTTGGGCATGCTGGGTAAGAACTCTACCAACTGGTCATATCCCCAGCACACCTCCACGAGCTCTCCTGAGTATGGAGTTGGGGGATTCTCTTACCCCCCCATTACCAGGACTCTCCGCAGCCCAAAGCACCGCATCATACTCACAGGCCACTCTTAGTTGGACCGTCCTTTGCGTGCTCTTTCTAGAGAAGTCCAGGCGACACGTGAGCTCAGTATCATGGTGTTCAAGTCTTGGGGTAATAAGGCTCAGCACTGAGTAGTTGGAAGTGTGTGTGGTTTCTTGGAAGGATACAGCAGCCCCCATCCAGGAGAAAGAAGGGGCTGGGCATTGATTGGAGGTCTGGGGAAACAAGCACGCAATGGGCACTGGCTGCCCAGGCTCCAGGATCTCAGGAATGAAGATATCTGGCTTCTGAGTCAGATCTGAGAGAGAGGATGCCAGTTCTGTGACTGCAGCTGCCCCTCCCAGAAGCAGTCTTCTTTGCATCACGGTTAATCTGCCACTGCCCCTCCCCCAGTGAGAGACAGGGGTGGGGTGGGGGGGTGGGGGGGTGGGGGGTTCCTGTTAGGTCCACAACTCTCACCTTCCACTTGCAGCGTGAACCCCTCCTTGAAACTGTATTTCTCGGGTCCTCTCTCAATCCGGAAGAAATACCTTGTTGAGTCTCTCCTCTGAACATCTTTGATTAGCAAGGAGCAGTTCTTTTGGAGGATATCCCCCAAGAGCAGGAATCGCCCTTGGGCTCCCCATTCTAACTGTTTAAATTTGTCATTTGTGGCCACTGGATAGCTAAATGATGGTTTTATGTTGTCTTTGAACCAGTAGCCATAAGCTGGCTTACGGTTATTCCATCTGTACCCAGGGGAGGAGAAGGAGCAGGGCACGAAGATACACAGACCCTCCTGTGCCTTCACAATTGTCTGCACGTGTAGGATGTATGGCTCCATCCAACCTTGAGACCCTGTAAGAGACAGAGGCATAACCTGTAGCCCCAGCCCCAGCCCCAGACCCCGACCCAGACCCAGACCCCGACCCAGACCCAGACCCCGACCCAGACCCAGACCCAGACCTAGACCCAGACCCAATTTGGGTCACTCTGACCTTGGGCCCATTCACCATCCAACAGCAAGGACAGCAGAAACAGCAGCAGTGACATTGTGGCCTTAGGAGGATCTTGGACTTACACAAATTGGCTTCCTTCCCCAGCTGGTCTGTGTTTAATTGGGGTGAGAGAGAAGGGGAAACGTAGGCGGAAGCTGAGCCCCGGGTACTGGTGCAAGACGAGCTCCTGACCGTAAGTTCCCAGCCCACTGCATCTCCCTTCCTCCCCAACCCCTCCTCCCCTATATCCACCTGCCTACTCCATGCTATGTGGAGCATTTGGCCCTTGGACATTTGGAAGTGATCCTTCCCAGCCATCTCTAGTGGTTGGGAGGGAGGGGTCAGAGCTATGTCTGGCCTGGGGACCTTGCTGTGGGTGAATATAGGTTGGGACTTTTCTTTAGGTGCTTGGTCAGTCGGAAAGCAGAAGTAAGAGTTCTGGTTGGCGCCTCTTGAAGCACGTCCTGGTGGGTGCAGGAGAGCGAGACCTCCTGGCTGAACTTTCAAAATTTAAATTTTCAAATTTAAAAACAAATGGATAATCATTATATTTCTTGGTATGAAAGTGTCTTGAATATCTTATGAGTCCTACTTACACTTAGAAGAAGAGGAGGAGGAGGAAGAAGAAGAAAAGGGGGAGAAAAAGAAGAAAAAGTTTGGTTTGTATGCTGTTCAAATGTAACTGGATATTTCTCGCTCTGCTTTCTTTTTTTCTTTGCTTCAGGCTAAATCAGATAAGCATAGATTGGTCTCAGTTCTACCCCTTCATCCTCCCTTGTGAGCTACTGACATTTTGACCTGTAAAAGGACCCACCGGCTTCAATGGAGTTCAACATAGTTCCCCACTTTTCCTTCCTCTTCAGTCAGAGAACTGAATTTCCCACTTGTAATTTATGCATAAGGTTTTCCATATCTGGGGAATCAAGCACCGTAAAGGGTGCAGTGTGTGTGTGTGTGTGTGTGTGTGTGTGTGTGTGTGTAATAAACTTGAAGTGTTTCCCACAAGCTCCTGTGTTTGAAGCTTGACTCGTTGTGGTGCTTCTTTGCAAGTTCACAGAAGCTTTGGTTTGGGAGTGAAAGTTAACAGAGATGGGTCACGGTGGGGGCGGGGGAGACCTCTGAGGGCTAACATTCTGCCCTGACTCCTTCCCACCCCTTGAGTTATGGCCAGCTGCCTCATGCTCTCAACACAGAAAGGAGCCAGTCGGTTCCCAGACCCTGCTTTTCTTACAGTCACAGTGCACTGTACTCTGACCTGTGAGTCAAAATGCTTTCTCCAGTGTTTACTGTTAGAGATGTGCTCACAGCAAGAAGAGGAACTAGCATTTTCTCCAAGATGCTGCCCTCTTACCTGGTCGTTCCTTTTCTTTTACGTGTGTGTGTGTGTGTGTGTGTGTGTGTGTGTTATGTCATATGGTGTCATGCTACATTTCTCAATTTCATGTCCTTATTTTAAAAAGCAGACATTGAGTCTAGTCAGTGCTGCCCCCGTGTGTGTGTGTGTGTGTGTGTGTGTGTGTGTGTGTGTGTGTGGCCATTTCCTGGAGCAGAGAGACATACCGGGTGGTTTTTGCATTTCCGAAGGTTAGTGACTCTCCCTGTGGAGTCATCAGCTGCCAAGAGCTTCTCTGCCGGGGATAGAGCCCTGGGACCTTCCCCAGGCCTTGCTGGCTTAATCTTTGCACCATGTTTCATTCTCATGTCTGCTAGATTAGCCTGCACAAAGTGTAGTGGGAAAGCACAGTGGTCTCTGGGTTTTTCCTCCAGAGATATAACCAATTATGGACTAACGGTATAAATAATGTGTCTATCCTGAGCATGTAGATTTTATCCTGAACTCCTCAAATACTAAAGCATGTAGAGAGCTACACTGTGTCAGGGGTTATATATAATTCAGAAATGACTTAAAGTACATGAGACCTGTTGCCAACACTAAATCTATTTTCTACTATTTGCTTGCTATTATCATCCATCCACCTATCTGTCTGTCTGTCTGTCTGTCTGGTGTGGCTATGTATGTAGCCTTCACCAGCTGGGAACTTACTATTTAGCTCAGGTTGGTCTTGAACTCAGGATTCCTCTGCCTCCAGAGTCCTGGGATGACAAGCATGCACACCCCCATCACAGTGTCATTGTTGGCTTCAGTTGTTGCTTGACACAACTCCTGGGAAAATCTGGGGAATCCTCTCCATTGGATTGACCTGCGGGCATGTCTATGAAGCATTTCCTTAAGTGCTGGTCAGTGTGGGAGGGCCCGGGCCACAGTGGGCAGTACTGTTTCTGAGTTGGTGGTTCTGGGCTATGTAGGAAAGCAAGCTGAGCAAGCCAGAGGGAGGAAGCCAGCCAGCAGCATTCCTATGTAGTCTCAGCATCAGTTCCCTCCACGGTCCTGCTTTGGCTTCCCTGAGTGACGGGCTGTGACAGGAAGTGCAAGCCAAACCCTTTCCTCCCCAAGTTGTTTTGGTCAGTGTTTTATCACGGCAATGTATAGAAACTAGGATATATAGTGTTGCCCGTTTTTATTCATTAAACTTATTCTTTGACAATTTCACAGATGTATATGATAAATTTGATTACTCTCTCCTCCATCCTCTGTATCTCTATTCCATCCCTGCCAACCTCCCTCCTACCCAAAGGTCCCTTTTCATACATTCATGTCTTTTTGTGTTGTTCTGTGACCCAATGACTTTAACCAGGGCCATCTGTGTGAGCATGAGTTTGAAACTTCCACTGGAGTCTGGTGGCTTACCAGTAAATACACAGCTGAAGGCAGTGACTCCCCCCCTCCCAGAATCTGTCAGTAGCTTGTCCACGTGGTAGCAATCAAAGAATGACTCGTGGCAAACACTGCCTTGGGGCACTGTGACAGAGTGTGTGAAAGAGGCTATAAGAGAAACGGATGCCACCGTGCATGGCCTTGGTAGGGACAGAAGGACATGATTCTGCCCCCTGGGACAGGGCCAGTGGGCATGGGTGTCCATAAGTGCTGACGGCTGCTGTGGGTGTAAGGGTTGTTTGTATTATGTCCCTCTGAGGAATGTCCTCCGTATTAAACTTAATGACTCTAAGATAATTAGAGGCAGCACGAGTCTGGGAGGTGATAGTGTGTTTTAGCAAAATGTGTGTGTGTGTGTGTGTGTGTGTGTGTGTGTGTGTGAGAGAGAGAGAGAGAGAGAGAGAGAGAGAGAGAGAGAGAGAGAGAGAGAGAGCTGTCTGGAGATCTCCAGAGAAAGCAGATTAGAGAGAAAGGAAGCAGAGCAGAGAGAAAACAATCTGGAAAGCTGTCTCCAGCAGAACATAGGCTGCCAGCTTGGACCCATATTTTGACTTCAAGTCATTTGTTTCACCACTCCCAGATACTTCTTCCTCAGAACCCCTTTCTAAGCCAAGGCTGGCCCTTGGCAAATGGCAGAGGGCCTCTTACCTTAGGTGATTTTGTTCCCTAGATTGTTCTTGAACATGATTTTTGTGCCTCCTGTGGCAAACATTTACATTCAATTTATAAGACACGTTTGTTCTTGTTGGATGTCAGAACACAGCTATAGAACCCAATCTGGTCAACGTACCCTGAATCCAGATATGGCCTTGTAGGGATCAGAGTAGCAGAATAAACTCCATTTTGTTTTTAAGACTCCATTTTAAGTTAACTTGCCCTTAGAGAGGCACGGCCCCCACCCTTGAGGTCTGAGAAAAAACACGAAATGCCCCTGGCAGTTGCAAAATAGACAGCAGCTGCAGCTGGCTGATAACAACCCTTCAGGGCTAAGAAAACATAAGTCGTTCCCAGGTCAAGATCCTCCATTTTGATGTATGTGCCTGCCTCATGGTTTACCCAGGTTAGCTTACAGGTCAGCATTCCTTTACCTCTGTGTAATGCCAAGTGTTGGAAATTCCCCGCGCTTGTAGCTTTTTCCTTTATAACCCCCCTTTTCCTGGACCTCAGGGCTGCTCTCCTATCCTGCTACTTCAGGGAAGGTTTGTGGCCCAGGCTCAAGCTTGAATAAAGATTCTCCTGGGCTTGCATTGGAGTCGTGGTTCCTGGTGGTCTCTTTGGTGTGTTCATGATCTGAGCAAACAGACTTCTGACTCGTGTGTGTGTGTGTGTGTGTGTGTGTGTGTGTGTGCTTTCTCAAATATAATTTATAGTACATGCCAGGCAGTTGCGTTTAAATTGGTTTGTGCTGAGAAAGTTCTGGGAAAGGGCTACTTTGTAAGCATTTCTTATGTGCTTACTGACATTTATTTACCTGTTTCTCTTTATTCAACCTTCCTTGGACTGTTACTTTCTTTGTTACATTGGTGTATAAAAGTAAACTGAAATTTTGTTTTTAAACTGTAGTCCTCCCATTCTTTCAGGTCCTTAGAAACAAGGTCTCACAGACACAGTGGCCAACAGTTCACCAGGGAGCAGAAGGGGCCCATAAGTCTCTCTGCTCCCACTCTTGACTGTTAAGTTGGCCCAGTGCAAGTAGCCTCAGCTGCTGGGAGTCCCCGGTGTCATAACTGAGTCATACTCAGAAGACAGTACTTTGCAGCTCTTCTCCCTACTGTTTGGGCTCTCACACTTTTTTCCATAATGTTCCTTCAGCGTAGTGAGAATTCTGGAGTTTTGGGTTCTTTGAAAATCACGGAAATATTATGGGAATGTATTTTTGTTTTAATCCCAGGTGTGGGGATGTGGTGCTGCTTCAGATTTTCCACCACAGGTGACTATGATTTGCCTCATGCTCTAGCAGGGGCATGATTTTGCCAGCTGCAGATAGTTTCTGTGATGTTTGTAATGCTGGGGACTTTTTAGAGGGCATATAAATGCTAGGGTTTGAGAGGTAGTATGGGTTGTTGGCTGGTTGTTGGTATTGTTGGTATTTGTTGGCTATTGTTGGTATTTGTTGTTTCATGGTTTGTTAAGTAGTCACGCACAAATTAAAAACAACAAGAAGAAATTAGATATCCTGATAGTGAAGATCAAACTTGTTCCAAGGATCTTGATGCTCCTAATCAGCTGGAAGTAGTCGAACAATAATGACACCCCCTTTCTGATCCCTGACTTTATTCAGGGATCTCTTTCCTTTCCCCTCTATCCCTTTTCTATCTTATCTAGTGTTAGGGGTTGAATAGGGTAGAAGAAAGATGAACCCACAAAGTAGCCAAAGACAGCTGCTATACTTGAGCCTTAGAGGAGGGTGGTATAAATGCTTCGTTTAGATCTAAGACTTAAACTTGTGATGTATCTGAAAATGATCACAAACTTCTGCCTCCTGCGTCTACCTCTGAAGTTCTGAAATGACAGGGAGACAATTTATGAGTAAGTGTGGGTTGAACTCAGGGCTTTGTGCCAGCTAGGCAAGAGCTATCACCTGAGCTACATCACAGCCTCAGATCACTACTCACTCTATATGAAACTTGAACATTCCCATATGATCCTGGGACCACTATCCCATGAATGCAGAGAGATGAGCAAACTATAATCTACGTGGCTGGAACCACAAACATTTACTTCCTCACAGACCTTGGAGCTGAACATCTGAGATTTAAGGAGGTTGGTGGCAAGAGTTGGTTTCTTCTGGAGGTGCCCTTTCTTGACATGTAAGTAGCAGTCTTCTCCTTGCGTTGTCAATTGGTATGGTGGTTTCAATATTCTTGGCCCAGGGAGTGGCACTATTAGGCAGTGTGGCCTTGTTGGAGTGGGTGTGGCCTTGTTGAAAGAAGTATCACTGTTGGAGTAGGCTCTGAGAGAGCTTCCACATTGCTGTCTGAGGATGTCAATCTTCTCCTAGCAGCCTTCAGATGAAGATGTAGAACTCTCAGCTCCTCCTGCACCCTGCCTGTCTGGACTGTGCCATGTTCCTGCCTTGATGATAATGGACTGAACCTCTGAACCTGTAAGCCAGCCCCAATTAAATATCCTTATAAGAGCTGCCTTGATCAGGTATGTGTTCATATCAGTGAAACCCTAACTAAGACACGGTTTTCCCTATGTGTGCATGTGTGTTTGTGTGACCTACTCTCTTGTAAGGACACTAGTCATGTTGGAGTATGATATTAAGGGTTTGAATGTGAAATGTTACTCACAGGCTCATGTTTTGAATGATTGATGCTATATAAGTCTGTATAATCTGCTGGCTGGAGACGAGATGTAAGTCAGATCTCTAGGATATTGTATTGGCTGATTTTATGTGTCAACTTGACATAAGCTAGAGTCATCAGAGAGGAAGGAGCCCCAGTTGAGAAAATGCCTCCATAAGATCTGTCTGTAAGGTATTTTCTCAATTAGTGATCAATGGGGGAGGGCCTGCCCTGGAGGCATAGCCCTGGGCACTGGTAGAAATGGCTGATTACTGAGCACAGCCACTTCCTGCTGTTGGCCCATTTTCTGGCTCTGATTAACTGCAAGTTTTCTCAAAGCATCCTTAGCCCCCACCATGCCCACCTCCTCGCCTCCCTTTTTCTTTTCAGTTATTGGCAATAAGAGGGGTTCCTTCCAACCCAGCTCAGCTCCTCGACTTTTGGACAGCAAGATCACCTTGATCTTCTCAGTTAAATATCAGTGTTACTCTCCCCACAGTCTTCTCCATCTGTCAGCATCTGAGTCTGAATCTCAGTCTCCAGCTTGACACCTTATCATCGTCTGTGACCACAGGACACATCTCTGGACTCTCCTGATAAGTGGCTCTGTTCAGTAGCTTCTTCTCACAGCTTTCTTGCTTCTTCTATCTCATGCCTCTGACTCTGAATGATGGAGGGTGTAGTGTATTTTCTATGGGTTTTCCTGGTATTTGTGGTTTCAACCACGTTAAACCTTGATGAGGAGAGTCCCCAGACTCCATTCCATTTGGACCCTTCCCCTGACTCTAGGCTCTGATATCTACTGTCCATCTCCACCTTATATATCAGAGGCTCCTCATCCTTGTAGGAAGTACAGTGATGGTGCTTATCATGGTTTTCTCCATCTGCAGGGCTGGCTCTGTGAGTCATTGGCAGCCCGATTCTTTAAATGGTGACCACAGAATTGTGATGTGTGACCTCTATCTCTATGGCCATCCATGACATCTCGAAGTGCCCATGAGTCACTTGACAGCTATGACACATATGAGATGGAGACAGCAAGCTGTTTTGGTATATGACACAGACATTCATTTATCTATTGAGTCTTCCTTCAGGTATATGTAGAAGCAATCTCATCCAGATCCATTGTTTGGACCTGGCCTGTGTCAGCACCTTTATTGTAGAGTTTTATTCTGTTCTTAAAGACAGAATCTCCTCATGTAGCCCAGGCTGGCCTGGAACTTGTTATCCCCTGGCCTCACCCTCCAGGTTTTGGCACTACAAGCTATATTCAAAATATCCAGACATTATTTGGGACATACTGCAGAGAAGGAATTGATAGGACATGGGAGGCACAGGGGCTGGATCCTGATTGGGTAGGGAACACAAGTACCATTATAGAGAAAAAGATACATCAGAAAGCGTGTTCAGGCATGTGCTGACTGTGCCTGTGATGTTCTGATCTGGGATCTTGACCCTGGAGGTGCTGCTTCTCTAGGGAAGAGAGTTTCTATGGACGATGAAGGACTTGGATGCATGTGCACCTTTCCCATGGTTCCCCAGTCTAACATCCAACCCAACCACATCCTTTAGGGAGCTCTGACACAACGAACCTCTGTCCTTTTACCACATAATCCCAGGTTCATTTACCAGGTGAATAAATAGCCTTGATATTCAGAGTGGCTGATCTAACCTGCCAAGTCTGCTCCTCCTCCTCCTCCACTCATTCTTTCCCATGAACTCCACAGTCGGGGCTCCTGTCTATGTTGCTGCCTCACAGACACAGTCAGCACATGCCTGAACATGCTTATCTTGATGTATCTTTATCTCTATAATGGTACCGATGATGAACAGACCTGACATTTGCCTCATGTAACCTTACATGTCTCAGCAAGCCCATCCTTCCTAGAAAGTGATTTCAATTCTCTGCTCCCAGCCCCCATGGCAAAGGTCTAGTAATTGTCAGGCCTTTCTTTGCCTAAAGGCTTCACATATATTATGCAGCGAGGAGGAAGCAATAAGTTCACATCTGTGCATCCTTTTTTTTTTTTTTTTTTTTTTTTTTTTGGTTTCTCGAGACAGGGTTTCTCCATGTAGCCCTGGCTGTCCTGGAACTCACTCTGTAGACCAGGCTGTCCTAGAACTCAGAAATCCACATGCCTCTGCCTCCCAAGTGCTGGGATTACAGGCGTGTGCCACCACCGCCCGGCTACATCTGTGCATCCTTAATGGGATGATACCATGTGCTCCCCCAACCCCTGGTAAGGAAGTGTCCAAAGGGCTGATGGGAGTCTAAGATTCCTGTGGCACTTACCTGGAAAGAGTGACCTCACTGCAGGGCACATGTGGCTCCTGCCCACTGCGCTCCTGGCTGCTTCTTTCTGTATACCTTCACTCTGGTGGGAGACAAAAGACTCAGCCTGGTTTCCTCAAACTGGAGGTCACAGTCATGATCTTAGAATATAGGAAGATGGCAGGTCTAAAGGACACTTGTCCAGGGTTCCTCATGACATGACTACTCTTACTTCCTAGACATCTAGATAGGGAACAGATCGGTGCTTGCTGGTGGCTGCCACCTAGGTTCTCCGCACCCCACAGCCCGTGCTCCGGCCACAGTTCCTCACGGCCCTCTAAGGCCCCTTCGTCTTCACTTCTCCACTCACCTGTCCCTCACTCAAAGCTGGGGCTCACAAGAAGAAAATGAGGCAGACACGAACAGTGAGCAGGACTGAGACACAGTGCCCCTGGTGGCTCCCAGAAAGACTCCTGAAGCTGCTTGGGTTCCTGGGTTCCCCGCTGAAGGAGAAGACTTGAGTGAGCTCGGGTCCCTCTGAGCCCTACCACAGTCCTCACCTCCGGAATGGGGTCCAGATACGAAGTCTCTTTCCAACATAGGATCCCAGCTTTTTCTAGAATCTCAGATAAAGCACACAGCCCAACTGAGCCCTCTTGTCCGGGCCATAATCCTGTCCACTAAACTCCATCTTTCCCAGGACCCATATTCCTCTTCACTCTGAATCTCGTACCAAACACACGGACAAATAATAAGGAGGGAAGGTCTCCCCTAGAGCACAGGGCCTATGCTGAGCGCTGGTGGTGTACTGTTGGAATCTGAAAGTCTCCGTGAGGGTTGACATTTCATTCTTTATGTTCTTGTTGTGAGACTTCCTTCTGAAGGTTTTCTCTTGTAAGCAAGCAAAGATGTTGGGATGTGGGGCAATCTGACTTCCTAATTAGAAGCTGTTGGACTGTCCCTTGCTCTTCTGGCTTATTGAGCAAAAGGACTGTCAGTTAAGCAGCTAGCTAGTCTATGCTTGTGCACGCACCAGACAACTGAGCACTTCCCAGGCTCACAGATGATTGTTTTGGTTCCTGGGGTGGGGTGTTGGGGGTCTTTGGAATAGTTCCTAGGAGACATTTTGCTTTTACAACTTCCAAAGAACTCCAAACCATTTTTACTGAGATCAGAGTGGGAGCATATTCTCTACTGGCCAAAAAAAATAAAAGGGACCCATGTGAAGAGATGAGGCTATAATTGGACCAAACATCTTTTTATGTTATAGACATAGGGTGCCCTGGCTTCCTTCAGAGTGGGCTTGGAAACATAAGTGTCACTGTATTAGGTTCAATAAAAAGCTTCTCTTGAGTTTTCTTTCTGATCTTCTTTCTGTAGCATAAGCTGAGTTGGCACCAAGAATAAAGAAGCAGAAGAAAGCAGAGTAAGCATATAGGCAGCTGAAAGTGGAAGAACTACTGGCCAGTCAGCACACAATGTGGAAGAGACAAGACAGCCAGCCTTCTGAGAGCTGGACACTTTCAGAGTCTCCAAAGCGGGAAGAAGAGGCCATCAGAGGGTGAGATAGCAAGAGAGGGTAGAGACCTGAAAAGAAAGTTAAGAATTTGTGAGGAGTCAGAAGACAATACAACCCAAGACCCCAGAATATCTCCAGAGAGCTTTTAAGGCAGACAAATTCCAACATCCTAAGCCTAGAAAGAATAGTGATTCTTATAGGGCCAATCATTTTGACACTGGTAGCTTGCAGGACAGTGTAACACTAGGGTTTCCACCTGTCTCTGCTCCACCTGTCCACACTCACTGCTGCCAAACACCCAGGGAACAGGGATCAGGAAATGATGAAGACCACTACAAGCTTATTGATCAACTATAGTTTCTATCTCAGCAGAGCAACAAGATAACCTCAACTATGTACTGGTAACAGCAGGACCAGAATCCTGCTCTCCAAAGCATCCAGCTATAGACAGACTCTCCCTTTTCTTCCCAAAGATTCTGAGTCCCTCTCCTGGTCTCTTTTGCCCATCCCTCAGGATCAGTATGGACATTTGTGCCTACAGAAGAAGCTAGATGAGAGTGGTCAGGAGGGTGATTGTTGGAGCTTTGAATCAGACCCAGGGAGCCCTCAGGGTACCGTGTGGCAGTGCCTCCTGGGATCCTACTACCCAGAATCAGCTACCTATCTCAGCATCTCTTGTCTGTGCTGCTGAGGGAAACTCCCTGCTCTGATAGGCTCTCTGTCCAGTGGAGACCACACGCCATTAACAGTGTGAATGGAGCAGGGTAGGGAGTGCTGATGGCTGTACAGAGGTCAGGGTTAAGAATATGAGGATTGGCAGCAAATAAAAACAACAGTAACAATAACGATGATACGAAAGCATCCCCAAGAGACTTTTTTTTTTTTTTGAGACAGGGTTTCTCTGTGTAGCCCTGGCTGTCCTGGAACTCACTTTGTAGACCAGGCTGGCCTCAAACTCAGAAATCTGCCTGCCTCTGCCTCCCAACTGCTGGGATTACAGGCGTGTGCCACCACGCCCGGCCCTCCCAAGAGACTTTTAGAGCTGAGTTAACTTTCTGTTTGACTCCACGGTAGGGAAGCCCATCATATACATATCAAACCCAAGGTCATATGAAACCAATAGAGGTCCCTAGTGAGACCTGTGGTCTCTAGGTGAGAGTGACGTGTCTATATGTATGTTCATCCTCTGTGACAATGGAACAGCTGATGGTGACACAGGGGGCTACCTACATGTGAGGGCAGCAGGTATGCCGGAAATCCTGGTACTCGCCACTCAATTCTACTGTGGTACTTAAGCCAATCTGAAAACTAAAGATCATTTTTAAAAGTTCTCCAGGAGGTTCACTGACTGGAGGTAAAATATCTGCAGAGAGGGACAGGGAAGAAGTTGCTGGCCTTTCATGAGTATCCCTGCAAGTACCAGAGATCCCTGAGGAGGAGGCTAGATGGGTGATTCATGCTGAAAGAGTGGGATTCTCTCCTCACTTGGGGTGAGCATGAGGTAAGACAGAAATCTCTGATACCATCCCAGAAATCAGCCTAGAAGGATACAGTTTGTGTCCTCCTGTGTCTCTAGCTCAGCAGGTCCTCAGGATTCACCCTCATTAGTTGTCCAGCCCCACCTGTCTCTATACCCACATGTACTTAGGTCACCCGGCAGGTGAGGTGGGTGCCATGGTCCTGGGACTGGGGTGTGAGTGTCAGCAATGAGGAGATGGTGGTGATCCAGAGAGGTGCGGGCAGGTGACATCCAGAAGAAGTTAGGGATGTCCCCCTCTCACTGGCGCAGGGCACAGAGCAGACTTCTGGGACAGCCAGGCTCCAGGGTCTCCGGCAGGAGGGTGCGGGGTGTATGTGGGAGTTGGTAAGGGAAGGGGAGCCATGGAAGATCAGGAATTGGGGAAGTGCAGCTGTGAAGAAAGCCCTGGCTCTGATGTAACTCCTGTCAGAGTCCTGATGTTCCAGCCCTAGCCACTTCCAGAATGGGGTCCCGTTCCAATCCTGTGGCACCCACGATCTTCTGGAATAGCTAGAGCCCACAACTTATCTGTCACACGCACAGACACTTCTCATCATAACTCCATTGTGAGCTCCCTTTCTCTCCTAGGAAGAAGTAGGGACTGTTGTCACCTCTGCGTATCTGAGATATCAAGCACACAGCCTTGATACCTGATGTTCTGCCTGTCTCTAGTTAGATGGAATCGGCCCTGGGAGTCCTCCAGCACATGCCATTCTGGCGTGTTTGTGGCCACTGGAGACTCTTGACTTGTATCAGCACCTGTGTGGAACCTGAAGGGACAGGTGAATGTGCATAGTACAAGGACACAGAGACCCTCCAGTACTGTCTCGATCTCCAACACTGCCAGCTTGTATTTATTAACATCCTTGTACTCTGTGCCAGTAGGAGGCTTGGCTCTGAGTTTCCAGTCTCCTGCCCACACCAAGAGCAGGAAGCAATCGCAGTTGTGTTGAGAAGGATTCCTGAGCGTCTGTTAGTGAGCAGAGATGGGAGGTCAGGTGAGAGAGAAAGTGTTGCAGAACCCGTCGAAGTCAGAAAGAATCCAGAAACTTCCGTTCACAGAAGAGCATCCACAGAGGACTGAGCTCTGCATGGAGTGGATGAAAACCCTGAGGCCAAGGTCCTTAAAAGATGTTTGAGAGCCACTTAAGGGAGAGAGAGGGAGGGAGAGAGAAGAATTCTATCACTGAGCTGGTTCAGACACAGGGGACATATCCGGTCCTCCTACTCTGAGTCACCATTTTTCATTTCTTGCAGTGCTGTGGATCCAACCCTGGGCCTTTCATAAACACCTTGTCAATGAACTCATCATGGGCCCTTGGTGATTGTCGTACTTGGCATCCTTACATCGATCAGGCTGGCCTTGAACTAGCTTTCCATCTCTATTGCTGGGATTGCAGCACCTGTAGTCCCATTGTTTCCTTTTGCTCTTAAACTGTTCTTTGGCTTACATGTATAGAATGCATCTTATAGCTCTCACTCCCACCCTCTCATCCCCCTCTCACCCATGTCGTCCCTCTCCCTACTGATCCTTTCCTCACATCAATGTCTCATTGGTTTGTTTTGTGACCCATGTCTTTTAACCAGGACTGTCTATACGTCTACAGGTTTGGAGCTATCCACTGGGGCCTGTGTGGGCTCATCTTTGGGTTCTAAATTGAAGACACATGTCCTCCCTCAGAATCCACCAGAGAAAAGAGTTCTACCATTGTCTGGTACACTGTGACTAACAACAACTTGGGGAGGAACTTTCAGGTCATACTCTGTCCCTGAGGGAAATCAAGACAAGAACTCAAGACAGGAACCAGGAGACAGGAACTAAAACAGAGGCCATGGGGAAAATGCTGCTTCCTGGCTTGTCTTCTCTTCCTTGGTCAGGTCAGAACATCTGTCCAGAGATGATACCTCCCACTGTAGACTGGGCCCTCCCTCATCAGTCAGCAATCAAGAAAACATCCCTTAGTCTAGACCATTGGAGGAAATTCCTCAGTTGAGGTTCCTTTTCTCAGGTGACTAGTTTGTGTCAAACTGACAAAAAAACTAACCAGCACAGAGGTATAGGTCCCCATATGTCCCTTCCCTGTCTGTGATTGACTGTGGTCAGGCCCCCTCTCATACAGGCAACCATAGCTGCTGTGAGATCTTATTTGTGATGACTACGAAATGTTCTGAAGACTGCATTTCCCTGCCGACACTCAACTTCTGAGGTGCTTTCTGTGCTCTAGCCGGGGGACCTCATGCCTGACTTCACAGTGGCCCAACCCACTCAGCGCTCAACAGGTGGTGGGTACTGGGGGGTGCAAGATGCTCTAGAGTTGTGGTGAGTGTCTTGGCAGGAGGAGGGCTCTTGGGTAACTGAAGCCTACATTGATTCATTCATCCATTAATCAAACATACACTGATCTCTGAGCGCTGGTGAGGTGCACACTCAGGTCCCCTGTCCGTGGGTCATGCAAGTTATCTTAAGAAGCTGGTGTGCACGATCACAGAGTAGCTGGGTCAGACGTGCTCCGTGTCTGTTGGGGTCTCTACCATCAAGCTCTCTGCAGCAGCTGCGCCCTATCACATTCTCAGCAGCGACGCCCCAGAGTTTCAGTTCCTCTGCCCCCTTCAGAACTTGCCACTTCCTACTTTTAGCAGTTATGCTTCAAATGAGTGTGAAGCGATGTCTCTTTTCAGTTTTCCGTTCTTATTGGCATGTTGTCATGTGTGACTGATTTGATTTGATCTCAATTGGCCCTCGATTGACCTCTCTTCTTTCTCTCCCCTCAACATCTCTAATGGTCTCTCTTCCACTTTCATAGCATTGTGCTTTGTCTACATTGTGCACAAAACAGACAACGTTTTTCAAGACTTGCAGTTCCCAGTCTGGCTTATTTCACCTAACAGGATGATGTCCCCTCCTTTCCAAAAATCCACCATGCTTTTGTTGTTTGCATTACAATGAAAATTGTAATTTTGATTATGGCTTAACTTTTTTTTTTCTCCAGACAGGGTTTCTCTGTGTAGCCCTGGCTGCCCTGTAACTCACTCTGTAGACCAAGCTGGTCTCAAACTCAGAAATCCGCCTGCCTCTGCCTCCCAAGTACTGGGATTAAAGGCGTGCGCCACCATCACCCAGCTATGGCTTAACTTTTAATTTTCAAAAAGTTTTATCTGTATGTGCATGCGCACGGTCTATGAAATGTGTTGAAGTCAGAGGCCAGCCTGAGGGACTTGGTTTTCTCCATCCGCCATAACCTTGAGGAATTAAGCCTAGACTCATGTCTTCAAATTTGCATGGGGAGGGCTTTTACTCCACGAGCCTTCTCACCAACTACTTTTTGTTTGTTTGTTTTTTGGACAAGGTTTCACATACCCCAGGTTGGTGTTGAACTCTCTCTATAGCCAAGGCTGATCCCAAATTCTTGATTTGCCTGTCTTCACTTACCAAGTGCTAAGATTACGAGTGTGTGCCACCACATAAGTTATATGTGATTCTGGAGATAGAGTCCAGGGCTCTGTGCATGCTAGGCCAGCACTCTGCCAACTGAACCACGTTCCCAGCCTCCATTTTATAGTTCTGACTTGATATATTTTAAATTTATTTACTTACCTACTTTGTGCTTCTGTGTGTGTGTGTGTGTGTGTGTGTGTGTGTGTGTGTTTCAGCAAGTACATAGATGCAGACACACAGTCCCCAAAGCATCTTGTATCCTTCAGGATTCATCATCTGCTGAGCTTAGAGGAAGCTTTAGTTCTGCGAGGCTGTGTGAGATGAGGGAGGCATCTTCAATAAATGTTGCTGATCTAACAATGTCTGCATGTAGAAGAATGAAAATAGATCTATATTTATTATCCTGCACAAATCATAAGTCCAAGTAGATCAGAGGCACCAACATAAAACCAGACACACCGAACCTGATACAAGAGGAAATGAAGTAACAGCTTTGAGCACATGGTCGAGGAGTCGAGTTCCTAAACAGAACACCAATGGCGCAGGCACTAAGATCAACAAGTAATAAATGAGACCTCGTGAAACCAAAAAGCTTCAATAAAGCAAAGGATGCTGTCAGTAGAATAAAATGGCAGCCTACGGAATGGGAAATGATTTTTACCAACCTGAACTCAACATAGAGAGCTAATATCCAGCATATTTAAAGAAGTCAAGAAACTAGACATCAGCAAAGCAAATAATCCACTTTTAAAATGGGATATAGATCTAAACAGAGAATTCTCTGTACCTGTTACAACTCTGAGGGAAAAGGCTTCTCCACTAGAAATCTTATAGCTCTGCTCTGGGGTAGGGGAAGGTTTCCCCCACTACAAATGTTGCAGGTCTGAAGGGAAAGATTTCCTGTCAGTTGGGAGCCAGGGAATACTGCAAAGTCACACCTCACAGCAAACCCCACGCAGGAGATTTTTTTTTTTTTTTTTTTTTTTTTTTTTTTAGAAAAGCAAAACCTAGGAGGGTAGTTGCTTCTGCTCCAGCAACAGAGAACTGAACAGAAGACAGGGCTCATATGGCATTTCCTGTGGGGTAAAGCTTTCCAGGTTGGAGGTTTTCAAAGTGAGGATTAGTGGAATTTTAAGTCCAGAGATTGTGGTGAGCTTAGGGACTGGTGGGATTTCAAATCTTGAGCTTGGGTTTTTATTCTGCAGGGAGAAGGCTGGGTCCAGATCTTAGGGGAGAGTATTCTATGAGTGGAAGCTGGTGGTTGGAGGTCCTCAAAGGCGAGGCCTGGGACGAGGAACTTACGTTCTCAAGTGGAATCTCAGGTGGCTGAGAAACACGTAAAGAAATGCTCAACATCTTTATCTGTCAGGGATATGCAAATCAAAACTACTTTGAGATCCTTATCCCTGTCACAATGGCTACATGACAGCCCATCTTGGCGAGGATGTGGATCAAGGGGAACACTCTATTGCTGATGGAGTGCAAACTTTTACAGCTCTTATGGAAATCAATATGATGACTTTTCAGAAAATTAGGAATTGATCTACTTCAGGACCCAGCTATGCCACTCTTGGGCATATTCTCAAAAGACACTCCATCCTATCACAAAGACACTTGGTCAACTGTGTTCATAGCAGCTTTATTCATAATAGCTAGAATATAGAAAAAAGCTAGATGTCCCTCAACAGAAGAATGAATAAAGAAAATGATGTACATTTATTCGATGGAGCATTACTCAGCAATGAAAAAAAATGACATCATGAAGTTTGCAGGTAAATGGATGGAACTAAAAGAATCATTCTGAGCAAGGCAACCCAGACCAAAAGAGACAAACATGATGTGTACTCACTTGCAAGTGGATATTAGCTGTTAAGTAAATGATAACCAGGCTACATTCCACAGACCCAAACAAGCAGGGATCTAGTGGGGGCACGTGGATCTCCCTGGAAAAGGAAAATAGAATAGATTATATGGATGGACTGGGGACAGGTGGGGATGGGAACAGGAGGAATAAGGTTGGGGAGGGAGGGACAGAGGGAGAGAGTACTGGAAGAGACAAGTGGAATTGGGGGCCATTTGAGGGACAATGTGGAAACTTAGTTCAGTGGAGACTTCTTGAATCTGAGGGTAACCCTAGTGAGGGCCCTAGTAATGGAGGATGCAGAACCTGAACTGGCCATCTTCCTTGACCAGGCAAACCATCTGTGGTGGTTGACTAGGTATGGCCTCCATAGACTCGCGGGTTTAAATGCCTTGGCAATAGGGAGTTGCACTATTAGGAGAGATGGCCTTGCTGAAGGAAGTGTGTCACTGTGGAGGCCAGCATTGATGTCTTCTATACTCAGACTATGTTCAGTGGGTGATACAGTCTCCTGCTGCTCCTTGAAGATCAATATGTAGAACTCTCAGATACTTCAGCACCATGCCTGCATGACGACTGCCATGGTTCTCACTATGATGATAATGGACAAAATCTCTGAAACTCCAAGCCAGCCTCAATTAAATGTTTTCTTTTAAAAGAGTTCCTATGGTCATGGTATCTCAACACAGCAACGAAACCCTAAGACAGCATCCAGTTGTGGCATTGGCACACCAATCCAGCCACAAAGCCTTTAACTTATAGTCTGTCTTGCTTGTAAGATGTGCTGGGACAATGGAGGCTCAGACATTGTGGGAGTGGCCAACCAACGATAGGTCTAACTGAAGGCCCACAGGTAATTTTGGGCTAGATGGCTCTCTCCACAGACACACCTACCTATTCCAGGGAAGTTCACTTCACAGGTGATATCAGTGTCAGGGTCTTGGAGCTGAGGTCTGAATGTCAGGGTTGAGGAGGGGTTGGGTCTGGGATGCAGAGAGATGAGGGCAAAAGATGGGGAGTGTCTTATGCTTTTAGGCCCAGGGCACAATAACAAGTCAGACCGCTGGCATAGCCAGGCTCCAGGGCTTGTGGGATGTCGATGTAGGGGTTATAGGTGGAAGATGGTGAGAGGAAGAGGGACACAAAGGATTAGATGGTGTTAAAGGTACAGCTTTGGGAGCAGTTCATGCTTTGACCCAGTTCCTCCCGTGAACCCTGATGATCCAACCACAACTACTCCCAGCACAGGATCTGTCCTATGCTGTCCCAGTGCTGTCCTATGGTACCCATGACTTTTAGCTGTGGCTGCTGCCAGGTCAGAATCTTTCCTGCCATTGACAGAGAAATGTAATGCTCAAAGTAGTTTCATCTTATATGCCCTTTCTCTGTGCACAATAAATAAGAACTGCTCTTGGCTCTCTGAGCTTCTCTGCGGTCCAGAAACCAACTGTCATTCCACAGAGCTCAAAGAATCAACCGCAAGTTTTACTCTCTACTGGTCTATTTGGGTTGTTGGTGGCCCATAGAGAATCATGATCCATACTGGGCTCTGCCTGGGACCAGTAATTAGAGACAGACAAATACTGTGGAATCAGAGGGGGAAGAAGACGGTACAGGGCAGAAGACAGGTACATGCACAGACTCTGGGCACTGTCACTGACTTCTGTAATGCCAGCTTGTAGATTGGACATGTAACTACAGACCTAGTAGGTTTAGGTGCCTGCTCACGTACACAGAGCAGGGTGCAGCTGGGGCAGCAGCACCCCAGTGGGAGCCTGGGCTCCTGTGGGTGAGGAAAGGGTGGATAAAAATAGGCAGATCTCTGCAGGAATTGGGAAAGCTGAAGAGAATCAATGGATGTCATTCACAAAAGAGGGACCTGGGACTACAGGTGGCTTGTGTCTTCCCTTCAGCAAAGAGCAGATGGAAAAACAGTATTCAAATGTTAAAGAGACCCGAGTGGCCCAAGCCCAGAGGAATAAAGAGGGGCAAAGGGCATGTTCTCTTTTCCCTAAGCACAAGGTGAATGGAAGTCTTCCCATCCTAGAAAGATTTATTTAGAGTGGGCTATGGTCTCTCATCTCCCACAGCCCCACAGACCTAAAGCTTCCTCTAGACTCAGCAGATGATGAGGCCTGCAGGATACAAGATGCTTTGGGGACTGTGTGTGTGCATCTACTTACTTGCTGGAACACACTTGTTTGTTCCACAAACACACAGAAAAGAGGGCATCTGTTTTCTGGTGTCTATCCTGAGATGTCTCTGTGCAGTTATCCAACACACATATAGCTCCAACTTCAGACCATCCATCACTGGGGAGTTAACCACTTGCCACAGTGGCATACTGGGTATTATCTGTAAAGCTTGGGCTTAGAATTCTCCCCCTCACATCTAGTGCAGTTTCCTTAAAGTGACTTTAAAGACTGCAGAGTAAAACCACACAGTGACCTTCCTGCAAGACGAAAGAGAAGCTGTGCACAGGAGTCAGCCTTCAAGGTCACTCTTGGGTGTGGTACAGTCATATCTATGCCCTTACAATGAAGATTAGTGCTTCCTTCTGTGCTCTGAATCTACATCTCATCAAACCGGACTCCAGTGAAATCCAGATCATCAGAGGATACTTTGAAAACTTATATTGCAAATATGTGGAAAATCGATGAGATGGTAAGACCTGCAAAAAACAATGAGAGTGAGACAGTAATTGAGCCTCCTTATCGGGTCTGCAAAGACGGCTCAGAGATGGTTGCAGCCACCAGATGCTCTTGCAGAGGGTACAGAGTCGGTTCCCAGCTCCACGTGGCAGCTCACAATCGCCAGTGACTATAATTCCACAGCCTTTAACTCCTTCTTGTTTGTCGTTGGCTACACATATGTGCATACTGGCGCTCACACATACACGTAAAGAAGATGGACACTGTTTTTAAAACTGTCCATAAAAATGCCCCAGGATAAGATGGAGTCACTTCCAGATTATGTCAAACTTTATGAAAACCCAATACAAACCCTTCTCAAAATGTTTCACAAAATAGAAAAAGAAACACTACTAAATTTAGCCTATGAAGCCAGTATTATCTTGATACGCAAACCAAGCTAAAAACACAACCATAGGCAATAATATTCTGAAAAAATCAAAAGCTACAGACTAATTTTCCTGCACAGATGTAAAAATTCTCAACAAGATGATTGCAAATTTAATTCACGAACACATTAAGAAGACATATGTCATTATCTACTGGGTATCATCTGAGAATGCAACATTGGGTCATCACACACAAGTCAATATATATAATTCACCAAATAAATAAACTTAAGAGAAGAAATCACAAGATCATCTTCATACATGTAGAAAAGACGTTTGATAAAATTCACCATGACGTCCTAATACAAATCTTGGAGAAGTTAGGAATAAACATGTCATACTTCCCTGTCAAAAGGAAGACCAGCTCTGTTGAACCCGTACATAACCTTATGCCAAGTGGGTAAATAGAAAACATTTCCCCTTAAACCTGGAATGAGACACCATCTTTATTCTTAAGCTTAGCTCAAGAAATAAGAAAAAAAGAAAGGCCACGGTGGTACATTATTATGAGAATATCTCTGCATTTTCACAGACTGAAACTATTGCTGAACCTCACAGCCAGAGTCAGTTACACACATTAGGTCACTTAAGACTGCTCTCCCACTGTTTATTTAGCCTGCTCCTTTAGCCTGCCTTTAGAATAATGGAGCAACCAATCTTACATGCTTTGGCTTTCCCAAGAAATCAGCTTTTACAACCTAAGCTAATGCATAGCTGCAGTCTTTTGTTTGTTTGTTTGTTTTTTGTTTTTTGTTTTTTGTTTTCCGAGACAGGGTTTCTCTGTATAGCCCTGGCTGTCCTGGAACTCACTCTGTAGACCAGGCTGGCCTCGAACTCAGAAATCCACCTGCCTCTGCCTCCCAGAGTGCTGGGATTACAGGCGTGTGCCACCACCGCCTGGTGATAGCTTTAGTCTTAAACTATGTACTCTTCCATGCCCCTGACTTATAAGTAATGCATACATGTGTATGCAGCATGTTATGGTAGTGAATGCTGGAAACAGCAAATACATTGAACATAGCCTTATTAAAAGATATTCACCATACATGGTAGAAGTGACACTGATGGGTGTTGATACATTTGGTTGCAGTCGTGTTTGGTGTCTCTGTCAGAGTCAGCTGGAGCCAGTAAAGTTTCATCCCATGTCTTAGGGTTTCTATTGCTGTAAAGAGACACCATGATCAAGGCAACTCTTAGAAAACATTTAATCGGGGTTACAGGTTATGAGGTTCAGCCCATTATATCTTGGTGGGAACCATAGCAGCGTTCAGGCAGGCATGGCTCTGGAGGTGCTGAGAGTTCTATAACTTATTCTGAAAGCAAACAGTAGAAGGCCAGCTTCCAGGAAGCTAGGACGAGGGTCTTAAAGCCCACCCCCGAAGTGACACACTTCCTCCAGCAAGGCCACATCTCCTAAAAGTGCCACTCCCTGGGCCGAGCGTATTCAAACCACCACATCTTGTTAATGAGTTCTGTAAAATATTTTCCATTTCTTCCCTGTGTGATGTTTTCTGTGCTGTTCAAAAATATACAGAGCAGAAGTCTTTGTTAGGGACACATACACATGACAGCATTCAGGCGGGCAGAGATTCAGGCTCATACATACAACAGACAAATTACAGGCAGTGATAGTCTTTCCTTAATAAGACACTGAAACATTTTGGCTACCCTGAGGTTATTACCAATGCATTCAACTGACGTATAAGATATAAAAGGGATTTAAAACAGGAAAGGAAAAAAGTCAAATTATTCTAATGTATGTTGGAGTACAGGAGTCTCCCCACAAACCACATAAACACCAATTTCAGTCATACATGGATGTTTTATTGGACACAAACCCTAAGAGTGATCGATCAGGGCTGTGGCTCAGAATTTGGCCCTGAACATTCCTCTTTTATAAAGGAAAAGCCACAACGAGCTCATGTGCAGGTCCAGGAGGTGCTTCCTGATGGTTGGCTCTGATCCAAGCTAGTTTGGCTAGCTGGACAGAACAGTTCTTACTCACCTTTACTCTGATTGGTCCTAAGCGGAGCCTATAGCTGTCGAATTTCTTAGATTAACAGACCTCAGAACAGACACAACATAACAGGATATGTGGCCAGCATGGCCCTACTCTGAGACAAGTTATTTTTCTGTGTCAGTGACTGGCAGGCACATTACAGCAGCAATATGAAATAGCTGGCAGGCGTGGGAAAATGGCCATAGTGGCTGGGGGTGGGGGTCAGGCCTCAACAGTGTATATATGATACGATTCTACAGAATCTACCATAAAATTCTTAGACCTAATGAACATTTTCAGTTCAGTTGCAGGATCTAAAATCAACATACAGGAGTCAGTATCTTCCATAAATATCAATAATTAACTTTTATATGAAACAATTTAGAAAAAAATTCATTGACAATACTCCACCCCCACATAAAGTATCTATAGGTAAAATCTAAACAAGGAAGTGAGAAACCTATGCAATGAAAAACACCTTAGTCAGGTACTCGGTCACAATAAAAAAGTAACTAAGAGCCGGGTGGTAGTGGCGCACGCCTTTAATCCCAGCACTTGGAAGGCAGAGGCAGGCCAATTTCTGGTTCGAGGCCAGCCTGGTCTACAGAGTGAGTTCCAGGACAGCCAGGGCTATACAGAGAAACTCTGTCTCGAAAAACCAAAAAAAAAAAAAAAAAAAGTAACTAAGATAGTTACTATTTGGGAAGCAAGTGTAAAGTCACCAAAGGATCCCATGGGGCAGATGCATCATCCTGGAAGAGAAGCCACTGTGGTGTTTTGCTGAGAATGGTTCCCATAGGTTCATGTATTTGAATGCTTGGTCTCCAAATGGCGAAAATGTTTAGGGGGGACTAGGTGGTGTGGCCTTCTTGGAAAAGGTGTGTCTCTGGGAGTGGGCTTTGAGGCTTCAAATGCCCATGCCAGTCCTACTTAGCTTTCTCTCTGTCTTATAGTTCTGTCTTAATATGTGAGCTCTGAGCTAGCACCATGTCCACCTGACTGCCGCCATACTCCTGCCCATAACGGCCGTGGTCTCTAACCCTTTGAACTGTAAGCCCCATATAAACTCTTTTTTCTATAAGTTGCCTTAGTCATGAGGTCTTGTCACAGTAATAAAAAAGTAACTGAGTCACTAATCCGTGTTTCTAACTGCATGTTCAGAATGCAAGGGAGTGAAGCCAGTCTCCATGACTGTCCACAGACGAGGATGTGTTTACGCCCAACAGAGTTTTATTCAGCAATAAGGAAAGCTGAAATTATGAAAATTAAGGAGAATGGATGGATGTGGAAGGTATTGTAATAAATGAGGTGATCCAAGCTTAGAAAGACAAAATTCACAGGCCCTCTCTCACGTTCAGACTCTCACGTTCAGTGTCCGTGTGAGAGGAGGTGCAGATCAGGAGTCTGGTGAGAGGAGAACGAGAAGAGCTGAGGAGACTGTGAGCAAAAGGACACGTGCGCCATGAGCCTGGAAGGGGCAGACCGGGGAGGGCACGTGGAGGGGGAGGGGGAGAGCACGGGCACGAGTAGAAAACCAACGGAGACATTTATTCGAGAAGTATTATAATAAAACTTAATACGGTAGTGCTGATAAAAAATTAACAAGTCGATAGGAACCACCGAGACGACTCATCAGGTGATCTTGCTTCCTGGAGACCTGCGTCCGATCCCCGGAACCTACAAGGTGGAAGGAGAGAGCCATCTTCTGCAATGAGTGCCTAGGCATGAATGTGTGATCTCTCTCTCTCTCTCTCTCTCTCTCTCTCTCTCTCTCTCTCTCACACACACACACACACACACACACACACGGATAGAAAGAAATTAAATAAATGAAAAAAACTAAACTGCTGCATGTCCAGTTTGACTTGCCTCTGAGGACATTGCGTTTTCATGGGCTGAGTACAGTTTAAAAGTCTGTTTTCCACATCATTATAACATGTTATTACCATGGGTTTAAAAATGAATGTTTATTGTTGTAGGTACTCTCTCCCTCCTTCCCTTCTTCCCTTTATCGCTTTGTCTGTCTGTCTGTCTGTCTGTCTGTCTGTCTGTCTGTCTGACTCATCTCTTTCTCCCTCTCTTTGCAGCTAGAAGACACTGTCTTTACTCAGTCCCACAAACCTGCGGTCGTTAGGATGGAATGCTCGCTGAGCTCTGCTTATTCTCCTGTAGGTGGCAGTATAATATTCTGTCTCTTAAAAGGTTTTCAATTGCTTTGTCAGGATAGCAGCTTAGCTCTTATTTTGTTTAAGGCTTACACAGTATGACCCTCCCCATATTTCATTAAAGATGTTTGTTAATGTGTTGGTTGCTCATATTGATGAAATTCTGAATGATATTTCCTTTTGATTCCTTTCTGCTTTTTTTAGGGACTTGTTTTTTGCTTTTGATTTGAAGACAGAGTTTCACCATGTAAGTTTGGCTGACCTAGAAGTCACTATGTGGACTATGCTGGCCTGAAACTGGCAGATATTCACTTGCCTCTGCCTCTCAACTGCTGGAATTAAAGGCGTGCACCATCACACACAATTCAAAGGACTTTTCTGTAATTAAAAAAAAATGTGTATGGTTGATTTGCCTATTATGTTATTTGTGGTAAAACAGAAACATTGTATCTCTTCATCCATGTTTTAGGGCATACCTTTGAAAGATGACAACTGTTGTGGTCCAGGAAACTCCTCACAAACCACACGAACACCATCCATCTCAGTCTGACAGGGATGGTTTATTGGGCATTCGCCCCAGGACTGGTTGACCAGGACTGTGGTCCAGATTCAGGAACTGAACCATGACCCTGAGTTAAGATTCGACAGGGTTTTAATCCCAGAGTCCACAAACATCTGTGCCAAGTTATTTCACCAATCCGGATTTAGGCATAGGGGATTTCCTTAGGAATATGTCTTTGTTGTACACTTATCCTGCGCCCATTGGATGGGGTAATCAACCGTGGCAGGAGACTTGTCTTGTATAGTATTGATGTCCTAACTTGCCAACCAGGATGTCAGTTATTCACATACATGTCTCTTTCTGCCGAGAAGGACATCAGTTCCCAGGAAGGTCTTGGGAACTTAAACTTTCCTAGACCATTACTCAAAATTGAAGTCTTATCCCAAATAATTTACTACATTGGTGCAGGTATCTCTCTAATGACGGGGTCCATCCCAGGGACACCTTTTCTTATACATAGGTACAGGAAGTGCTGTTGGGTGGTTGGTTTGGCTCCAAGCTTCTTGTGGGCAACTATACAAAAACAGTTCTCCTGACTTCTATCATGATTGGTTTTTAAGGGCACAGAACATCACAGAATATGTGATCAGTCTTAGCAATAGAAACCTTCCTAGTAACGGCAGAAATATATGAGAACGTTTTGTTTTTATTGTTTTTATAATGGCAGACTATCCAGGTAACAATTATCTAGGCCTTAACATTTTACCTAGGCCTTAATATTCCATTTAGGCCTCAATAGTTTACTTAGGTCCTAACAATAACTTTTTAGTAAACCCACAGTTGTCACTCATACAACTAAAAAAAAAAAAAAAATCAAATGCGATTTCTTAATATCATCACATCCCACATAAAACTTCTCACCAACAGCCTGAGCTTTCCAACTCAGCATGACAAGCACACCTGAGTCTACTTCCTTGTCCCTAATTTGACTCTGCCAACTGTGGTTTGTACACATTTTTACCATGTTCCCTTTATAAGCATAACTAGGCCTGTGTCTTTGCTGCTTTGCAAGCGTCTGAGTTTCTGGAACAGGAGGAGCTTGGGTGAGGGTGCTCACCGCTGGCGTAGCCTGAAGCACTTGCCAGACATCATGTTATTTGTCCTTTGTTATAATACCAGAGAGATTCTGTCTTGGGTCATCTTTTAGGGGAGAAGGTGACTGAATATGCAAAGGATAACAATATTTTTAAATTAAACTTTATTCCCCAAATGCAATGTGAAATTTTTTTTTTTTTTTTTTTTTTTTTTTTAATGCCTAAAGCCACATCGCTGTGGAAACATTACGGAAAGCATTTGCATCGTGCTGACTTTCCCATCTGTCAGGGACAAGCAATCGACTGAGCTGAGTCATTTCAGGGGTTGGTGCCACTTGAGGATGAGACTGTGGACTTCAGCCAGGAGGAGTGGTCATGCTGGACCCTGTCCAGAGACCTCTGTACCAGTGGGTGAGCCCAGCTCACCTGGGGATCTGAGACTGGCTTCAGTGAAGATTTCTTTCCTTCTCTTTACAAAGTATGGCACAGCGATCAGAAAATGTGTCACTCCCCACTTCGGCTTGTCCTGGTAGTTCATTCCTTTGGGGCCCCTCTAAGTATTTTGTGTCCAGTTGGAAATGTTGATTTAAGAAAAACAAATAAGCCCATAGGAATTTCATTTGATTACCACTAAAACCCAAGTATCTCCATACAGATCAAGTATCCTTTCCACTCACAGGATATTTCTTTCCAAACTCTGAGGTCATCCGTAAGAGGATGGAAGCTGATGAGGTGTGGGTGGGGTAGATTAAAACTCCATGTTACAGGTGTCAAGGTCAGTGACTATTACCCAATCAGAGATGGATTTCATTTGAGGGATACTGTCTGTTATTTCCTGTACCCAGTCCCCAGCTGGTGAACATGTAGGCCTTAAATAGGATTTCTATGGCTGTGATAAAACAGTATGACCAAAAGCGACTTGGGGAGGAAAGGGTTTCCTTTCACCTCCAGCATATAGTCCACCATCCAGGGAAGTAAACACATAGAACACCACGCCAGATGAGCCACAGCTAGAAGGAAAAGACAAAAGAGGATCCAGTACAGGTGGGCCAGTGAGACGGCTAAGAGGTGTGGGTGCTAACTGCCAAGCCTTGGGGCTGTGTTTGATCTCAGGAACACACGTGGTGCAAAGAGAACTGGCCTCCACACATAGCTGTGGCGTTTACCCACCTATCCACACACTGCACTCCATCCCCACATACAAATCAATAAGCAAATTAATTAAATGTAAAAAAAAAAAGGGGGGGAGGTTTGTTTAATGCTCTAGTACAGTAAAGGAAACCAATGAATTCGGAGAAAAACAGGCGGAAAAGCAGACAGTGCTTCAGCTGCATCTGGTGCTTTGATGAGCTGCTTGGGAAGATGGGAGATCAGACACTGGGATCATAAAATCTGATAGATTCCTCAGATTCTCCTGTTTTCCTGGCAACTTGTTCCTTGGTTCTTGCCCTTAATGTATTACGTTTGAGTCTGTAGACCCCTTTCCCTTTTTGTTATACCCCACGTTGCTGTTATATTTCTTTTATTTTCAACGTATTCTGCTACGAAGTTAAAGTTACTCTGTTCACACACATTTAGTAGTACTTAGTTACGACCACTCATCCCCAATATAACCATATACCTGTGTGGTTTGTGCTGCTTACAATATAACTGTCAATGGGAGAGATCAGAGAGTGACTGCTTTTGAAATTCAGCACAGTGGACCCACACTAGATTTGTGGTGGCACTGGGAATTCATTCTCATGGCTCAATTTGAATCGGAAGTCAACAGAAGCCAACAGAAGCAGAAGCCAGCACAATTGCGGGATGACTGGTGAGTATTAGTAACTGTCTTTATAACACATTGGATGCCTTGGTATCTGCACAAATGGGCTGTATCAGAGAGTCTGGGATTTCAGCACAGTTCTCATTATTTACATTGGTCTTCTGGAGAAGTACCCTAAATATATAGACTTGTTCCGCACCCCCCGCCCCCATGACCCATGCAAAGTGAAAAGTTTAAAAGAATTGGTCCAGAGGCATGCCTGGGCATGCACCACGAAGCCTCAGGGTATGGAGCAAGCACCACCACGTGTGGACAATTGCTATTTCAGAAAACGGGCAGAAAGGTGATAGACTGCGTGTCTACTTTGTAGAAAGCCCTGAGTTCAACCATCAGTACCCGAAAAGATTAAAGTAACAAAAAACCCTACTCTGGTTTTAAAATTGGCTAAACATTTGAGCCTGTGGTTCGACACCTCTGGCGAGTCCTGTACTCCAATCCCATCCTTCAAGCCCCAGCTCGACACGAACATTGCTCTGAAATCCTTGTCTCCTGGTCCATTGCTTACCCTGAGATGCCTGTGTAGATTACCTATGTAAGCTTAGTTATCTACCTTTCCCCATCTGTTTCTTCCTCACAAATGACGAAAGTGATCTGGGCCCCTGATTAAAGCTTTCTGTGTTTCCACAACCACTCACCACCCAAAGATGGAGTGATTGTGAGAATTGAATGAGCCTCTATGTCCAGGGCATAGGAAGTTGCCTGGCATATGTTGAGTGCTGGATAGAAGAGTGTTTGGCATATCATAGGGCTGTAGTTGCACATGCTCTGGGGTGACACCACCATCATGGTCATATGGCCTAATTAAGAGATTTACCTTTACTTGATACCTCTTTCACAATGTACATTTAACTTATTTATCTTTTCCCAGAAGAGTAATGCTTGATATTCCATAATAGGGAGTTTCTGATAAAGTTTCGTTTCTAACGGATATGGCAAGTGAAGTCACAGAGATGGTTCATGGTCTTCCATTTTAGAACTGTGGCAGGATGCTGACACTGCGCCAACATCAGGAAAACAAGATCCCACTCTTGGATGCTTTTATTGACAAGAATCCTCTGAGAACAGACTGGATTTGAGTGATAAGAGCCCAGGGGGGGAAATTCTTTCCAGACTCCCACCTCATTTCTACAGAAAAGTGAGTTCCAAAACTCTCAGATGCAAGAAGTTGGAAGCCTATCCTACAAACAAGTGATGAAAATCAAAACCATGTAAGAAAATAACTTAATGATTTTCTTGCATCTGGTCCGCTCTCCTCTCCCAACTCTTCTGATGTCAACCGTGAGATTCTGCCAAGAAAAGAAAAATCATACAAAAAGTACCCAGTGCAGGAAAACTCCCAGCTATGAGCAGCTATTTATACAGCATGAATGCACCAAATGTAGGAGTGTCCTCATCACAAATCTGCTCTCCATAGACATCAGGTAATTTGCACTACGGGCAGATGTTTTGTCTGTGAACAACATGGGGGTTCTTCCTTTAGAATTGGGAGTTGACATCCCAACAGTGGACTCCTGTCATCAAGAAGGCTTAGAGTGCTGTGACTGTGAAAATTTATCCAGTCATACATTCCCAACTGAAAATACACCACCAAATTCAAAGGGAAGAAAGTCTTTGAAATGCCCTGATTGTGGGAAATCCTTCAGTCACACATTCCAGGGGAAGGCACACCATCAAATTAACACAGGGAAGAAATCATGTGTGTGTTTCAGATGTGGAAAAGCCTTTAGTCAGAAGGCAACACACAGCACACACTAGGAAATTCATTCTGAGTTCTGGAATCATTCTTCTGACCTTGCTCTTGGGATCCAACACAAATAAAAGAAAGCCCAACTTAGTGTGACTGTTCATGTGGTGAGAAAATAAAACCAAAACTGCCAGTTGTCCTGTAACTAGAAAGTATATTACTTAACATTTCATTAAAATTCACCTTAACCAAGTCAAGGCATTCTATTTATTACTCTTCTATGAGCACCTTATAAAACATATCCATTTAATGGCTGGAAAGATGGCTCATAGGTTAAGGGTACTTGATGCTCTCGAAGAGGACCTCTGTTCAGTTCTCAGTAGCCACATGGTACCTTACAACCACTTGTAACTCTAGCTCCAGGGGATCTGACACCCTCTTATGTCCTCTGCACTCTCATGGAACACATACATACTTGTCGGCAAGACACCCATACACAGAAAATAAAAATAAATAAAATATATTTAAAAGGAAGACTTTTAACCATCCTCTGTAGAGCCCCAACCCCTCATTTTCTGTCACAGTCTGTCTGTAGGACTGCTCACACAAACTCTAAAATTGTAATGAGCTCAAATTTATTCTTTTTTTGGATAGATGAATATATTAATATACTTTATTTACATTAATATAACCAAAATATAAATATATACCATTAATATTCACCAGAAAATATAAGAGATGTTAAAATATTACAAAGGTCTGAAAAATCTAGCACCATTTTTTCTAAATTCAAAACATGGAATTTTCGTATCAAGGTGTTTAAAAATGGCATGAGATTTATAAACTAAGACAAAGTTCTATGAAGCAGATTTCTAACTTGGTAATAACCTCATTCATTTTAAAATTTTTTAAGCAGATAGTCTATAATTACTGCTTATATTAATTACTATAAGTACTATTAATTTAGTAATTGTAGCATCCTTTCTCTATATCCAAAAGAATCTTCTAAGTATTCATATCATCTACAAATAAAGGTTGATTTTAGATCTTTTGTTTTCTAACATCTGACATGCAAAAATTAATGTATAATTTCAATTATTATTCATATTATATTTAAAAGTCATTACACTTTATTTATTTAGAAGGGGTGTATATATAATTAAGAAGATAATCTGTGGGAGTCTGTTCTTTTCTTCTACCATGTGGATCCCCAAGACTAAACCTTGGTGATCAGGCTGACCCATCTTGACAGTACCTTTTCTCATGTTTTATATTTATATAAAAGTAGAAATGGATAAAAACAGGATCTTTCAAAAGAGTATTTTCTTTCATGTGGTGTAGTTGGTATCTTTTTTGTTGCTGTAATAAAATACCGTGACAGGAAGCAACTTAAGGAAAATAGTGTATTTTGGCTCCAGTTCCAGAGGGAAAAAGTCCATAACAGTGTGAGAAGCTTAGCAACTGCTGGCTAAAACAAACCTTGGAGTATCTGATCTCAACTGTATAGGGGAGAGAGAGAGAGAGAGAGAGAGAGAGAGAGAGAGAGAGAGAGAGAATTCTAACTCTCAAATCTCCCTCAATTCTGTATTCCTCCAGCAAGCCTCTACATTCTGGTTCATAACTTGCCCAAACAGCCATACCAACTGGGGACTAATGTCCAAATGTTCCAATATGTGACGCCACGAGATAGTCCTCATCAAGTCACTACAAGCATTTATTGCTACGGAGTGCATCTTAGAGGTGAGTAACCTTGAACCTGACCCTTCTCTGCAGGTGGACAATCTCATACCTTCAGGTTCTCCTTCACATTCATCCTTAACATTCAGGTTCTCCTGAAGTGTACCAGATCCCGCTGAACTATCAGAGGATCCACATACTTTGGTTGGGAGAGAAGATGAAATCTACTTTGAAGCCACTGTTTTTAAGCAAAGCATTTGCAAATTTTGAGCCTCTTTGCTCATTTGTCTCCTTGGTAGTATGCATTTTCGAGTTCGTACCCTGTTTCCCAGCTTGAGCAGCAACTCGTAAACTGGCTATTGCTATACTGAGGTTCTCCTCGACCATGTCAGGCTTTCCTGAAAATAAACTGTGCACAGTCCACAGTAAGCGTCTCAGAGCACCCAGAGTCTCACTTAACATTTATTTCTTAGTTAATAATGAGTCATTTCTATGCATGTTTTAATTCTTTGTTTCTTTGCATTTATCTAGCTGGGTCTCTATGTGCACATGTGTTTGTGTGTTTGGTATTGTAGCAAATGCTAGCACAAAGGACAGAAGACAGCACCAAAGAATATATTCTTCCCTTCCACCATGTGGGACCAAGGAATCAACATCAGAGGGTCAGGGTTGGTGGCAAGTGCCTCTACCTACTGTGCCATCTTGCCAACCTATCTTCATTTCTAACTAGATTTTACAATCTGAGTATAGTTTCCCTCTTAGATCTAGTCCTACGTCAGCTTATTCTATTCAAATGTTATTCCTGACCCTGCCTTATTCTCCACAGCAAATGTAGTGGAGCTGCCATTTCTGGGGCTGCCCAGAGCTTATTCTTGTCAGTCGGTGCCAGGATTCCAGGTAGTATTTTCAAAGCATACAAGGGTATAATACAAGGTATTTTTATAATACAAGGGTATAATAATACAAGGTATTTTTTATAATGCAAGGATATAATACAAGGGTAATACAACTATTTTTGAGGCAAACAAGCATCACCATCAGAATAGTATTAATTTATTTCACACTTGTACCAAAATTTATCAATGGAGAGCTTTACAAAATATAGCATTCAATTCCTCCATAAAGAGTCTGGTTGAATTTTTTATTTTATTTTTTTATTTTATTTTCTATATTCTTTGTTTACATTCCAAATGCCTTTCCCTTTCCCTGTTTCCCACTCCCCATAAGTCCCATAAGCCTCTTCCCTCCACCCATCCCCCAATCATCCCCCTCCCATTTCTCTGTCCTGGTACTCCCCTACAATGCTGGATCAAGCCTTTCCAGGACCAGGACCCTCTCCATCCTTCTTCTTGGCAATCTTTTGATATGTTAATTATGTCTTGAGTATTCAGACCTTCTGGGATAATTAATATCCACTTAATAGTGACTGCATTCTATGTGTATTCTTTTGTGATTGGGTTACCTCACTTAGGATGATATTTTCCAGTTCCAACCATTTGCCTAAACATTTCATGAATTCATAGTTTTGAATTGCTGAGTAGTATTCCATTGTGTAAATATACCACATTTTCTGTATCTATTCCACCATTGAGGGACATCTGGGTTCTTTCCAGCTTATGGCTATTATAAATAAGGCTGCTATGAACATAGTGGAGCATGTTTCCTTATTGCATGCCGGGGAATCCTCTGGGTATATGCCCAGGAGTGGTATAACAGGGTCCTCCGAAAGTGTCGTGCCCAGTTTTCTGAGGAACTGCCAGAATGATTTCCAGAGTGGTTGTACCAGCTTGCAATACCACCAGCAGTGGAGGAGCATTCCTCTTTCTCCACATCCTCGCCAACACCTGCTATCTCCTGAGTTTTTTATCTTAGCCATTCTGACTGGTGTGAGGTGAAATCTCAGGGTGGTTTTGATTTGCATTTCCCTGATGATTAATGATATTGAACATTTCTTAAGGTGCTTCTCAGCCATTGAAATTCTTCAGGTGAAAATTCTTTGTTTAGCTCTGTACACCATTTTTTTAATAGGGTTATTTGGCTCTCTGGAGTCTACCTTCTTGAGTTCTTTGTATATATTGGATATTAGCTCTCTCTAGGATGTAGGGTTGGTGAAGATCTTTTCCCAATTTGTTGGGTGCTGTTTTGTCCTTTTGACAGTGTCCTTTGCCTTACAGAAACTTTAATTTTATGAGGTCCCATTTGTCAATTCTTGATCTTAGAGCATAAGCTATTGGTGTTCTGTTCAGGAACTTTTCCCCTGTGCCCATGTCCTCAAAGGTCTTCCCCAGTTTCTTCTCTATTAGTTTCAGTGTGTCTGGTTTTATGTGGAGGTCCTTGATCCACTTGGAGTTGAGCTTAGTACAAGGAGATAAGACTGGATCGATTTGCATTCTTCTGCATGCTGACCTCCAGTTGAACCAGCACCATTTGTTGAAAAGGCTATCTTTTTTTCCACTGGATGGTTTTAGCTCCTTTGTCGAAGATCAAGTGACCATAGGTATGTGGGTTCATTTCTGGGTCTTCAATTCTATTCCATTGATCTACCTGCCTGTCACTGTACCAATACCATGCAGTTTTTAACACTATTGCTCTGTAATACTGCTTGAGGTCCGGGATACTGATTCTCTCAGAAGTTCTTTTATTGTTGAGAATAGTTTTAGCTATCCTGGGTTTTTTTTATTCCAGGTAAATTTGAGAATTGCTCTAATTCTATAAAGAACTGAGTTGGGAATTTGATGGGGATTGCATTGAATCTATATATTGCTTTTGGTAAGATGGACATTTTTTAAAAAAATATTTATTATATGTAAATACACTGTAGCTGTCTTCAGATACTCCAGAAGAGGGTGTCAGATCTCATTACGGATGGTTGTGAGACACCATGTGTTTGCTGGGATTTGAACTCAGGACCTTCGGAAGAACAGTCAGTGCTCTTAACCGCTGAGTCATCTCTCCAGCCCAAGATGGCCATTTTAAATATATTAATCCTGCCAATCCACGAGCATGGAAGATTTTTCTATTTTCTGAGGTCTTCTTCAATTTCCTCCTTCAGAGACCTGAAGTTCCTCTCATACAGATCTTTTACTTGTTTGGTTAGAGTCACACCGAGATACTTTATATTGTTTGTGGCTATTGTGAAAGGCGACATTTCTCTAATTTCTTTCTCAGCCTGCTTATCCTTTGAGTATAGGCAGGCTACTGATTTGCTTGAGCTGGTTTTATAACTAGCCAATTTGCTGAAGTTGTTTATCAGCTGTAGGAGTTCTCTGGTGGAGTTTTTTGGGTCACTTAAGTATACTATGATATCATCTGCAAATAGTGATAGTTTGACTTCTTCCTTTCCAATTTGTATCCCTTTGACCACCTTATGTTGTCTAATTGTTCTAGCTAGAACTTCAAGTACTATATTGAGAAGATATGGAGAGAGGGGGCAGCCTTGTCTAGTCCCTGATTTTAGTGGGATTGCTTCAAGCTTCTCTCCATTTAGTTTGATGTTGACTACCAGTTTGCTATATGTTGCTTTCACTGTGTTTAGGTATGGTCCTTGAATTCCTGTTCTTTCCAAGACTTTTAGCACAAAAGGATGCTGAATTTTGTCAAAAGCATTTTCAGCATCTAATGAAATGACCATGTGTTTTTTTTTTCTTTGAGTTTGTTTATGTAGTGGATGACATTGATGGATTTCTGTATATTGAACCATCCCTGCATCCCTAGAATGAAGCCTACTTGATTATGGTGAATGATCATTTTGATGTGTTCTTGGATTCAGTTGGCAAGAATTTTATTGAGTATTTTTGCATCGGTATTCATTAGGAAAATTGGTCTGAAGTTCTCTTTCTTTGTTGGATCTTTGTTTGGTTTTGATATAAGCGTAATTGTGGCTTCCTAGAGCAAGTTGGGTTGTATTCCTTCTGTTTCTATTTTGTGGGATAGTTTGAAGAGTATTAGTGTTAGGTCTTCTTTGATGGTCTGAAAGAATTCTGCACTAAAACCATCTGGTCCTGTGCTTTTTTTGGTTGGAAGACTTTCAAGGACGACTTCTATTTCTTTAGGGGTTATGGGACTGTTTAGATGATCTATTTGATCCTGATTAAGTTTTAGTATTTGGTATCTGTCTAGGAAGTTGTCCATTTCCTCCAGATTCTCCAATTGTGTTAAGTATAGGTTTTTGTAGTAGGATCTGATGATTTTTTAATTTCCTCAGTTTCTGTTGTTATATCTCCAGTTTCATTTCTAATTTTGTTAATTTGGATACTGTCTCTGTGCCCTCTGATTAGTCTGGCTAAGGGTTTATATATCTTGTTGATTTTCTCAAAGAACCAGCTCCTGGTTTTGTTGATTCTTTGTATGGTTCTTTTTGTTTCTACTTGATTGATTTCAGCCCTGAGTTTGATGATTTCCTCTCTTCTACTCCTCTTGGGTGAATTAACTTCTTTTTGTTCCAGGACTTTAAGGTGTGCCATTAAGCTGCTAGTGTGTGCTCTCTCCAGTTTCTTTTTGGAGGCACTCAGGGCTATGAGTTTTCCTTTTAGTACTGCTTTCATTGAGTCCCATAAATTTGGGTATGTTGTGCCTTCATTTTCATTAAATTCTAGAAAGTCTTTGATTTTTTTCTTTATTTCTTCCTTGACAAAGGTATCATTGAGTAAAATATTGTTCAGCTTCCATGTGTATGTATGTAGGCTTTCTGTTGTTTTTGTTGCTATTGAAGACCACTCTTACTCCATAGTGATCTGATGAGAGGCATGGGATTAGTTCAATCTTCTTATATCTGTTGAGGTCTGTCTTGTGACCAATTACATGGTTGATTTTGGAGAAGGTACCATGAGGTGCTGAGAAAAAGGTATATTCTTTTGCTTTAGGATTAAATGTGTTATATATATATTCCAATTGGTCCAAAATTTTAATTAGTTTCACTGTGTCCCTGTTTAGTTTCTGTTTTCCTGATCGGTCCATTGAGGAGAGTGGAGTGGTGAAGTCACCCACAATTATTGTGTTAGGTGCAATGTGTGCTTTGAGCTTTAGTAAAGTTTCTTTTATGAATGAGGGTGCCCTTGCATTTGGAGTATAGATGTTCAGAATTGAGAGTTCTTCTTGGTGGATTTTTCCTTTGACCAATAAGAAGTGTCCTTCTGTGTCCCTTTTGATGACATTAGGTTGAAAGAAAATTTTATCCGATATTAGAATGGCTATTCCAGCTCGTTTCCTGAAACCATTTGCTTGTATAATTGTCTTCCAGCCTTTTACACTAAGGTAGTGTTTGTCTTTGACATTGAGGTGTGTTTCCTGTATGTAGCAAAATGTAGGGTCCTGTTTCCATATCCAGTCTGTTAGTCTCTGCCTTTTTATTGGAGAATTGAGCCCATTGATGTTAAGGGATATTAAGGAATAGTGATTATTCCTGTTATTTTTGATATTATTTTTATATTTGAGTGGTTATCTTCTTTTGGGTTTGATGAAAGAAGGTTACTATCTTACTTTTTCCAGGGTGTAGTTTCCCTCCTTGTATTGGCGTTGTCTACCTATTATCCTTTGTAGGGCTGGGTTTGTGGAAAGATATTGTGTAAATTTGGTTTTATTATGGAATATCTTGGTTTCTCCATCTATGGTGATTGAGAGTTTTGCTGGGTATAGTAGTCTTGGCTGGCATTTGTGTTCTTTTAGAGTCTGCATGAGATCTGCCCAGGATCTTCTAGCTTTCATGGTCTCTGGTGAGAAGTCCGGTGTAATTCTGATAGGTCTGCCTTTATATATTACTTGGCCTTTTTCTCTTACTGCCTTTAATAGTTTTTTCTTTGTTTAGTACATTTGGGGTTTTGATAATTATGTGACGGGAGGTATTTCTGTTCTGATCCAGTCTGTTTGGAGTTCTGTAGGCTTCTTGTATGATCATGGGTATCTCTCTCTTTAGGTTAGGGAAGTTTTCTTCCATAATTTTGTTGAAGATATTTGCTGGCCCTTTAAGTTGTAAATCTTCACTCTCATCTATACCTATAATCCTTAGGTTTGGTCTTCTCATTGTGTCCTGGATTTCTTGGATGTTTTGAGTTACAGGCTTTTTACATTTTGCATTTTCTTTGACTGTAGAGTCAATGGTTTCTATGGTATCTTCAGCATCTGAGATTCTTTTTTCTATCTCTTGTATTCTGTTGTTGATATTGACATCTATGACCCCTGATTTCTTCCCAAGGTTTTCTATCTCCATAGTTGTCTCCCTTCTTAGTTGTTTTTACTTCTGTTTTTAGATCCTGGATGGCTTTGCTCAGTTGCTTCACTTGTTTGTTTGTGTTTTCCTGTAATTCTGTAAGAGATTTTTGTGTTTCCTCTTTCATGACTTCTGCTTTTTGACCCAAGTTCTCCTGTATTTCTTTAAGTGATTCTTTTTTTTTTTTTTTTTTTTTTTGCATTTCCTCTTTATTGGCTTCTATCTGTTGACCCATATTCTCCCGAATTTCTTTAAATGATTTTTGTGTTTCCTATGTAAGGGCTTCTAACTTTTGATCCATTTTCTCCTGTATTTCTTTAAGAGATTTATTTATGTCCTTCTTGTGCTTCTCTAACAGCATCATGACCAGTGATTTTAAATCCAAATCTTGTTTATCTGGTGTGTTGGGGTATCCAGGACTTGCTGTTGTTGGAGAATTGGGTTCAGATGCTGCCATATTGCCTTGATTTCTGTTAGTAACGTTCCTATGTTTGCCTTTTGCCGTCTGGTTATCTCTGGTGTTAGTTGGTCCTGTTGCCACTGTCTGGTGCTTGAACCTCCTTTAAGCCTGTAAGGCTATATTTCTGCTCCTCTGGGTGACTGGGTTTCCCCTGGTACAGACTACTGATGGGCTGCCCTACTCTTGGATGCCGTTGGAGCCCTGGTGCCTTGCCCCAAGCAATGTTATATTCGGGGTTGTCTCTGTGTACCTGGAGCTGCCTGTCATGTCTGACTGGGAGTGAAAATGGCAGCAGGGAGCCCCTCCAAGTGCCAATTACTCTGCAGGGCAAAGGACCCCCAACTGGCTGGCACATGGACAAATAGCAGAGCTGCCCGGGTCTTGGGCACAGGCAGAGCCTGGCGGTCTCTGTCCCAAGTGATGTTAAACTCAGGATATCTTTGTACCTGGAGCTACCTGTCTTGTCTGACTGGGAGCGAAGATGGTGGCAGGGAGCCCCTTCAGATTTATTCTTTAAAATTAGGCAGGCACCTTTTCTCCTTCTTCCTGACATTTTCAGGGTAGAGTATTTAAGAAACAAATAAGTGGGGGAAACTCTGAAATGGGAGAAACTTGGGGATTTCCCAAGGCTACCTTCATGAATGTGATAGAAAGGGAAGTGGAGTATACTGAATCATTTGCAAATAGTCCATCAGTCAAAGAAGGGCACTTGAGATGTCTCTTACATCGAAGACTGGAGAAATTCTATCATTTTGCTCAAGTGCTGATAGAGGAGGTTTTTAGTTTACCTTGTGTGCTCATTTATACTTAGATCATTTATACTTAGAATGAACACTTGGTACAGTATCAAGACTTTTTTTTGGAGCCTGGACGATGGATGGATTGTCAGACAAAATGCTTGTATAAGCATGAAGACCCGAGTTCCTCCTGCAGAACCTGCATAAAGGCAAGTACAGTATCTAGAATCCCTGCCCTCTCACAGTGAGAGAGGAGACAACAACAGAAGGATCTCTGGATGTTTTCGGGCCAATTGTCCTAGCATACACAACCTCAAATAAGAAGAGATCCTGTCTCAAACAAGTTGGAAGGTGACAAGTGACACTCAAAGTTGTCCTCTGAGCTTCATACACAAGCCATGGCAACTGTGCATCTGCACATACATGAGCATGAACACACATGCAAATGTGTTAAAAATACTTTTAAATTTTTTCTGTCAAAAGTAGGCAAGGGACTCACTGATAATTGGATATTAGCCTAGAATCTTGGGACACCAAAGACACAATCCACATACCAAATGATGTCCGACAAGAAGAAAGGAGTGGACACTGGTGCTGGAAAGGATCAAAGCATCAGTGTAGGGGAATACCAGAACAGGGAAGTGGGAAGGGGTGGATGGGGCAACAGAGGGAGGAGAAAGGGCATGTGGGACCTCTGGGGGGGGTGGGGAACCAGAAAAATGGAAATGAAATGTAAATATAGAATATATCCAATAAAAATTTTTTTAAAAAAGTAGGCAAGGGGTAGACAGCTTCAGACACTTAATATGAGTTGCAATGAAATCGATGAACCTCTAGGTGAGTGCAGGACTTAAGGAAGCTTGGAAGGTTGTCTATGTGCCCATTGAATTGACCTCTGGAATAGAACACAGAGGGCTGCATGGTGATGTGGACTGTGAAGAGGTGCTAGGAAATGGTCAGGATGTGGCTAAGAGAAGGGTTCACATAGTTAAGGGTGAGTCTGTAAGATGATTTGAATGACCTTATTCTTGGGTACCTCACAGGGAAGGAGTGGATCAGTGAGGGTAAGTAGAAAGGAGCCCGCATGCACACCCTTTTCCTTTGTAGTGCTCTGGACAGAGCACAAGGTCCTGTGGGTGCTAGGTAAAAGACACAATTGCTGAGCCATGCCTCTTGCCCCTCAGTAGTGGATTCTAAGAGAGTTCTCTACCACTGAGCTATATGATCAGGACTTATTTTTCTGAAATAGTTTCTATTATAGATCCTACACTGTCTTCAAACTTAAAATCTTCCTTCTCCTCTGAGATGCCTGGCTCTTGTTGTATAGTCCAGCCTCACGTAGACCATGCTTGCCTCCACATCCCAAGTTACAAGAAAATAAATGCATGTCACCATGTCTAGCCTGGACAGAAATTTGTTATTGAACCTCAGATCACATTCTACTGTGGTCAGTAGAGCTTACAGCCCAGAGGAATGAGAAGTTGTGGTTCAGGCTGACCACACTCAGGAAATATTCTGTAGCTTCTTAGAATAATAGCCAAAGAGGACCTTATATTTGAATATAAGATTGAAGGAAAGAAGGATAAAGTCTATTTCACAAGATCCTGTGAGGGCTGGATCTGAAATTGCATGAGTTGGTAACTTATATCTAAATGCAGCATGAGGTTGTTCTAGTTTCCTTTCTGCTGCTGTGATAAGCTATCGTATCCAAAAGCAAATTAGGAGAAGAAAAGATTTTCTGACTTACACTTGTAGGTTAAATATAGTCTGTCATTGAGTAGGGGCAGGAACTCAAGCAGGAACTTGGAAGCACGTCTGTTTGCTATTTCCCATGTCATTGCCTTTAACTAGGAAACCCACATATAGTCAAAGTACCACAGCAGAGAGCATAGGAAAAACACTGCTTGAGATATATATATATATATATATATATATATATATGTATGTATGATTGCTGAAATTGTTGCTTGTACAGTTCAGGATCTCCTGCCTAAGGAATGATATCAACCAAGGTGGGTTTAGCCCTTGTGGTTGTTTTTTAAGTGAAAATCACACCATAGGGTCATATATTTGAATACTTGGTCCCTAGTTGTTGGAACTGTTTGGGAAGGATCAGGAGGTGTGACCTTGTTGAAAGTGTGTCCGTGGATAAGATGAGCGCTCTCCACACTTATCTCATACTATTCCTGCCTGTTCCGTGTTCCTTGCCATAACTGTCAAGGACTCTATCATCCTCTGGAAACATGAACCTCAAATTGAGTGCTTTTTTTTAATAAGATGCCTTCCTCATAGTGTTTTGTTACAGCAATAGAAAAGTAACTAAGACAGCCCACCTATGTCAACTAACAGGACAATCTCCCAGAGAAAAGCCAACAGGGAATTTTGATCTAGGGAATTCCTCTATCACTCTAGTTTGTGTCAAATTATAAAGATAACTAGTAAAAAGGGATGTTGTCCCTACCTAGAGATAGGGACTGAATGTCTACATCCATCCAAAATTCATAATTTGAAACTCTAGTACAATAATAATGAAAGATAGGGCACTTTGAGAAGGGAGATGATTAGATTGTAAACACCATTTATTAAACAAATAGGACCAGGGCCCTTATAAATAAACACAAAAACATTCAACCTTTACTTCTTACACATGAGGATAAAAAAATCAAGGCATCAGATCTACCATGTTTAGATGTCCCATCTCTAGAACCACTAGAAGTCCAAATGTGTTGCTTTAAAACTGTCCATCTTATGATACTTTGCTATGGGAGCTCACATAAATCAAGAGAGCTGGGAGCTGGGTACTATGACAACACAGAAAAACATCATCCATGGACAGTAAAGTTGAAGGAGAACCAGACTTCAGTACCAAGAAGGATACCAGGTGAAGTTGTATCCAGGTTATAGAACCTGTGCATCATTCAGAAAGACAAATCTAGGAGAACGTGGCAACTGATAACTTACAAAGATTGAGTTGGAAACAGGAAACCTCAGTAGAGTTCAGCACCTGGCTTGAGTTCAAGTCATGTCAAAGATTTACTGAGTGCCTCAATGTAGACATGGGTTGGACCGCTGCTAGGTCAGGCATTCATACACTACTCACTGACAGGAACACATTCTGACAAATACATCATAATCGACCTATTTTCTCACTGTGGAAAAGCCCTCAGGACCTCCTCTTTTTCTAGCCATTATCACCTCCACAGTGGTATCAAGAATTCAGCTCTAGACTTCTGACATGGAAGCAGGTAGGCTGACTACAGATCTTCACCTCTCCTTCTGCTCCTCTAGATAGATCCCTCATGCTCATCCCGAGTTCCATAGCAGACCACCTGTTATCATCTTCCTTTCCTTTCTGACCCAATCCTCCAATAGATCATGAAGGTCTCCTCTTCCAACTCTTCCATCTTTGGCCAACTCTTCCCATTATCCCAGCCTCCAACACCAGTAGGCATTCCCTAGAATCACATGAGCTGAGCAGGCCAGAGAAACAGGCAAGCTCACTGAATACCCGCACTACTTCATCCTCTCCAAACCAACCTCCTAAACTCATCCCTAGTTGTTCAACAGAACACCTGCTGCAGCTTTCCATTCCCCTGTGTCCACATCCCCTATGGATTTTACAGACCTTCTCTAACTTCCATCCCCCCACCACTTGATTTATCCCAGCCTCCAACTCCAGCAGGTACTCCATACTAACCCACAGGCCATTCCTGCCAGGGAAGCGAGCAGTCTTACTACAAATCTTCCCCTCTCTCCTTCTCTTCCTTTTGGTTCAATATCTGAATCGCATCCCTAACTTTATAGCAAACCTTCTAAAGTGATCTATAGTCACTGTCTGGCCCCATCCTAAGCAACTAACTGCATATTCTAGTGGAACACTATGCTTTTCTCTCTCCTGTGGATCCTGTCAGACAAGCCTAACCCCATTCCTAAATGTCACCTCCCAATACCTGAAACCCCCAGTGGCCACACCTATCAGGTTCACAGAAAATTTCCTACCAACCAACACACAGCCACCATACTGTCCTAAAATCTAGAGAGGCAACAGAAACCAAGGAACAAAAACCATCACCGCCCCCCCCCAAACCCAGTTATCAGCAACTGGAACTATAACCATCCCAATCCCAGATGCCTAGATGCCATCGTAAAAGCACAATCAATAACAGATAAGACAGTAAGTCTCTACCAGAGCCCAGAACCCCTACCACAGTAGGACCTAAATATTCCAACATAGCTGGAGCACAAGAAAAAATATTTTTTTCCTGTTTTTCCCCTTTTTTAAAAATTATTTTCTATATTCTTTGTTTACATTCCAAAGGCTTTCCCCTTTCCAGTCCCCCCCCCCACCATATGTCCCATAAGTCCTCTTCCCCCCCCATTCCCCAATCACCCCCCCTCCCCACCATTTCTCTGTTCTGGTACTTTCCTACAAAACCGGATTTAGTCTTTTTCGGACCAGGGTCCTCTCCATCCCTTTTCTTGGGAATCTTTTGCTTAGCTAATTGTGTCTTGAGTATTCAGAGCTTCTGGGCTCATTAATATCCACTTATCAGTGATTGCAATTCATGTGTATTCTTTTGTGATTGGGTTGACTCACTTAGGATGATATTTTCCAGATCCAACCATTTGCCTACAAATTGCATGAATTCATTATTTTTAATTGCTGAGTAGTATTCCATTGTATAAATATACCACATTTTCTGTATCCATTCCTCCGTTGAGGGACATCTGGGTTCTTTCCACCTTCTGGCTATTATAAATAAGGCTGCTATGAACATAGTGGAGCATGTGTCTTTATTGCATGCAGGGGAATCCTCTGGGTATAAACTGCCTTTATGAGCCAGGCGGTGGTGGTGCACGCCTTTAATCCCAGCACTTGGGAGGCAGAGGCAGGTGGATTTCTGAGTTCGAGGCCAGCCTGGTCTACAGAGTGAGTTCCAGGACAGCCAGGGCTACACAGAGAAACCCTGTCTCAAAAAAAAAACCAAAAAAACAAAAAACAAAAAACAAAACAAAACCAAAGAAACAAAACAAAAGCAAAACAAAACAAAAACTGCCTTTATGACTATGATAGCGGTTCTTAAAAAGAACATGAATCAATTCTTTAATGATATCCAGGGAAACATAACTAGCAGCAAATAAAAGTGTTCAAAAGCTTAAAATGGAAATAGAGTCAATAAAGAAAAACAAAAAAGGAAGGAAGAAAGGAAGGAAGAAAGGAAGGAAGGAAGGAAGGAAGGAAGATAAAGCCCCGAAAATGGAAGGAATTTTTAAAATGAAAAATTTAGGAAGTTGAAAAGGAACTACAGAGGCAAGTTTCAGCAACAGAATATAAGAGGCAGAAGAGAGAATCTTGGACACCAAATGTATAATAGAAGATGTGGATATATTGGTCAAAGAAAATGTTGACTCCAAAAACCTTCTGACACAAAACATTCAGAAAATCTGGGGGTACTATGAAAAGATGAAATTTAAGAATAATAGAAATAGAGGAAGAAGGAACCCAGCTTAAATGCCCAGAAAAATATTTTCAATAAAATAATAGGAGAAATTTTTTTCTAACCTAAAGAAGAGATGCTTATAAAGGTACAAGAAGCATACAGAATACCACATAGATTAGACTAGAAAAGAAAGTCCCCTCAACACATAATAATCAAAACACTACATCTACAGAAGAAAGAAAGAATATTTTTAAAATGCAAGGGAAAAATACCTTGCATTAAAATGGTTTAGCCATTTTAATATTTGATGAAATAGATTTCCAATCAAAACTAATCAGAAAAGATTTTTTAAAAAATCCAAAGGACATTGCAATTCTTAACATCTATGCCCCAAACGTAAGGGCACTCAAGTTTGTAAAAGAAACTCTAATACAGATCAAGTCACATATTGACCCTGACATACTGATAGTGGGAGACTTCAGTACCCCACTCTCACCAGTGGACAAGTCAGCCAGACAAACCCTAAAAGAGAATGCTAGAATTAACAGTTGTTATAATGAATGTAACATATTTGCAGAATATTTTTCCCATAGACAAAATAATATATCTTTTTCTCTGAACCTTGTGGAACTTTCTCCAAAACTGACCACATAGTCGGACATAAAGCAAGTCTCAACAGATACAAGAACATTGGTATAATTCCCTGCATTGTATCAGACCTCCGTGGATTAAAAGCTGGATGTCAACAATAGCAGATACAATAGGAAGCTAACAACGGCATGGAAACTGAGCCACTCCCCACTGAATGGAAAATGAGCCAAGAGTGACATTAAGGAAGAAATTAAAGACTTTCAAGGATTGAATGCAAATGAATACACCACATACCCAAACTTATGGGACACAATGAGAGCAGTACTAAGAGGCAAGTTCACAGCTAAAAGGGCCTGCATTAAACAACAACAGCATCCTAGCAACTAAACAACAGCAAAGCTCTAGAAGGAAAAGGAGAAATCTCACCCAAAAGGAGTAGTTGTCAAGAAATAATCAAACTAAGGGATGAAATCAATAAAAGAGAAACAGAGGGAACATGGTCAAATTTATTTTATGAAGTCACAGTGACATGTTACCCTTGATACACAAACCACATAAAAGCTCAACAAAGAGAATTATAGACCAGTTTACCTTATGAACATAGAAGCAAAAATACTCAACATAATACTTGCAAACTGAATCCAAGGACATATCAAAATGCATCATGATCAAGTCAGCTTCATTCATGAGATGCATGGATGGTTCAACATGCGAAAATCTGTCAGTGTAATCCACCATACAAACACACTGAAAGAAAACAAAGCCCACATGATCATCTTATTAGATGCTGAAAAGGCCTTTGACAAAATCCTGCACCTTTTCATGCTAGAAGTCCTGGAGAGACTGGAGACACAAGGGATATACCTAAACGTGATAAGGGTAGTTTACAATAAGCCTATGGCCAGCATCAGTTAAATGAGAAATTGCCGGGTGGTGGTGGCGCACGCCTTTAATCCCAGCACTTGGGAGGCAGAGGCAGGCGGATTTCTGAGTCCGAGGCCAGCCTGGTCTACAGAGTGAGTTCCAGGACAGCCGGAACTACACAGAGAAATCCTGTCTCAGACAAAAAAAAAAAAAAAAGAGAGAGAAATTTATAGTGAGACGTTTCTTGGACACGCCAGTGATATAAACAGTGACAAAAGGCTTATTAATATTCCAAAGCCTTAGCTAGGCAGTCTGCTGACTATCCTGACTAATCCTGGCTTATGTCCCTCCACATGGCCAGGTCTACCTCCGTGGTCCATTCACCCACCTCAGAGTCCACTGACAAATCTACCTCTCAATTCTCCTCCCAGAGTCCTTATCTCGGCCTGGAAGTTCCACCTTCCACTCCTGCCCAGCTATTAGCCGTGAGATCTTTATTAATATCAACCAGATACCATTTTAGATTGCCTTACACAGGTGAGGAAGGACCAAATATTTACCAAGCATTACCTCTCTGCTCCAGTACAGAAATAACAATTGAATATACAAAGACAAACCTTCTCATAGTGTACCCCAACAGAAACTGAAATTAATTCCACCAAAATCAGGAACAAGGTTGTCTATTCTCTCCATTTGTAGATATGATAGTATATATAAGTGACCCTGTATATTCCACTGAGGAACTCCTACAGCTGATAAAGCCTTTTAGCAAAGTAGCTGGATACAAAATTAACTCACAAAAGCCATCAGTTTTCCTATACACAAATGACAATCGGACTGAAAAAGAAATCACAGAAAACACCTTTCTCAATAATTTCAAGTTATATAAAACTATCTTGGAGTAAGTCTAACCAAGTAAATAAAAGACTTTTATGGGGCTGGAGAGATGACTCAGTGGTTAAGAGGACTGACTGCTCTCCCAGAGGTCCTGAGTTCAATTCCCAGCACCCACATGGGTCCTTCTGTAATGGAATCCGATGCCCTCTTCTGAATGTGTCTGAAGACAGCTGCAGTGTACTTACGTATAATAAATAAACAAACTAATCTTTAAAAAATACTTTTATGATAGAAACTTCAAGTCTTTGAAAAAAAGAAATTGAAGGTATCAGAAAATGGAAAGATGTGAAGTATTAATATAGTAAAATTGGACATCCTACCAAAAGTTGATCTACAGATTCAATGCAATCCCAATCAAAATTCCAGCACAATCCTTTACATATCTTGAAAGGGAAATTCTCCATTTCATATGGAAAAACCACAAAACTTACGATAGATAAAACAATTTTGAACAATTAAAGAACTGATGAAGGTCTCACATTCTGATTTTTAGTTGCACTACAGAGCTATAGAAATAAAATCAGCATGTTATTGGTATAAAACAGACAGGTTGATCAATGGAATCAAACTGAAGACCCAGCCATAATTTCACACGCCTATGTATGCCTGATTTTTTTTAAAATAAGAAGCCAGAAATATACATTGAAAAAAAAGACATCATTTTCAACAAATGGTGCAGGTCAAACAAGACGGCTGTATATAGAAGAATATGAATAGATCCACGCCTATCCCTCTGCACAAAACTCAAGTGCAAGTGGACTAAGACCCAATACACTGAGCCTGGTAGAAGAGAAAGTGGGAAATACCCTTGAAAACATTAGCACAGGAGGCAACTTTCCGAACAGAACACCAGTAAGATACACACGAAAGTGAGCAATTAGTAAGTAGGACTCAGCTGTTTAAAAATGACATCATGAAACTTGCAAACAAATGGATGCACCTAGAAAAAAATCCACAGTCGGGTAATCCAGATATAGAAAAATAAACTGGATCCAGTCTTTTCAGGACCAGGTTCCTCTCCTTCCTTCTTCTTGGGAATCGTTTGACTTGCTAATTGTGTCTTGAGTATTCAGAGCTTTTGGGCTCATTAATATCCACTTATCAGTGATTGCATTTCATGTGTATTCTTTTGTGATTGGGTTAACTCACTTAGGATGATTTTAATTCTTTCTAATTAAGGCTTTCTTTACCATATACCAAAACCCACCTCCAATGACACAAATGTAGCCATATGAAATTTTATTGTTGGGAAAGTTTTTTTTCTATCATAATAATTTTGTAAACGATTTGAAAAGTAAAGCATTCGTTTCCCTGGAAATAAGGTCATGTTAGTGACCCATCTCAAGGGGTGGTTTCATACCCATTATATGCTTTCCAACATCATGTATCCTCTCAAGTGTCCATTCCAGGAAAATATCACATGTCCTTTCACCAGGCAACTTCCAGAAAAACACTGTATCTATTCTCAGCAGAACATCTTTTCATCCGTCTGCTTCAGCAAACCCTCCTCTCATAAGCTAGCTTTCAGAAAAACATCACATGACACAACTGAGTCTCCAGTGAAACCAGAAATTCCCACTTCACTTGGGCATATCCTATCTCTGATTCCTCCTGTCAAATCTTTCTCTGATTCATCACTTTGTCTGACCCTCAATTAGATATCTTTGTTTTGGATTAAAAGTATGTACTAAAGGCATGTCTGTATTCCAGCCAGAGGGATTAAAGATGTATCATCCCAGCCAGATCAAACAGATCTAGAAAGTCTCTGGATATGATCTCTTGTCAAAGTAGCCACGTTGCTGGATTAAAATTCCTCTACAGTATATACCCACTTATATGTGGATATTAGGCATTAAGTAAATGATAACCAACCTACATCCCATAGATCCAGAGAATTAAGATATAGAGCAAGGGACTAAGGGTGGAACACATGGATGTCCCCAGAAGAGGGAAGTAGAATAAATTTTATGGTTTGAGAAGGGGCAGATGGGGGAAGTGGGAGGATCTGGGGAGAGAGATGTGGTTGAGGGAAGGAATGTGGGGAGAGATAGCTAGAGTTGAGGGACACTTTGGAGGGTGGTATGGAAATCTGGTGCAATGGAAACTTCCTTATGAAGTCTCCAAATAGTGGAGGAGACACGGAGTCCCAACTGGACATCTCTTGTCACCAAAGGAAACGTCCAACACCAAGACTGGGCTACAACCAATTGAGTTGTGGGTCAAAGGGAACACAGGGAAATCCCCAAACAACCCAGGTTCTTGACAAGACACTAGGCTGCCCTCTGCAAACTGAGCAAGACCCCACTGCTGAAGACAACGCCCACACAACTCACTGAACACGGAGAGAGCAAGCTGATTCTTGTATAGAACTTTTACCCGTACATTCTACTATCTTTGGTATAGGAAGTTACTCTGTAGGCTACCAAAAGAGAAAAGTATACAGCAACAGCTACAAACCCTTTGTCCTACATTCCTACATTCCTGTCTGCAAAATATGCTAAGGCAATAGTGACACAAGTTTGTGGGGTGACCAATCAAATGTGAACTGACTTAAGGCTCACCCCACAAGATGGAACCCTACTTGATACTGCTTTGGTGATCAAGAACCAGAGAATAGTTAACCTAGAGACCTAGGCTAAAATACCACTGGTCTTTTAAAATACTTGTGGTAAATGAGTCCTAATGACATTCTGTTTTACTCATAGTGCGGTGCCTTATTCAGCCTTCATCTGGGAATATTCCTACTACTGCAAATAGGAACAAATACAGAGACACACAGACAGACAATGTGCAGAGAGAAAGAGAAAGATCTTGGAACACACAGTTCTAAATGGATGTCTCCATCGAATTTCTCACCTCTGCTCTCAGGGAACCCTGTGGAAGAGGAGGTGGAATGATTGTAAAAACTAGAGGGGATGGAGGACACCAGAAGAACAACGCCCTCTAAATCAACTGAGAAAAACTCATATAAATTCACAGAAACTGAAGCAGCAGGCTTAGGGCCTGCATGGATCTGCACCAGGTCCCCTGTATATGGCTTTCAGTTTAGTATTCTTTACAGAACTCCCGAGTGAGTGAATGAGTGGGTCCCTGATTCTTGTGCCTTTTCTTGGTTTCTTTTCCTTTTGTTTGTTTGGCTTGTCCAACTTTGAGGTGATGGTTTTTCTTTTTATCTTATTGTATTTTATTTTGTTGTGTTTTATTAAAAGCCTATTATTTTCAAACATGAAACAAGAAGGGAATGAATCTGGATGGGAGGGAAGGTGAGGAAAAACTGAGAGGAGTAGAGAAAGAGTAACCTTAATCAGGATATATTGCATGAGAAAAGAGTCTATTTCCAATAAAATGCAAAAAAGGAAACAAAGAGAAAGGAAAAAGAAAGAAAGCAAGGAAGGGGAGGGGAGAGGAAAGGAGGGGAAGGGAGAGGAGGGGAGAGGAGGGGAGAGGAGGAGAGGGGAGGAGAGGAGAGGAGAGGAGAGGAGAAGAGAGGTGAGGCCAAGAGAGAAGAGAAGAGAAGGGAAGGGAAGAGGAGAGGAGAGGAGAGGAGGGGAGGGGAGGGGAGGGGAGGGGAGGGGAGGGGAGGGGAGGGGAGGGGAGGGGAGGGGAGGGGAGGGGAGGGGAGGGGAGGGGAGAGGAGAGGAGAGAGAGAGGAAAAAGAAAGGAAAGGAAAGGAAAGGAAAGGAAAGGAAAGGAAAGGAAAGGAAAGGAAAGGAAAGGACAGGACAGGACAGGACAGGACAGGACAGGACAGGACAGGACAGGACAGGACAGGAAAGGAAAGGAAAGGAAAGGAAAGGAAAGGAAAGGAAAGGAAAGGAAAGGAAAGGAAAGGAAAGGAAAAAATTCCAAGCGGGGTGGCAGAGGCAGGCGGATTTCTGAATTCGAGGCCAGCCTGGTCTACAGAGTGAGTTCCAGGACAGCCAGGGCTACATAGAGAAACCCTGACTCGAAAAAACAAACAAACAAAAAATTCAGTTGAGTTCTTCTGTTTCTAAATCTCATGCCAATAACCTAAGACACTAGAGATTCTATCACTCAATGCTACATTTGCAAAACTCTCACACATATAAGATGCTATGTCTCTATCCCATAAACATTATGAACTTTACCTATCTTATTTCTGATGGGCATTTGGGTGCATTTCATTATTTTGTAGGGCTTGAGATTAAACACATTAGGGTCTCAGACATCCTAGGCAACCCCTCCACCACTGAGCTTCATCCCCAATTCTTCCATGAAAACACTTGTGCAAGCCTGATGAGTAACTGTATCTTGTGTTTTTAGGTCTGCAGTTGTGAGCAGAATTGTTGCACAGTTTGGTAGTTGTATTTATTTATATTGCACTGACAAGCACTGACTGGTCCATCACCTTCCTATATATTTTCTAGCCACTCACATATACCATTTTGTATTGAATTGTCTGTCACTTTTTTTTTATTTTGAATGATCTTTATATATTCATTTTATGCCCTGTGATTGATAATTTTGCTGGGTATAGTAATCTGGGCTGGCATCTGTGTGATCTTTAAGAACTTGCAGAACATCCGATATGAATCCAATCTGAGATACATGTAGGTGCGACACAGTCACACTTCAAAACAGAATAACTTTAGGAACTAACATATGTTCTTAAATATATACAAGTAAAATTCAAGTATGCAATAGAGTCAAATGTTCTTCCCTACTGCTCAGGCAGCATAAAGCCACACAATCCACAGTAAACACTACATTTTCTCCTAGACACTCCTTATGATTATGACCTTCATGATTATTATTTCCGAGAAGGAAGAGAGGGCACAAATAGAAAAGGTGGCTTCTCTGGGGGTGGGGGGGGTAATACTGAATCTGGAATTGAACCTAGGAATCTCTGTGACCTTCATTCTTTCTAAAACTCCCTCCTTCCCTCCTTCCACTACATAGCCTTCAGTCTAGAGGGCCACTGATATCAGAATATGGTCCTAACACTTGCTGTCCTCGGCCACGCCTTCCTGGGACTCGAGCCAGCAGTGGGACACATGGGGCAAGGAGCTTCAGCACTTGTGGATCTTGATCTCTGTGTAAATAGACTTCATGTCCTCTGTGTTCTGAGACTGCTGGGGCCTCGGGCCTTGGAAGTAGAGGGAGGCATAGTGGAGTTCAGGCTCATCCTTTGGGGTGTCTGGGGCTGTGGCAAGGGGTGGCTCTTCTTTCTGGGTCTGTGACCCTGATTCATTCAGATGATCCTGAAACCAGATTAGAGAAGGGAACGAGTCAGGCATTTGCAGATGGCAGCAAGAATCTCCAAAGCAGCTTGGGGCTTGGGTGTGCATTTGTTCATGTATGTGTCTCATGTATTTCCTGAGTGCTTCCACTCCATGCTTCCACATGCTTGCACCTTACTGATATGTGACCATGAACATGAATGCGTGCCCAGCCCCCTCCTCTACGTTCCCCCAGTATGTGGCTCTAGGCACATACACCTGTATACACAACATTCGAGACCAAACCTGGGACCTTGGACATAGTAGGCAAAAGCTCTAACAATATTCGGCACCCCAACCCCAGATAACATTAACCAAGTCTCCACAATCCCCTCCTTTCCCATTTTATGGATATGAGCATAGTCTGATTCAGGTTAAGTAACTCGCAAATGACAGCATCAGACTGTCAAAAAGCAAATGAAGACATAGCCAGGCGTGTCATGCCCGCTATCCCATCCCTTGGGAGGCCTTATGAGGAAGATGATGTCTGAAGCAAGTTCTAGCCTCGTAGTGAGTTCCAGAACAACTGGGCTACACAGAGACCCTATCTCCAAAAACCTACATAAGTAAAATTTCAAAAATAAGATTAAAACGTCATCTCGTTTTTGCTACATTGAGCTCTCAGGAAGCCTGGATTAGAGCCACCCCAGCCTAGTGGGGCTCAGGGTACACGGGGAGAGCAGGGATAGGCCTGCTGCTGCAAGAGGCAGGCGATAGTCTGCCTGGTGTATGAGGGATGTTTAAACTGATGACTGGAAGATGATGATGACGGCTTCACTCAAGGACAGATCGTGGAACGCATGCCCAGAGAGTTCGCTGGACTCCATTCCGTAGGTCTTGAGGTTGAATATGGTACTAGCCACACGCGACACACGTAATGCGAGGGAGTCTAGGGGAGGTGAACTGTTGAGAACCAAGTCCCACAGGATCTGAAAGTCTAAGTGCCCCAAAGTAAGAAGAATGGGAATATATCACTAATAAATGTTACATATGGCTCTTGATAACAAATTCGAATCACAGCCACTTGGATGTTGTATGGAACGAAATTCGTATTATGAACTTCTGCTTGTTAATGTGAATAATGAAGATACTATGTAATACATGTGGCCGACAGTCTATTTCTTTACTTTTCTGTTAAATCTTAAAATTAAATGTCTAAGTAGCCCAGGCTGTCCTAGAGCCATCTCCTGCCCGATGTAGCCCAAGGACCTCAAACGTTAAACTTTCCTTCCTCATGCTTCTTGAGGGCCACCAAGCCCAACATCCTGTTGTCTCTGTCTTTCTCTGTGTGTCTCTGTCTATGTTCCTGTGTCTCTGTATGTTTGACTCTCTCTTTCCCTGACTCCTCCTTCTCTCTTCCCCTAATGGGGATGGAACCCAGGGTCTCTCTCACACATGCTAGAAAAATAGTCAACAACAGAGCTACATCTCACTGTTAAATTCCAGCAAGCATTACACTTCTGAACCACACCCTATTCCCCTCCCCACATCCTCCCATGGGTCTAACCAAGTGTCCTACCCCTGGCCACGATCCCACAGAGTCTACGCAGACATTCCACTTCTAAGCCACAAGCCCTGTTTCTCACCGCACAAGGCAAGCGCGCTACTGCAGAGCCACACTTGAGCCCTCTTCTCACATTTGCGTTCATAAGGATCTCATACGTCACCCCAGAAGACGCTCAACACTCTTCATCCTCCTGCCTCAGCCTCCGGAGTGCTGAGGTTATAGGTCTGTCCTACCATGCCCAGTCTGACATTCTATTTCTGTTTGACGAGACATATTTGGTCTGTAATGACTCAATAGCTGTGTTTAGAATTCTTTTATGAAAGTTTACTCTGGGCTGAGGAGACCAGTGCTGAGGCCCAGGGAAGGACTGTGAAGGCTTGGCAGGGGAGAGCTTTGCTAACAGGAACAACAGGAAGGCCTGGGTAAATACCTGAAGCAGAAGACAGAGGTGGGGGGCAAATGTCAGGCCCCCAGCCTGTGGCTGTGGGAGGAAAGTTGGATGCTGGAGAGACATTTGAGAAAGCAGAGGCCCAGTTTTGATGTGCTGGGCTGTCTGGGTACCTGGATGGGGTATGTCAACGAAATGTTGGACGAAATCATGCTTGCTCTATTTATGGTGGAGACAGGGTTCTTGGCAAGATGGCCACCTTCCACACCTGCTACTTTCAGGGCTGATTTCTTCCTGAGGACCTTCACTCTGGAGAAAGAGAGAGAAAGGGGTTTCTTCAGCTCAGCTAGATGGATTTGGGGACCAGAAAAGTGATCCTCAGTGGATGGGACTTTACGATTTGAACAGACCGTACCTATTAACCTGACCAGGTTAGCAGGAGGTTTCTCCTAGCCCTGGCCTAGTTCATCAACTCACTGGGCTGAGTTTTAGGAATCCTTTAGCCAAACAACAGACATTACAAGAAGCCTTCACCGAAGGAAACCACCACTCACATGAAGAAGACGAGGCAGAAGCAGAGAGCGAGCAAGGCCACAAGACCAGCTCCCCAGATGGCCCCCAGGAACATTTCTCTACTGGTTCCTGATCTGCCTGCTAACAAGAGAGACCTGGGGTCATGGAAAGTCTTCCTCCCAAGCAGGCATCTTAACATCCAGCCGTCTCTAATCCATCCCGTGTGAGAATGTCCACTCCCACTCTGCTCCAGGTCCTTTCTTCCCTATGTTTGTGACTACAACCTCCTGTCCCTAACCCCTCTATCAAGCCAACAGATTGGAAACCACGAACACTAGCCCTAATTTAACCTACGTCGGACCCATTTTGCCCACTCCCAATGCCATTATAGAATCTAGGCAGAAATCATCCCTTTCTCCACGTGGGTCTTACCCTGTGAGACCTCTCGTCCTGGCACCAGCAAGATGGTGGCTCTCTGAACGTCATAGTCATTCGAAGCTTCACAGCTGAGCCTGTGGTCCGTGCTGAATTTCACGCTGAGGCTCAGGGAGCTGTTGGCCCACCATCCCGTGGAGGTGGACATAACCGTGAAGGAGGCATTGCTGCTGTTCCCCTCCAGCAGCCCCTCCCCCAGCCGCCAGCGCAGGGAGGGGACAGGCCAGGCTCTGGAGGAGCAGCTGCAGCGCAGACCCTGAGCCTCCCAGGAGCAGGAGGGTCCCAGCAGCCGTAGAAGGCCTGGAGCGTGAAACACAGGGAGAGGGATCAGAGGGGTTTCCCAGGCTGTGATCACAATGCCCCACGCCCCATCATTTTCCAACTCACTCCTCACGCTGAGGCTCACAGAGGCTGACCGACTACCCAGCTTGTTCTGAGCTTGGCAGATGTATTTTCCCTGGTCCTCCAACTCCACCCGCGGCAGCTGCAGTTCCTCCGGAGTGGAGAGCTGGAGGTGATTTTGGGTCGGGTACTTCCATGTCAGCGTGGCTGGGGGGTTGCTGTCAGCCAGGCAGACCAGGAGCAGGGACTCACCCTCTTGGATCTGCAGAGAAGCTCCGTTCTGCAGGACTTTAGTTTCTGAGGAGGCAGACAGGCGGCTGAGCCTGGTTGCTGGGGGCATTCTGCCTCGCTCCTTTTATTATGTTTGCATTTTTCTCCTTTAACCCCCTCCCCCTCTCTCTCTTCTCTCTCCCTCCCTCCCTCTCCCTTCACCCTCTCTCTCTTTCTCTCTCTCTCTCTCTCTCTCTCTCTCTCTCTCACACACACACACACACACACACACACACACACACTCTGCTGGCTGATGGCCTCACACCATAAAGACTAGAGACAGCCATAGGTCTTAGAAGTGTGAGCTCATCAGAACCTACTTGGGCCCCACTCTTCCCTCCTAGGCATCTGTCAGCTCAGATGCTCTACTTGTCCTGGAGAGTTTGCCCTTCTTTCAAGAACATCTCACTAAGGCCTGACTAATTCAGCTGCACCCCACGATTGCCCAAAGCAGGTAGAGGTAGCAGGTACAGGTGATTGGTTTCATGGTGGGGTTCTCCTAAAAAAAAAAAAAAACAACCCAGGGAGATTCCAGGAGGAGGAATGCTGACAGGGGTATGAAGAACGGTGGAGCTGTCTAGAGACAATGCTACAGTGTTCTGTCCACAGTGAAGCAAAATGACCCTAAGGTAGCCAATGGACACTGAAGTGTCCCTTTACCTGGCCAACGACTGCCTCTTTAACAGAAGTCTCTCTTCAGGTGACTTTGGAAATTGTCACAGACCAATAAATACAATTTATTATTATATCTTTTCTTTCTCTTTCTTTCTCTTTCTTTCTCTTTCTCTCTCTCTCTCTCTCTCTCTCTCTCTCTCTCTCTCTCTCTCTCTCTGTGAGAGAGGATCTTGAATACTTCAGGCAGTTTCAGACTCACTATGTAGGTGAGGGTGACTCTGAGGGTGACTTCTGAACCTCTCAAGTTCTCTCTCAAAACCTCTCAGTGTTGGGATTACAGGAGTGTGATTCCCAGGCTTGGTTTAATGTAACGCTGGTGATTCAGTCTAAGGCCTTCCACATGCTCGGATAATACTCTGCCGACGGGGCCGTATCCACAGACCATAGACAACATAAATACCGTAAGAGAGACTCGTTCTCTTGAGAGGATGATAATGTGAATGAAAAATACAGTGACTTCACATGTGACATCAGGAGGGTGGGTCTGTTTGTTAAGGAAATGTGACTAAGACAAAGTCCACGCTGTGCAGTGTGACAGTTTTTCATGTGAAAGGCAAATGACCCTCTCTTCCGGAATTTTCTTCCTTAGCAAATAATTTTGTAGACATGGTCACAAACGTAGAGAGTTTTCATGTAAGTCATTGATTGAATAAAAGACAAGGACTGCCAGTGTTCTATCGAGAGATAAGTGGGTAAATATGCTACCATAGCATTAGAAAACCATGGTGTCAGTAATATGTGTGAAGGAGGAAGTCTCCAAGAAAACTAAGTTTAAGGAGGGAAAATTAATTCGGTCACTTTCCATTGACTGAATTACTGACATATGTATCGAGGTGGTGTGAGTGTGTCTGTGGAGGGACCATAAGGATAAGTAAGCATTAAGTGTGTAGGAGGAACCAAGAGCTGAGACTCTAGACAACCTCATTTAATCCCAGAGAGTGTCTCCTACACAGTGATCAGGGGACAGGACTCAGAAACACAATGACCAGAGTTCAGTAGGCTAAGGACAGGACTGGGGAAAGAAGGGGACATTAGGAGCAGAATAAGGAAGTTCGCTGCTTTCCTTAGTCAAGCTATTTTGAAACTGCAGAGTGTGTAGTCTGTTTTTGCGCCCACTGGGTGTCTGGGGTGGAAATCAGCTGCTTTGCTTCTGCAATCCCCAGAGAGCCAGCTTCCTGTAACGTTGAATTCAGTTTAGGGCCTTGGCTTTTGAGGGGAGTTATTTTCTTTAGGAACCCCTTTATCCAAGTGTCTAGGGCTTAGCTCAGTGGTGGAATTCCATCCTACATAAATAAGTAAATAATAAAGAATGAACTAAAAATGATAAAGTTGCAAAGTGGTGTGTGAAGAAGAAGGTGTGTGTGTATGTGTGTGTGTGTGTGTGTGTGTGTGTGTGTGTGTTTAAATGTGCATGTAAGGATATCTGTGTATGGTCAACCAAGACACGAGTCATTAGATACCAAAAAACTATTATTATTAAATTTTTATATTGGCAGAATCATATTTCACTAGAATCCATATATTGGGGCCCTAACAACTGATATAACGGAGAGCCTTAGGAAGTAATTAAGATAGGTGAAATTTTAGGATAGAGACCCCAAACACGGAATTAATGGGACTATAAGAAGACAGCAGAGTGCTTATATGATCCATTTCTGTTGTTTAAAGATAGGAGTCAGGAAAGATCATCTAGAACCCAGGCAGGGTACCGTCACCAGGAACCAAACGGTCCAGTACATGGAGCTGGAGCTCCTGACCTCTGGAGTGAGGGAGTCCATTTCTGCTGTGTCATATTACAGAGGCTGAGGCTGAATAAGGCACACCTCACACTTTAAAGTTGACAAAATCACCTCACACAGAGGAAGAGAGCTGGGAAGCAGGCTGGACTCAGGAGCTGAGGGGGTGTGGGGAGGTCGACCTGAGGATGAAGACGCAGTCCTGGCACTGAAGACAGAGACCCCAGGCATCTCGGGAAGAGTGCAGTATGTGGGCGAGGGGGACCCAGTGAGGATGGCGTATCACCCTCTCCCCCATCCTGAGCCTTCTCCTGCCTGAGCTCCAGAATACCTCCTCCTCTCCTGCAGAGGCAGTCCCTGCACCCACCCAGGGAGGAGAAACTTGACCCTACCTACCTGTGTCATCATCTCCCCAGGACACCCTGATGGCCATCTTCCTTGGGGCATCTGCGCAGACAGATATGGTTGTTTGCTTTCAGAGGGGAGACGGCTGCTGGTATCCAACCCCGCCGCTCTTTTCTTCTCCCACAGAATTAGCATTCAGGACCCATGCCCAGTTCTAACCCCTCCATCCCACACCGCCCCTCCCCACCCCAACCTCCCTTCCCCAGAGACCCAGGTTCTGACACTCACAGGTGACACTGAGCTGTTGCGTCCTCTGCACGGTAACATTGGCACCAGGGAAGTTCACCTGACAGGTGAGGTTGGTGCCATTGTCCTGAGGCTTGGCTATGAGGTTCAGCTTTGAGGAGAGGGTGGTCCTGGGGCCCAGGGATGTGAGGGCAGATGACATCCAGGAAAATATGGGGGGTGTCCCTTGCTCACAGGCCCAGAGCACAGAACAGATTAGTTGGGTAGACGTGCCAGACACCATGGTAGGTGTGACTGGGAAGTTAGGGGTCTTAGTCAGAGCTGGACAGAGAGAAATAGAGACACAAGACATGGTGGAAAATCACTGCGTATGAGCCTATTTCAAACCAGGTTTCTCCCCCAACCAGCCTCATTATGTGGTCTCCAGGGCACCCAGAGGCTTTAGAGCAAGGACCTCTGCATATCCCCATTTCGCTTACCTGTCACGTGCACAAAGAGCATTGGCTCCTGAAAACTGTACTTCACAGGACCACTTCCGTCCAACCTGAAGAAGTACTCTCCCGTGTCACTTTTCCGTGCGTCTCTGATGTCCAGGGAGCAATTATGAGTATCGTGGTCCCCCACGAGGTAGAATCGACCTTGAGCTCCCTTCTGTACTGATCGATGTGGGTCGTTTGTAGCCACTGGAGAGTCGAGGTTTATATTGGCCCCTTTCCGGAACCAGTTGCCAAAGACAGGATCACTGGAGGTGGGGTACTGGACTTGGCAGAGTACAAAGACGCATAGACCCTCCTGCACTGTCACGGACTTAGTCACCGAGAGTTTATACTCCTGCGCCGCCAGGCACCCTGCAAAGAAATGAGGGTTATCTTGGTTCTGTCCCACTAGCCCGGTCCCTGTCCCCACTCACCTGCCCACAGCAGGGACAGCAGCCGTGCCCACCGCATCACACAGTGATGGCCCTAGGCTCCTGCGGGTGGCCAGAGAAAGAAAATTCGATCAGTTTGAAGTGGATCCCCCGGGGTGAGGATCTCAGGCTTCAGTGTCACAGGGCTGAGAAGTGGTCCTACTGACCTAGCCCAGCAATGAAGAGAGACAGCGTGACTGTCCACAGAAAGGGAACTCTCCACCCACAGGTTAGTTATCGGTGCTATCAAGCTCTGTGGAAAATAAACACTTCCACTTTTTCACGTGTGGCATCATGGGAGACAAAGTCAGTGAGGAAGACCCACCCTCTGCTCCTGAACTGGAGCATTTGTTTCTCATTTGTTTGTATTAAGAAAGAGGTTAATTGCTGGGAGCCAGCCCTGGCGGGGTGGGAGTGGGGGTGGGGGTGGGGGTGGGGGTAGGGGTGAGAGGGGGGTGTTCTTTCTTGTCGGTTCTTCTTGAGGCAGCAGAGGGGGAAGGGGGATTAGACTTTGTCTTACTAGAGATTTAGGGTTGCTGTATAATAAAAAGTTTGCTTATCTAAGTCTAAGTTACTATGCTATCATAGCTGACCTGCCTTCTGTGTTCCTCTGAGGCCAGAGACTGCAGTCTCAGGCACTTAAGGCCTCATCCTAAAACAGCAGGAGGTTAAGTAAAGGATTAGTTGCTAGAGCCTTTTCCCTATTGTCCAGATTCCTCCTGCTTGTCAGGCTAGGGGGGGATTTTGGAGCAATAAACTTCTATTGAACCAGAAGAGAATAACTCTCACAGAAAGAAAAACTTTTACATAAGCGAATATGCATAATCTCTCATAAATCCATACACAACTTCAAGCACTCAGAGTTCTCATTTATACAATTCCATACAAATTCAGCTGGGCCCAGCTTGCATGCATTCTCACAACTACATCCTTACACACACACACACACACACACACACACACACACACATGCATATATTCTCACAATTACATACTTATACACACATCCATATTTATATACGCATATGGAGCAAAAGGCCAAGCACTGGTGCAGAAGGAGCTCACGCATTCTGGATGAAAAATGAGCTCCACTCTTTATTACATAAAAAGAAAGCTTCCACCCTTTTAATGCTAAATGAATTAAAAACATGGTTGTAATAAAAAAAAGGCTTTGTTTCTTTTAATAAGACTCAGTCTGCCTTGTTATTAAGAAAGGACTTGTCCTGTCCCGTGGCGAGGAGAAGCCTGCCTGCTCCTCTGCTCTCGGCAGTGTCTTCTTTTTTCCTCTTTCCCTCTGCATTCTGCACATTGCTCTCTTAGGGTTTTTGTTTTTTTATGTTACCTATAGTTTCTAAGCTATTCCACTCTGCATTCTCCTTCTAATCTTGTGCTCTCCTCCTTCTCTGAAGTCACAAGGATGCTCTTAGTCTCAATGCCTTTTCTCTGAAAGCTTCTTCTAAGAACTTCTAAGTTCTTCTTGAGTTCAGTTCTGTCTAGAAGATGTTCCGATTACAAACTTCTCCTCAGTTCAGTTCCTCTCTCAGCTCGGCTCTTCTCACCTCAGTTCCTCCGTTCTGACTCTTCTCTTTGTCCTCGGCCCTTAAACATCTTTCAGAATACATGATCACATGTTACGAAGTTCATCACAAGTTCACATAAAAACTTAAATCATAAACTGAAATAGAAGTTTACAACAGAGAATGTTTGCATGCATATCCATTAGGAGTAATCATCTAGCTAAACATCCATCACCTGTCTCAGCGCTGAAGGTTTAAAACCATAACTAAGTTATAAGTGAAGTTTTGTATAGATAAACCCAGTCAATATTTTATCTTCTGTCCTAGCACCTATGATAAGTCATTAGTTCCCTTTTTATGACCTTTAGTTAATTGTTTTACAACCTCTTGGAATGTGCTCTGAGTAGAATAAACTGTTGTAACTGTTGTTACGGTCTAGGAGCAATTAACTGGTGACAGTTGGGAGACTGGCAGAGAGTTCTCACTGCAGTTTTGACTATCAGAAAAGGATTTAATAGGGTCCTGTTATAAAGGAGCTTAATCACATATATAATTTAGGAAGTTTTTGTTTTGTTTTGTTTTTCAAGACAGGGTTTCTCTGTGTAGCCCTGGCTGTCCTGGAACTCACTCTGTAGACCAGGCTGGCCTTGAACTCAGAAATCTGCCTGCCTCTGCCTCCCAAGTGCTGGGATTAAAGGCATGCGCCACCACCGCCCGGCAGTTTTAGGAATTCTTATAGGATCATCATTAAAACCTAAGTCATCTATTTGTCTACATTGCATCACTATAAGACAGTATATCTTTGTGGATCTGCAGAGATCTGTTCCAAAGGGGTGTGCTATTATTTATTGATTATTATATATTTAATAATAACAGGAAAAGCATATTAATAGCAGGAATCTTTCCTTAAATGAGTCCCTTACAGCCTTGCATAATGAGGGCTCACCTGTCACAGATTGTATATTAATTCGAAGCAGGCGGTTTCAGGATGATCACCTGCTAGTATTAGCTTGTCCCATTATGGCTCCTGACAGTTCATGCCAAGAGCAAACACAGGCTGGACCTAGGCTCCCTACCCCATATGGAGCAGATGTGCAGTTTGGTCTTCATGTGGGTCCCCCAAACAGCAGTTCTCCCCGAGTCTGTTGCCTGCCTGTCGATCCCTTTTCCTTATCTGGCCTCAGAGGGAGAGGATGTGCCTGGTCCTGCAGTGATGTGATGTGATGTGTTGTGGTGGTGTGATACCTTGGGGGTGGGGGGGCTGATATTGGGAAGTAAAATGAACTAAATATATTTTTAAAAAAGGAAAGGTTGATAATCAGAGACATGGCTCAGCCGGTAAAGGTGTTTACCACTCAGCCCAATCACTTACATTGTGGAAAGAATGAACTAACTCTCTAAAGTTTTCCTTTGACCCCCACTAGTGCATGGTGGCACACTCAAACCATGATGGGCATGGAGAGAGATAAGGGGGAGGGATTCCATACATTTTTAATGTATAAAGAAGAGGAGGAGACTGGAACTCTAATTGCCTAAATAACTTTTCTGTTGCTGTTATGGAATATGCAGCTAAAAGCAGCTTAAAAACAATAATGGTTTCTGTTGGCTCAGAGTCGGAGGTTTCAATCCTTTGTGATGGTGGAGTCGTGGCTACAGGAGTGTACAGTGGCTGGCCACACCTCACCTTCTGTCAGGAAGCAGAGAGAGAGGCGAAAGACGGTTCTCGGGTCACTGTATGGTCTAGGATCCTCACCTCTGAAACGATGCCACCAAGAGTGGGTGGGTCTTCTCACATCAGTTAACCTAATCACGATGATCACCCACTGGCACGCTGAGGTCCCATGTCCCAGCAGAGTCTGGATCTCAGGTTTCCAATAGAGGTTAACCACCATGGACACAGACTGACACAGGAGGACATGGGGCTAAGACTCCCTCTGCAGGCCAAAGAGAGAGGTGTCAGAGGAATATCTGCTGTAAAGAGGTTGACCTAGAACTTCCAGACTCAGTACTGAGAAAAATAAACATGTTGAAGCTGCTCGGTTTGTGCGTGTGTGTGTGTGTGTGTGTGTGTGTGTGTGTGTGTTTGTTTGCAAGTGTGTATGCATGTATTAGGGCTCTCTATGCCTCACACTAGAGACCAAGCTTGCTAGTTCCCAGGCTGATGTCTCAGCAGTCTCAGTCTGGGGCTGAATGTCTGGAGAACTCCTGGAGAACCGCAGGTCCTCAGTCTCTGCTTAAAGCTTGAAGAAACTTGTTCTAAGGTCAGTGAAGGATGAAGCAGTAGCAGGATGCAGTCGGGAGGGCTCCTGTTCTACACAGGAGATGGGTGAGCCCATGAGCTCACACCGCTGCCTTGCACTGGGAGGGCCTCAGTGGACAGAGAGGCTCTGAAGACTCTTCTCCTGATAAAGGGTGTGTGTGAGACAGGGATACAGATGCTGCTCTTCTATCTTGTTCCTCAGCCCCAAGTTCCAAACACTGGCCTTTTCAACACATCGTCGAGTGTTTTTTCTGCCTCTCCGCATTATTTCTGAGGTGTATCATTCTTGCTTTAAAAAAGGAGGGGGAGGAGGTGAATCAATGCCATCTTCTCTGGACCAGAAGTCTGTCCTGAGAAATGTACCCATGCTCCCTCTATAACAAACAGACCAATGGTGCCTTCTCAGTAAGCGGAATGGAGTGTGGGCCTCAGTGGTTTTGAGATAAAAGACTTCTATTTATCTTCTTAGCCGTTACCATGAATGCTGGCATGACAATCCCACCGTAACTTAGAGTGCTACTGGAGAGTTTGGGGCTGTTTCTGCTCCATCTGGTTATTATTATTATTATTATTATTATTATTTGGCTTTTCGGATTTGGTATTTTCAAGACAGGGTTTCTCTGTATAGCCCTGGCTGTCCTGCAACTCACTCTGTAGACCAGGCTCACCTTGAACTCAGAAATCCACCTGCCTCTGTCTCCCAGAGTGCTGGGATTACAGGCGTGCACCACCACTGCCCGGCGTTTTTATTATTTTAATGTATTTTTCATATGCGTTCCTGTTGTCGTCTACAACCTACACCCAGACATTTGCTTTTCAGGAAAAATTATTTTTATTTAAGTGTCTGCATGTGGGTGGGCATATGTTTATGTGTACCATATGTGTCTTGTACTTGTAGATGCCAGTAAATGACACCAGAGTTCCCAGAACTGGAGTTACAGGCAGTTGTCAGTCACTTGGTCTTGGTATTAGGAACTGAACTCGGGAGCTGTTCAAGAGCAGCAAGTGCTCTTAATCTCTGAACCGTCTTTCTCCAGTGCTCAGCCATCCCACGAGATTTCCTCCCCAGACCTGCTGGCGTCCAGATCAGTTTGATCTGCTCACTTGAATCCCAGCGTTATTCCCACCCCCACCTGGCCTCCTGTACCTGTCAGCATCTGAAACAGTCACTCTCCTCTTTTAACTTCTCATCGCTGTTTGGTTTTGGACTCCAGGACAAGAGACTGGGGTGCATATTTTACATATCAAAACAGGCCTGGCCTCCAGGTTCTCCCAGCATCCCTCAGTGCCTACCTGGCACACCTTGTACCCAACCCTGAACTTTCCAGCCCAGGGCTGGGCTGCCCTTTTCCCAGAGGCTCCTTCCTATATAATCCGGACATTTTGGTCTCTCTTCTCCTTTTCCTTCTCCTCTTCCTCCTTCTCATCTTCTTCCTCCTCCTTCTCCCTTTTCTCTTTCTTTTCCCCTTTCCTGCTCCCCTCCCTGTGGTGACTTCTCTGGCCTCAGTCCTTGGGGCCAGTGAACTCACTCGAGAGTAGCTTCCCAACAAATCTGCATTTAATCTAATCTAATCTGACTTGAGTTGGCTCATTTCACTGGTGGAGAACTAATTTATCAATCACCTGTGACCAAAGGACCCTGCCCTGTGCCGTCCTCGTCGTAGCTCTGTTTAGGGGCTTCTGTTCCCAGTGCGCCCTGTGCCGTCCTCGTCGGTAGCTCTGTTTAGGGGCTTCTGTTCCCAGTGCGCCCTGTGCCGTCCTCGTCGGTAGCTCTGTTTAGAGGCTTCTGTTCCCAGTGCTTTTGCTTCGTCTGCCTCCTCTTCCTGACTCGGAGTGGTGGAGGGTTTGGGGCATTTCCTGTGGCTCTTCTCTTATTTGTGGTTTTTCTCCGCTTTTGGATCTAAAGCTGGAGAATGCCCAAATCCTGACCCCTGTGGGACCGTCCTCTGGCTCCAGACTTGGGTATGTACTCTTGGTCTCCACTTGACTATGTCAGAAGCTCCTCATTCTTGGAGGAACCAGAGTGATGGCGACTCACTTGTAGAGCTGACCCAGTGAGTCATTGTCAACTGAATTCTTCAAGTTACTCAGAAGGACAACACTAGTATTGTCCCAGAGAGACCACGTTAGTATCGTCCGTGACTTTTACGACCCTTGTGCCCTCTATCGACATCTATGGAGTCTTCGATGTCTGCAACATCTCTGAGGTGGAGACTTGACTCAGCGCTCTCAGGTAGGCTGCTGCTGGAACATAAGGATTTATTCAGGGTCTGAGCTCCCACCCAGATCCACCAATGGGAACCTACACTGTGTTGTTTTAGAGACAAGACCTCATGGTGTAGCCCCAGCTGGCCTAGAAGCTACAAGCCTCTTGCCTGAGTATTAACTGCAAAGTGTTCAGAACTAGCACAGACATGCGCTGGAGCACCTTCCAGAGGAGGAAGAGGTAGAGGACAAGGCTGCAGAGGGGCTGGATCCCAGTGGGATGGCTAATCTTGAGTGCCATCTTGACACATCTGTAGAAATGGTGCTTCTCTGAAAGGAGGGAGGGGGAAGAGAGACAGAGAGACAGAGAGAGACCCTCACTTGAGAATTGCTTTCATCAGATTGGCCATGGGGTATGTGTTGGGGGGAGGGCGTCATTTCTGAATGCTAGTTAATGGAGGAGGGTCCACCTCGTAGTGGGTAGTGCCATCCTTAGGCAGGCTGCAGGGCTCTCTAACAGGCCTCAGCTTTGCAAGCATGGCCCTGACAGGTGTTTGCCCTTTCCCTTCCCTCTCCCTTGCAAACACCATTAGATCACATTCCTAAAGCTAGTCCCCAAGGCCCATTCCCTTATATGGCCACTGACTCATTCCGGAGACTAGATACAAAGATCCAGCAACCAAAATTCATTGTTTGGCCACACTGGCTAAATAACCTGTCCAGTCAGTACTTAGCCTAGCCCAGACTCCCCTGCCCCCCTTTCCTTAAAAAGCCCACGCTTACAAATACAAAAATACAAACAAAAATAAAGAACAACAACAACAACCCCCCCTTTTTTTTCTGATTGCTGTTGTACAATCCAGAGGCAGCCTCCCCACCTCACCGCCTTTCCCTCCAGGACACTAAATCTCCTCTGTGCTGAGGATCTGACACTGTACAGACTCGGGGTCCCCCCACCCCACCCCTTCTCTTTCCCTGGTGGATCTAGGATGTACACAAAAGAAAGCTGAGCAAGCCAGAGGAAGTAAGCAGAGGAAGAAAGCTCCTGTCTCGACTTCCTTCAGGGAGGGTCAGTGACCTGGGAGATAGAAGCCAAAATAAACGGTCTCAAGTTGCTTTTGGTCAGTGTTTAAGCACAGCCGTAGAAAACGTAACAAACCAAGAGAGGCTTGCTCAGGGGTGTACTGACCCTGCCTGTGATGTTGTGATCCAGTCTCCTGAAGATCGTACAAATGGTGCTTCTCTGAGAACGGGTGGAAGGGAGAGAGACAGAGACAGCGAGAGAGATTGGGAGACAGAGACAGAGAGACAGAAAGACAGAGATGGAGACAGAGACAGAGAGAGACAGAGAGACAGAGACAGAGGGAGACAGAGCACCAGCCTCTGGATAGCGAAGGATCCACCCCTGCACCCACCTTTCCAACACAAACATCCAGTGTCTAACCCAAACGCGCCCTTCAGGGAGCTCTGCCACTCTAGGCCTTCTGCACTTCTTCCTCACAATCCCAGGTCACAGCTGAGTAGACACAACCTGAACCTCAGAGCCAGCTTGAATCAGTCGGGAGCTGTCCCAATCAGCAGAGACTGCCAGCTTCGTCTCCTCCATCTCCTCCTCATAAACCCAAGTGTCTAGTCCTCTTCATCTCCACATAAATGCAGACTGATGATAAGCCCAGGTCTCAGCCTATGTGGCTTTGTGTAACCTAGCACGCACATTTGTCTTGGGAGCCTGGTCACTGTCTTGTGATTGGAAAACCTTGCTGCACCTGATAAGGGTTAAGGGAGCACATGAGGTACATAGATCTGGACTGCTGAACAGGACACCAGCATAGACCAGCACAGGCCATTTCCCCAGGGATGATGGGGTCTTGGGACACCCTCATCATTCACTGAAGATACTGGCCTGGAAGCAGGGTGAATGCAGCTCGTTATTGTTGGTTTTTCCACGCAGTTCGGTGACCTGCAGCCCACGCAGCCCACGCGAGCCACCTGTATGTCTGCCCCTCGGGCCGCGGGCTGTGGTGGGGAAGCCGGGGAGATGTGGGCCACCGCAATGAGAGATTGGACCAGACAGTTCCATGTGGCTTTATTTAAGATGGGGGTACAGGTGAGCGGGTAGGAAGAAGGCAGGGAATGAAGAAAAAGAGAGAGAGGGGAAGAAACGCTACCCTTTTATATGGGTGGTAATTTAAATTACAGGTAAAAAGGTAGGCCCATTGAATTCTGGGTACATGGTGGCCGTTGCCTTGGTAACAGGCCTATGCTTGCTGTGCGGTGCTAGTTGTCGCCTATATGACGTCACAGGTCTCGGAACCAACATTCCTCCATTTCTGTTATTAAAAAAGGAAAAGAAAAGAGGGAGGGGGGCCCGATGGTGAAAAGGAATGAGGGCGTCGTGTCTCTTAAACTGCTTCCTGCTGTCTAGGGGCATCGTCAGTTTGGAGGTGTAGCTGACTTTCACCATCGGGGTCCTCGGCACCAGGTACTTCTGTGGACAGTGGCTCTTCCGTGGGCAGTGGCTGGTAATTCTGTAACAGAAGCTGATTAATAGTTTGGTCGGAATTTTTTTGCATTTGCCGTTGGAGGAATGTAGGAACAAGATTAATGAGGCAGGGAGCAAACAATAGCATAAGGAAGATGACTAGAAAAGGCGTTACAAAAGGCAGTATCCATTTCCATATTGGGATGGAAATGGAGGTCTCAAAAATCCCAGAACTGGAGGTCTCACGATCTCTGAAGTTCTTTATGTCCGACTGGAGCTCCTGGATTTTGTTTCTTACTATCCCGGACTGGTTGACATAGAAACAGCATTCTTTTTGAAGGAACAAGCAAAGACCACCTCTTTCAGCTGTGAAGACATCCAGTCCACGTCGGTTCTGAAGCACCACGGCTGCCAAAGAATCGATCTGCTTTTGGATAGTAAGCACAGTTTCAGTCATTCCCTGGAGATCACTTTTAAACTGGGAAGTGAATGTATTGTATTGGGCCAGAGAAGTTGTTATTCCTGCCACACCAGTGCCAACACTATAGCGACCAAGAGGGGCACGATCTGAACTGCCCTCTCATGTCGAGCAGCTATCATATCTACAACTGGTATTGGCAGGGGCTCATTTCCCTGGATTACTCCCAGTTCAGGGAAAAAGAGTACCAATGTGCAAACTCCTGACCAGCTGGCAGGCAGGCGATGATATACCTGAGTGCCACAAAGAATTGACGTGTTTTGGATTGCAGGGCATTGTGGCAGAGATGATATATCAAGGCTTATGGCTTTATTACAGTCTAGGGGGCTTAACGTTCCTATAGAACGTGTCCCAGAGGTCTTAAAACAGTTTGTCATGCCAAAGAGAGGGACAGAGGTAAGGTATGGAGCCATGGTGACATCGGAGTCAGGACAGCTAACAAAAGGTGAGGTAAGGTTATTTGGCAGTATCATTGGAGAAGCTGTAAGTGACAGTTTTGAGTCAATTCCTGGGGGTACACATAACCAACAATCTTTAAAGTGACCAGGCCTGGTGACATTGAGGAGTTGGTATGCTGAGGTCAAGGTTTGAAGCAATAGACAAAATGACAAATTAGTGCCATTTATGAGGGGTGCTGTCAAAGAATCGAAGACCTCGGAGGAATGTTTGATTATCTCCCCTACCTTTTCAATACCTAGGGGTTGGGCGATTGAGATATACTTTCTCTGAATATGGATGGTACTTACTGGGGAGCTGGGCTGATTTTTACGAGAGAGCTTACCAACAACTCCTGTCTCCCACCTGGAATCCCACAGGTCTTGTATGTAGAAGAAAAGTGTTGATAGAAGAAGTGATTGACCCGTGATCCTAGCATATGTATCTGGCAAGACCAATATGGGCAGCCCCCATATTCATCTGGCCATCCTCTGCAATAATCTTTTGTCTGGTTAAAAAGAAAGCAAGTATAGAGATCATAATATTTCAATGGGATAACTGATATAGGAATGATCGCGATTTGGATCGGTTCTTGGCATCCGGATATAGAGCAGTCTCCTGAGCCTATTTGGAAAGACTGTTTGTTATCTGTGGGGGTTTCTTGAACCTCGAATCTCCAGATGTAAGGACTGCCCTGGATGGAAACGAAGAACAGCAGGGGTAGGACAAGAAACCCATGTCTAATCCAATGAGGTCGAGCTCGGATGCCAGAGTAGAGTCTCATGTTCTGGAATTGGGGACAAGGTGGATGGTCTCGAAGTTTTCCAGAGCTTAATAGAGCATGGTCCTGTTAGGGTTGACGTGTATGAAGAAGAGTCATTTTTAGGTAGAGGGCTAAAAGGTTTAAGGTGAGACAGGTGGATCCAATGAGAGAATCCTTCGAGTTTAGCAGCTGTGGGGGTCACGAGAATCACCTTAAAAGGGCCCTGCCATTTGGGCGAGAGGGGTGACAGCCGATGATCTGGAGGAGATAAGAGGACTTGGTCTCCAATGTTGACAGACAGTGGACAGGAGACAGTCTGTGGCCACGGTAGATGGTGGTCAGCAAAATTCCTTAGGAGGGAACGAAGGTGGCAAAGCAATGGGGTGAGTAGGTGGTCTGGGAGGGGAGAGCATTTAGGTGAAAGACCAGGAGTTAAAACTGGACGTCCATACATAAGTTCAAAGGGAGAGATGAGAAGGGGTCGCTTGGGGAGAGCTCGTAGTCTGAAAAGAGCCAGAGGTAGGAGTTTCACCCAGTCAAGGTGAAGTTCCTGTGACAGCTTAGCAAGTGTGGTTTTTAAAGAGCGATTAGTTCTTTCTACCTTACCTGATGATTGAGAATGGTAGGGAATGTGAAAATGCCAAGGGATGTTTAAGGCCTTAGAAAGAATTTGAGAAACCTGGGAAGTAAATTCAGGGCCATTGTCTGACTGAAGGGAAACTAGAACACCAAATCGGGGGATGATCTCACGGAGGAGGAGATCAGAAACTGTCTGAGCCCTTTTGTTAGTGGTGGGAAACACTTCTACCCACCCCGAGAAGGTGTCCACCAAGACCAAGAGGTACTTGACACGCTTGACAGTGGGCATATGGGTAAAGTCAAGTTGCCAGTCAGTTCCAGGAAGGGAACCTCTAGCTTGATGGGTAGGGAAAGGGGTGCTACGATATCTCGAGTTGGAATCTGACATCTGACAGATTTTACAAGAGGCAGTGATAGATTTTAAGAAACTTAAGTCCTCAGGAGTAGGCTGTAAGTGGGTCTTAACAAAAGAAGATAACGCTTGGCTTCCATCTTAGGATGAAAGAGTTGGTGAAGATAGGATAGAGTTTGGCGAGTGTCAGGGGGTGAAGGTAAAGATGTGAGTTGTAGTATGAGGATATCTCGGGGAAGGTAAGATGAGTTTAGCCCCCTAAGGGCTGCAGCTCTAGCTGCCTCATCAGCTCGGTTGTTTCCCTTGGAGACAATAGAGTCATCTGTCTGGTGGGATCTGCAATGGACAATCCCAATAGGTGTGGGGAGATGGGAGGCCTTTAGCATGGCTAAAATGTGGCTTGCATTAGTTATCAATCCTCCTGTGGTGGTAAGTAACCCGCGCTCTTTCCAGATAGCAGCATGGGACAGGAGGATATGGAAAGCATATTTAGAATCTGGATAGACATTGAGGGATTGTCCCTGTGCCAATTGAAAGGCACGGGTGAGAGCTATTAGCTCAGCCTGCTGATTCATGGTGTGTGCAGGGAGGGCCTGTGCCTCTACCACCTCAGTGTCTGACACTATGGCATAGCCAGCTTTTCTAGTCCCTTCATATAGAAAGGAGCTTCCATCTGTGTACCAGGTATAAATGGCTTGAGGCAATGTGCCCTCCTGTATGTGTGAAGGATGAGGTAGTAGTTGCTCTAAAGTCTCAGTGCAGGAATGAGAAAGGGAGTGGTTAGTATTAGGTCGAGGAAGAAGATTAGAAATATTGAGAGGAGGACATGATTGAAAGGTGAGCGTGGAATCCTATATTAGCGCTACCTGAAGAGAAAGGACCCTGGAGGGAGGTAGAGTCTGCAAGCCTTTGTAAGTTAGGAGCTGCGACAGGTTATGAGAAGAGAGCACAGTTATGGGAGACCCCAAGGTTAGTTTCTTTGACTCTCGAATAAGGAGTTCAACAGCTGCTAAGGTACGAATACAAGGTGCCCATCCTTGGATGGTTAAATCCAGTCTTTTGGACAGGTATGCTACAGGTGCAAAAGGGTCCTAGCTGGTGACCTAAGACTCCAAGGGCAAATCCCTCCTTTTCAGTTACATAGAGGGAGAAGGGACGAGTCAGGTCAGGGAGGTGTAAGGCTGGGGCGTTAAGGAGGTCCTGTTGGAGTCTCTGAAAGGGCTTGGTAACAGGTTTGAGAAGAGGTTCATGGGTGGGGCCTAATGCTGCCTCATATAAGAGCCGAGAAAGGAGGGAAAAGTAAGGAACCCAGGAACGTAAAAAGCTAGCCATTCCTAGGAATGATAAAATTTCTTCCTTTGTAGAAGGAACAGTTAAAGACTGAATTAGATTCTTTCTATCTAAGGTAATAGCCTTGTGGGTTGGGGTAATTGTTAATCCCAAATAGGTAACCTGAGGAGTAGACAGTTGAACTTTAGAAGGTGAGACCCTGTAGCCTCGACTGGAAAGGAAATTTAGAAGAGCAGAGGTGTGTGCTTGGCTAATCTCTAGAGATGGGCTACAGATAAGAACATCATCTACATAAAGAAGAATTTTAGATCTAGGGAGAGATAAAGAGAGTAAGTCAGAAGTCAGAGCCTGGCCAAATAGGTGTGGGCTGTCTCGGAATCCCTGAGGCAGAACAGTCCAGGTAAGTTGAGTAGAAAAGTGGGTATCAGGATCCATCCAGGTAAAAGCAAATATGTTTTGTGATTGAGTGTCGAGAGGGATAGAGAAAAGGGCATCTTTTAGATCTAGGACTGAGAAATGAGAAGTTACTGAGGGGATAGTAGAAGAAGTGTATAAGGATTAGCTACGACAGGATGGAGGGGAACCACTGCAACATTAATGTGCCTGAGATCTTGAACCAGGCGATAGGTACCATTAGGTTTTTTGACTGCTAGTATAGGGGTGTTGAAAGGAGAAGAAGTGGGGCAAAGGAGTTTCTTCCTTAAGAGGTCAGATATGATAGGCTTAAGTCCCTGAGGCTTTGGAGAGAGAGAGAGGGTATTGAGCTAGGGTGATGTACCTGCTAGGGTCCAGTAACTGGATGACAACAGGAGAATGATGTCTAGTGGCAGAGGGGTTCTGGACGTCCCAAACTCTGGGGTCCACCTGAGAAGCTGGTAGAGGTAGTGTTAGTAGGTTGACTGGCTAGAAAGAGAAGTAGGGGAACTGCTGTTGAGCTTGGGTTCAGGCGAGTGGGGGAAGCAAAGGAAATTGAAGCCCCCAACTTAACTAAAAGGTCCCTACCTAATAAGGGAACAGGAGAAGTTGGCACTACCAAAAAGGAATGGGTGAAGGGTATGTTTCTAAAAGTGCAGCTAAATGGTGGAGTCTGGTGAGGAAGGTAAGGCTGTCCTCCTATCCCGACTATGGGAAGACGAGAGGGTGAGGTGGGTCCCCAAAACTCCATCAGGACTGAGTATGTGGCCCCGGTGTCCAGGAGGAAGGAGATGGGCCACCCACATACCACTATAGTTACCCGGGGCTCCCTGCTGGTAATGGGTGTTGTTGGGTCAAGAGAGCTCCGGCCCCTTCAGTCATCCATAGCCAAGCCTAGGAGGTCTGTTGGAGGGGTATCTGGGTGAGACAGCCTTCTGTTCTGTGCGACCTGAGGGCAATCGATCGCCCAGTGTCCCTCACGATGACACTTAGGACGTGGTCCTCTTGGCTTGTGGGGGTTGGGGCAATCCCTTGCCCAGTGACCCTTTTGACCACATCTATAGCAGGGAGCTGGCGGTACTTTAGCCTTAGAAGCCCAGGAGTCCAGGGTGGAAGCTGGAGCTGGTCGGATAGCCTTTGCCTGCATGTGGTACTTTTGTTTTCAGGCTTTTTCATCTCTCCCATGGTACACCTTGAAGGCCAGCGCTAGGACTTCTGCCTGGGGAGTTAGAGGCCCCCTCTCCAAGCACTTAAGTTTAGCTCTTATGTCGGGATAGCTCTGGGAAAAGAAATAAGTCATTAAAAGTTGCTTACCTTCTGGATTCTTGGGATATAGATTAGTGTACTGTAATAAGGCCTTTGTAAGACGTTCTAAAAACTGAGATGGATGTTCCTGTTTGTCCTGGACAACCTCTTGGAGTTTTTCAAAATTTACTGGCTTTAAGGCTGCCTTTCTGAGACCAGCCATAAGACATGTAATAAACTTGTCTCTGGCTAAAATACCACCTGTGGAATTGTAATTCCATTGAGGATCCTGGTCAGGTACTGCCTCGGATCCAATTGGATATGTTCTGTCTGTCTGGTGAATTTGGTCTGCATGCACTCTTGCCTCTTCCAAGACTCGCCTGTGTTTGTCCAGAAGTAAATTGTTAGTGAGAATCATATGAACATCATGGAAAGTTAAGCTATAGGATTGAGTGATGTACTGAAACTCTTTAATAAAGTTAGAGGAATTAGAAGTATAAGAACCACCCCCCCAAAAAAAAGCCGGGCGGTGGTGGTGCACGCTTTTAATCCCAGCACTTGGGAGGCAGAGGTAGGTGGATTTCTGAGTTCAAAGCCAGCCTGGTCTACAGAGTGAGTTCCAGGACAGCCCGAGCTACACAGAGAAACCCTGTCTCGAAAAAAACAAAAAAAGAAAAAAAAAAAAAAGAAGAAGTATAAGAACCCAGTCTGCTTTCTATTTGAGAAAGTTCACTCAATGAGAAAGGAACATGTACTCTAACCAGACCACTAACTCCAGCTACTTCCCTCAGAGGAAGGACTGGTGCTGGGTCAGGTGTCCTCGGAGGAGAAGGAGTACTTGGGCGTTTGGCTGTGGCCTTGGAACATGTAATAGGAGGGGTAAAGGTTGGTGCCAGTTCAGGGTGTTTGGAATGACCTGTAGCTGGCAGAGAGGGAGGGGAAGGGTCTGGGGAGGTTGGATTAGTAGACTCCGGAACCTGTTGAGAGAGAGAGGCTGAAGCTGCAGTTTTGGATCTCGCAGGCGGATTAGGGGTGGCTCATCAGCTGGATTGAACTTAGCGTCATCTAGTGGAAGGTGGGTAGGTTTCATGGCTAAGAGGAGTTGGGTTGGGGGACAGGCAGAGCAGAGAGAGGGTTTAGAACGGAGATAAATGAAAGCTTGGACATAGAGAACCTCATCCCATTTACCGGATTGCTGGCAGTATGTATTAAGATCCCTTAAAATGATAGGGTCTAGGGTGCCATTAGGTGGCCATTTGGAGTTATTGTCTAGCTTATATTGAATTCAGACCTTATTACAGAGGTTTATTAGCTTTGATCGCCTCAAATTGGAGGCTAGTTTTAGAGACTTGAGATTCTCCAGGAGGCATCCCAGTGGGGTGCCTGGAGGTACAGCCAAAGACAGTTTATTGCCCATTGGGTGGGTAAAAGGTATTAAATATTATCCCAGCATCCTGGAAAAAATATATGAATACCACTGCCAGCTAGGCTAGAGACTCAGGCCGTCTCGAGGGCCTTTAGGAGCTTACACGTTCCCGGAACGTGGGGGAAGCGCCCAGCCTGTACCGGGGCTTCTGTGGCAGCTGTGAAAGCTAAGAGTGGTATTGGACACTTCCCAGTGAAGGGTAATACCCAAAGGGTTAACTGTCCTATCACGAATGTTAGCTAGAGGCCAGTGGTGTGAGCTGGGCCTAGGAGCAAATCTTAGCTTGAAATAAGCTGGCCAATTCCTATTTTTTGGCTAAGATTTCCCCTAGCTAACCGAGTTACTTTACCAATTTGCCGTGTCTGTTTGTGAGAATGTGCAATCCGATAGCCGGGAACGTGGAACTGTTTGGTCTGTGCCATGTGGTGAGCGCTAGTGTGCTCACGTGATGGAAGTTCATGAGTCTCAGGTCTCGGGTCGCAGTGGAGAAGCCGGGGAGATGTGAGCCGCTGCAATGAGAGATTGGACCAGACAGTTCCACGGGGCTTTATTTAAGATGGGGGTACAGGTGAGCAGGTAGGAAGAAGGCAGGGAATGAAGAAAAAGAGAGAGGGGGGGAAGAAACGCTACCCTTTTACATGGGTGGTAATTTAAATTACAGGTAAAAACGTAGGCCCACTGAATTCTGGGTACATGGTGACCGTTGACTTGGTAACAGGCCTATGCTTGCGGTGCGGTGCTAGTTGTCGCCTATATGATGTCACAGGTCTCGGAACCAACAGTTATCGTTACTGTCCCGACTTCTTCCTTTCCAGGAGCCTTCACTCTTTTAGCCTGCTTCATTCAGACTGAAGATCATTGCGTGGTCTTGCACATGTGACCCTGGAAAGTCTGCCAGTGACCCTGATGATACAGCTATACCAAGGACCTCTTCTGGACACCCAGGAAACACCCAAACTAGTTACGTGACTGCTGCCTGTGTTCCCACATACCCTGGCTATAGCTTCTGACGACCCTTCCGGTTCCACGCGGGAGACCCAGCGCTGAGGCTCCCATGAGCAAGGTGAGGCAGATGCAGGTTGCAAGCAGGGCGGTGACACCAACAAGAGCTTCATGAGGGAGGTGATCTTGCTGGGTCAGTTTCTGAGAGAGACTTATTGGGGTTCTGCATATCATGATGTCAGCAAAGCGGGTTCTCTCTTCACTTGGAGTAAAGGTGAGGTAAGCCAACATTCTGACACCATCTCTGAGAGATCACACTCACAGAGGCACAGGTCCCGTGGTTCTTACTGGGCTCCTACTCAGCCAGTATTCCAGGACCCAGTCATCAGGGTTCTCCCACCCCACCTTCTAGTCCTCTCAGACTGTGAAGAACTAGATGTTCTAGATTCACTCACGGGTAACACTGAGCTAGATGTCCCTCTCCACAGTCACACCAGCTACAGGGAAGGTCACCAGACAGGTGAGGTTGGTGATATGGTGCTGGGGCCTGGGCAGGAGGATCAGCACTGAGAAGAGAATAGTCTTAGGCCCCGGAGAGTGAGGACATCTGACATCTAGGAGAAGGTGGGGGAGGGGTGTCCCCCTCTCACAGGCCCAGGACATGGAATAGGTAAGGTTGCTAGGACAGACAGTCTTGGGGGCCCCTGGGGTGTGAATGTCAGGGGTGTGTGAAAAGCTGTAGAGGAGAGACAGGGACATAAGCTATAGTGGCAACCCCCAAATGTACCATAGAGAAGAGTACAAAGGGATTTTCTTAGGCCCATCAGTGGTATGCATAATAACACAGAGACTTTTAATATTGTTTAACGCTTAGGCCTTTTGCTTGGGCAGTCTCCCAGCTAGCTCATCCAACTTAACCGGACTTTCTTCTCCTGTGTCAGTTCTCTGCCTGGAAGTTCCATCCCCCTTCTTCCTGACTAGTGTCCCTCAGATCTCTGTTACCAACAATTAGCATCAAAACAACCTCTGGAGAAGGGGAGGCCAGGCCATGACCACGTGGAGGGAGGGGGGAGGGGAGGAGAGCCCAAGAGGGCAGAGAGGAGAGAGGTGAGAGTGCCAAGAGGTTAAGAGAGGTAAGAGAGAGAGGAGGGGCCCAGCGCCCTCTTTTATAGGCCAGGCCTATCTGGCTGTTGCCAGGTAATTGTGGGGTGGAGCTTAGACAGAATCCTAACATTTCCCAGTCTTGGTTTAATTAAAGAAAAAATTAAAAAGAGGTGATGGCGAAGCAGGAAAAGTGTGTGATATCTGGATGCATCATGTTGACACTGGGGACGACATGTCTCTGGGAAGCCTAGAGGAATGGGTATAGGGGACGTTTGTCCAGTCTCAGGAGAATTGGCTGCTTCTTGTTGTCCAGGGTCTGTGGAGTCAGCTGAGGACAGGTCAGAAGAACAGGTCCAGTAGAAGCTGTCTGTCCAGAGAAGCTGAGAGGAGATTGGAGCATCTGAAGGTTGCTTCTCTGGAGCTGTCCTGGATGTAGCAAGGGCTGGACGTGACAAGATGTTGAAACACATTAGTATAGGTAGGGAACAAGATTAACTAATTGAAACTCAAAGGAATCCCACCCTTTGGAATAGGTCATAAGTGGGAATTTGGGGCATATGTAGTTATCTGGATGGAGCCTATTGGGACCATGAGAGGTAGATCTGGGTAGGTTTCCTGTAGCTAACAAGTTTAACAACCTGAGTTAACCACATGAACAGTTTTTGTCACCTCGGCCGAAGCAAGCTGACCCTTGGAGGAATCATATGTCTTATAGGAATGGCATCCTATAAGGAAGCCGTTCACAGAGCCCGGCTGTAAAGGTAAAGTCCACAGTGTGCGTGGCGAGACTGGGAGATGGGGCTGCAGAGAGAATGGGGGTGGGGGGAAGGGAAAGGGAAGGATGGATCACCAGAGGAAGCCTGTGTCACCCTGCGCACCAGGCCTGGGTGTTCAGGACGGTCCTATCACCTTGATGCTTTTGATCTCCTCCTCCCATGACCGGACATATCTTGCCCATGGACCTGATTTCCTTATGGGTTGTGCTAAGTTATGACATGTTCTGCAAGAGCACATAAGGCATGGGGTACTGTAGAGAGAATAGATTGTGTCTATGTAAATGTGGCACCTGTCTATAATAAATCTGATGGCCAGTTAGCCGGGCAAGAAGCAGAAGGCTGGACTTCCTGGGAGGGAGAAAAAAACTCTGGGAGGAAGAAAGGAAAGGTGCATTCACCAAGAGACATCAGAGGAGACAGACGTAACCATGGACGTAACTATGGGCCTGGAAGGTATAACTAGCCATGTGGTCTAGGGGCTAGGTGGTCTGGTCAGCTTAGAAGACCCAGGTAAGAATCTGCCCAGCTAAGGCCTGAGCTTTGAAATATTAAAAGATCTTGGAGTGATTATTTGGAGAACTAGCTGATTAAGAAGTAACTACCACCATATTAATTTCCAGCATCAGTTAATATGTGTATAATAATAATATTTTTTACAGGGTACAAGGAGACAAGATCACAGCTTGGCATGATGTAGGCTAGACCAGAAGAAAGTCATAACTGTGGGAGCCCAGATGATGAAATGTGCTTCTGACCAGAGAGTGAGACAACTGAGTGAGACTTAAGGCCATCCCTGGTCAGAGAGCAGGTTCTGAGTCAGAGACCACAGAGGAAATAGTCTTGTAAAATAAAGTCCACACCAGTTCCTAAAATAAGATATTAGAAAAGGAGCAAAGCCAAAAAATATCCAGTCGAAGATGTAAAAGGCTATAGGCAGTGAGTAATGGGTCAGAAAGGGTGTGTTGGGGCAGATATGCAGAAGTGAGAGAGCTGGATTCACCAGGAGGGGCTGAGGGCTGTTCTTGGGGGTGAGTGTTCAGTCGAAGGAGAAAATAGATGTTTATGAAGAATGTCCCCCTCTATTAATTACTTTCCTGTGGGTATGATAAAACATCATTATCAAGGCAGCTTATAAAGGGAAGAGTTTATCTTGGCTTGCGGTTCCAGAGGGGTACAGTCTGTGAAAGCATGGTGGGAGGGGAGGGGAGAGGGGAGGGTGCTGGGAGCTCACACCTAGAACCACGGTGGCACAAATCCTTAAAGTCTCAAAGCCCACCCCATGGACATACTTTCTCCAAAAAGGCACACCTCGAAAGGAACCAAAACAACACCAGCGACTAGAGATTATTTGCATTTTCCTCTCCTAATGGCTCTGTTTGTTTGGGGGTACCCCCAGAGAAGACTGCTTGGACATAGATTTAAGCTGATGGAAACTCCTTAGCAGCTAGCTAGTCAGCAGCTACCCTGAGTGTTCTGCCAAGGAAAGAGACTTTCTCAAGAATGCAGTCAGGCGCCCAGGCAGCAGGAAGTCCAGCCTCAGTGAGCTGACGACCCCAGCAGCCATGGGGGAGAATATTTATTGAGGGTTACACAAAAATTGGTTTTGGGTAAAGTAAGTTTCTCATACCAAAGCCCCCTAATGTACTCCATATGTTTCTTTTCCTTTTCTCTTTTCTTTCTTTCTTTTCTTTCTCTTTCTTTCTTTCTTCCTTCCTTCCTTCCTTCCTTCCTTCCTTTCTTTTTCTTTTATTTTTATTTTTTGGATTTTTGGTTTTTTTTCGAGACAGGGTTTCTCTGTGTAGCTCTGGCTGTCCTGGAACTCACTCTGTAGACCAGGCTGGCCTCAAACTCAGAAATCCACCTGCCTCTGCCTCTCAAGTGCTGGGATTAAAGGCATGTACCACCACCCGCCCTGCTCTCTATATGTTTCATGAGGGAGAACATCACATCCCTGAAAATTTAGTCCTTGGTGTGCACTGTTTGCCGTACCCAGTAATGTAAGACATTTTCCGGGTGTGCCAGGACTGTCTTTTGACCAAACTCAAGCAAAGGCTGAAAAGTCCCTTCAGCAAAACGACTCAGAAAATAACAATGTCTACCCTAGGTACAATGGAAACAACTGTTTCGTTCCTAATGTTTACCCTAGATACAATGATTCTACTAGGATTTCCCTACAAGGGTGGTGGCTACACATCTCTTGGTTTGGTTGAGTCTGAGTCTGAGTCTGAGCTGACCTTTCCGCCTCCATCTTCCTGCTTGTTTCTGCACTGTTAACCGGAAGGGCGGCGTGAGAGAGTGGGCATGGTGTTTCCTTCAGGCTGATCCTCTTCTCTTCCCCTTCTTGACTTTAAGGGCAAACTGTGGGACCCACGCAGCGCATTTATCTCATGTCAAAAAAAACAAAACAAAACCCAAACCCAAACAGCAAAATCCCAGGTATTCTTTGAAAGACGTGTTCATTTTATATACGAGTGCCTTACCTGTCTGTTCGTACGTATATGCACCACTTGTTTGCCTGCTCCCTGCAGAGGTCAAAACAAGGCATCAGACTCCCTGGAACTGGATCACAGACAAGTAGGTCACTGTGTGGATGCTAGGTGCCAGAACTCAGCTGGAGAACGGAATCGGGTGAGGGGGATTCTGAGTGCTTACGAGAACGCTCCGAGAGAACCAGACAAGAGTCTTGCGAACTCAGTTTCTTCAAAACTATGGAACTGTTCTTGGAATGTGCTTTCATACTCCTCCCAGAGGAGGCAGATAGGCGTGAGTTTACTTCAGATTATTCATTACAACTGCTATTGTTATTGGTATACATGCGCCTCCGTGAAAAGCTTGTGTGGCTTGTCCTTGCCATTATAAACTTTAAGAGAGAGTCTTGCTCTGACTATGTTGGCGATTGCATGAAACTTTAGCTCCTGCTCTCTCGGGCTCTGTGGGAACCAAGGCCAGGTCCTCGGCGGGAGATGCAAGTGCTCTTAACCACCGAGCTTCCTCGCCAGCCCACAAACAGGTATTTTGATGCTTATGATACGTAGACGAAAGATGTGAAACTTACATAAAATAGTTGATCTCACGTCAAGTTTTAGTCTTAGTTCCCAGGTGCCAGACAGGTGCTGAAGGCTTGACGGGCCTCGTTTTGCGTTCAGTCTCCCATGCCTGAAGACATTACCTTTGTCCACACTTTGAAAACTACAACCTGCCGGGCATGGTGGCGCACGCCTGTAATCCCAGCACTTGGGAGGCAGAGGCAGGCAGATTTCTGAGTTCGAGGCCAGCCTGGTCTACAGAGTGAGTTGCAGGACAGCCAGGACTACACAGAGAAACCCTGTCTCAAAAAACCAAAAAAGAAAAAAAGAAAAAAAAAAAAAAGAAAAAGAAAATCACAACTAAGTTACCAGGCATCCTGTTCTCACATCTAGTCTGAGAGAACAGTTTGAATCATTCTTTATCTTTAGTTCAAACTTAAAGCCCCCCCACCTCCCAGCTGCCCCATTGGGCTTCCCCAAACTTCTGCGATATTGAACTATGCCCTTTACCTCAGACCATGGAGATCACTGTCAAATGTGAGAAGAACGGCTATGCGGCCATTGCCTCTCCAGGGCTCTCTGGTGTCTCTGCAAACCTTTGGGTCCGCCACCTCTTTTTAGGCCAAGCACCTCTGCCTGGGGCCTCCGGATACCCACTGAGGTTCTAGTGCCTGAGGAAACACAGTCTGTCAGCAAGAGAAGCACAGAGCAGAGCATGAAGTCCAGAGGTAACAGGCCTGCTGATGTGAATCCATCCCAGAGACACCGAACGTTCCATCCGGAGCAGCAAGATGCATCTTCTGTGGGAACTCGGAGCTTCCTGAGATTCGGTTCTGCGGATCTCCGGGGAAGACAGTGGAGGAAACAGCAGCCCTTGCTGCTGAGATGGTCTCGTGCATCCACCCAGGAATGAAGAGTGGAAGGAAGACTAACCTCATTGCTTATTTACTATGTATTTATTTGAGTGTGTGCACGCACGAACGTATGTGCACCTGCATGTGGAGACCAGAAGTGGCTGTTGGGGGTCTTCATCAGTCATTTTCTACCTTATTTTATTTGTCTATCTATCTATCTATCTATCTATCTATCTATCTGGCTATCTGGCTGGCTGGCTGGCTGGCTATCTGTCTGTCTGTCTATCATCTATCTATCTATCTATCTATCTATCATCTATCTATCATCTATCTATCATCTATCTATCTATCTATCTATCTATCTATCTATCCATCCATCCATCTATCTATCAGATGAGCCTACCACTGAACCTAGAGCTCTCTGATCCATCTATATAGCCCTGCTGGCCAATTGGCCTTGGAGCCTCCCCCGTCTGTCTCCCCATCACTGGGGTTTATAGGAGCGCTCTTTTGCCCTTGGCTTTTTATTTGTGCTCTGGAGATACAAACTGAGGGCCTCATGATCTTAGGGCAAGTATTTTGGGCCATCTGTCTAGCCCCTTCCGTGTTTTTTTATTTCATGTTAAACAGCAACAGCAATCTATATAGGTGAGGAAGGCCTAGATGTGGCATTATTACTGTATTGTTTAATATTGGTGAGATAATGAGGCTGACGAGATCTCTAGCGTCAAGGTTCCAAGGACTCTGATGCCCTCTCGCCTCTGGGAGTACCAGGCACACACAGGATCCACAGGCATAATTGCAGTAAAATAAAAATAAATAAAAGCATCTTTTAAAATTTGGTAAAATATAATTGAAAGCCACAACTCTCTTTAATTAATTTTTTAATTAAGATTTTTAAATGCATGTATGTGTGTGAGTGTGTATGTGTGTGTGTGCCCGAGTGAGTGTGTGTGTGTGTATATATACATATATACATATATATATGTGTGTGTATATATATATATATATGTACCTAGAGCTCTCTGATCCATCTATATAGCCCTGCTGGCCAATTGGCCTTGGAGCCTCCCCCGTCTGTCTCCCCATCACTGGGGTTTATAGGAGCGCTCTTTTGCCCTTGGCTTTTTATTTGTGCTCTGGAGATACAAACTGAGGGCCTCGTGATCTTAGGGCAAGTATTTTGGGCCATCTGTCTAGCCCCTTCCGTGTTTTTTTATTTCATGTTAAACAGCAACAGCAATCTATATAGGTGAGGAATATATATATATAATACATATATATACATATACGTATTATATATATATAATACATATATGTATATATATGTATTATATATATAATATATAATACATATATATACATATATATACATATATATATACATATATATATATGTATGTATATATGTATATATAAAACCCTTGGAGGCCAGAAGGCATGAGATCCCTTTACTCTGAACTGGAGTTACAGGCAATTGTGAGGGACCTGATGTGGTTCTTGGGAATTAAACACAGGTCCTGTGAAGAGTATCAAGTGTTCTTAATTGTTGTATCCCACAACCCCCTTTTCTTTCAAATTGGTGAGATGTAGCTAAGGACCCCCTCCCCCCTTTTTTTAATTCTCCTGCCTCAGTACCTGGAATGCAGACAATTGCAGGCAGGGGTCATGACACCGACCCTATAACTTATAAACGACACACTTCTGCTTCTTGGTTTCTTTTGTTTAGATCTGTTCCTCTTCTATACACAGCATTCTCCAGCACACAATTATGTGGTTTCTGTTCCTGCCCATCTGAGAGACAGGTCCAATTCTGGCCAGATCCAGCGGCAGCAGCCTATCTGTAAATTCTTCTTTTCTCCTACACAATTGTCTTTGGCCTATAATCGTCGATACTTGCTGGGTTTTCTCTAGATGTGTGAATATCCTTTTGGGGGAATGGGGGACACTTGCAGGATATAGAACCTGGGACTTCGAGCATGTGAGGTGAGCGTTCTGCTACTGGCCTTACCTCCAGCTGTGCATATTTATTCCCAACAGCACCAACCATTGCCCCCACTCCCATGCGTGCTTCAGACGCTCGCAGACAGACTGGGTTCTACCCCAGACACCTCCCTATTTAAAGGAAAGAAGTGGGGGGGTGAAGAAATGCCTTAGTGGTTCGGAACACCCACTGTTCTTCCAGAAGACCCGGGATTCGATCCTCAGCACCCACACAGCATCTGTTGTGTTGCATTCATGTGCTCTAAAGGCCCGTTCTGGCCTCAGTGGGCACCAGACACAAGCACTTGGTGCACACATGTACCAACAAATAGATGGTTGGAGGGATGGTAGATACAAGCAGTGGCTGCTCTTGCAGAGAACCAGAGTATCAGTTCCCATCACCTACATACTAGCTCACATCTGAGGCCCTCTTCTGACCTCAGTGGATACCAGACACACAGGTAATGCAGGTACGTGCAAAAGAAACACATATACACACGAAATAAAGAATTGATCAATTAAACAAAATTATTTTAAAATAAATGAAATCAATCGAGCAGAGGAGCCCGAGAAACAAGGTGACATAACTGTCTGGAGTGCACATGATCAGCAGGCAGCCAGCTCGGGCTTAACACTTGGGCTGCAAAGTCAGGTTGTCAATTCCAGGCCCTAGAGAAAAACTGGTACTTTGCTGAGTTAAGAGCTGGAGCCCAGTTGTTCCCTCGGCCCTGGACACTCTGGGTTGTTTTGGTGGACCACTTTACTGTCACTTAAGATTGTTCTTCTTTTAGGTATCTTTTAGTCCTGAATCCCTTACCTCTCTCTTCCATCCATAGCTGCTCTCCATTTTGTGTGAGAACTTCCCGAATGAATTCATTCTAGCTAAGTGCGCTGCAGGTGAATCATAGAGGCGCGCAGGTGAAATGCCTGTGGAGGCCAGAAGGGGGCGCCAGATCCCCTGAGCTGCGTGGAAGGCAATTACAAATGCCCAGTGTAGATTCTGGAAACCAAAAGCAGCTAATGCTCTCGATTGCTGAGCCGTCTCTCCAGGCCCTATTTTCTGCTCCTTTTTATTCCTTTCTGAATTAAACTATCACTTTTAACTCCCAATCTTTCTAATTGCTGTTACCATTCTTTTCCAAAGAAATTTGAGGATTTTAATTTTTTTTATTAATTTGTTTGACATCACATGCTTAATACAATTTTACATTAATTTTAATGGATTTTTTGAAACGATATTTATTTATTTATTTATTTATTTATTTATTTATTTATTTATTATATGCCCATCCTCTGCACACACATAATGCTACTTGCATGTTGAGGTCAGACAAAAACCTTCTTGGGTCTCAGGATTGGTGCCAAGCACCTTTACCTGTTGAACAACCTCACCAGCCCCTGTTGTGGTGGTTTTGGTTCATGGAGCCTTGGGAGATTTTAAAAGTATAATTTTCAGAATGGATTCTGTTAGCATTCTGTCTAAGCCCCTCCCCACAATTACCTGGCAAGAGCCAGGTATGCCTGCCTCGCTGTGAGAGGGAATGCTTGCCCCCTCCTCTCTCTCTTACTCTCTCACTCTTGCCTCTCTCTCTTCCCTCTCGCCCTCTTGGGCTCTTCTCTCTCCCCCTTCCCTTCCCCGTCGCTCCACGTGGTCATGGCCGCCCTCTACTTCTCTACAATCTCCTTCTCTCTGCCTTTCTCTGCCTCTACTACTCTCTTAACTCCCCTTCCCATACCCTAAATAAACTCTATTCTATGCTATACCATTGTGTGGCTGGTCCCTGGGGGTGGTGGGGTGGTGGGAGGGGGTGTGGAATGTCTCAGCATGGGCTCGCTGAGGCACCCCCTTCCCCCACACCTCACCACACCCCCCTAGAACATATCTTAATAGCTTTTCATCTTTTTATAATCACAACGGATACTATACAAATTTTAAAAACAAAAAAAGAAAACAGGGTGAAACTCATTTTGTGTAAAACCTATTTCTCTTGTGTTGCTTCTTTGTCTTGGGCTCTTCAGTCAATGTGCAAATGTGACTCAAAGCGCCCCAGTCCTCCACACTTTTCATAGAGAGAACAGCAGGGTGCCAGTGATCTGCCTGGGGAAATGGGAAGGGGGGGGGGGGCTCCAGTTAGGGACAGGGAGGGAGGTGAATACTGAAGGAGCATTAAAAAAAAAAAAAAACGGTCAGGGTGTGTGGAAAAGTCACAAGGAGTCATACTATAAACTATCTACCTAAAAACTCTGATACATGTCTTTATATAGGTGTGTGTGTGAGCTGGGCAGTGGTGGCACACACCTTTAATCCCAGCACTTGAGAGGCAGAGACAGAGGCAAGCGGGATTTCTGAGTTCAAGGCCAGCCTGGTCTACAGAGTGAGTTCCAGGACAGCCAGGGCTACACAGAGAAACCCTGTCTCAAAAAACCAAAAAAATAAAGAAAAATAAAGAAACAAAAAAATAAATAAATTTTAAAAATTAGGGTGTGTGTTTGTGTGTGTGTGTGTGTGTGTGTGTGTGTGTTTTAAATGAAATGTTTTCATCTAGGCTGACAATACTACCTCCAAGAGCAAGAGAGTGCCCAGCAAACCCTAACACTAGACATGGTAGGCCCTCTTTTGAGCTGTGGTTAGGGTTGTCTAAGAAGCTTTCAAAACATCACAGGCTATTGCGTCACTACCTCATCCGTAGTGGAGCAAGTTATTTGAACCCCCAAATTGGGGGTTACTTAGGGTTCTTTGGAAGCCTGTATGTTGCAGTGTCTGTGTGTTAGTTTTCTATCAGCTTGGCACAGCTGGGATCCTCTAGGAAGGGGAACATCAGCTGAAAAAAAAAAAAAAGCCTCCCTCCTGCATGCAACTCTGGGAGCATCTTCTTGATAAAGGCCCTAATATTCTAATTTGTAGCTGTTTGTTTTGCAAGAATTTATTTTATTTTTAGAAACAGGAGTCTCTCTGTTATGTAGCCCTGGATATCCTGAAACATATTATGTAGACCAAGCTTACCTCACGTTCACAGAGATCTGTCTGCCTCTGTTCCCAAGTGCTAGGATTGAAGGCACCGGCCACCCCACATTAAGGATTACTCATTGTGTGTGTCTGCGTGGCTGGCTTGGCTGCCTGGTACCCACAGAAGCCAGGAGAGTCGGCTCCTCCAGTGTGTGTGGGCTGGGGGCTGAACTTGGGTCTCCGGCAAGATCAGACAGTGTGCTCTTAGCTACTGCGCTGTCTCTTAAGCCTCAAGACACTTGTTATTGTTTTCTTTAGATATGGTCACCCTGAGAACAGCAAACTGGCCTTGAATTTGTAATAATCTACTTACTTCTGACTCTAAGTACTGGAATTATAGGTGTGTGTTAACACCCCCAGTCCATAAAATAAATCACAAAGATTAGTTATGATTCTTAGGTCTGCCTCACATGACTGCTGTAATTGTTTGAATTATACGATGATTCAGTGCTGTGCTTTCTGCCCCCTTACCAGAGCAAGACCACTGGCTGACAGTTGGCTAGAATGAGACTACTTCCATATTGAGGCATGTTACTTTAACCCTTTCTTAGGGTTGGGGGTGATTTGGGGTAAATTATATTTTCTGTGAAGCACTTACTGGTTGTCAAGGTGGCCGTGATTTCAGAAGACTGGAGCAGGTTACTGGCTAGGAGGCACTCTGTAAGCCTGACAGTGCTATGCTCCACTGGCTAGAGTTACTGACATTATTGGTGTTAATACGTCCACTCTGATGCAGAGGGGATATCACATGATGGACAGGTGTTGGGGATGGTTCTAATGATTTGATTCAATTGGGAACCTGCATGTCCAAATGCTGAAGGTCCTTGTCCTCAATTGTTTGCTTTAAAAAAAAAAAAAAGAGTTATTTATGATATATGAATACACTGTAGCTGTCTTCAGACACACCAGGAAAGGGCATCAGGTCTCATCACAGATGGTTGTGAGCCACCATGTGGATGCTGGGAATTGAACTCAGGACCTCTGGAAGAGCAGTCAGTGCTCTTAACCACTGAGCCATCTCTCCACCCCCCCTCCTCCCCAGCCCCCTCCCCCCAATTAGTTTTTGATCGATCAATAACCATGCCAACAGCCAATGGCTGGGCATGGGCAGGGCAATGAGAGTTGTGCTGGCAAGGACTCAGACAGGAACCGAGCAGAATCTGAAGGATGCAGCGGGAGATGGAAGAGGAGAGAGAACTGCAGGAGAACCAACGAGCCGTGAGAGAATTCTGGTGGGTGGCTACCGGCCACTTCCCTGTTTGGGCCTGGGGTAGCAGGGGAAGGTTTTGGAGTGCCCGGCCTTTGTGGTAGGCAAGGCATTTTAAAAATAAGCTGTGTGCATGTCTTTTATTTCTGGATCCAAAGATAGCTCCTGGATGAGTGCGCAGGTGCGATCAGCAGGGAACACAACGTGCCCGAGCAAAAACTCACCGCTGCAAGTGGCGTGCTATGTGGTGAGTGAGAACTCACTACTAAGATAATTTAGAGATTTCCAAATGAAAGAGAGAATACACGCGCACCAGGAGATAAGTTTAGGAGGAAGGGAGATTTGGTTTCTCAGCTAGTTTAGTCAAGTCACGTGCTTCCCACACAAGCACAAAACTAGAACAAAGGAACACAGCCACCCGCAGGGATTTTCCCTAGGGCGGCCCGCTAGGAGGAAGACTGTAAGAAGCAGAAAGTAACAGCTGCCTGCCTCCAGCCACCAGGCAAATAAAGGATAGAGATTTATAAATCTGATTTAATTGTTTTTAGGATAGAAGGGCATATACGGATTTTGCCCGAGCCACCTGGGGATTCTAAATGGATGCAAAGAGCTTAAGCTGAGAATGTGGGAGTCCCCGGTGTGCAGAGAGCCAGGCCAGCTGCTAGGAGAAAGACAGTGAGAGGCGGATGGTAGAGACAGCCTGCTTCCTACAGGCAAGCAATCAAAGGCTAGAGATATTAAAAATTATTTAATTGTTTTTAAGAATAGAAGAGTGAGGCCGGGCAGTGGTGGCGCATGCCTTTAATCCCAGTGCTTGGGAAGCAGAGGCAGACGGATTTCTGAGTTCGAGGCCAGCCTGGTCTACAGAGTGAGTTCCAAGATAGCCAGGGCTATACAGAGAAACCCTGACTCAAAAACAAAACAAAACCAAAAAGCAAGAACAAAAACAAGCAAACAAAAAAAGAATAGAAGAGCAGAGACTGGTAAGATGGCTCAGCCGTTAAAAGCACTAACTGCTCTTCCAAAGGTCCTGAATTCAAATCCCAGCAACCATATGGTGGCTCACAACCATCTGTAATGAGATCTGATGCCCTCCTCTGGTGTCTGAAGACAGCTACAGTGTACTCATATATAATAAATAAATAAATCTTAAACAAAAAAAAAATAGAAGAGTGTATAATGGTAATTGTTTAAATGTTCTTAAATATACAGACACAGAAGGGAGAAGGTAGAGAGAGTGAATGGAAAACATGCTTTAGAGAAATTTAAAAGTCTTGCCAGGGCAAATTCTCAAATGAGTTCATATGGGATTTCTGGGATTGCCTATCGTGGTACAACAAAATCAGAACCTGTAAATAGACTAGTAAAATCAGTAGAAGGGAATTTAATTAAAGTTAAATACAGAGATGTATAAATATTGAGGCATTCGATCTTAAAACAAATTAGATTGAAAACAGGGGGTAAGACACCTAACCGATCTCGGACAGTAGAAATTTAGGCCCTGAGAATTATCTAAAGGGAAAGAGGCATACTACAATATGTGCCCACAGAGATATTAATCTCCACAGGAGGGAGGATTTAAGTATACATAGATGTATAAAATATTGAGGCTTTTGATCTTAAATTACAGATTGAAAGCTGATTGACAGCTCCTGGACAGTTGCACAAAGTGGTGTAACAAAAACTCACCGCTAAGGAAGTACTCAGTGTGAGGAGGTCCCGGTGCACGTTTGCAGATTTTCTAGGCCAAGGACTAGTCAGTTAAGGAATATGTCTAAAGAAAATAGACTGTGTACCTGTGGATAGACAGGGAAATGTCTAGAAACATAGACTAGAATCAAAATTGGCTATGACCCTAAGCTCTCTAGGCAACTGGAAACAAATATCATCTCTGGTTGCTGAGCACAGGAAGGACTGCATGAAATATTATGCCCAAAATTTCCATAAGAATGAATCTAAATTGAATGTAAACCCCTGCTCTTCTATTTAGTGACCTGTGAGCAAATTAAAAGAATACCAATGCTTATTACATATAGCTGAATGGGTTGTTTGAAAGTAAATAAAAATTAAATTGGCAGCTTTCTGATGTTTATTGGTAGTTACCACCCACCAGGCAGCTGCTGAGGGCTTGGTGAGCTGTACCAGACTTGGCATTTTAGATCCCTATAATCAATACCTGTGTCCTCATTTTGGAAGCAACTAAGCTAATATCTTGATATTCTTCCACTTAGTAGGTAGAAGCCCTGAAATGAGTCCTTCCTTGACTTTAGTTGAAATTCATGACTTCTCTGTTCACCCAGAAGACTCAGTCCCTCGGGCTTGATCTTAGCACTGCAACAGAACACCAGCCACAGCCAATCCATTCTCTGTCCCTCCTGAGAATCCCACAAACCATCCCCTCCTAGCTGCCTTCCCTCTACTTGACCCTGTGTCCTAATCCCAGTTTGCATGAGCAAGACTTTTGCTCAACCAGAGGCCACATCTTCCAGAAGAACAGGTAACTTGCCCACAGACCTTCTCTGCTCTCTGTTCCCCCCAGCAGACCCAATCCCTTTAGATGTCTTCCTAGCTCTACAACAGAAGATCAGCTGCAGACTCCCTTCCCCCAAGTACACACGTCTTATGGGTCCCGTAGACCCTCACTCCTGACCTTCCTTCCCAGACTCTTTACTGCATGCCAGCTTCTAACACTAGCAGGCATCCTCTGTAGACATATCACAGAGCAGGTCAGTAAAGCAGGCACATAGCCACCACACTCTGAAAATCCAGAGAGGAAACAGAAACCAAGGAGCAAAACACCCACGCAACAAAGACCAACCCAGAGACCAGCACCTAGACCTACAAACGCTGATGCCCGGATAAGACCACAATTGATAACATCCAGTACACCATTCTCCACTAGAGCCCAGCTCTCCTACCACAGCAGTCCTTGACTCTTCAACATACCTGAGACACAAGAACAAGACCTTAAAAGCAACCATAAAAGGTGATAGTGATCCCTAAAGAGGAAATGACTAAATCCTTTAAAGAAATACAGGAAAACACAAACTGGAAAAAATGAAAAAATGCTTTAAAGTCAGGAAAACACAAGCAATCGAATGAAATGGATAAATTTCTTAAAGAAAGCCAAGAAAAAACAACAAATGGTTGACAGAAATGAAAATGCAAGTGCTCAGGGCTAAAGATGGAAACCGAATCAATAAAGAAAGCACAATCTAAGGGCATTCTGGAAAAGAAAAGTTTAGGAATGCAAACAGGAACTACAGAATACAAGCCCCACCCACAGAATACAAGCAATGGAAGAGAGACTCCCAGACACCAAAGAAGAAATGGATGCTTTAAAGAAAATGTTCAATCTAAAAACTTCCTCACACAAACCATTTAGGAAAACTGGGACACTATAAAAAGAACAAACTTAAGGACATTAGGAATAGAAGATAGAGAAGAAACACAGCTCAAAGACCCAGAAAATATTTTCAATAAAATCATAGAAGAAACATTTCCTAACATAAAGAAGGAGATGATTGTAAAGGCAGAAGAAACTTTCCAGAATACCAAATAGATTGAACCAGAAAAAAAGACAGTCTCCTTGTCAAATAATAAAACACACTAAATATTCAGAACAAAAAAAGAATATTAAAAGCTAAAAGGGGAAAAGACCAATTTGCATATAAAGGCAGACCTACTAAAATTACAGCTGGTTTCTAAATGAAGAATCTAAAAGCCAGAAAGGCCTGGACAGGTGTGCTGTAGACTCTAAGAGACCACAAATAACAGTCCAAGACTACTATATCTGGCAAAACTCTCGATCACCATAGATGGAGAAAATGATATTCCATGATCAAGTCATATTTAAATGCTATCTATCCACAAATCCATCCCTATAGAAGATACTAGAAGGAAAATCCAAATCAAGGAGATTAACTATACCCATGAGGATACAGGAAATAAGAAATCCCATGCCAGCAAAAATAAAAGAAGGAAAGTGCATGTACACATGCTCACACACAGGTGTGCACACACACATAAACACCACCATGACCACCACCACCAACAGCAACAACAAAACAATAGGAATCCGCCGGGCGGTGGTGGTGCACGCCTGTAATCCCAGCACTCTGGGAGGCAGAAGCAGGCGGATTTCTGAGTTCGAGGACAGCCTGGTCTACAGAGTGAGTTCCAGGACAGCCAGGGCTATACAGAGAAACCCTGTCTCGAAAACCAAAAAAAAAAAAAAAAAAAAAAAGCAAAACAATAGGAATCAACAATCATCGGGTCGTTGACATCTCAATATCAATGGTCTCAATTCCTCAATGGGTTTGAAAACATGATCCATCTTTTTTCTGTGTCCAAGAAACACAGCTCAACATAAAGGATCGCTATTACCTCTGGGTAAAGTATTGGGAAAATATACTCCAAGCAAATGGACCTAAGAGGAAAGCTGATGTGGTCATCTTAATAGCTAACAAAATAGACTTCAAACCAAAACTCATTTTAAAGATGGAGGAGGATACTTCACACTCATCAAAGAAAAAATAGATCCACCGAGATGACATTTCAATTGTTAACATCCATGTCCCAATACAAGGACACCCACTTTGGTAAAAGGAACACTGCTATAGCTTAAATCACATATTGACCCTTACACACCGATCGTGGGAGACTTCAGTACCCTATTCTGACCAAAGGACAGGACATCCTGACAAAAACTGAACAGAGAAATGCTGGAACAAACAGATGTTAGAAACCAAATAGACCTTGCCAATATTTAAAGAATATTTTTCCCAAACAAAAAGGAATTATACCTTCTTCTCTGTAACTCTGGAACATTCTCCAAATTGGCCACATACTTAAACATAAAGCAAATCTCAAGAGATCTAAGAAAATAGAAACTACACAACTCTCTACTGAATGAATAATGGGTCAAGTCAGAGATAGAGAAATTAAAGACTTTCTAGAATTGAATGAAAAAGAATACACAACATACCAATGCCAAACTTATGGGGCATAATGAAGGCAGGTCTAAGTGGCAAGTTCATAGCACTAAGTGCTCATATAGAAAGTCTGGGCAGCAGTGGTGCATGCATTTAATCCCAGCAGTTGGGAGGCAGAGGCAGGCAAATTTCTGAGTTCAAGGCCAGCCTGGTCTACATAGTGAGTTCCAGGACAGCCAGGGCTACACAGAGAAACCCTGTCTCACAAAAGAAAGATCTGGAGAGATCTCTTATTAGCACACCTGAAAACCTTATAACAAATGGGAAAATAAATACGATTGACAAACCCTTATGCAAACTAACTAAAAGACACAGAGAGAATATAAAATTATTAAAATCAGAAATGAAAAGGAAGTCATAACAAGAAACACCAAGGCAATCTATAGAACCATAAGGACATACTTTCAAGATGGGTACTCCACCAAATGGGAATATCTGAAAGAAAGGGATAATTTTCTCAATCGGTACCACTTAGCCCATGTTAAATCAAGACCAGATAAATGTAAATAGACTTATAATCCCTAGTGAAATAAAAGCAATCATTAAAATTCTCCCAAGCAGCCGGGGGTTGGGGGTAGGTGGGGGTGGGGGTGGGGGTGGGGGTGGCGCACACCTTTAATCCCAGCACTTGGGAGGCAGAGGCAGGTGGATTTCTGAGTTCGAGGCCAGCCTGGTCTACAGAGTGAGTTCCAGGACAGCCAAGGCTACACAGAGAAACCCTGTCTCAGAAAAAAAAAGTTCTCCCAACCCCCCCCCAAAATCCTAACAAACAAACACCCCCACAAAAACCAAAAAAAAAAACAACCTCAGGGCCAGACAATTCTACCAGACTTTCAAAGTAGAGTTAATGCCAATTCTCCCCCAAATTATTGCAGAAAATAGAAACAGAAGGAATATTGCCTAGTTCATTTTATGAAACCACAATTACCCTAATACCCAAACCATATAAACACTCAACAAAGGGAATTATAGAACAGTTTCCCTATGAACATAGATACAAAAATAATAAAATACTTGTAAAATGAATTCAAGAACACATCGAAAAAAATCATCCATTGGGCTGGAGAGATGGCTCAGTGGTTAAGAGCACCGACTGCTCTTTGGAAGGTCCTGAGTTCAAATCCCAGCAACTACATGGTGACTCACAACCATTTGTCATGAGATCTGACTCCCTCTTCTGGAGTGTCTGAGACAGCTACAGTGTACTTACATATAATAAATAAATAAATAAATAAATAAATAAATCATCTTTTTAAAAAAAATCAGCAAATGTAATCCACCATATAAACAAAGTGAAATTCAAAACCCACATGGTTTTGTCATTAGATGCATAAAAGGCATGTGACATGGTCCATGTCCTGGGGAGATTAAGGAACCCAGTAGGTTGCTGTTTGGTATGCTGGCCATTTCACAGTGTTAATCGCATCAATCTGTGAGCGTGGGAGAGCTTTTCATCTTCTGATGTCTTCTTCAATTTCTTTCTTCAAAGCCTTGAAGTTTTTGTTGTACAGATCTTTCACGTGCTTGGTCAGAGGTACATCAATATATTTTGTATTATTTTAGGCTATTGTAAAAGGTGGTGTTTCCCTGATTTCTTTCTCAGTCCATTTGTCATCTGTATGTCAAGGAAAGCTACTGATGTTGTTTTTTAGTTTTGTTTTTATTTTTGTTGTTTTGTTTTTTGAAATTAATTTTGTATCCAGCCACTTCCCTGAAAATGTTTATCAGTTATAGGGAGTTCTCCAGTAGAGTTTTTAGGGCTACTTATGTATATTATTATATCATCTGCAAATAAAACTACTTTGACTCCTTCCTTTCTAATTCGTATTCCCTTGATCTTTTTCAGTTGTCTTACTGCTGTAGTTAAAACTTCAGGTATTATTATATTGAATAGATATGTAGTCAGTGGATAAGGTTGTCTTATTCCTGATTTTAATGAAATGGCTTTGAGTTTCTTTCCATCTATGACTTAGTGTTTAGAGGACTTATTCTTGTAGAGGACTTAGCTTCCTTTTCCAGCACCCACGGGATGGTTCTTAACCGTTTGTATGTAATTCCAGTTCCAGGGGATCCAACACCTTCTTCCGAACTCCAGTGGCACCAGGCACAATTGTGCACATATTTATGGTCAGGTAAACATGCATACACATAAGTAAATCTTTAAAAATATCTTTAATAAAATTTTGAATTCTATTGTTAGTTCTGGAATACTTTTCAATGCAGAAGCCACAAATCCTAGGGTATCTCCTCAGGATCCACAAATGATGACAGTATCTTGCTGATATTCTTCGCCCGCTGGTGAAGAATTGCACTGGTTACATTGCACTGTGTACCGGTGTGTCGCCACATTCTACAGAGCTGTCTGCTGCTGTTCTCTGTCCCGCCCTCCCCATTGTCCTCCGTGTTCCACCTCTGTCTCATACTGTTGTCTTCTACATGAAAATAACAATAACCAACACCCACCCCCAAAACTTCATGCATATGAGAATAAACTTTTGTTCAGTAGTGACCCTGAAATAATTCTAAGTTGTCAGGTGAAGAAATTTCCTTTCAGCCAGAATTGGTAACGCAAGACTGTAATGGAAACACTTGTGAGGTTGACACAGATGAATGGAGAATTTAAGTCCAGCCCAGAATACAGAGAAGCCCTGTCATTAAGAAAAAAAAAAAGTAAAGAAAAGAAAGACCAGGAAAGGGCTGGAGAGATGGCTCAGCGGTTAAAAGCACGCACTGCTCCTCTGAAAGGTCCTGAGTTCAAATCCCAGCAACCACATGGTGGCTCACAACCGTCCATAACAGATCTGACTCCCTCTTCTGGAGTGTCTGAAGACAGCTACAGTGTACTTACATGTAATAAATAAATCTTTAAAGAAAAGAAAGAACAGGAAGACAGGGAGAAAGAGAGAGAGAGAGAGAGAGAGAGAGAGAGAGAGAGAGAGAGAGATTGCCTAGTGGGTAATGGTGCTTGCTGACAAGCCTGAAGACCTGAGTACCAAAGTTATATCTCTGACAATTTTTAGTGTTATAGCCTGGGTCTTGAAGGCCCTAGCAAGCTGGGATCTGGCTAACATTATCTATAATCAGAGTCAAATAGGGAAATAAGCAGAAAAAAGAGAAAAGGAGATGTATTCAATTTGTCCACCCTGAGGCTAGGAATAAGAGGTCCACTGTGACTACACCAAGCCTAAGAAAGGGGAAAAAAATGTCTTTAGATATTTCCAGATGAGCCGGGCGTGGTGGTGCATGCCTGTAATCCCAGCACTTGGGAGGCAGAGGCAGGCAGATTTCTGAGTTCGAGGCCAGCCTGGTCTACAGAGTGAATTCCAGGACAGCCAGGGCTACACAGAGAAACCCTGTCTCCAAAAACAAACAAAAAACAAACCAAAAAAAAAAAAGATATTCCCAGATGCACCTGGCCTTGGAAAAACATGAATGCACACTCTATTATTTTTTAAATTTGTTTTATTCCATTGTCTTTTGAGACAGTCTTACCATGTAATACTGGCTAACTTGGAATTTACCATGTAGATCAGGCTGGCCTCAAACTCTGTCTCTGCCTCCTAAATGCTAGCATTAAAGGTGAGCTTAGACCATTTTACTAATTTGAAATTTTCTGTTAATCCATTAATGTGTTTTCTTTCCTCAAAAGCTTGCACAATTTAGGAAAATACCATTTCAAAACAATGGCGATCTATCTATCTTGCCTAGCTTACCTTTCCACAATAGCAAAATGGAAGTCATGAGATTATATTTTGATATGTAGCCCAGGCTGGCCTCAGACTCAAGAGATCTGCCTTCCTTTGCCTCCAGAGAACTGGAATTAAAGTTATGAGCCAACTGCTTGGCCAAACTTTAATTATGTTTTGTTTGTTTTGCTTTTGTTTGTTTAGGTTGTTGTTGTTGAGGCAGGATTTCTCCAGGATGTCCTGGATGTCAGAGGTCTGCCTGCCTCTGCCTACAGAATGTTGGAGTTAAAGACGTGTACCAAGACCACTGGGCAAGATTTCAATTTTTTATTTTATGTGTATGGGTGTTTTATCTGCATGGATGTCTGTGTACCACTTGTGTGCTTGGTGCCCTTGGAAGTCCGAAGAGAGCACCCCCCCTCCTCTTTGAATAGGAGTTACAGATAGTTGTGAGCTGACGTGTGAATGCTGGGATTGAGCCAGTTAAGAGAAGTCTGTGCACTTACCTGCTAAGCTACCTCTCTACCGTCTCATCCCTTCTCCCCTGCAGAATTAGGTTTAAATAGAAAGCAAAAAGTATGTAACTAAGCAACTTTGGTTTGTGGCCCCTCACTATCATTGTCTCTGGCTCCAGCCTGTCCCGCATAGTGGTCTAAGAAGTTGTCAGAACAGAACAGAAGTTTCGTGAAATCTATTTTCCTTTGACAAGTCCGTTCTCTGACTGCCTCTTGGCTCCAGCATAGCCTTTCTCTCATCATGAGATGTCTATTTCTGGGATCCATTGTCTCAATAGTCTGTAAAAGACGGGGCACAAAATGTCTCTTTATAATATCATAGCCGGGCACTGGTGGCGCACGCCTTTAATCCCAGCAGTTGGGAGGCTGAGGCAGGCGGATTTCTGAGTTCGAGGCCAGCCTGGTCTACACAGGTCAGCCAGGGCTACACAGAGAAACCCTGTCTTGAAAAACCAAATGTGTGTGTGTGTGTGTGTGTGTGTGTGCGCGCGCGCGCGCACACACACACACACACACACACACACAAATTCCTGCCAGGCCTGTCACATCATATAGGACAGCTTTCAGACTTCCACTCTAAGGCATTGCATTTAGCTTCCCCGCCCATATGGAATCAAAGATCCTGGATGGCGACCTCCAACGTACGGAGCAAACCCACACCGCCAGGACAGTTTCCAAGGAAACTGGAACCACCTGGTCTGCCATGCTGACTGCTGGCAGGCACTCAGTTTCAAAAGTGTTAGTGGGCATGCGCAGTATTCTACTGGGCGTGGACAAGCCCTGCCGGAAATCTAAACGACACCGGAAACAGAGTGGCCGTGAAGTCTTAAATGTTATAGTCATTCTAGTGTTGCTTCGCTGGCGGGTCCGCGAGGTGGTTTGGAACTTTTCCATCCGGGACTCTTAGGCTTCCGTGGGCGGAAGTCGCCGTCCGGCGTGCCGTGTGCAGAGCTCCCTGAGGTGCCGCGCGAGGTGAGCGGCGGCCGCGCGGGGGGTGGGAGGACGCTGTGCTGTGCCGAGCGCTGGTGTGTGCTGCGGGGCGGACCGAGGCGGCTGCCGGGGTCGTCGGGTAGGTCGTTGGGTTCGTTCCCACGCTGTTCTTGAGGGTTTTCCGTATCGTGTGTGTTTGTCACTCCCCAGTGTGCTCTCCCGTGGGGCTCTCCCACTGTCGCCCATGAAAGTTGTCATCTGAGGGTTCTGGGGGCGGGACTCAGTGAGTGGGCGCTGCAGGAGCGGGTCCCGGGTGGCAGTCGGGAGCTCCGGGGCACGGACTGACCCACTCGGGCCGTGATGATTGGCGTAGGAGTCGGCACCGGCAGAGACGGAGCCTGGCGCCGGTGTGGGATGCTCGTGAGGACGGCGCTGGTCCTTAGTGTTTGCGTGGCCGGCGACTGTGGCTTGGTTCCGCGTAGCCCTGCGTGCAGAGACACGCCGCCGGCTTTGCCGAAGTAGAAAGTGTCAGGACCGCAGGTGTCCGAGCTGCGTGGGCTCGGGCTCCCACCGATGAGGGAGGGAGCGTGCCCCACGCTTTGCACGCCGCCCCGAAGCTCAGCTGCTGAGCTCGAGAGATTTCTTCTAATGCCTGTCAAAGTAGGGAATTTTGTCTTATGGGATACTGTTGGGTCCTCCTCTGCCGACTAACTCGTTCCTACCTCTATAGATGGCCAGCATTATTGAAGGAACAAACCCAAATATTAAAAACATTTTCACTTTTTGGGGCACTTTAGAGTCATATTTGGGAATCCTTTGGAGATTGTGTGCGTCAGTGCTTGCCTCTCTTTGGGATCCTATACAGATGTTAAAGATCACTGATTGACAGTTGGCCAAATATTGGGCCATATTATTTGTACCCTAATATTTGTGCTCATTTGGAGTCCTTAAAAAACTGTGTATTAGCCAGGCAGTGGTGGTGCACGCCTGTAATCCCAGCACTCTGGGAGGCAGAGGCAGGCGGATTTCTGAGTTCGAGGCCAGCCTGGTCTACAGAGTGAGTTCCAGGACAGCCAGGGCTACACAGAGAAACCCTGTCTCAAAAAAAAAAAAAAAAAAAAAAAAAAAAAACCAAAGAAAACAAAACAAAACAAAAAACAAACAAAAAACCCTGTGTATTAGTCCAAGAGCTCATGCTTCTAAATCCCAGCACTGATGAGGCTAAGGCAGTGAAAGTTAATAGCAAGCTCTGGACAGCCAGAGCTACATAATAGACCTTGTCTCAAACACACACACACACACACACACACACACACACACACGGTGGGAGACGTGGGGGGGAGCAGACAGACATGGGATAGGGGTCAGGTTGGGGGGTGAGGATTGGGTATGTGGCTGTGTGGACAGGGAAATGTCTAGCAACTCACACTAGACTCAGAACTGGCTGTCATCCTGAGCTCTTTGTGCAACAGGAAACAGGAATGCTGTTTTTAGATGCTGACTACAGACGGGACTGCGTCGATACAGTGGCGAGGGTGTTCCTTAGAATGAAAACAACTTGAGTATGTACCCCTGTTCTTGTGCTTAGTGACCTATGAGCAAACCAGGCAGAATATTAATGCTGAAAAGCAGGTTTGAAATGACATCAAAATTAAGTTGACATCGTACTGATTTTTTTTAAGTATTTTACTTCCTTTCAGGCAAGTGCCGAGGTCTTAGTGAGCCTTCCCTAGCACGGCATTCTGGATCCCTACCATAAACACCTAGGTCATTTATTCTTGTTTTGTTTTTAAGATTTTTATTTATTTTATGTATGTGAGTACACTGTAGCTATCTTCAGACACAGCAGAAGAGGGCATCGGATCCCATTAAAGATGGTTGTGAGCCACCATGAGGCAGCCATCGTTCCAGCCCTGTCCTCATTTTGCAATGACTAAGTTAGTACGTCAGTTTTCTGCTAGTTATCATGTGAGCGCTGCAGTGTGTCCTTCCTTTCTAATGGATGGTTTTACATTTTTTTACTTTTGTTGTTTGTTTTATAACCCAGACTAATAACAAGAGCAGGGCTTTTATGTCTCCTGTACTAGTTTTATGTATCCTTCCCACCTACTGCCTACATCTGATCTTCCATATAGGCCCTCGGCAGTTCATGGTCAGATGTTTAGTTGTTGTCTTGTAGTGATTTCTGTTGTCTCTGAGACTGCTGAAATCTTTCAGGATTTCCCGCTGTGCCGCAGCTAGCCCTTCTTCAACCTCCGTGACTCTTGAGGCATTTGGATTTGCTACCAAGAAAACCTCAAGAATAGAAGACGGAGGGCCATGGCTGCAGATACGGATTTCCAGCAGAAGACCCAGCTGTTGGGTGCAGAGGAGCAGCGTGAGTCCTGTGAGGTAAGCAGGACTGACCTCATGCTTGGGTCTTAAGGGCAGACGCAGGAAGCTGCGGACTTCTGAGATCATCTCAATCTAGTTAGGAATGGACTATATATAGCCCTCCTAAGTAGTTACCCCTTACCCCTCTCTTTCTTTGATACAGGGTCCTGGAATTCTATATAGCCCAGGCTGCTCTCAAACTCAACACCTTTTTTCCCCACAAACCTCTCCATTGGTGGGATTATTAAATGTCTACATCACTGTAGATAATGTCTCATGTACTTAATGTCAAGTTCTTCTTCCTCTTAAGTCCTCTTTTTTTAGGTTTGTTCCTCTTTTACATCTTGCCATCCCCAGTTTTTTTTTTTGAGACAATTTTTTTTCTTTTCTATTTTTTTTTTTTTTTTTTTTTTTTTTTGGTTTTTTCGAGACAGGGTTTCTCCATGTAGCCCTGGCTGTCCTGGAACTAGCTCTGTAGACCAGGCTGGCCTCGAACTCAGAGATCCGCCTGCCTCTGCCTCCCAAGTGCTGGGATTAAAGGCGTGCGCCACCGCGCCCGGCTTTCTTTTCTATTTTTTAAGATTTTATTTATTTTATATATATGAGTACTCTGTAGCTGTTTCCAGACACACCAGAAGAGAGCATCAGATCCCATTACAGATGGTTATGAGCCACCGTGTGGTTGCTGGAAGAGCAGTCAGTACCCTTAACCACTGAGCCATCTCTCCAGCCCTCGTTCCCCATTCTTTTTGTTTGTGTTTGTTTGTTTGTTTGTTTGTTTTTCGAGACAGGGTTTCTCTGTGTAGCCCTGGCTGTCCTGGAACTCACTCTGTACACCAGGCTGGCCTCGAACTCAGAGATCCGCCTGCCTCTGCCTCCCAAGTGCTGGGATTAAAGGCACCCACCACCACTGCCCAGCTTCTGTTCCCCGTTCTTAAAGCTTGCCTGTTGTGCCCATACCTGTAAGAAATGGTGCATCCGAGGATGTAGAGTTTTCATTTGTCTCTTCTTAGTGCCACAGATCTGTTTTATGTCTCCTGTTCTAACAGAACAGGGTAACAAGTCAGGTATCCTGAAAATCCTGTCAGTGCAGAGAGGAGGGGGGTAGGGGAGAGATAAGCCTTACATCCAGGCAGTGAGGCCAGCAAGCCACAGTAGAAAGGGACAGCTGTGCATGTGCCATTTTCGGAGAAACCAAGGAAGCCTCATGTACCAGAGAAAGCATCTGAGAAAGAGAAGGAAAAGTTAGTTTTTGTATTAGAGCTCAGAAAAGCCTGAAGCTTACCAGTGAAGATCTGTAAGCACTGTGCTGGGGGAGACTGGTTAGTGTGATAATTATCCCTCCCAACTATTTACCATGTCTTCAGGTGAATCTACTTTCCTGGTAGGTGTCCCCTGTCCAAGTAATGGTAGCCAGGAGTTGGATTAACTCTTCTCAGACGGGACAATAGTTTATAAAGTTCCAATGTTTGGAGCAGATTAGAATGTCCTATTTCCACCCTGGACTAGAGGTAAAGCTAAGATTTCATTCTTTTGGCCAGGAGGAAGTAGTTTTCCCTTAATGAGCCTCAACAAACTCTGATACTGCCACCTTTTTTATAAGGTATTTTAATTCCTAAAGAGGAACAATTGTGTTGGTTTGCCGTCTGGTGTTCCAGGGAAAGGTAGGCTTTAAAGTTGACACCGAAGGAAAGGGTCAATTTTCAGCCTCTCAGACTGCTAATCTCAATACCTAACTTCAGGTGCAATTCTAATCAGATCTCTCTTCCTGAACAGCTGTGTCCAAAGTGACTCCAGCTGCCTGTTGGTCCGTACATTTTTACCTGATGCACAACTGGTTTTTTTGGATGAGTAATGTTATGGGATAGATATTCATTGTGCTAATATATGCTCCAAGTGTTTCTATGTTCATGGAGTTACCAGCTGCTGACAGCAGAGGGGCAGCCTCCTGTGTGCCAGGCCCAGTGCTAATCCTCACAGGAGCCTCCTGAGCTGATGCTCTTGTCCCATTGTAAAGAAGAAAAGCAGAGGCCCAGGTGACAGCCAGTTGAACTCATGTGACCCAGCTGCCAACCTGGGATTCAAGTCTGGCAATGTGCTCCAGGGTCTGGTTGCCAATCCCATTCCCTGCTCCCCTGAGGAAACTTCCTGGCCAGGCAGGCTGCTGCCTTGGTGCTCCACGCTCTGCATTGTCCTGTTAGCCTCCTACACTGTCATCTGGGAATTCTTTTCCTTTCATGTGTCCAGGGCTCTTAGTTCCAAAATCATAGCTGCTCTGAATTCTTGTGGTGTCTCTTGCAGGAAGGAGCTCCTGGGGATGGGTGTATAAGCAAAGGCACAGTAAACCACCAAGCGAGACTCCTCCATGCCTGGAAAGAAGGGTTATTGGGGAGCAAACTGCAGGCCGGGGCCGGGGAGAACTGTGTTAGCAAGGTGGGGCCTTTCAGCTAATGCACACTGTGCCCAGGTGACCTGGAGCCCAGCTGTCCTTTGGGGAGAGATTAAAGATGGTTTCCAGTAAACAGAGATCCACTTTTAAGCTTCTGTTTACCCAGTCAGATTCTTTGTTTATCCCTGGGATGTAGGCACTGCTGTGCTCTAAACTGGAGGTATTCAGGTAAATCCTAGAGACAAAACAAACACCACAGTGTTCATTTTTTTAACTTTTATTTCTTTTTTTTGTTCATTTGTTTGTTTTGTTTTTGTTTTTGTTTTTGTTTTTGTTTTGTTTTTCAAGACAGGATTTCTTGGTATAACTTTGACGCTCCTGGAATTCTCAGTGTAGACCAGGCTGGCCTCGAACTCAGAGATCCTGTCTCTGCTTCCCAAGTGCTGGGACTAAGGGTGTGTGCCACCACTGCCTGGTTAGATTTAGGTGTTTAAGTAAATATCAGAGTTTGTGTGCCTTTGTTTGAATGTATCATGGAAATGATATTTCACTTTTTCTTGCACATATCTCTGGCTAGGCTTACACCGTGGGCTGGAAATCTCCTTGCTCTTGCTAAAACCTTCTGTGGCTTACTCCTACCCCAAGTGTGCTTGTCTTGCCGTTCAGATGGTTTACATATACAGTTGAGACAAGGTCTCACTGTACATCCCTGACTTGGCTAGAACTCACTGTGTAGTCCTTGGTTAGTCTTGAACTCAGGTTCACCTGCCTCTGCCTCCCAATTAAAGATGTGTACCATTGAGCCTAACTAGTTTTCCATTTTAAAACATCTTATTGCTTGTGTGTAGCATGCGTACACGTTTATGATTATGTGATTGCTTCTTGGTGGGCATAGAGGTCAGAGGACACTTTATAGAGTTAGTTCTTGCCTTTCACCTGTATGTGGGTTCCAGTGACCAAACTTGGGGTCAGGCTTGATAGGCAAGCACCTTTATTTACCCACTGAGCCATCTCACTAGGCCCAATTACTGCTACTTATTGAATGAAAAATGAAATAAAAGGTGGAGGACATGACTTCTCCTAAAGTATGAGCAAGATTTTTATTGTAGATATAAGGGAGAAAGCAGGCAGAGGGAAGAGACCAGGATGGACATGGCTCACAGACTAAACCTGACCATGGGGGGAGAGGTGGGAGGGAGAGCAAGTGGGGAGCTGCCAGCCAGGGCAGAGGCCAAGGGAGAGCAGAGCTCTGTACAGGCTCAGCTAGGAGAGGGAAAGTGGGAGCCCTGCTGCTGGAACAGAGAGGGTTAGGATAGGATAGGAGGGGGACAAGAAGTGCTGGGAGGAGCCCCCGGCACTAAGGAGTGCTGGAAGAGTTGGCAGCTTCTGTCTGTTGTTTTTTAAAAGATTTATTTTATGTATATGAGTACACTGTAGCTGTCTTTAGACACACCTGAAGAGGGCATCAGATCCCATTACAGATGGTTGTGAGGCACCATGTGGTTGCTGGGAATTGAACTCAGGACCTCCAGAAGATCAGTCAGTGCTCTTAACTGCTGAGCCATCTCTCCAGCCCTCATACCTGTCTGTCTTAATAGGGTTAATAGGTTTCTAGGCCATTTGTGGTTTCTTTAAGACTATTTATTTATTTACTTGTCAAGATTCTTACTGGGAAGCCCTGGCTGCCCTGGAACTTCTTATGTAAACCAGACTGGACTCAGAGTAATTTGCCTATGCCTCCCACGTGCTGACATTAAAGGTGTGCTTTACCATACCTGGCTTTATTTTTAAAGCTTTGAAAAATATTTATGTGTGGGCTAAAGAGATGGCTCAGCGTTAAGAGCGCTGACTGCTCCTCCAGAGGTCCTGAATTCAGTTCCCAGCAACCACATGGCGGCTCACAGCCATCTGTAATGGGATATGATGCCCTCTTCTGGTGTGTCTGAAGACTGTACCAGTGTACTCACATATATAAAATAAATAAATCTTTGGGGTTAAAAAATTTAAAAAGTAGCCGGGTGTGGTGGCGCACGCCTGTAATCCCAGCACTTGGGAGGCAGAGGCAGGCGGATTTCTGAGTTCGAAGCCAGCCTGGTCTACAGAGTGAGTTCCAGGACAGCCAGAACTACACAGAAAAACCCTGTCTTGAAAAACAAAACAAAAAAAAAATTTAAAAAGTATATTTATGTTTATGCCTACAGAAGTTTGCACATGTACACTGTGTGCAAACAGGTGCCTTTGGAGGCCAGATAGGATGTAGAATTTGGGTGCTGGGAACTCAACTGTGACCTCTTAACTGCTGAGCTATCTATCCAGTACTGTTTATTTTTTATTTATTTATTTATTTATTTATTTTTTATTTTATTTTATTTTATTTTATTTTATTTTTTGGTTTTTCTACTCTGTGGGTCCTGGGGATCAAATGTCCGTTGTCAGCCTTGGTAGAGATACCTTTATCTGCAGAGCCGTCTTTCAGCTTAGTTACTCTTCTTTTTTTAAAGGAGTTTAGGTTTCTAGAGAGAAGACTCAGCAGTTAAGAATACTGGCTGTTGGTGGTGGTGGCGCACGCCTTTAATCCAGCACTTGGGAGGCAGAAGCAGGCAGATTTCTGAGTTCGAGGCCAACCTGGTCTATAGAGTGAGTTCCAGGACAGTCAGGGCTACACAGAGAAACCCTGTCTTGAAAAAACAAAAAACAAAACAAACAAACAAACAAACAAACAAACAAAAAAACCTGAGCTGGGCATCCCAGCATTTGGGAGGCAGAGGCAGGTGGATTTCTGAGTTCGAGGCCAGCCTGGTCTACAGAGTGAGTTCCGGGACAGCCAGAACTACACAGAGAAACTCTGTCTCAAAAAAACCAAAAAAAAAAAAAAAAAAGAAAAAAGAAAAAAGAAAAAAATAGAATACTGGCTGTTGAGCAGAGGAACCAGGTTCAGTTCCTAGTATGGTAGCTCACAAGTGTCTATAATCTAGTTCCAGGGGATCCCATGGCCTCTTCTGGCCTCCCATGCACACGGGACACACATGATGCATATGCATGCAGATGCAAAACACTCTTACATCTAACTTTTTTTTTTTTTTTTTTTTTTTGGTTTTTTGAGACAGGGTTTCTCTGTATAACCCTGGCTGTCCTGGAACTCACTCTGTAGACCAGGCTGGCCTCGAACTCAGAAATCTGTCTGCCTCTGCCTCCCAAGTGCTGGGATTACAGGCGTGTGCCACCACACCCGGCCTACATCTAACATTTTTTAAAAAATCTAAAAAGCAGAACTTCAAAAATGTTCTGATGTTTGATTTTTTGAAATGTGTCTTTTCTGGATGGATAGTATGAAAATTAGGCTTTCTGTGTCATTTCCCTTTATCCCGTGCAGTGTCTGCTGGTGTCTTCCATTCTTGTATTGTCTGGGTGTCATCAGCGTGTCATGATCCTTAGCCACTCTGTGCTCCTTCCCCAGTCACTCCCTCTCCCCTCTCAAAGTCCTTCACTCTCCTCAGTGTAAGCTCTCTCCTTGTGAGGAAGGCAAGTCACAGAGTAAGAAAGTTTTCTTTTTCTTTTTGAGACAAGGTCCCACTGAGTGACCCTTGCTGGGCTAGACTTTGCTCTGTAGATCAGGTTGCCCCTGAATGCACATAAATCCACCTGCCTCTTCCTCCAGAGTGGCTGGATGACTTGTAAGAGCTTATTCCACATAAAACTGAATGAGCAAGGGACTTGTTTGTAGTTCAGGAAACAGGAAAAGCTGAGCTTCCTCCTGAGTGGGAAATGCCTGTATAACCTCATGGCTCCCCCCACTGGAATGTCTAAACTTAGCCACACTAAAAATATCAAGTGTAGCCGTGCCGGGGTTCCAAGGGAGCAGAGGAATGCTGTTGGTGCCATTGCTGAGAGTATCACTTAGTCAGGCCAGTTTGGAAAACTGCAGTCAAGTTCGTGGGGTCTGTTGTCTGGCCCCAGCATTTCCACGGCCTGTGGTAGCAGCAAAGTAGATAGAACTGTGCAAGCTCAGCAGTCTCATTGATCACTGTGATCAGCTCATTGAGAGCAGGGCATTTGCTTGCAGATTTAATTTCTATGTTCATAATATGTGCTTGAGGTTACCCTCTCGTGTTTACTTTTTGAGCATCTTACCCGGTCCATGCTTTTTCTGCTTCTCACTCTCAGTCTTCCTGGTCTCTTGGTAGGGTCTCATATAGTCCAAACTAGCCTCAACCCCTGTGCAGGTGACCACTGTCTGGAATTCCTAATCCTTCTGCCTCCACCTTCCAGGGCCTGGGATTACAGGCATATACCACTAGATACGGCTTTTTTTTCTTTATTTTTTTGTTGCTATTGCTGTTTGCTTAGATTTTAGTATTTTTAAGGAACTTTGTTGATTTTCCTTTATGATATCTTTTTCACTTAAGTTTTTATTATTTATTATTTTGCTGTTTATGCTCTTACAGTCATCAGTTTTTGTTCTGAGTTTTTTGGTATTTTTTTTTTTTACTAAAAAAAAAAAAAAATTCTCAAACTAGCTGTATAGCTGAGGCCAGTCCTGAACTCTTGTTTTGTTTTTTTGTTTTGTTTTGTTTTGTTTTTGAGTCAAAGGCTCCCCATGCTTCTTCCAGTTATTAAGGCTTTGAAGTCTTAGCAGATTGCTATCCGAAGACTCCATTGTCTTTGAACTGATTACCTATTAAAGGTAGATGTGAGTTTTGGGGGTGCATGCATTCTGGGGAGTTTGTTTTAGTTTTGATGCAGTTTTCTCTCTGTTGTCCTAGCTGTCCTAAAACTCACTTTGTAGATACAGCTGGCCTCAAACTCTCCAGAGATCCCTCTGCCAACTGCCTTAGAAGTGCTGAGATTCAAATTGTGTGTCGCTAAGCCTAGCTGTGCAGGTATTCTATCCACAGGATGAAATATATTCAAAACCATTGACTCCTCCAAAAGAAACTTCTCATAGTAATATAATTTTTTTAAGATTTATTTATTTATCATATGTAAGCACGCTGTACCTGTCTTCAGACACTCCAGAAGAGGGCATCAGATCTCATTACAGATAGTTGTGAGCCACCATGTGGTTGCTGGGATTTGAACTCAGGACCTTCGGAAGAGCAGTCAGTGCTTGTATCCACCAAGCCATCTCTCTAGCCCACATAGTAATATAATTAAATTGCTATTTTCTCTACTAGGCATTCCAATGGAATATTTCTGGAATTAGCCATTATAGTGACAGTAATATGCCTGACATATTAATGTAAGGACTTTTCATATAGAATATTTTTTACACAGCATATAAGTGACAGTGCCTGTTGCAGGTGTTACTAGTGTTAGACTAGAAGATCTGTCAAAAGTACTTGCTGCTCAAAGAAATAGCATGTGCTCAGTTATGCGTGTGGGAACCTGAAGGTCATCAGTGTTACATTATTAAGATTTTCATACATAAGTAAAAGTAAAATGAATTGTGTTTCTAACCCCTTCTTTGAGTAATTACCAGCATAATGGGTCCCATCCTGGCCATCCCCTTTTCCATTGCTAGGTTATTTGTAACCAAATACTAGAGACTTTTCTTTGTGTGTTGGAACTTATCCCAGAGATGATTACCTTTATATATAACCATAAGTTATTTTAGCATCACCTGTTCCTGCTTCTACTATCATATGTAGTCTTCCTTGAAAAGTTCCAGCCAAGCTGGGCAATGGTGGTGCACGCCTTTAGTCCCAGCGCTTGGGAGGCAGAGGCAGAGGCAGAGGCAGAGGCAGAGGCAGAGGCAGAGGCAGAGGAGGCAGAGGCAGGGGCAGGGGCAGGGGCAGGGGCAGGGGCAGGGGCAGGGGCAGGGGCAGGCAGGCAGATTTCTGAGTTCTAAGCCGGCCTGGTCTACAGAGTGAGTTTGGGACAGCCAGGACTATACAGAGAAACGCTGTCTCAAAAAAATAAATAAAATAAAATAAAAAAATAAAAAAAGGTCCAGTCAGTGCCTACATATCCAGAGCCACTAAAAAATATTTAGTCTCTTTTACTCTCTGAGTTTTTCTCCCCTGTGTTAATCACTTCTTAAGAACTTGGGCTATCCTTTAGATTGTGATAGATTTTAGATTTGGCTCAGTTGCTGTTTGTTGGTGTCACTTAACATGCACTCTGATCCTTATATTTCTGGTGAGCTGGTATCTAAATATAAACATGTACTGTCCAGTGTGATGGGGACATGGCAAGTAGCTGTTGTTGGCCAGGGGAGACTCAGAGCAGCTCTGGACTGTGGAATTGGAAGAGAACATAGCAGAGGGTTATTTAATTTTATATGTACGAGGTATGTTTTTGATTTCATGCAATGCGCACAGTGTGTGTGCACCTGGTGCTTTTAGAAACCAGATGAGCGCATCAGATCCCCTTGAACTGGAGTTATAGATGGTTTTGAGGCACCATATAGGTGCTGGGAATCGAACCCAGGTACTCTGCAAGAACAAGTGTTCTAAACTGCTACATCATCTTTCCAGCACTGTTTTTTGTTTTTGTTTTTGTTTTTCCTTTACTTTATATAGTCTAGGATCTCAGCGCCAAAAGAATGGTCTCTTCTGTAGTTAGGACAGGTCTTCCCACATTAAGTTAATAATTAGCAGTGACCATCTCTAGTCAGGTGGACCAAGGATCCTGAGTTGATCTTAGAAAATGGTTTCAAGAAGTGTCTATATGAACTTAATTTGGAGTTCCTGAAGCCAAGGGCCCTAAAGACACCCAAAGCCTGTGGGAGCTTTGGAAGATGGAGTCAAGCTTACATATAGCAGTAGCAATATGTAAGATTTTGTGGTTTTTGAAATTACCTTGTTCAAAGGATGTAATCTATGTGTAATCTGTGGTGTATTTATTTTTGTGTGAGTGTTCTAGGCAGTTTGAGAAGTTTTATGAGGTACATTGTACAGATGTACAGAGAGAAAGGAGTGTTAAGATAAATTGCAGGTATATTTCTTACCTTTCTCCTCACCTGGACAAAATACTTAATAGAAACATCTTGAGAAATTATTACACAGAGGCAGGAGGATAACTGCTGTTCTAGACCATCCTGATTTATATAACACTGGGCCAGTGAGTTCCAGGCCAGTCAGGCCACAGAACGAAGCTCTGAAGAGGAGGGAGGGGGAGAGAGAATTGTTGATTTTTGTACTAGGGGTTAGGAGTTAGGAAGCGCTGGGCGGTGGTGGCGCACACCTTTAATCCCAGCACTTGGGAGGCAGAGGCAGGTGGATTTCTGAGTTTGAGGCCAGCCTGGTCTACAGAGTGAGTTCCAGGACAGCCAGGGCTACACTGAGAAACCCTGTCTCCAAAAAACAAAAAACAAAAACAAAAGAGTTAGGAAGCTTGTTTTCATAGCTGATCAGTAAGCAGCCACATGTATAATAACTAAGAAGTCCTTATTACAAGAGGGGGTTCTTGGTGATTTCTGCTTTAGTATACAACCTCAAGAGGGAAAAATTAAAGATAAGAACAATGACCAATCTCTGTACCTTCATCTTTGAAGGGGATTGGGGTAGTTTAGACTGGTGCTCTTTGATTACTCTGTGCCAATCTGCGGAGGTAGGCAGGTGACCCAGAGTCAAGAAGACAGATCCAAAATGAAGTCAGAGATGCCAGGCTTTCATCTGGCATTTAGTTTCCAAGCAAGAAGTCAATACTTAAAGCAGCTTCTAAATGCCAATTTCACAATGTCAAATCCAGTGGATCCAGCATAACTCTAACCTGGAATATTGCTGCTTAATCGATGTTCTGCTGTGTACTCTTTCTTAGAGTATTAAAAAGAATCCTTGTCTAATGTACTGAAGAAATGTGATCATGTATGATGGATGGCAGGATTGATTGCTTTATAAACACTCTCTATCTCCCCAAATTAATGGAAAGTAGCTATTTTGTGGAAAATGTAGTGAAATATCATTAAAAACTTAACCTTATATATAACGTTTCCATTTGCCAATGACGAGTCATTCACAATGAACTGTGGCACATTGTTACAGAGCTGGATGTCCTTCGAGGATGTGACTGTCACCTTCAGCCAGGAGGAGTGGCAGCAACTGGACTCTGCCCAGAGATGCCTGTACCAGGAGGTGATGCTGGAGATCTACAGCCACCTCTTGGCAGTGGGTGAGCATGGCTGACTCGGGGATCCAGGATGGGCCTTATTGAGGAAATGTTTTTCCTTTTCTTTCCAAAGCATAGTAGGGTATCAGAAGTGTATTCTTGGCCAGGCGGTGGTGGCGCATACCTTTAATCCTAGCACTTGGGAGGCAGAGGCAGGCGGATTTCTGTGTTCAAGGCCAGCCTGGTCTATAGAGTGAGTTCCAGGACAGCCAGGGCTAAACAGAGAAACCCTGTCTCAAAAAAACCAAAAAAAAAAAAAAAAAAAAAAAAAAAAAAAAAAAAAAAAGAAGAAGTGTATTCTCTGCCCTCTGTCAGTTCCTGGTTCCCTCCCTCCTTCTCTCCCTGTCTCTCTGTGTGTGCATACTTATATGAGTGCATGCATTTGTGTGTGCATGCATATGTGGGTGCATGCATATGTGGGTGCATGCCATGCGTGTGTATTTACTTCATTTGTCCTGGTGCTTCGTTTCTTTTGTTTACCTTCTAGTATTAATTACACAAAATAGAATGTTGACTTGATTTTCCCAATGAGGTAGTGCAAAGCTTCATTGGCTCATCTCTAAAAGATGGAAAACTACCTAAAAACCCAATATCCTTTTGATTAACAGGGTATTCCATCCCCAGCCCTGGAGTCATCTTTAGGATGGAAAAAGGAAAGGAGGCACAGGCAGCAAAGGCTGAATCCCCACGCCAGAGATGTCAAGGTGAGCTGTCGCTGCCCAGAGGGGTAGATCTCATGAGGTCTTGGTCAGTTGTCTCACCAAGTCCCCAGTGGTGCTCTCCTTTAGGTAGTTTTTCCTTGGAGTTTTCATTTTTATAATAAATGCAGTCCATTTATGGTTGATGTGAGGCAACGTGAGACTTCTGAAGGGTGAGTTTGTGGGAAGAGCTTGTCTATCCATGGAGATGAGTAAACCTACGTGGACTAACTCAGGGATTCTTACGATGATCAGTTATATTCCCATGTGTACATACACAAGAATTTTTATTTGCACGTCTTGTTTGTGAACACCTGACATTAGCCAAGTTGATTAATATATTGCTCAAGTAATGGGGAAAGGACTGGTTGTAATTTGTGTGTTCTAATAACTGGCTTTTGAATTAGTATAGTCTTTTGGGTTCCTATTGTCATCTGTGTTGTGTCTGTATTTCGTTTTCTTGTTTGTCTCTGAATTCATTGATGGTCTTTCCTAGACTGGTTCATTGTTTCACTTAGTGCGGCACCTTAGGCTTATGTGTGTCCCACTTCTCACTCTGACAGGCTTGCCTTGAAGGCTCTGTTCATTCTGAACATGCAGTTCTCACTGTTGTATTATGATAAATTTCGTAGTCCTTGATCTTACAGTCTCTCGTGCCTTGTTTAGCTATGTGAGGACAGTTCCTGTAAGATTATTCCCTTCCTTCATTTTTGAAGATCAGAAATTTGGGATCTGCTTCATTCAAATCAGAAAGGCTTTTGTCTGACTAATCATTGTTTTCTTTTCAGGGCTTCTGAACTATTTTCTCTTGATACTTTATTTTGTTATCTTGTAATTCCTACTTGTTTTCCTTTTTGAATACACAAGTTTTTTTTTTCCTTCTAATTGCATCATCAGCATCATTAGAACCTGATTTAGGCATTAATGTTCAGTCTCAGTCCATCTGTAAGATTGATTCATCCTCCATCCTATTCACTCTGCTTATTCCTTTATCTCTTTCTGTTTGTAGAAAAATCAGGAAATACCTCACCACAGAAAGTGTCTGAGAAAGCTTCAGTTCATAGAAATATGGCAAGTAAAGTCACAAGAGATGGTTCATGGTGTTCCCTTTTACAAGAACTATGGCAGGGTGCTGACATTACAAAGAGAGATCAACAAAACCAGATTCTACCCTTCTCTCCTATTTCTTTCCTCAAGAAAACTCTGAGCAAAAATAGTGGCCATGAATATCAAAAGCCCGGGGAGACCATTCCTTTGGGACCCTACCTCATTTCAACACAAGAGGGTCTTCCACAATATCGCTCACTTCCAAAACGTTTGGATCTAAACCTAGGAGTAAATGGTCAGAACGAAAGAGATCAGCTCATTGACGTGGTTGCATCCAGCCAGCTCTGTATACCAGGCTCCTGTACTGCTAACCGTGTGCTTACCCACGGAGGAGAAGAATTGGGCAGAAGTACTGGGAATGGAGCTGCTCTTAGCCACAAACAACCACTGATCTATGGAAACCATTTTCAGGAGAAAGCAGATCAAGGTTCTCAGTGTCGGGAGGTAGTCTATGCCATATCTTTGCATAAGCCTGAGATCACGCTCACTGTGGACAGACCTGTTGTTTCCTACAATGGTGGGAAGGCTTTCCTTTATGTGTCAGACTCACTGAGCCATCCATTCCAGCTGAAGGTGAACCATCTCGTTCACACTGGAGGGGACCCTTACAAGTGCAGCAGCTGTGAGAAATCCTTTTGTACTGAGGCTGCACTCCAACAGCACGAGCAAATTCACACAGAAGAGAAACCGTATGTGTGCACTCTGTGTGGGAAAGCCTTCAGTGATGGGTCAGCTTTCTATGAGCATGAATTGATTCACAAGAATCACACACCTTTTATCTGTGACACTTGTGGGAAGGCCTTCTTACGTAAATCAGAGTTGACATCCCATAAACAAAGTCACAACGGAGAGAAGCCTTACAAATGCAATGACTGTGGGAAATCATTTAAATTTCCATCCCAACTGAAGGTACATCATCAAATTCATACAGGTGAGAAGCCTTATGAATGCCGTGAATGCGGTAAGTCATTCAGTAAAACAGCCAAACTCAAGGTGCATCAACGAATTCATACAGGGGAGAAACCTTATGTGTGTTCTCAATGTGGAAAGGCCTTCAATCAGAAATCAATACTAGACCGGCATGAAAAGCTTCACCCTGGGGAGAAGCCTTACAAATGCAGTGACTGTGGGAAGTCATTTAATTATCCATCCCAACTGAAGGTGCATTGCCATAGCCACACAGGGGAGAAACCTTATAAATGCCATGAGTGTGGGAAGTCATTTAATTTTCCATGTGAACTGAAGGTGCATTATCAGAACCACACAGGAGAGAAGCCTTACAAATGCCGTGAGTGTTGGAAACTGTTCAGTAAAATGTCCCAATTGAAGGCACATTATCGAGTTCACACAGGAGAGAGACCTTATAAATGCAGCCACTGTGGAAAAGCCTTCTCTACTAAGGAACAAGTCCAAGAGCATGAGCGAATCCACACAGGAGAGAAACCCTTTGTGTGCACTGAATGTGGAAAAGCCTTCAGTAGCAGGTCATCTTTTCGTAAACATCAGTTAATTCACACTAAAGAGAAACCATTTGTCTCTCAGAAATGTGAGTCAAGCCTCCAAGAGTCTACTTTGACACCCCATCAGCAACTTCATATTGGTGAGAAGCCTTACAAATGCCCTGAATGTGGGAAGTTGTTTAATTATCCATCCCAACTGAAGTCACATTATCAAATCCACACTGGAGAGAAGCCTTGTAAATGTCCTGACTGTGGGAAATCATTTTGTAAAACTTCTCAACTGAAGGCACATTCTCGAATACACACAGGGGAGAGGCCTTATGTGTGTTCAGTGTGCGGGAAGGCCTTCAAACAGTTGTCTACATTGAGTAGACATGAAAAAATTCACATGGTGGAAAAGCCTTACAAATGTAATTTCTGTGGGAAATCATTTTGCTCCCCATCTGAACTGAAGGTGCATCTTCTAATTCACACGGGGGAGAGACCTTACAAATGCAACAGCTGTTGGAAAGCCTTTTGTACTAAGGTCCAACTCCAAGAGCATGAGCGAATTCACACAGGAGAGAGACCTTACGTGTGCACTCATTGTGGGAAAACCTTTAGAAGCAGGTCAGTTTTCTCTAAACATAAGTTGATTCACAGGAAGGAAACACCTTTTATTTGTGAGAGATGTGGGAAAGTGTTCTTACAGAAGTCAGAGTTGACATCTCATCTACAAACTCACATTGAAGACAAGCCTTAAGGAATGTCAGGACTGGAACAAGATTTAGTCAGATACATAGCTGAGTGTGGACCATCAAATTCACATGGTGAAGAAGCCAAATGCAGCGACTGGGAAAGTCTTAGCTTCTAATGCCCACCTCCGACAATATGAACACGTGAATTCAGCCGGTAGAGACCTTTGTGCTCCGAATGTTGAAAAGTCTTCAGAAGCACGTTAACTCATAGACATTAAATGTCTCATACTAGCATGAGATCATTGTCTCTCATGATGTGGGTCAGATTTGCGTCTGATAGAGGGACTCGGTGAAGAGTAGGCTTTGGAATGTCATGACTTAGAGATGATTTCTGTATCAGAGATTAGTCTTATCACTAGTTCATAGGTGGGGATGTCCTAAGTGTTGTGAATGAAGGAAGGTCCTTAACAGGTCAGAATTCAACATATATGTTACACGACTCATACCACAATTAGTTTTTTACAGGTGCTGTTCTACATAACAGGTTTTACTGAGAAATGAGTTCCTAGCTTATTAGCATATTCCAAAATGAAAGTTATTTACTTGAAGTTCATTTTATGCCTAGATCTAATTGCACATCACCTGATTAATATTACAGAAAACAAATTTGTTTGATTAATTGTTTAGACATCAAACATGCATGAGAAATGTCACAAATTAGTAATGATAAGCACACGTTTATATTTGTCCTGTTAAACATGAATTTCATTTCACATTAATCTTGACTAATTTTAGAACTGTTTTTATAGAATGTAATGTAAAATACATTTTACTAAAGTATTGGAAAGTTTAAGGGAATTTAAGTCATTAAGATATTAAATCATAACTAAGTTATTAATTAAGTCATTAAGATATTCCCATTTGTTATGGGAATCCAGTAAAACCCTTAAGTGCCAGCCATGGGAATAGTATAGTGGTTTTATAAATGGGCATATGTATGTATGTATGTATATATGAACTATATATATGTTTTAAGTATATGTACACATGTGCCTGTATTTAGTCAGTGCCTGTATGGACTTGTATGTTATCTCAAAATTTCATGGAGTTTTCTATAGAATTAATTGCAAAATAGAAAACAGTAGTTTATTATTAAAGAGTACATTCATTTATCTTATATATATGTATGTATGTATGTATGTACATACATGTGCTGCTAGGTGTATGTGACTGTCAGGTAAGTAAATCAGTGAGAGTCATTGATTTCGCACCATGTGGATCCTGGGGGTTGAATTTGGATTTGTCAGGCTTGGTGACAGTCACCTTTACCCACTGAGCCATCTTCCTCTGTAGCTATTGTTATTTTTATTTAACAGTTTCTATATTGAGCTTGCACCACCAGTTTTATTATTATTATTATTATTAAATGGATGTCTTTGAATAAATGAGATCTATGGCATTCACTGTTCATATTGCTTTTCTCTTTTGAAAGTAGTTCAGGTCTAGAAAGAAGCTTTTTCCTTCTCCTGTAGCATGTGTGATAATATTGGAATCAACGATATCTTTAAGCCATTTGTGTTTGAGTGCTGGCATTGTGAGCCACGGAGGTCAGAGGACAACTTTCAGGATCTTATTTCTGACGCTGCATTGCATGGTCCAGGAGAGTTTTGTGAGCTTCCAGAAGATACTCTCCTTTCTCCACCATCTTGCCATAGGAATGCTTTAAATACAGATGTGCACCGCAGCATCTGGGTTTGGGGGACTGAATTTGGGTTTTTAGGCGTGTATTTCAAGCCTTCCCCCACTGGGCCATCTTACCAGTCCGTCACATATGTTCATGCGGGATATATACCAAGAGTCAACAAATCATAGATATTGCATAAATGTGGCTTATGAATTTTTTGTTTTTAAGTAAAGTTTGTAAGCTGGAAAGATGGCTCAGTTTGTCAAGAATGAGGACCTGTTTGTATCCTCAAGACATACAAAGCTGAGTAAAGTGGTGTGTTCCTGGAAACTCAGTGCTGGGGGCCGGGGTGGGGGTGGGGGGTAGAGACAGTAGGAGCCTCAGAACTTGCTATCACCCAGCCCAGTGAGATTGGTTTATTCTAGGTTCAGTGAGAGACTTCCTCTCAAAAGGTAGAATGGAGCCGGGTGTGGTGGCGCACACCTGTAATCCCAGCACTTGGGAGGCAGAGGCAGGCGGATTTCTGAGTTCGAAGACAGCCTGGTCTACAGAGTGAGTTCCAGGACAGCCAGGGCTACACAGAGAAACCCTGTCTCGAAAAAACCAAATCCAAAAACAAACAAACAAACAAACAAACCAAACAAAAGTATGGAGAGATGGCTCATCAGTTAGGTGTGCTGAGAGGATCTGAGTTCAGTTCCTAGCACCAAGGTCAGGTGGCTCACAACCACCTAAAACAGGGCATGTGATGTCCTGGTCTTCACATGCACACATGTAGCATACATTCTGCAGAGAAATGCTCACATACACATAGTAATAATAAAAAATGTGTTTAAAAACTAGATTGTAGATGAGTAAGGACGACACATGTGTACACATGAGTACATACACATGACCACACAGGGAAAAAGAAACCCATCAAAATAAATGATTTTTTTTTTTTGAGACAGGGTTTTTCTGTGTAGTCCTGGCTGACCTGGAACTCACTCTGTAGACCAGGCTGGCCTCGAACTCAGAAATCCGCTTGCCTCTGCCTCCCAAGTGCTAGGATTACAGGCGTGCGCCACCACGTCCGGCTAAAATAAATGATTTTTGTTTGGATATAATTTCATTTGTATATGTATTTAAAAGTTTAAGATTATGTGTTTTATTTTGTGGCGCAGTTACAGGGAACATTGAGAGAGGTCTGGGGACAGGCCTTATCTAATCCTGAGTTCACAGTGGGGATCCACAGGCCAGGGGTGTCCAAGATTGCAGAGTCCTTGGTTTCTTCTGTCTCCCGTTATCATCTGGGATGGTCAGGCAGATGCTTCTTTCTTACATGCACACCACCCTCTCCCCAAGCAGCAGATGGCAAGCTGTCTCCTCTAGAAAGCTGTGTCTTCCTGGTGGCTCCAGGCTTCTGCCTGCATACCCTCCTCGGGGTCTGGGTGGTAACTCCTTGCTCTTCCCCTCCAAGCCTGCATGCTTGTATCCCTCTCAGTCTCTTGCTCACCCACCCCCAGCCCCAGCCCTTTCCCAGCAGAAATCTAGTCACTTGGGTTTTTTGGTTTTGTTGTTTGCCATAGACTGAAGAATCTGGACATTAAGTGGGAGATTAGTTTTGGAACTGATGGTCTGAGTGGAAAACGGGGTTTCTTGGGGCATGATCAGAGCTTTGTGAAAGTGTCCGTTAGCTTTACAGCTAAGAGGTGAGTAACTTCTTTAGTGTGAGGGCCTTGAAGTCAAACTGAGGGGCCGTGAATGTAATCGAGTTTCCAGGGAAACAGCTTCTATTATAATGATAAGAAAAGCCTAGATTTGAACCCTGTTGTCTGTTGGTAATCTCAGCTCAAGCATTGTGTTCCTATTTCCCCACAACCTTTTCTCTGTATGTGCAGTGGATATCATGATAGAGAATGTCATCTGATTTGATCAAAAAAAAAAAAAACTCACCCACCTCCCAGCCCCCCACGTCCCTTGAGCTTACCTGACACACCCTTGGAGAGTGCTAAGAATTTAGCATAACAGTAATGTCATGGGCTCATCCCCTTGGACTCATTGGGAAACCATTCTCAGTTGCTCAATGGGGTACATGCAAACACCCCTCCAAATAGCCCTAGAGAAGCAGAGGGAGTTGGAAACACATGGCATTCAGATGACAAGTGGGCCAGGATCTCCAGTGTTGATATGGAAAACCCACATCTTTCGCCTTAAAGGGAATAAGAGAGTTTATTCTAGAGCCAAATCTGAGGGGCGATGGCCTGGGAGCACAGATTTGGGTTACCCCAGATTCCACGTTCAAGTGTGGAAGCAAGCTTTACAAAGTTTTGTAGTTTATAGAACAAAGTCATCATCAAGGCAGCTTAAAATATATTGTACATCAGAAAGGTGGTCACAGCAAGGCGGAGAAGGCCTCCTATAGGTCTTAGATGCTATCCGGTGACATTGTTAGCTTTTGGATTGATGGAATCTAACGGTCTGTAAATAGATTCCAAAAAAAAGGCTTTATCTGACTAGCCCCAGGATGTATGTTCTGACACAGGGAGCGTGGAATGGCTATTTCAGGAGCTAAAGCTAGCCTCAGGTGGGCCTGGAGCCAAGGACACTGCTCTTCCAGAGGACCAGGCTCAACGGCAGCACTCGTGGTAGCTCACAGCCATCTATAATTCCAATTCCAAGGGATTAGACGCCCTCTTGTGGCTGCTGCATGCACTTGCTGCCTGGACACATAACAACCATAAAGTAATAGATATAAAAACAAAAACGTAGTCAAAGATAACGTGATTAGCCCGTGGACCTGCCGGCTTTGCAGCTTCTCATCATCATCACCAGCTTCTCCTCATCATCACGCTTCTGATCAGTCTCTGATCACTGCTGCTTTCCAGGAATCATTACACCAAGGATCATTTCCTATTGAGCATTGGATTTCCCCTCTCTTTATCATTTGAGAGACTTCTATTTTGACCCTCCTGATCTCTTACCGATACTATATAAGATAGTATCACTAGACTTCATCTGTATCCTCAGACCACTGTAACAGTCTTTTCCCTATTCCTTTATCAAGCGGGTCTTCAACTCTTCCTTTGAAATTTACCTCACTCATTTACACTTAAAACAGAGAAGAAGTTTTTGGGTTGTTCCTCCCCTCTGCCCGTAAGGGCTTTCCCTAGGTCTATTCCTTGATTTACTCCAGGAACCATGGTCTGAAACCCTTACGACATCATATTAGTAGGTGTGGTTAGGTGCCTGGGAAGGCAAGGCTTTGATAAGATTCCATTTCTGAAGTTTTCTCTCTCTATGCAAGGGGGTGTAGTAAAGAAACTGCCAACATGTCCACTCCATTATTATCAGGGACAGAGAAGAGCAGAGAGAAAAGGTGGGGAATCGCCAGGGCTGTGGGAGCAGAGAAGACGGCAAGATTGGTGGGCCAGTCTGCCAGTTATAAGGGGTTATGTCGTGGCGAGAGGAGGGCAGGCTAGCTGGCACAGCCTAGGAACTAGTGTGGAGCTCTTCTCTGTTGGAAGTCTGTTGATAGAGAACGAGATGTCCTCGCTGGAGACTGGGGGACTATCGGAATCGGCAAGAAAGTAATTCGGTAAGAAATGGCCTTTTGTGGCGAGCAGAAACCCACTTTACAAGGATTTGGAGGATTGCTGAATATTTACCAGGTCAAGGTCCTGCCTGAGCTAGGTCATTTTGGGGGGATTGGGACCTGACGGTAATTAATGTCCAGACATGTGACGGGAAGATATCACAGGTGTAGGGGTTGTGGGTACCCTGCATGGTACCCAGAAATCCACACCGTAGCTTGTCCTATTGAACAATTTTTACCTGGGGTGGACATCAATGCCCAGTTGGTTCTCACCAACAAGTGATAGTCTCATTTGCTAGATGACTGCTCTAGCCTTTTTTTTTTTTTTTTTTTTTTGGTTTTTTTTTTCTTTTTTTTTCTTTGAGACAGGGTTTCTCTGTGTAGCCCTGGCTGTCCTGGAACTCACTCTGTAGACCAGGCTGGCCTCGAACTCAGAAATCTGCCTGCCACTGTCTCCCACAGTGCTGGTATTAAAGGCAGTGGTGACTGCCCAGCTTGCTCTAGCCTTTTCAGGGACCATAACCCTACCTAGAAAACCTCATTCACATGGTAGGATGAGAAACCTATACTTGGAAATGCAATTCTGGGGCTGGAGAGATGGCTCAGCAGTTAAGAGTACTGACTGCTCTTCCGAAGGTCCTGAGTTCAAATCCCAGTAACCACATGGCGACTCACAACCATCCGTAATGAGATCTGATGCCCTCTTCCGGAGTGTCAGCTACAGTGTACTCACATGTAATAAATAAGTAAGTCATTAAGAAAAGATGCAATTCTAAGGCAGCTGAATTAAATTTCATATCCTATAGGGCTCAGCCCAGCCTGCTACATCCCGTCTTCTAATTGACCTTGCATACACAACAGGGAAAGTCAGAATGAGAGGATGAGCCTGTGGTGGGATGGCAGGCATGCCTCACCATACCCGGTTTATGTGGTGCTGGGATGGATAGGTGGGACAGGGCTTCACACATGTCTTACACTGACTTATACTGACTTATAGCCCTGGCTCTAGCTTCCACTTTGCTGAGCTTGTGGCCTTGGCAGTAAGGTAGTGAGGATAGCTGGGTAGACTTTGTTGGTGTATGGCAGGGACTGTGTAGGTTAAGATGGGTCGCCAGCATCTGCCTTGGACGGATCCCAGATCACTTGGAGCTGGTCTTCTCCAGCTACCGCGTAGCCCCCTAGTGTCTTTCACAGCTCCGTGATCTCCTGTCACTGTTGTCTGTCCTGGAATATATTGTGATTGTCTTGCTGATCAGGTTAACAGTTTTCTGAGGAGGGTGGGGTTTTAATACCCATTCATTTTCAGGTCCCATATTTCAAAACAAACATAATTAGCAATTTGTCTGTCTGATGGATGTGTACCACATGCATGCAGTGCCTGCTGCAGCCAGAAGAGGGTGTCAGATCCCTGCCAAATGGTTGTGAGCTGCCATGTGGGTGCTAGGAACTGAACCTGGGTCTTCTGAAAAAGCAGCCAGTGCTAAGTGTGGAAAGATGAACGCAGACTGATGTTCTTCCCCGGTGAACTGCTGCTCCTCCTTTATGAGCCACCATGTCTGCTCCTTGTCGGGGGCGTGTTCTCCAAAAGCTCTGCTTTGGCCTCATTTGGTCATTGGGATCTCTGTTGTCACAGTTCGGACCACCAGACAAGCCCGATATGGCCCTTGCCGCCTGAAAGCCCTTTGCGAACAGGGCTGTACTGACTGGCCTCTGGGCCTCCGGCATCGCCCAGCCGGGCCTTCTTTGTATAGCATTAAGTTCTGAGCATAACAGCTTCATCATCCTCAGAGTTTCTGTGGCTTGCAAGAAAACCCCAAGATTGGGCTGGTTAACTAATGATGTTCCCTTATGCAGCCAAGGTGACACATGCTTTTAATCCTAGCACTTGGGAGAAAGAGTCGGGCAGATCTCTGTGGGTCTGCACAGTTTCAGACCGAGGATATGTGGTGAGATTGTCTCAAAACCAAACTAGAAACAAAGAGATGGAGGAAAGTCACGGGCCTCATCTGAGATCCGGGCTAGTCTCCCCCACGCTTTCTGTCTAATTGTATTTGATTCTGCCCTAATCCCATGCAGCTTGGTGAGACCCACTGTGGTGCAGATAGTCTGGATCACCTTCACTCCTGTGAGTATCCTTTCCCCATGCTCTGTAAATAAATCCAATAAATTCCTTGGGTTTCCAAAAATTGGCTTTGGTAGGATGGTACTGTGGTTTGTTTTGGGGGCCTTATAAGGCCGTGGTTGGGGGTTAGGGGGTGGTAACATGTGTCTCTCTAGGGATGATGTCTTAGTGTGCTTATCTGTTGCAGTGACAGGCACAATGGTCAAGACCGATTTGGTGGTTGTGGAGGGGTTGGGTTGTGTGGCTCACAGGTTATAGCCCCTCATCCAAATGCTGAGACAGGAGCTTGGAAGCAGAGCCCCCTGGTGGAAGGATGCTGGCTGGTCTGCTTCTCCTAGCTGGCTCAGCTACCTTTGCCTCACAGACAGTGGGCGGGCCCGCTACATTAATTAGCAAGCAAGAAGATGCCCCACCAGAAGACCAGCCTGACGGAAGCAGTTCCTCAACCGAGAGGCCATCCTCCTGGGCCGCTCTAGCTCATGTCGAATGGACAGAAACTAACAAGCTCAGAGCTTAACATTGATTGGGACAATTTGATAGGATCTGAGATCAACTAAGGGGCTTGCTTCTGGATGATCTGGTGAGTATACTTTCAGGGACGGATGGTCTGGGATAGGGGTGAAACCCCCGCCCTCGCCCTCCCCCCCACCCCCACCCCGCGCGCGCGCGCGCGCCCAGGTTTTTTTCCCTATCCAATGGATAGCTTCCTGTCTGGTGGCCTGATACAAAGAGGCCTTGCTGCTGTGTGTCTGTCTTCTGCTGACATCAGACTCTAGCTTACTCCGTCTTACAGAATGGACTGGAGACCAGCAGCTCCCCCTAAATCTTCCAGGCCTCCCTAGCAGGACCCGGGGACTGCTGTGGGATCCCATTGTGGGGACTGAGAAGCTACTGAGTCCTCAGCCTCTCTAGTACGCAGATGGCTGTTTTTGGACTACCCTGACCCCCTGTCCAGTTCATTTTAGTAAATGTCTATAAATAAAAAGGGTAACGGAGCAGAGTAGAGGCTTAATACCTCTCTCTCTCTCTCTCTCTCTCTCTCTCTCTCTCTTAGAGAACAGGGGAGGTGATTCTGGTTGAGGGAACATCAAATGTAAAAGGCCCCGCTGTGGGAATGGAGAATGTTAGAACAGTGATCAAAGTTGAATATTGAAGCTGCAGCGGGATCTCGCTTAGGGAGTGTTTCAAAGGACGTTTGACAGCAACGGGTTCGAACCATAAGACATTTTTGTCTCCCAGGTTGCATTTGGCAGTGTCTAAAGACTTTGTTTTTTTTTTAAAGTCATTGGTGGCATGGTGTGGCGTGGCATGGTGGGGCGTGGCATGGTAGTGGTTCAACCGTATAGAACACTTTTTATTGAGCATGTCCTTTTGAGGTAAAGCATCCCATCTCGGAGGGAAGCTCACGAAGAGCAGGATGCGCTAAGGCGAGGGGAACCGTCTTACCCTCTAGGATACAAATCGGGAAGTTGGCACTAGCTGGGTGGCTCACCTCTTGGGGGAAGGCACCGCTTTTGGAGGACCCCAGTTCAGGCCCCAGCACCCATGCCAGTTGGCTCCAGCTGACTGGGTGTAACTTAGGCGCCATGGGATCCAGTGATTCTGGCCTCTACAGCACCCATGTGCACACACGCCCTCCTTCCATGATTGAAAACAACTGCAGGAAATAAACTCATTCGCTTCAGGAAGCACCAGAAGCTGACCAAGTGCGCAGGCCTCTCCGTTCCCAAGCGCACAAGAAAGACGCAGAGACAAGCCGAGCGTCCCGTCGTGGGAGAGGAGGGCCTCCGGCTGCCGGTGGATTGCAGAGAGCTGCAGCTTGCGGCTTCAGTGAGCTGTCCCCCATGCTGAGGGGGGCTTTGGACCATGACGCCGCTCCATTTTCCTGTAAGCGACCCCAGGGACCTTGTTGGTTCAGCAAGTTGGACGTTGGTGGTTAGTCTCCTCTCTCGGGTGAGGGGACATTCATTCCAGTCTACCCGGGGAAAGTGTCACAAAACCCAGCTTCTGCTTCTAACCCAAGTTCAGTTACTGGAGCCCACGGCAGGTGGAACCCATGACTCCCGTTTCCAAGGCTTCTGACATGGCGCACACACCCACATACACCCACACACACCCACACACCACAAAGTAAAGTGTAAACCTTTAAAAATTATTATTATTATTATTATTATTATTGTTGTTTTTTGGTTTTTTAGTTTTTCGAGACAGGGTTTCTCTGTGTAGCCCTGACTGTCCTGGAACTCACTCTGTAGATCAGGCTGGCCTCGAACTCAGAAATCCACCTACCTCTGCCTCCCAAGTGCTGGGATTACAGGCATGCGCCACCACCGCCGGCTAAACCTTTATAAATTATAAATTATGATTATTAGTTTGTGGACAGGGTTTCTATTTTAGCCCTGGCTGTCCTGGAACTATGTAGATCAGACTGGCCCCAAACTCAGAGAGATCCTCCTGCCTCCCAGGTGCTGGGATTAAATGTGTGCATGACCAGGCCCAGTTTACATTTACATTTTATTTTTCTGAGACAGGTTTGCCTTGCAGTTTTGGAACTCACTCTGTAGACCAGGCTGAATGCAGACTCTAAATTGATCAGGGACTACACACAGAAACTCGTGCTTCTTAAACATCGAAAAATTTAAATATTATGAAAAAATGGCAAAATATGAAATAAATAAAAAAAAAGAAAGAAAGGAAACTTCGAACCTTATGTATTGAGCAAGTGCCAGGTCTAGCAAACGGTGCTAGTCCTAGATTACTTTATATAAAAAATACAAAAAAAAGTAAAATATAAAAGATTAATGTTTTATAGACCCCGGGAAAAGAATTTTCAGCCAAGTACAAAAATGTAAAGCATTCCTTTTTTTTAATTTTGTAGTTCTTTACTGTGGAACAGCTTGGGACGTCAGTTCTGTTTTAAGGAGCAGAACTGATGACTGAGCAAGGAAATCTAATTTGGATTATAAAAGTCTTGTTTTAATAAAAATTCCTTAAACAGTTAAAACAAAACAAAACAAAAAACAACTCACCTGCCTCTGCCGTCTGAGTGCTGAGATTAAAGGTGTGAACCACCACCACCTGGCTACTTTTTATTATAAATTGTATTATCTTTTAAGTGTGTGTGTGTGTGTGTGTGTGTGTGTGTGTGTGAGAGAGAGAGAGAGAGAGAGAGAGAGAGAGAGAGAGAGAGAGTTGTCAGCCACTATTTAAGTTCTCTGTAAAAACAGCACATGCAGGGCTGGAGAGATGGCTCAGCAGTTAAGAGCACCGACTGCTCTTCCGAAGGCCCTAAGTTCAAATCCCAGCTGCCACATGGTGACTCACAACCATCTGTAATAAGATCTGATGTCCTCTTCTGGTGTATTTACATATGATAAATAAATAAGTCTTTAAACAAGCAAGTGCTCTTAACAGCTTTAACAGCTAAGCCATTCCATTTCTCCGGATTTTGTTTATTTACTATGTGTAAGTTTGGGGGCTAGAGTTGGTTCTTTTTACCATATGATCAACTTCTAGCTGTCAGGGCAGAGAGCAAGCACTTTATCTGACGAGCCATGCCTCTATCCAAGCCGGGGCTGGCTGACTGTGGACAGAGGCTGCTATCGATACCTTGTGGGTAGAACCTGCACATACACTTCTCATTTCACTTTTCACACGATGGCTTCCATCGCCCCACCCAGGATATCAGGGGCGCACAGTGAACCACTGCTGTGGGGGCTGCAGAGACAGCTCAGAGGCTGCGGGGACATACCAGCCTTGCTCAAGTTTGGTTCCCAGCGCCTACATCAGTGGCTCACAGTCCCCTGTAACTCTCGTTCAGGAGGAACTCTGCTCTTTTCTGACACACGCACACGCGCATGCGCACGCGCACATAAACACGTACAGGCACGTGCACAAATCTCCAGAGTTTCCGGCCTTAGGGTTGGTTTTTGTAATGGAGAGCGGGCTCAGCCTTAAGGGAGCTTGCTGTTTGTTTGCTGCGCAGTTTCCTCTGAAATAAAACTTTCGGTCTCGGAGGGGTTAGGAGACAGGATGCACTAAAGGAGAGCGAAACTTTCCACGCTGCCCCGGAGCTCATTAAAACTCAGGAAGTGAGGATTTGGAGAACCGACTTGGCAACTAAGAGAAGCTACAGCACCTGGTGAGGACCGAGTCTAGTTTTCCAACTGGCTTTACCTCCAGCCCAAAGGAATCCCATGATTCTGGCTTCCCCGGCACTGGCACCCGTGTATGGTACCCACACCGTAAGTAAACAGCACCGAGTCTCCAGGAAGTCCCGGAGACGCACCAGATGCACCAGGTCTCTTACTCCCCCTTCCCTAAGGATGCTCAGATCAGCCACGCTGCCCGGAAAAGACTCTCTGTGCCCGCAGATGGTGAGCTCCAGGTCTCCAGGTCCTGTGAGCCGTGACCCATCCTGGGGTAGGCTTCTGGTGTTTGTAGAGAGGCCGTCGCGTGCTTGTCCGTGATTTTGGGGCATGCTATGATGTGGGAGATCCCGTTCCCAGTGAGACTGGACTTCCTGATCCTTCCCAGCAGGTGTGACCCAGCCCCAGCTCTTGCTTAGACCAAGGGAGCAAGAGGAAAGAGGGAGGATCCAGACCTCTGTGTGATCCAATCCAGGCTGATGAAGGTCTTCCTTCCAAGGAGCGGGGAATCTGAGTGACTGCGTTACAGTCCAAGGTCCACAGAAAATACAGAGCAAACTACAGGGAAAATACGAAACCTCTTCAAAAGGTCCTGTATAGCTAGGGATTCTGGGGTCTGGGGATGAGGCTCAGTTTGGTAGAGTGCTTGCCTAGGATGCCTGATGCCTTGAGTTCGATTCCCAGCACTGCATAAAGCCAGGTGTGGTGGCACACATTCATAATCCCAGCACTAAGGACCTGGGCGCAGGTGAATCAGGAAGTCAATGCTGTCCTCGAATACGTGAGACCCTGCCTTAACCCTGCCTCACATAACAAGTGCAGAGGTTGGAGAGATGGGTCACTGGTTAAGAACATGGTGGCTTACAACTGTAACTCCAGTCCCAGGGGATCCGATGCCCTCTTCTCCCCTCTGTGGGCATATGGTGCATAGACATATATCCAAGCAACACACATACATATAACATTTAAAAAAGTTAAATTCATAAATTTAATCTCAGCACTTGGGAGGCAGAGACAGGTGGATTTCTGAGTTCGAGGCCAGCCTGGTCTACAGAGTGAGTTCCAGGACAGCCAGGGCTACACAGAGAAACCCTGTCTCAAAATAAATAAATAAATAAATAAATTCTATGAGTCTATGAAGTTGATATCTGTTTAAATATTCAATCCTTGGTTGGAAAGATGGCTTTAGTGGGCAAGAATGCTTGCCGTGTAAGAATGAGGACTTGAGTCCTAGCACCCACATAAAATGATGGACGGGGTTGTGGTGGTTTGAATGAGAACGGCCCCACGTGCTCATATATTTGAATGCTTGACCCTCAGTGGAACTGTCTGTGAAGGATTAGGGGACATGAGGAGTAGGTATGGTATTCAGGAGGTGTATCACTAGGGGTGGGCTTTGAGCTTTCAAAAGTCCATGCCAAGTGCAGTCTTACTGTCTTTCTGCCTGAAACTTACAGATATGATGTGGACTCTCAGACACTGCCTTCCTGCCACCATATTCTCCACTACAATAATCATAGACTCACCCTCTGAAAATGTAAACAAGCGCCCAATTACGTCCTTTCCTCTCCGAGATGCCTTGGTCCAGGTGGGCCTGACAGGAGTGTACCCCCAGGTTCCTCTTCCTGCAGAAGGTGCGCATACGCTCGCTCGGCGCCACCTCGCGGTCATGTCTGGAAATACATCTAGCGCGGGCTCCTCTCATCTTGCACCGAGAGCAGAACATCTAAAATCTATGCAGTGTTTTTGCAATACACTCTGCCGTGAAACGCGCTGATATCGAACAGCCAAACGCTGCAGATAATCGGCAGCAAATGCAGAGGGGGAACCGGCGCTATTTTGAATGACTATGGTCTGGGGAATCCAGGCTTAGGTTACCCCCAATTCCATGTTCCATGGAAGCAGTTTTGTGAAGTTTTATAGTTTTACAGGAAAAAAAGCCATAAATCCAGGCAAGTTTAAAATACATTGGTGCGTACATCAGAGAGGCAGGGACAGAGACATGGAGTGTTTTTAGGCCCAAGATGCTATCTGATGACATTCTTGGCTTCTGGGTTCATGGAAGCTAGTGGTCAGTTCAGTTAATAGCTTCCTTTTAAAAATACTTTTGAGACAGGATCTCTCTCTGCTGTCCTGGAACTCACTGTGTAGATCAGGCTAGCCTCTAACTCACAGAGAGCCACTTGCTTCTTCCTCCAAAGAAGTGGAATTAAAGGTGAGTGTGCGGCCCACCCCATGTCCGGCAAGTTAATAGCTTCTAAAACGTTTTTATCTATTAGACACAAGACGTTGGCTCTGCCACAGAAGTGGGCCCGGGATGGCTGTTCCGGAGGGTTAGAACTAGCCCGAGCAAGGCACGTAGCCTCTGAACCAGCAACCTTCTAATCTTTCCACCCTCCTGATTATTCCAATCGGTTTCTGCCGACACAGCTTCTCCCAATATCATCTTGGGCTAGACTTTTATATTACCAATCGTGCCCTTTAAAAACCACACACTGGGGGCTGGAGAGATGGCTCAGTGGCACTTGTTGCTCTTCCAGAGGACCCAAGTTTGATCCCCAGCACCTCCAAGGTGGTTCACAACCATCTGTAACTTCATCTGCAGGGTTTCTGACAACCTCTGTGGACCTGTGGATACTGCACGCACAGACACACAAGCAAGCAAAACACCCATCCACATTAAAAAGAAAAAGAAAAAGAAAATGTAAGTATTCTGTCTAAGCTCCACCCCACAGTTACCTGGCAACAGCCAGGCGGGCCTGACGCGACAGTACCCCTAGGTTCCTCTTCCTTCAGAAGGTGCGCATACGCTCACTCAGCGCCACCTCGCGGTCAAGTCTGGAAATACATCTAGCGTGGGCTCCACCTCCGTAATTCTTACTCCCTTTCCAAGTCTCTTATCACACTTCTCACGAGGGCAGAACATCTAAAATCTATTCAGTGTTTTTGCAATGCTGCAGACAGTCGGCAGCAAGCGCAGAAGGGAACCGGCGGGGATGGCCTAGGGTACCCTGGGCTCCGGTAGCAGAGCACTCCTCTTTGCACGGAGGCTTACTGGGAGCTACAAGCCTATCACAATGAAAGTTGCAAGTCCTTTGGGTCCAATAGCCCCTCCTCCTTGTGAGCACCTGGGAGTTGTAGGCTGGTGGCCCCACTGCCCTCTGGGAGCCGTAGTCCTTTTGTCAGTCTGATTTCCTGGGCTTTCCAGCCCACTTGCTTGAGTTCTGCCCAAGTGAGTGCCTGGTCCCTCCTAGTGTAGTGCTACCCTGTCGTAATTGAAGGCTTCCTTTTCCTTTTCCTTTTCCTTTTCCTTTTCCTTTTCCTTTTCCTTTTCCTTTTCCTTTCCTAATGGAGATTTAATGGAGAGCAGGCTACCCATGAGCTATATGACAGAGGCTGGCCTTGAACTCCTCAAGACGTGCACTCTGGGCCGGGTGGTGGTGGCGCACGCCTTTAATCCCAGCACTTGGGAGGCAGAGGCAGGCAGATTTCTGAGTTCGAGGCCAGCCTGGTCTACAGAGTGAGTTCCAGGACAGCCAGAGCTACACAGAGAAACCCTGTCTCGAAAAACAAACAAACAAACAAACAAACAAACAAAAAAATGCACTCTGATGCCTGGGTCCCGGCTCTGCATTTTCTCCCAGCATTCTGGTAGGCTCCCTATGAGCAACGACAGGCCATGGCGTCTCCAACACTGGTCCTGACCTAAACAACTTGCTACTCAGCTGACTTGTTTTAGGCAGTGCAGCCCGTGTTAATTCCTGTCCCTCCAACCTGGGAGGGTGCGCACACACACACACACACACACACACACACTGGATGAGAGCAGTCAGGTGGTGCCAGTGTTCAGTTGGGTGTCTCAGGCACTGGAATCAGTCTGGCCAAAAGCGCAGAGGTGGAGAATACCATCAGGAGCTGACTGAAGTTGGTTCAGCCAGACCACAGAGAACTTGTGGTGTCTTCAGGCTCACAGTGGGGGGCTGAGGAGCTCCCAGACTGCCCAAAACCCAAGGACCTCGGGAAGTCGTGAGAATGGGGAGACTTCAGATTTAGAGGGCATGAAAGGCGAGTCCTCAAGAGACCACGTGGAAAGGAATGCCGCTTTGGGAGTCACCAAGTAACGTTTCAATACAGTAAAAACTGGGGGCATGTGGCTCAGCCATTAACACTTACTAAAGTGACAAGATCCATGGAGGCTGTGAGGGGGAACCAGCATCTCATTGGCTCTTATGGATAGAGGATATGATACAGGTTTCAGTTTGGGTTTCATTGCTGTGAAGAGACACCATGACCAGGGAAGTTTTATAAAGGAAAACATTTAAGTGGGGCTGGCTTATAGTGTCAGAGGTTCAGTTCAGTATGGTGGGAAGCATGGCAGTATCCAGACAGGCATGGCGCTGGAGGAGCCAGGAGCCTTATATCTTGGTGCACAGGTAACAGAAGGGGACTGTGTCCTGAAGGCAGCCGAGGGGTGGGGTGGGCGTGGGGGGTGGGGGGAGGAGACTCTCTTCTTCAGGCAGCTAGGAAAAGACTGGAATTCTGCACTGGGTGGTTCTTGAGTATGGGAGACCTCAAAGCCCATCCCCACAGTGACACACTTTCTCCAACAAGGCCACGTCTCCTAATAGTGCTGGACTAAGCTTTCAGAAATATGAGTCTATGGAAGCCAAACTCAGGAACAGCCTGACCTGCTTGGAAAAGCAAGAGGCTACTGAAGACTGCAGGCTGGAGCCGGAGACGGCCAGGAGGGAGCAGGAGAGAAGGCAGCCATCCACGCGGGCGGGGAAGGCTGCGGTGCCCACGTGGAGGGCACAGCCGGCCGGAGGGGAGCGGCGCTGAAGATTTGGAGTCTAGAATTTGGAATCAGAGTCACAAAGGATCCACACACCTCTTAGTGGGTTAGTTTTGCATCAGACCCTGCGGAGAGAAAAGGTCTGTGCCAGGTGTGCCCGCTCTGTGGCCGGCCTGCTCCTTTACTCCCCAACTCCAGGTTCCTGCTAGGTCTGGCTCCCGTTCCCACTTTAAACAAATTTACAGATCCACGAACCTTAATGTGAAGAGAGGATATTTACAGTGTTGGGGGCGGGGGGAACTAGACAAAAACAAACAGGGATTGGAGCAGAGAAAAAAAGAAATAGGGAATGAGGAATTCTTCTTTTGCTGTTCCAATTGCTTGGTTGGTTGCGTTTGGATTGATTATCAAAAGGGTATCGAAGCCATATTCAACCTCAAAGGCAGATAAGTTTAGAGTCTCCGGTGGTTTGAAAGTGCTTGGCTCATGGGGGGTGGCACTATTAGGAAGGGTGGCCTTCTTGGAGGAAGTGCATCACTGTGGGCATGGACCGTGAGGCCCTTTGCTTAAATTCTGCCCAGGGAGGAAGAAAACCGCCTTCTGGTTGCCTTTGGAAGAAAGTCTACATCTGGATGCCTTCGGATAAAGATGTGGAACTCTTGGCTCCTCCAATACCGTGTCTGCCTACATGCTGCCATGCTTCCCACCATGATGATAACGGATTGAAACTCTGAAATTGTAAGCCAGCCCCAATTAGACTGGGAGCTGGCATTCACTGTGGTGGTCTATACAGACCTCTTCCGAGGCTGAGCGACAGATATGGTGGCCTGCAGCATTGTGAGCATGTGCTCAAGTTTATTGGCATTGGAAAAGACACCCACAGTGCCTGATTTAAAGAGAAGAGCCCATTAAGACATAGACTGTGCCTGCTGCACTTTGGCACCAGTTCCCATGAGGGTGCCCTTGCCTAATAGTTACAAATGGCTACAGGCTAGTCATGCTAACATCTGTTGGAACATTGACATTGGCAACTAGAAGAGCAGGTACCAGTTCTTCCCAACTATTCTCCACCTTCCTACCCACACAATTTTGTTCTTTCTCTCTCTTTGTAAATCAAAGAAACAGAAAACAAACCAAACTATGCAAGCAAAAAAAATCAATAACACACACACACACACACACACACACACATACACACACACACACAGCTCAAACACATCAATATGAAGCAGAATAAGTTTACAAAAACAGCTTTTGAGTTTGTTGTGTTATGAAACTACTCTTGGACATAGGGCCTTCCCTGAAGTGTGCTTAATACTCAGTGACACTCCATTGGAGTAAACCTGCTGTCTTAGGGTTTCTATTCCTGCACAAACATCATGACCAAGAAGCAAGTTGGGGAGGAAAGGGTTTAAGGGAGGAATCTTACACTTCCACATTGTTGTTCATCACCCAAGAAGTCAGGACTGGAACTCAAGCAGATCAGGAAGCAGGAACTGATGCAGAGGCTGTGGGGGTTGTTATTTACTGGCTTGTTTCCCCTGGCTTGCTCAGCTTGCTTTATAGAACCCAAGACTACCAGCCCAGGGATGGCACCACTCACAATGGGCCCTCCCCCCCCTCCTTGATCACTAATTGAGAAAATGCCCCACAGCTGTATCTCATGGAGGCACTTCCCCAACTGAAGCTCCTTTCTCTGTGATAAAACTCCAGCCTGTGTCAAGCTGACATACAAAACCAGCCAGTACACCCGCTTTTCTATTTTATTTTATTTTATTTTTTTGTACAAATGGCTTCTTGATCAGAGATTGGAGGATCCATTATCTACTTCCCTCTCTTAGTGTTGGGATCCTGTCTGGCTTGAACCTGTGCAGGTCCTGTGTGTGCTCTTCTTTGCATTCATATGTGCATCGGTATTGTTGTGCTTGGAAGACCGTTTCCTTAAAGTCATCCTTCACGTCTGGTCCATAAGCTCTTACTGCATCCCGATCCTTGAGGGGAAGGATTTCGGTGAAGACATTCCATTTAGGCCTGAGTGCTCTAGAATCTCACACTCACTGCACATTGTCCAGATGTGGCTCTCTGCAGTAGTTCCCATAAACAGCAAGAAGGTTCTCATATGCCTCTGTAAGTGATCTTTAGGTTATAGTAGCACGGTATTAGGAGTCATGTTATTGTTATCCATGCCACCCGACTCCTGGTGTCTGTCATGAATGAGGTGTTGACGAGGGCTCCAGAGCCCAGGCATTGATTGGAGGCAGAGCTGGAGGAGCCTGGGTTAGTGACAGAATATTTCTGACATTGCATTTCATCCCCCTGAGAATATGGAAGGATGACAGGTATACCCCTCCCCCACATGCCCCTGGGCTGGAGAGAAGACTCAGCATTTAAGAGGCGCTATTCCAGAGGCTTTGGGCTTGATTCCCTGCACCTATAGGGTGGCTCACAATCATCTAGGAGATCCAGTGCTTTTTTTTTATAGCCTCTGCAGGTACTGCACACACATGGTACACATACAAACATGCAGGCGAAACACCTATACATATAACATAAAATATAAGTAAACCTCAAGAAAAACTTTAACAATTTCTACCAGTAGTAATTTTACAAGTTCAACATGCATCGATAATAACAAATTTAGCTGAGCCCAGTGATGCTAGTCTATAATCCTAGCAATTGGGAAATTGAAGCAGGACCGACCTGGTCCAGACAGCAAGGACTGGTCTCAAAACAAAACAAAACAAAACAAAGACCCAAACACTTTTAGTGATTGAAACTTCCTTAACAGTAGGGTTCGCTAAAATAAACTGAAATGGCTGGACATTGAGTGCCTCTCTTTCAAAATAAGGAGAGATAAAGATGTCCTAAGGTAAGGAGTTAACACAGGATGTAAAATGCTTGCCTTTCAAGCATGTGGTCTCTTGTCTGACTTTGAACTCTTTATATAATGGAGGGCGACCTTCAAACACCTGTCCCCTGGGGGGATTATAAGCATACTGGACCAGACTTATCAATGAAATAGATACAACTCATTTTCTTCTGGAAGTCACTGCAGGTGGTTTTATCCATTCATTTCTCCAACACTTTTTTGTTTGTTTTTGTTTTTGTTTTTGTTTTTTTTGAGACAGGGAGAAGACACCTGGCTTCTCCAACACTTTTAACAGTTCAAGTTTGTGTTAAGTTCTTTGTTCTTTCGCTTTTGTATAGGGTGAGAAACAGTCTTCTGGTTTCAGCCTTGAGTGTGTGGAAAAGAACTTTCAAGGGACCATCTTTTAAAGATCCCTCTTTCTAAACCTGGGTTTCTTGCTAATACTGTTGAAAAAGAGATGGTAGTGGTTGTTTGAATATACTTTGGTATTATTCTATATTAGACTCAATGGATTTGTGTTATTATTTTGCTTAAGAGCTTGATATCTTCGTTAATAATATTCTGTGTACCAGGTGTCAAGAAATTGCCACTATTACTTTTCTTACACAGTATTTCTTCAGCCAGTATGTTGGAATTTCCTGGGGGGTTCACATTGAATATAAAGATAATGTTCATTAAGACATTTGGGGCCAGATATGGTTGTGCATGTCTTTAATCCTTGCACCTTAGAAGGGTTTATAAAGTGGCAAATGTCTTATTTTTCTAGACAGCCTGGTCTACATATCAAGTTCTAGGCCTGTCAGAGTTACATAGTGAGACCCAGTCTCAACAAACAAACAAACAAACAAACAAACAAACAATAGCAACAACATAAAAACCAAACAAGCAAAAAACAGTACTCCCAAACCACAATAGATATTGGCAATATTAACTGTATTAGCCCTCTCACATGTGAGTTCTTTTATTCTAGTATCTTCAATTTCTTGTACCAACTTTTCCATTTAAAAATAAAATATGTGTGTGCACGCATGAAAGTGCAAAGGTGTCTGCAGTACCTGCAGAAGCCAGAAGGCACTGATCCCCTTGGATTGGAGGTATATTGTGAGCTGCTACGTGGATGCCTAAGAGGCAGAGGCGGGTAGATCTCTATGAATTCATATTCAGTTTGCTCTGCATAGTGAGTTCTTGGGCAACAAGGAATATATATGAGAACCAATCTCAAAACAAAGAAGCAAACAACATAAAAAGGAAAAATAAGACCCTAGAATTTCACACTTTGCACCTAGCATTTCACTGGTATTTATATTTTTTCAAAGAACTGTTTTTTTTTTAATATTTATTTATTATTATATGTAAGTACACTGTAGCTGTTGTGAGAACCCGGTCAGGAACAGCAGGCCCCATGACACAGAATGGGGGTTCAAAGCTGGACTGAAACTTTGCTTTCTGCCCAGGACTGCCTGGGAGAGGATAGATAAGGAAATGGCCTTAACCAAACCACCCTGCCTAGGGTGAGGCCAGAGAGGGAAGTGACTGGACAAAAAAGACAATGCCAGAAAATACCACAAATACCTCAAGGTGGGCAGGACAGGGCCAAATGGCAGACAGCCTCTGCATTAGAGTTGACCAATAATTTTAAATGTTGCTCAGGGTAACCAATGTCTAACTCTGGCAACCACTGAACTCCCCACCAAAATGTCCATAAAAACTTGTGTGCTTTGTGAACTCAGGGTCTCCCCTGCGTGCTGAGGGACCCCAGTATACATTGGAACAATAAACCTCTTGCAGACTGCAGCGATTCTGGTCTCTGTGGCCTTATTGAGTGGGGGGGGGGTGTCTTCTGACAAACTCTTACACTGTCTTCAACACACCAGAAGAGGGCATCAGATCTCTTTACGGATGGTTGTGAGGCACCATGTGGTTGCTGGGATTTGAACTCAGGACCTTTGGAAGATCAGTCAGTGCTCTTAACCGCTGAGCCATCTTTGCAGCCCCCCCCTTTTTTTTCCCCCCGAGACAGGGTTTCTCTTTATAGCCCTGGCTGTCCTGGAACTCACTCTGTAGACCAGGCTGGCCTCGTACTCAGAAATCTGCCTGCCTCTGCCTCCCAAGTGCTGGGATTAAAGGTGCGTGCCACCACTGCCTGGCTTCTGGTAGCTATCTTATGAGAGGAAGTTTTGCTAAGGCCGACACTTGAGAGGACGCTTGACTTATGGGAAGAGCATAACTATAACCCAACAGACGGTGAATGATGGTCTTGCACTGGTTCACCTTGCAGTGTTTCACTGGTCTTTGCTTATCATGACTTCGTAAGGGAAACACCCTAAGAGCGTTTTGTATTATTCTGGTTGCGTCTTGCTGCTTCTGCTGCCCATGCTCATTCAGTGGAGCCTCCCAGTTTCTGCTGGACTGAGCTGCTGTTAGTGATTCATGTTTGGTGTTTGCTGATTGGACTGGACTGCTGGTATCCTGGCAACAATTGTAATCCCCCCAAAGAATGACTTCTAAACAGGTCTATAACCCCCATTTTCTACTAACCTTTCTTTACCCCCTCCCTCTGGTAGGTGGGCTATAAGGGAGGTTAAAGCATTAAAAAATAAAAACCTAATTAAAGTAGGTTTTGAAAAATCTAAGCCGGGCGTGGTGGCGCACGCCTGTAATCCCAGCACTTGGGAGGCAGAGGCAGGCGGATTTCTGAGTTAGAGGTCAGCCTGGTCTACAGAGTGAGTTCCAGGACAGCCAGGGCTACACAGAGAAACCCTGTCTCGGGGGTGGGGGGGTGGGGGGTGGGGGGTGGAGAGAAGGAAGGAAGAAAGAAAAATCTAAGTCTACAACATGGCAAAAGGAAGGTTAAGTAAAGGCAAAATAAAAACAGGAAATGGGTCACAGAGATGACTCCACAGGTAAAGGCTCTTATTTTGCAAGCCTGGTGATCTGGGTTTGAGCCCTGTCACCCATTTAAAGGTAGATGAGGAGAAACCACTCCATGAAGTTGTGCTCTGGTCCCACAGTGCACTGTCACATGCTCCCCACCCCACCACCCCACAACTCCATACACAATTAAAAAGGAGATAAAAATAAGAAGCAACAAGGAACGCAGTGTGTGAAGGAGGAGGAGTAAGGAGATAAGGCAATAGGATTGCAAAATGAAAATAACTAAGCATACAAAGAATAAAAACACGAACAGGAAATGCTTGGAAAAATGAAATAACATAAAGGCACTAACAATATCGCAAAAATAAGTGAAAAGCATAGAAATGGCAAACTGGAAAGATATCTTATCTTCCCTGTATAATGGTGACTGTTTGCAGGGACCTGAGACTGTTGGTTGCAGCTAGAGTCTGATGTAACTCTTATGGCCTCTTACCATTTTCTGCTTCATACTGGCTGACTATAGGAGATCAAAATTATGCTACCATTATCAGAACAGTATTCACATAAGAAACTCTGTTCCTGTGTCTATAAAATCCAGTACTGATTTCAAGCTTCACGATCTGCAGTATCCAGGGGCCAAATACCCCCAGGGTACACTGAGGGAAGGCAAAAGTTCAATCCAAAGCTTTTGCTCTGAGCGTCTGGTTGTAGAAGAGCAGACATAGGGGCTCCTGCTCTCGGGTCTCTGTGCTTTCAAAACCCAAATAGTGAACCAGACTGTGAAAACCCACAGACCTGTTAGATGTGAACACAGCTCCAAGTCCTACTGTGTGCAGCTAGCCACATAAATACGGAAGGATGGCCTGGAGGGCTAGCATGTGCTTCCTCTGGCCTCAGCTTTAAGGCTCTCTCCACTGATTCACAAGTAATGGCCCTCACTCCTCACCACAGAAGGTTCCACTCCCAAACCCTCTTGTGACAGTGTCTTGGTTGACTGGACTTTGTGTCAACTAACATGTCAGTCACTGAGAACTCCCACAGGGAACTTTCTGGTTACATGCAATGGGAAGACCCACCCTAAATGTAGACAACGCACCCCTTTGGTGGATGCTCTTATGAAGAACATGGAAGAAAGCTTTTGCTTTATGAGTCCTCGCCTTCACTCTTGTTCACAAGTTCACCTACCCTGTGGTTGCTGCATTCTTTCATCTTAGAAACAGCTTCTTTGTGTTTCCAACATGGACTAAATACCAGCAGCTCTCTAGAAATCCTCTAGGTTTTCAGCACCAGGTTGGAACTGCGAAGACATCCATCCAGCCCTGCAGACTGGGCATTTTCAGATTCTCAGTGGCACAGCAAATTCTTGGACTACCCAGTCTATAGGCCAGTAGAATAAATCCTTTTTAAAATACATGTATTCATTCTATTCTGTGTACTGTCCTTGTAGAGCATCCTGAAATACCTCCATACCTTGAGCTCCCTGTTCATTTCCTTGGCTGCCCTGTAACCATCGCCTGTACAAAAAGCTGTTAGTGTGCCCATAGCCTCTAGGACTCTTATCCACTGCTTCTAGAGGACATGCATGTGAATAAAATCAATTTTTTTTAAAAAAAATTATTTATTATTATATGTAAGTACACTGTAGCTGTCAGACACATCAGAAGAAGGCATCAAATCTCATTACAGATAGCTGTGAGCCATCATGTGGTTGCTGGGATTTGATCTCAGGACCTTTGGAAGAGCAGTCAGTGCTCTTAACCGCTGAGCCATCTCTGCAGCGCATCAATTTGTTTTTTAAAGTTACTGTGCCAGATCAAAATCACTTGACACAATTTAACATTGAAAAAACAATATAAGATATGTTTGTGCCAGGCGGTGGTGGCACATGCCTTTAATCCCAGCACTTGGGAGGCAGAGGCAGGCGGATTTCTGAGTTCGAGGCCAGCCTGGTCTACAGAGTGAGTTCCAGGACAGCCAGGGCTACACAGAGAAACCCTGTCTTGAAAAACAACAACAACAAAAAAACCCAAAAAAACCCAACAACAACAACAAAAAGATATGTTTGTGTTGTATCCTAGTGTTAGAGTGACTGAAAACCACAGATTTCTGGGTTTGAGCCCCAGCACACAAAAAAACAGGCATGATGGAACACACCTAGAATTCAATTATCCTTAGTAACTTGATGACTTTGAGGCTAGCCTCAGCTATGTGGCTACCCTCCTGTACCTGTCCCCCACCCCTGGCCCCCACCCAAAATAAAATCCATAGGTTTTTGGTCATCTGGTCTTGAATATCATCGGTCTGTTGGTAAAAGGATCTTTGGATTCTGTGTTCACTTTTAAGATTGTGACGTTGGTTCTGCTCATGCCAGGGTCATGAAGGGTGAGGTAGGGATCATTTCCCTTTTCTCTTCATCTCCCTTCAGATTTTCTGCTTATTTCCTTCCTTCCTTCCTTCCTTCCTTCCTTCCTTCCTTCCTTTCTTCCTTCCTTTCTCTCTCTGCCTCTTTCTTTCATAAATTACTTATTTATTTAAATCCCAAATGCTGTCCCTCTCCTGGTCTCCTTTGCAATGTTCCTCCCCCTCCCCTTTGCCTCTGACAGGGCACCCCCACACCACCGTGTCCCCCACCCTGGGGCATCAAGTCTCTAATCCTAATTAGGTGCATCCTCTCCCACTGAGGCCAGATGTGGCAGCTCTCTGCTTCATACATGCAGTGGGCCTCCGATCAGCTTGTGTAGGCGCTATGGTTGGTGGCTCAGTATCTGGGAGCTCCCAGGGGTTCCAGGTTAGTTGACACTGTTGGTCTTCCTGTGGGGTTGCCATCTCCTTGGGCCTTCAGTCTTTTCCCCAACTCCCAACTCTTCCATAGGGGTCCCCGACCTCAGTTCAATGGTTGACTGTGGGCATCTGCATTTGTCTCAGTTATCTGCCTTGTAGAGCCTCTCAGAGGGCTGCCATGCTAGGCTCCTGTGTGCAAAGCACAACACTGCATCATCAATAGTGTGAGGGACTGGTGCCTGCCCATGGGATGGGTCTCAAAATGGGCTGGTCACTGGTCTGCCCTTCCTTCAGTCTGCTCCATCTTTGTCCCTGAGCTTCTTTTAGACAGAATCAGTTTTGGGTCAAAAGTTTTGTAGATGGGTTGGTGTCCCTATCCCTCCACTGGGGGTCCTGTCAGGCAACTAGAAGTGGTCTCTTCAGGTTCCATCTCCCTACTGTTGGGCATGTTGGCTAAGGTCACCTGCATTGACTCCTGGGAGCCTTACTCATCCTGATTGTCCAGATTCTTCTCCTCCTCCTCCTCCTTCTTCTTCTTCTTTATTTACTTTTTATTTTTATTTATTTATTTATTTATTTTGTTTTTCGAGACAGGGTTTCTCTGTGTAGTCCTGGCTGTCCTGGAACTCACTCTGTAGACCAGGCTGGCCTCGAACCCAGAAATCCGCCTGCCTCTACCTCCCAAGTGCTGGGATTACAGGCGTGCACCACCACGCCTGGCTTCTTCTTCTCCTCCTCCTCCTCCTCTTCCTCCTTCAGCAAATTTTCTCATTATCTCTCCTAGGAATATCTCCGCCCCTCTGCTATCCTTTTATATTCACATAATGACATGGAACAAACTTCTAACCCACCATCCTAGAAATTCTGATACTTCATTTTCATATAGTCTCCAGATGGATATAACAAGAACTATGTTAAATACTCAGTTGAAGCTACAGATTTCCAAGTTATCAATCTCCTTTGTAACAATAAGTATCAAGTCTTGAACTCATATTCACCTATGTCTCCTACGCCAAATGTGGAAAAATCATTTCAAAGTTATACTAAGCAAATAGTCAGTTACCTAGCAATGAGTTAGCTTTACATCTTTCCTACAATAAAATTGCATCTATTTTTTCTTTCATCCAAGTACATACTTTTGTGGCCCACACCTCACTGTGATACATTATTTCTTCTTTATTTTACATTTACTGAAATAGAAGCACTTCAGGGAGAAATGAGGTCACTAGAGACCAAGCTTTGAAGATTTTGTTAGCAAAGGACTACTAAGGAACTATATATAATATACAGCAGGGAGGAGAGGAGGACAACTGAGAACTTAGGTAAGCTATGTAATAATGTTGGGGTGGTAGCAGTACAGGAGTTTAGTCTTACCATGTGGGTCATGAAACTCAGAGAATTAGGAGTCAAAGGCCAGCTTTATCTAGACTGCAAGTTCGAAGGTTAAGTAAGAACCTCCCTCAAAAATCCAAAGACAAAGTGTCTAAAGTCTATGCACAGGTTGAATTTTGTGCAAATCTAAAATATAATTCAGAAAAAGAAATCAGAAATAGTCAACACATTTTACCAAAAATTACAACACTCAAAGCCAGCTGGTGTCTGGATGGGGATTAAGTTTTGGGGGTGGGGGTAGGGGGAGCACCACACTACCAACACACCAACAGGAGGCGCTGTCTTCTTCTGGCCTCCTTTGCTCAATGTGCAGTCACTGTCCAGGCAGGCTCTGCACACGCGCTGCTATGCGCCATGGCCCAAATCCACGCTCCAAGCTGAAGAGCAGCTCAGGTTTTGTAAGTCAGTGTTCTGTAAGTGGGGAGTCATAAACAAATTATGACCTAGAACACCTACGTCCATCGATAAGAGCAGCTCTAATTCAGAAACTGTGCTTTGACCCGTGAGCAGGAAAATTTAACTAAAGGGCTTATATTGGCATTCTTTGGTGACTGGAATATTATCTTCAAGTAGCATTAACATGCCTTATAAATACCTAGAGTAATGATTTTTTAGGAAAATTTAAGGGGCTGAAGAGATGGCAGTTAAGAACACTGGCTGTTCTTTTGTAGGACTCTGGTCCATTTCCCAGTACTGACAAGGTGGTTCACAATTGGATGTAACTCCAGTCCCAGGCAATCTAACGTCCTCTTATGGCCTCCTCAGGTACTACATGCATATGATATACATACATGCATGAAGGCAAAACACCCATACATATGAAATAATAAAATATTTGTATGAAGCCGGGCGGTGGTGGCGCACGCCTTTAGTCCCAGCACTTGGGAGGCAGAGGCAGGCAGATTTCCGAGTTTGAGGCCAGCCTGGTCTATAGAGTGAGTTCCAGGACAGCCAGGGCTACACAGAGAAACCCTGTCTCAAATACACACACACACACACACACACACACACACACACACACACTTTGTATGAAAAATTAAATTTAAAAAATGAATAAGAAAAAAATTGGAAATATATATTTAGAATGAACTGAGCAAGAGAGAATGGTCATAACTAGCTGAATCTTTTTTACCCCCAGAAGGCTTCAGTTAACAATTCTGTTTTTGAGACAGGGTTTTTCTGTGAAGTCCTCGCTATCCTGGAATTCACTCTGTACACCAGGCTGGCCTCGAACTCAGAGATCCACCTGCCTCTGCCTTCCAAGACTAAAGGCATGCCCTACCACTGCCTGACTGTTCAACATATGGGTTGAAGAAAAAAAAAATTTAGTACAGAAACTATTTTATGGGCTGGAGAGACAGCTCAGCAGTTAAGAGCACTGACTGCTCTTCCGAAGGTCCTGAGTTTAAATCCCAGCAATCACATGGTGGTTCACAACCATCTGTAATGAGATCTGATGCCCTCTTCTGGTGTGTCTGAAGACAGCCACAGTGTACTTACATATAATAAATAAATAAATAAATCTTAAAAAAAAAAGAAAGAAACTTTAATTTAAAAGAAACCAGACAGACGCCGGGTGGTGGTGGCGCACGCCTGTAATCCCAGCACTTGGGAGGCAGAGGCAGGAGGATTTCTGAGTTTGAGGCCAGCCTGGTCTACAAAGTGAGTTCCAGGACAGCCAGGGCTACACAGAGAAACCCTGTCTCCCCCCCCCCCCCAAAAAAAAAAAAAAAAAGAAACCAGACAGATTAAGAAAGAATGGGTCTTACTATATATGCACAGTAGTTAAGCAGGGAAACATTTGACTGATGAGTGTCCCAGGGAAAAAAGAAAGAAAGGATACCAAAATACATATCTAGCGAAGGGGTTTGACCTTGTAAGAGTCTGTCGGAAGACACTGGCTCAATAAGGCCGCAGAGACCGGAATCTCTGCAGTCTGCAAGAGGTTTATTGTTCCAGTGTACACTGGGGTCTCTCAGCACGCAGGCAAGAGGAGACCCCAACTCACAAAGCATACCCTTTTTAAGAACATTTTGGTGCCTGTCCTGTCCCCTTGAGGTGTTTGTGGTACTTCCTGGCATTGTCTGTTTTGTTGATTCACTTCCCTCTCTGGCCTCACCCTAGGCCTGGTGGTTCGGTTTAAGCCTTTTTCCTTATCTATCCTCCCCCAGGCAGTCCCGGGCAGAATGCAAAGCTTCAGTCCAGCTTTGAGCCCCCATTCTGGGTCTCGGGGAGCTGTCCTGCTGTTTTTGACAGGGTTCTCACAACCTCACAGTAGAAAAAAAACACAATTGGAAGAGTTGGGTAGCAAACGGGGAGAAAATGAGGTAGAGATGACAAGGGAAGTTAATTCATCAAGGACTACAGAACTGGTGTGGTACTCCCGTGGACTTGGTGAGTCCCATGGGTTGGAAAGCTGCGATCTTTGGGAGATAGGAACTGCTTTAGCAAGCTTGAAAGATCTAGCTGGGGATACAAGTCAGTTCAGAAGGTGCTGAAGAGTCAGGGAAGAAATGAGGAGAGTGGGAAATCAACAATGGTCCCTGCTTGCTTCTGTTCAAGTTGCTAAAACCAGAAGTGGCAAGATTTGGGTCCAGATAGTTTGTAGGAGGAAGACAATTGATAGTCAAATGCTGGACTTTTGAGTTTTCGTAGGACTTTTAAGCCTGATCTCAGCAGTGGGAATGGAAGACAGGGAGGGGCAGAGAGTTCTCAATGAACCTCCTGCTGTGGAGCAAGCTGTGTGTGTGTGTGTGTGTGTGTGTGTGTGTGTGTGTGTGTGTGTGTCCTCTGACACAGTGGCCAAAACTGCCTGGGAATGATGTCCTTATATGGCACCCTGAAGCCTCAGGTCAAATTCTGGACTAAACGATTCTCTTTTAAAGTGCAAAACACTCAAGCTTTGGTTAATACTAAGGTCAAATGTATTGTCATTCATTAGAACTCCCAAATGCACCGGAGCAAAGGCCAGTATTTGATGGATATGGAGATAAAACTGTACAATTACAAAGGGCCAAGCTTGCTCTATGGGTGGGCAATAATCCCTCAAGAGCACACTCTACCTTTCTTAAGACAGAAGCAGGAACTGCCTAGCCTGGGACTGTCAAAGAAGCAAAAAAGGGTGGCGACAGCAGTAGCTGTCATTCAGGCCAATAGTGAGACCCAAATGGAGTGCAGCCTGGAAAAAAAATGGCTACTTATCTCCCTTGACCTATGCTAAACCACACAGCTTGAGGCAGCTTGCTTGATGTAGGGAAATAAACAGGAGCCCCAGGGCAGTGCTCCAGGATGTTGAAGTCAGATGACAGATACCAGCAATGGATTCATCCTACTATATCAATCCTTGCTAAAACATTTAAAAAACACACACACTTATGATGTGTGGGAGAATGGGGGTGAACGCGGTGTCTACCCAACCACGGATGGTGCAGGCACATAGGAGAGTCCGTTCTCCCCTTTCATGACTTGGGTTCTGAGGTACTTCAGGCTCAGCAGCAAGCACTTGACCCAAGGAGCCATCTTGCTGGCCCCCTGTGCATTTCAAAGATTCCTTTAAGCTGTTGGAAGCCAAAACCAATTTGAATTCACTTGAAATGGTGGGGAGCAGACCTTCACAGTGGTTCCCCGGAGGTTTTCATCATAATTCTACGATTTGTCATGAAGTGATGGCCCTGGAACTCGCTCGCTTATGTTACCAGTGAAAGAAAGAATAAAAGAAGTTAAAATTTCTCAGGGCCCAGGACTTAAAGAAACAAACAGTCCTGGGAAAGGATAAGAGCAATAAAAATCCAGGATACACCCGGGCATGCTGTTAGGGCATCCCAGACCATATAGATAAGGGATCAGTCCTGGGAAAGGTCAAATCCAGGATACACCCGGGCATGTTGTTATGGCATCCCAAACCATATAGATGAGGGATATGTCTGGACTATCTCCGCTAAGCCTCAAACCATCCGGACAGGCTGGCGTCACCTGGTCTGACTCCAAAAGATAAGCTGCCTTCCTGCATTCCAGATGTACCGGTCCCATGTACTGCCTGCTGATGTAACTGCCCGCCAAGAATCTGCCTGTAACCGTTTGAACTAACCTATCATGTGTCACCACGTCAACCTCCCTCAATTTCTTTCTATAAAAACCTTCGATATTTGAGCCTCGAGGTCAACTCCTCTGCCCCTGGGTGGGCATGTGTTGGCCTAGAGCTCCGTTTATTAAAGCTACCTCATGCGTTTTGCAACAAGCCGGTCTCTCGTGTCTCCTGGGGCGTGCAATCTTGAGGTACGGTTAAGGTCTTCATAGATTGGGGGTCTTACAGCCAGCCATCTCTAAGTTGGCGTTGTTGCATTGGCGTGATAACGGCAACGAAAAGCATCTAAAAGACACCCATGTGAATGTAGAGGAAGGAGCATCAGACATGGATCTGCATAGGGTGCAGGGACCAGTGTAAGGCGTTGGGGTGTATTATGCTCTGACAAGACCTAGCTGATAGCTGAAACATTTACTGAGGAAATCCTACAACATCCTATGCTCGTAAATATAAAAGAGCTACAGATGGTCTTGGGACATTGGCTGAATTTCACACTCTTAAATTGTTCATACTCTGTTATAACTTGGTAGTGGGGGAGGGGCATTGATGAAATTGGGACTGAAAGGTTCAAGAGAATTTTAAGCAAACTAAGGTCCTTGTAGGGTAAGCTACAAGGGAGACAACAAACGTAGAAAAGACAAGCACTTTAACCTAACTTGCTCAGGGAAAAGGGGATCAGGTTCAGCAGTTACAAGCAAGGAATCCAGTCACGTTCCTAGAACTCAGGTCCAGAAGCTCCTCCTCACCTGTAATTCCAGTTCCAGGGATCTGACCAACCCGTGGCCTCCTTAGGCACCTTGTACTCAAATGCATACACACATACAAATCATCAAAAATAGTTAATGGGTTGGAAAGATGTCTCATAAGTGAATACCGCATACTGTGTATGGAGAAGATTCAAGTTTATTCGCTTGCACCCATGTCTGGTGACTCCCAACTTGCAACTTGAGCTAAAGAGAGATCCAACTTATCTGGCCTCTGTGGGACCCTATACTCATATTCATATACACACACATACAAGTAATTAAAAGTAAGTTACGACTTTCAAGATGTTTAAAAATAAATAAATGGACTTTAAATTTAATTTAAATTCAGGTGAACTTGTTCCAAAGAGGATTAGCAGATAGTCTATTGTCTTAGTGTTTCCATTGCTGTGAACAGACACCATGACCAAGGCAGCTCTTATAAAGAGCATTTAATTGGGGCTAGCTTATAGCTTTAGAGGTTCAGTCCATGATCATTAAAGCACGGCAGCATCCAGGCAGGCGTGGTGCTGGAGTAGAATCTGAGAGTTCTACATCTTGATTGGAAGGCAGTCAGAAGACTCAGCATCCTCAGGCAGCTAGAAAGAGGGTCTCAAAGACGCCCCCCAACAGTGACACATTCTCACCAACACGGGCACATCTATTCAAACAAGACCACAGCTCATAATTGTGCCTTTCCCCAGGCCCCACGCATATTAAAAACCACAAATATGTAGAGCTTTTGCCTGTCATCAAGAGCTGTAAACATACCCTCACTTGTGTAACAGTCCTCTCATGAACATTTTTATAAAAGCAAACAATAGGTAAAGCCACTATAAAGGTTGTCACCCACCCCAGCCTTTCATATGGGCATAACCAGGGATGGATAGAGCCTGTGGTCTTCAGCTTGCAAATACTGATTTGTAGGACTCAGCTGAAGACAGTAGGTACAATAATTACTTCCACCTACCATATACACTATTGGGCCTGGAGTAATTGAAAAAGAGAATGGGGGCTGGTGAGACAGCTCAGTGGGTAAGAACACTAACTACTCTTCTGAAGGTCCTGCGTTCAAATTCCAGCAACTGCATGGTGGCTCACAACCATCGTAATGAGATCTGACGCCCCCTTCTGGTGTGTCTGAAGATAGCTACAGTGTACTTAGATATAACAATAAATCAAATCTTTGGGCCAGAGAGAGCAGAAGTCCTGAGTTCAATTCCCAGCAACCACATGATGGCTCACAACCTTCCGTACAGCTACAGTATACTCATATACATAAAATAAGTAAATAAATAAATCTCTAAAAAAATGTTCAGTACAGGAGGCACAGAAGTTCAGTACAGGGTAGGCAAGGGGACACCAGAGGCCATAAAGTTATTAAGAATACCAGTGTCAATAGTGGGGTACTCCCTCACCAACTGTTAGGGACACCACACAGGCTCCACAAACCACAAAGGCTACTTCCTGTCGCCGGTACTGGTTGCATTTCAGCACGAGACAGCACAAACTTTTGGTTGGAGAGATACAGCTGACGGCTTCAAGCTCATTCCTTAACGGGATAGCCCTCATAGACGGGAGGGCTTTGGAGGCTTCAGGAAGTAAAACTGTCAACTGTTCTACGCAGCTGTCAGCCCTGGGACAGTCGGAACATGCCTGCTGTGCATGACTGTGGGCACAGCCAACAGGCTTCTGTACAGCAGGCAGGACGGAAACCCGGCTGCGGAGGCCAAAGGTCCCACCGGCCAAGCCACTGTTACTGCTAAACAGAAGCGGTATGCTGATCAAATTGCCCCTAAAACATTTGTGCCTATTTCAGAACTATCAATGTTGCTGTTGGTCGCTGTCCCGGCCTGTGGGGGTTTTCCGTGGGGGACCCTAGAAGAGAAGGGCAGAGAAACAGGGACAGGAGACACGAAGAACAAGGCCAAGACAAGCTTTGTTCAAGGACCCCAAACTGTATTTTCTCAGGGAACTTACACAGGCAGGGGAAGAAGTAAGGCAAGTGGGATTTTCCACGAAGCCTGGGCATTCTGCCAAGGTGAATCTCTGGCAGCTGTAAGATGTTTTCTTCAGTGACCGTCGACCACCCGATTTCTCCAAGGTCTGTAGCTGAGGAGAAGTCAAAACCTAAGCCTATCTTTAAATAGAATCTAAACCTACAGTAAGGTCAGTTTGGCTCCTGGCAGGCCGCAATCTAGCAGGGAACAAAGCTCTCTTTTGCAATGGTGTATCATAGAGACACATAACTACGATGAAATCAAGTGACATAGGAGCTCAGTGCTCAGCTCTAGATGGATGATCACACCACCTCCACCAAGGTGTAGGGAACTTCATGTAAGAACAGGAATGGGTGGAGTGTTGAAAAGCAATAGAAAACCCTTCCTCAGGAAGGAGGAGGAGGCTCATGAAACTCAGTGACCCATGTCATATGTTTGATACAACTAAAACTTGAAAAATTCTTAAAGACCCTTACCCGGCTTTACAGAAATACCAGGCACCTTCTGTGGGAGGAAGTTCTGGCCGGATGAGCTTCTGAGGAAATCTCAGACGTGAGCTCCCTTCAAGTTGAGTAGAGCACTCCAGGGTTGCAATCTCATCAGAGGGGGCTTTTCAGTGATGCAGCTACTTTTGAGCTGTCCTTGTTTTCGTAATTAACCCCTTATCCATAGTCATGTAAATAACCCTAAGAAATGTAATGGTTCACCAATCTGGGTTCTAGTGTAGTTGTTATTGTGCTCTGTCATGGGTTTATGTCCTCATGTGTGTCACATCCTCTCAGGAAAACTCTCACAATGATAGTGGGTGTAAAACACTAAAAAAAGGCCGGGCAGTGGTGGCACACATCTTTAATCCCAGCACTTGGGAGGCAGAGGCAGGCGGATTTCTGAGTTTGAGGCCAGCCTGGTCTACAGAGTGAGTTCCAGGACAGCCAGGGCTACACAGAGAAACCCTGTCTCAAAAAAAAAAACCAAAAACCAAAACCCAAACAAACAAAAACACTAAAAAAAGAAAGGAAGGAAGGAAGGAAGGAAGGAAGGAAGGAAGGAAAAAAAGAAAGAAAGAAAGAAAGAAAGAAAGAAAGAATAGAATAGAATAGAATAGAATATAAAATAGTTACAAACTATGACCCCACGCTGACTCATCAAAGGGATGCAGCATTTACTATTGGGAAATGTACCAGTTTAACCCCCTCTATCCAAACACTGAACAATAAACAGTCACATGAACACACAGCCACAACAGAAGAATAAAGGGCATTTTGTATTAATCTAGCATCCTATCTTCAAAAAGAAAACAACAACAGTAATGCAGATGCAAGCCTATACCTTTACAACCATGACTACATATACAAGCCCAGTGCCCACAACTTGAGGAGTGGAGCAAGCCTGAGATGGTTCCTTTTAGCATCTGAAACCCAGCAGGATGTGCTCCTTCACCACTCTCTTAGTTCACCAATCAAGTCTACAGGCATGCATCAGATAAAGAGCAAAGGGCCATAGGAAAAGCAACGCTATACCTCCACGTAATGCCCGCCTCCAAATGTGTCCATGGGCTGTCACTCACTCAGTCTATTTCCCACAGTTCTTCACTGTTCTCTGTAGATGGACATGCACCTTGATTACATATGGTAGCTTTCATCAACAATGTAATACACAGAGAGCTGCAGATGTCTCTGCATAGTACTTACTTTCCTTGGCTACTAAGCCAACAGTGTAATAAATAGTAGCATCATACAGTAGTTCAGTGTTTAATTTCTTGAGGATGCATCTTACTGTAATTCATATTAGCTATGCTAGTTTGCACTAGTACCATCATTTTATAAAACATTTCAGTTTTTGTAACTTTGTGTCTTAGAAAAGATGCTTTATTCAGAGCAATTGGTCACCTCACTGTGGTTGTGATTGGATTTGTTAAGCATTTCAACATTAACATTGTTAAACTGTGTTGATGAAACCGGATACACTGAGGGTAAATCTTCTGTTTTGGGGCTTGGACGCAGGAGGTTGACACATGATAATCAAGAGTTCTATGTAGCCCTAACTAATTACTGACATCCAAGCCGGGCTGGATAGTAAACAACACCTCAAGGGAATGTATGAATATGACAAACAAAACCAGGAACAAGACCCTCCCCCCATTACAGACACCCTTACTTGAAAAGTCTGCTCACATGCTGCACAGTATTTAAATACACAATGGACCACTTAGTTGATACACACTACATTATATATTGAAGCCAAAGGACATCTTCCACCAAGTAAAAGCACAATAGAAGATAATATTAGCCACAGAAGGAATGAAAGAGCTACCAAGTGAACTTTAGTAAAGGGATTTGTCACATATACAGCACACTTCAACACCAACTTCAAAACTCAAAATATAAACCACACATGGAGACATGAACCATCAGACTTGTAAGAACATGGTGAATTATTTACTTGCTTCAAGGATATTATGAAAAAGGGGTGCATCAACAGTTTTTCTGGTGATTGAATGTGATGCCTAAATCTTTACCAAATTGTTTACATGAATAGGATTTTTCTCTTGTATGAGATTATTTATTACCTGACGTCAAGATGATAAAGCCTATAAAACTTTTACAGGGCTAGAGCCATGGCCAAACATTTAGGACAAGTTCATTTCCAGGACCAAGGGGCAGGTTTTTGACCAACTCCAGTAATTCCAGCTTCAAGATCCAAGGACTAACATCCTTTGGTAGCAGCATGTAAAAGCCCAAAGTCACGTAAAGATACACTGACATCACATAATTCAAACAAATCATGGGCTAGAGAGATGGCTCAGCAGTTAAGAGAGCCCTGACTGCTTTTCCAGAGGTCCTGAGTTCAAATCCCAGCAACCACATGGTAGCTCACAACCATCTGTAATGAGATCTGATGCCCTTTTCTGGTGTGTCTGAAGAGAGTGACATTATACTCACATACATAAAATAAATCTTAAGCCTTCTGCTCCAGGAAGAAGCAGGGTCGGATCAAGCAGGACTGGAGTGAGAAGAAAAAAAAAAACAAAAAACAAAAAACAACAAATCATTACAAATACTTTTTTTCTTTATTTTTCTGAATATATATCCCTGGCTGTCCTAGAACTCACTCGGTAGACCAGGCTGGCCTTGAACTTAGAAATCCGCCTGCCTCTGCCTCCCAAGTGCTGGGATTACAGGCGTGCGCCACTACTGCCTGGCTACAAATACATTTTCACTCATGCATGATTGTGTTGTGTAAGCATTCATTCCTGCAATAAAGGTGTTAAGGCATCTAAAGGCTGACTCTACACTTTTTCCTTATCATGACTTGATTCATGTAAGAGAAAACAAGAATGTATGTTTGCAGTCAGAGAAATCAGTTCTTCTAAGGTGATCATATCATTTGGGAAGATTTAGGAAAGGCTGCCATAGTGGAGAAAATATGTCACTGGGGGTGGGCGTGACAGTTTATAACTACATGCTATTTCTAGTTGCCACTCCTTGCTACACGCTGCAGGTTGAAGATGAGAGTTCTGAGCTTCCCCCTTTAACTGCATGTCTGAAACCTGTAATGATAGTTTGATGGTGTGAACCATAAGCCAAATTAAACTGCTTTAGAAATTGCCTTACAGCCGGGCAGTGGTGGTGCACGCCTGTAATCCCAGCACTCTGGGAGGCAGAAGCAGGCGGATTTCTGAGTTCGAGGTCACAGCTTGACATGCAAGAGCATGAGGTTTATTGTTCCACATCCGTGGGGTCACTCATTCTCACAGGGAGAGTCCACCCCGAATACAGAAAGCAGACATCCACGTACCCACGTACGTGGGGTTGCTCAGCCTCGCAGGCAGAGTCAACCCCGAACAAAGGAAGCACACATCTCTTATACCCTATTTGCGGGGGGGGGGGGGGAGGGGTGAATTACTATGAGTAATATAGTTTTAAATTTACAGGTCAAGAGGGATTTTTGCAATAAGATTGTTGACAGTTTGTGACCTTACCCGGGACCCAGTAGCAGGAGGGGTGGTTGGGGGTGGGGGTGATTCAGGTAACTGCTACTTTTATTTTGTCTTGTCTTGGTCAAAAAGGTCAGAACACCTTAGTCACTTTGTTTGTTAAAACTTTGTTTATGCAGCCGGGCGTGGTGGCACACGCCTGTAATCCCAGCACTTGGGAGGCAGAGGCAGGCGGATTTCTAAGTTCGAGGCCAGCCTGGTCTACAGAGTGAGTTCCAGGACAGCCAGGACTACACAGAGAAACCCTGTCTTGAAAAACCAAAAAAAAAAAAAAAAAAAAAAAAAAAAAACAAAAAAACAAAAACAAAAACAAAAAACCAAAAAACCAAAAACAAACAACAACAACAACAACAACAACAACAAAAACCCTTTGTTTATGTTCTCAGAAAGCTCTGCTCTCTAGCTACCAGAGAAGGTCAGGAGCCTGTCAGCTCTTCAGCCAGGCTGGTCTCTGTATTTCTTAAAGGGGAAGCCACAGATTAAGCTTTCAGCAGCTCATCACAGAGGGGCGCTGTCACTGGGAAAGAACCTTTCTCTCCACAGCATCTTTTTTTATTTATTTTTTTAAATTATTATTTTTTTTTTTTGTTTTTTTGTTTTTTGAGACAGGGTTTCTCTGTGTAGTCCTGGCTGTCCTGGAACTTACTTTGTAGACCAGGCTGGCCTCAAACTCAGAAATCTGCCTGCCTCTGCCTCCCAAGTGCTGGGATTACAGGCGTGTGCCACCACTGCCTGGCCTTTTTAAAGTTTTTTTTATTCTATATTCTTCCTTCCCCCCCCCCCAACTATTCCCCAATCCCCCTCCCCCCCACTATTTCTCTGTTCTGGTACTTTCCTATAAAACTGGATCCAATCTTTTCAGGCCCAGGGTCCTCTCCTTTCTTCTTTTTGGGAATCATTTGATTTGCTAATTGTGTCTTGAGTATTTAGGGCTTCTGGGCTCATTGATATCCACTTATCAGTGATTGCATTTCATGTGTATTCTTTTGTGATTGGGTTAACTCACTTAGGATGATATTTTCCAGATCTAACCATTTGCCTACAAATTGCATGAATTCATTATTGTTAATTGCTGAGTAATATTCCATTGTATACACACACACACACACACACACACACACACACCACATTTTCTGTATCCATTCCTCCTTTGAGGGCTATCTGGGCTCAAAATCCCAACTCAATTCTTCATAGATCTAGAAAGAGCAATTCTCAAATTCATCTGGAGTAACAAAAAACCCAGGATAGCTAAAACTATTCTCAACAATAAAAGGACTTCTGAGGGAATCAATATCCCTGACCTCAAGCAGTACTACAGAGCAATTGTGTTAAAAACTGCATGGTATTGGTACAGCAACAGGCAAGTAGATCAATGGAATAGGATTGAAGACCCAGAAATGAACCCACAGACTTATGGTCACTTGGTCTTTGATAAAGGAGCTAAAACCATCCAGTGGAAAAAAGATAGCCTTTTCAACAAATGGTGCTGATTCAACTGGAGGTCAACATGCAGAAGAATGCGAATCGACTCACTTTTATCTCCTTGTACTAAGATCAACTCCACGTGGATCAAGGACCAGACACACTGAAACTAATAGGAAAGAAACTTGGGAAGACCCTGGAGGACATGGGCACAGGGGGAAAGTTTCTGAACAGAACAACAATTGCTTATGCTCTAAGATCAAGAATAGACAAATGGGACCTCATAAAATTACAGAGTTTCTGTAAGGCAAAAGACACTGTCAAAAGGATAAATCGGCAACCAACAAATTGGGAAAAGATCTTCACCAACCCTACATCCGACAGAGGGCTAATATCCAATATATACAAAGAACTCAAGAAGTTAGACTCCAAAGAACCAAATAAACCTATTAATAAATGGGGTAAGAGCTAAACAAAGAATTGTCACCAGAAGAAATTTGAATGGCTGAGAAGCACCTTAAGAGATGTTCAACATCATTAGTCATCAGGGAAATGCAAATCAAAACAACCCTGAGGTTTCACCTCACACCAGTCAGAATGGCTAAGATTAGAAATTGAGGAGACAACAGGTGCTGGCGAGGATGTGGAGAAAGAGGCACACTCCTCCACTGTTGGTGGGATTGCAAGATGGTACAACCGCTCTGGAAATCAGTCTGGCGGTTCCTCGGAAAATTGGGCATGACACTCCCAGAGGACCCTGTCATACCACTCCTGGGCATATACCCAGCGGACTCCCCTGCATACACTAAAGACACATGCTCCACTATGTTCATAGCAGCCTTGTTTATAATCTCCACAGCATCTTAATAGCACACCTGAAAGCTCTAAAACAAAAAGCAAATACACCCAAGAGGAGTACATGGCAGGAAAAAAAATCAAACTCAGGGCTGAAATCAAACAAGTAGAAACAAAAGGAACTATACAAAGAATCAACCAAACAAACCAGGAGCTGGTTCTTTGAGAAAATCAACAAGAGAGTTAAACCCTTAGGCAGACTAATCAGAGGCATAGAGACAGTATCCAAATGAACAAAATCAGAAATGAAAAGGGAGACATAACAACAGAAACCGAGGAAATTAAAAAAATCAGCAGATCCTACTATAAGCCTATATTGAACACAGCTGGAAAATCTGGATGAAATGGACAATTTTCTAGACAGATACCAAATACCAAAGTTAAATCAGAATCAGATAAACCATCTAAACAGTCCCATAACCCCTAAAGAAATAAAAGCAGTCATTAAAAGTCTCCCAACCAAGCCGGGGGTGGGGGGGTTGGGGGGTGGTGGGTGATGGCGCATGCCTTTAATCCCAGCAGTTGGGAGGCAGAGGCAGGTGGATTTCTGAGTTTGAGGCCAGCCTGGTCTACAGAGTGAGTTCCAGGACAGCCAGGGCTACACAGAGGAATCCTGTCTCGAGAAAAAAAAAAAAGTCTCCCAACCAAAAAAAGCCCTGGATCAGACAGGTTTAGTGCAGAATTCCATCAGACCTTCAAAGAAGAGCTAATACCAATACTCTCCAAACTATTCCATGAAGCTGGGCAGTGGTGGCACACGCCTTTAGTCCCAGCACTTGGGAGGCGGAGGCAGGCGGATCTCTGAGTTCCAGACCAGCCTGGTCTACAGAGTGAGTTCCAGGACAGCCAGGGCTACACAGAGAAACCCTGTCTTGAAAAAACCAAAAAATAAAACAACAAAATACCAAAAAAACAAAAACAAAAAACCAAACTATTCCATGAAATAGAAACAGAAGGAACACTACCTAAATCATTCTATGAAGGCACACTCTATGGATTCTCCCTTGGAGATGGAATTGTTTCCATCTAATCAGAAACTTATCACAATTTCCTTTCAAAGAGAACTGCATTAAGAGATTTTTTTCTACTTCTATCATGTTTAATGTTCCAAATAGATTTTCTCTCTCTCTCTCTCTCTTTCTTTCTTTCTTTTTCTTTTTTTTCTTTTTTTTTTTTTTTGGTTTTTTGAGACAGGGTTTCTCTTTGTAGTCTTGGCTGTCCTGGAACTCAGTCTGTAGACCAGGCTGGCCTCAAACTCAGAAATCCGCCTGCCTCTGCCTCCTGAGTTCTGGGATTACAGGCATGCGCCACCACGCCCAGCCCAAATAGATTTTCAAAACTGGTTGAGTGCATATTACTTTTAGCTTCAGAAGATATCATGTATATTTAAGAGGCATTTTGCTATTATCAATTATTTTGATGACTTAAAAAAAGGTCAATATTCCGGGCAGTGGTGGCGCACGCCTGTAATCCCAGCAATGGGGAGGCAGAGGCAGGCGGATCTCTGAGTTCGAGGCCAGCCTGGTCTACAGAGTGAGTTCCAGGACAGCCAGGGCTATACAGAGAAACCCTGTCTCGAAAAACAAAAAACAAAAAAAAAAAAAAAAAAAAAAAAAGGTCAATATTGAGTTGTATATTTTAAAATAAATTTTATTAGTCTACTCAAAAAAGACTCCAATAAAATGTAAAACTTTAACACCTTTAAGTACATTTATAGGGCTTCTCTGCAATATTTTTTTCTCATGAAAAACTGCTGCTGTGTGCAAAGGCTTTACCACACTGATTCCATTCGTAGGGTTTCTCTCCAGAATATGTTCTTTTATGCATTAGGAGACCACTGCGATGTGCAAGGCCTTTACCACAGTGAGTCCATTTGTAGGGTTTCTCTACAGTCTGGGTTTTGCATTCAGTGATAGCTATTATGTGCAAAGTGTTTGCCACATTGCTTGCATCCACAGAGCTTCTCTCCAGTATGAATACTGTCATGATGAAGATTACAGAAATGTGCAAAGGCTTCAACATATTAGACATGCATAGAGTTTCTCTCCAGTGACTTTTTTCCATGCCTTTGAAGATGACTGCGAAATTTAAAGGCTTTACCACATTGATTACATTTGTAGGGTTTCTCTCCACTATATGTTCTCTTATATATTGGAAGATGACTGTGATCTGCAAAGGCTTTGCCACACAGAGAAGTTTACTCTTCAGTATGTGTTCTTCTGTTTTCAGTCATACCTGGGATGTGCAAAAGCTTCACCATATTTGAATACCTTCATAGTGTTTCTCTCCAGGATGAATTCTTTCATGGCTTTGAAGATGACTGTGATATGCAAAAGCTTTACCACATTTAATACATAGAATTTCATTACAGTAATTGGGTTTCTCTTAATGTATTAAAAATGTTATGTGAAGGCTTTACCACACTGATTACATTCATAGGGTTTCTCTCTTGTATGTCTATTTTATGTATTCAGATATAACTGTATTGTTAAAAGGCTTCATCACTGTAAGTGTTCATGACTCATAAAGAATGTGGTACCCCAGACTCAAATCACATGCAACAGCAAAGAGCATTTATTCTGCAGAGAACCTGCATGCAGATGTCTGCCATATTCCAGGATGGAAGACATAGGTGTGGACTTTTCAGGGTATGGTGTCTTTTGAGTTTGGCTAAGGCTCTGGGGGAATTGGGGAATTTTTGCTAATTAACTATACTTGGCTCAAGCTAGGTGGAAGGGTAGCTTCTACAGCTCCTGATTGGTAGCTAGCCTGTGAGGGGGGGGGGTTTCGTCCTGGAACTGATTTGTGTGGCACTTTTCCAGTTCTGGCAAACACAAACTTAGCTCATTCTCCCAAACTGCCAGATCGAATCCTGTTTTGGAATCAGCCTGGTTCTGGCTAACTGAGTACTCTCACCATTTCGATAACATTTCTAATAATAATTTCTCTTTTTTTTTAAAAAAGATGTATTATTTATTTGTTTTATATATGAGTACACTGTAGCTGTATTGATGGTTGTGAGCCATCATGTGGTTGCTGGGATTTTGAATTCAGGACTTCTGCTCATTCCAGTCGTCCCAGCTCCCTCTGGTCTAAAGACTTATTTATAAGTACACTGTAGCTATCTTCAGACAATCTCATTACGGATGGTTGTGAGCCACCATGTGGTTGCTGGGATTTGAACTCAGGACCTTCGCAAGAACAGTCAGTGCTCTTACCTGCTGAGCCATCTCTCCAGTCCCCCTAATAATAATTTCTAATATCTGTTCTTCTCTACATTAAGAGATAACTGTGATGTACAAAAGCATTACCACATTTCTTCCATTGGTATGGTTTCTCTGCAGTTTGAGTACTTTCATGATGATGAAGACCACAGAAATGTGCAAAGACCTTGCCATGTTAAAGACCTTCATAGGGTTCCTCTCCCAGATGATTCCTTTTATGTTTCTGGGGACTATTGTGATTTTCAAAGGCTTCACCACAGTGATTACATTCGTAGGGTTTCTTCAGTATGATTGTTTTTATGGTACTGGAGAGTACTGTAATGTGCAAAGGCTTTACATCACTGCTTACATTCATAGGGTTCCTCTCCCAGATGACTCCTTTTATGTCTCCAGAGACTACTGTGATATGCAAACACTTCACCACAGTGATTACATTCATAGGGCTTCTCTCCAGTATGATGCCTTTTATGGGTTTGGAGAGTACTGTGATGTGCAAAAGCTTTACCACACTGACCACATTCATAAGGTTTCTCTCCAGTATGTGTTCTTTTATGTGTTTGGAGGCTACTGTTTTGTGAAAAGGCTTTATCGCATTGGTTGCATTTGTAAGGTTTCTCTCCAGTGTGTGTTCTTTTATGCACTTGGAGACTAGGGTGTTGTGAAAAGGCTTTATCACATTGATTACACTTGTAAGGTTTCTCTCCAGTATGAATTCTTTCATGAGTTCGAAGATAACTTTGAGATACAAATGATTTACTGCACTGACTACATCTGTAAGGTTTCTCTCCGGTATGTGTTCTTTTATGTATTTGGAGATGACTCTGTTGTGAATAGGCTTTATCACATTGATTACATTTGTAGGGTTTCTCTCTAGTATGTATTACTTTATGTATTTGAAGATAACTGCTTTGTGCAAAGGCTTTACCACATTGATTACATTCATAAGGTTTTTCTCTCGTATGTGTTCTTTTATGCAAGCGCAAAGTACACTGATGTGCAAAGGCTTTACCACACTGATTACATTCATAGGGTTTCTCTCCAGTATGTGTTCTCTCATGTACTTGAAGTTTAATGGGTTGTGAAAAGGCTTTATCACATTGATTGCATTTGTAGGGTTTCCCTCCAGTATCTGGTCTTTTATGTATTTGGAGACTGCTATGACATGCGAGGGCTTCACTATGTTGAAAGCCTTCAGAGGGTTTCTCTTGAGTTTCAATTCTTTCATGGTTTTGAAGATGACTGTGATATGTGAAGGCTTTATCACATTGTGTATATTCATAGGGTTTCTCTCCAGCAGGACTTCCTTCATGCCTGCAATGATAATTGGGACATGTAAAAGTTCATTATACTGATGAATCATTTTATCTGTATGAATTAATTTTATAATTTGGTCTAAGTGTAAAGTAGAATCAGATCTTAAGGTTTTATCGTACTGTTTACAGTTTTGGTGTTCCCCTTCCTTGTGGGTTGTTTTGCGTCATTAGTGATTCCTGTGATGGTTTGGGCATTTACTACATGGCTCACATTTATACCAGACTTTTTCTACACAAAGTTTTTCATATTATTTGAAGAGAACTGAAAGAACTCAGAGCTTTACCACTCTGATTGCATTCATAAATTTTCTTTCAGTGAGTCATACTATATTTGAAATGTCAAGGACAAACAAAATTTCCACATTCCTAACACTCATAGGCATTTTCTGCAGTATGACTTTGTGGTTTTATTGCCAATGAAGTTGAAAAACTAAGTGATTACAAACTTGTATCAAATTCAGAAAGTCTCCTCAAAGTGGAGACTACCACATAATCTAGTAGTTCTAGGAAAGAGAGATACTGGACTTCATTCAATATCCCTAATGCTCATATGGCCTGTATCCAGTATGAAATATGATATACCCATTAAAAATAACAAATAAGAGGTTTCCACATTGCATTCACACTTTGATGCTTTGTTCCTCATAGACGTGAAGTGTAGGGATAAAGGATTCTCCACAACCCCCCCCCCTTTTTTTGAGACAGGGTTTCTCTGTATAGCTCTGGCTGTCCTGGAACTCACTGTGTAGACCAGGCTGGCCTTGAACTCAGAAATCCACCTGCCTCTGCCTCCCAAGTGCTGGGATTACAGGCGTGCAACACCACTGCCTGGCTCCACAACCTAGTCTTAACTCTCCTAAACTTCCTATCTCACTAATCAGTGACTTTAAGACAAGTATATGAGTAACAGCAGCTTTACTATGAACTATTTGCTTAATAGAAGATTTTGAACATTTACATTATCATCTATCAATGTGTATATGCAACATCTAAGTGGGATGAAAGTATATGGAATGGCAGTTCTACAGTGTAGCTCTAATGCTGATATGATTCAAAGAGTTATATCTGTTAAGAAAAGAGGAATGCCTTGTAAGCACAAACATGACATAGAGGTACATGGCTTTAGGAGAATTTAATAATCACTAATACACTTAAATCTATGCTTATTTACACTGTTGCTGGTCTTTAAACTTTCCAGAACTCATTAAATTTTCTTCAGAAGCATATTTGAATCAGATTTCAAAGAAAAATTACCTTCCGTATCTTTTATCACTTTGAAAATGTTCTTCAATGTTATGGTCTTCCCAATTGTATCCTAAAATGTAGTACCAGAAAATGTATAACATATTATTGGAAATTAGGCAAAATTTAACCTATTTTCTTCAGTAAACCATAAAACCATGCCTGCTTTATTCACCCCATTCTTCTTCATTCTCATTCAAGATTACAGAAGAGTATCAATAACCAAGCCTCCTTATTTTAAAACTCAAAGGAAAATTAAGATTTACCTATAGCAAGGAGGTTCCTGTATGTGTCCACCATCACATCTTTGTAAAGGCTCTTCTGAGATGGATCCAGCAAGGACCACTCCTCCAGAGTGAAGTATATATGTACATCATCATAGGTCAATGCATCCTAAAATATCCCATACATGTGTACAAGAGAAAGCATGATAGTGATAACACTGTAATGAATACTTCATTGACAATATATTCATATAATTATGGTGTTTCCCACACTTAGCCCATGATAGAAAAATCCTGCTAAAATCATGAAATCATTTTAGAATAAAACCAAATTATGAGGTTCACCTGCCATTGCTGTGCCCTTTGGACAGCATAGAGCCTAGCAAAAGAAATGGCAATTGGGGATGGGGTGGGGATGGAGAAAGAGAGAGAGAAGCAAACATAGAAACAGTATTGAGTATACATCGAAGAAATTCTTTGAACAATTATTAGCCAGAAAAAACAATGAACACACTGGGTATCTAAGCACTTGCCAGGCAGTGGCAGGGGTATCTCATTGACTTGAATACAAGCCTGGTTTATTAAACCAGTTCCAGGACAGCCGGAGGTACCTATTAAGACCCCATCTCTTTTGCAAAAACCAGTCAAAAACAAACAAACAAAACGATAGAAAAAATTCAGAGGTTTTTTTCAGAACGTCCTACAAAGAATTAAACATTCATACTAGTTCTCTATTCATATTCTAGGAACCTGAAATTCCCCAGTTTAAAGTGCAACATTAATAAGATCTTTCTCAAACACAATAGATTATTTAAAAGTTATAATGAAAAAATGAGACTATTATCAATGTAAATGTTGATCATAAATAAACACCATAGGGCAGGAAAGATGCATCAGTGATTAATAGGTCTTTCTGGTCTTAGATATAGGACTCAATCGCCAATACTTATCATGGAAGCTCAGAACTATTCATTACTCGCAGTTCAGGAGGTCTAAGGCCATCTTTTGACTATAGTGAGGACCAGGCACACAGAGGTATATACTGCATGCATACATGCAAAATAGTCATAGTCACTCTAATATTTCAAAACAAACACACCATGGAGGAAGAATGTCACACTCTACGTCGGGCGGTGGTGGTGCACGCATGTAATCCCAGCACTTGGGAGGCAGAGGCAGGCGGATTTCTGAGTTCGAGGTCAGCCTGGTCTACAGAGTGAGTTCCAGGACAGCAGGGGCTATACAGAAAAACCCTGTCTCCAAAAACCAAAAAAAAAAAAAAAATGTCACACTCTTACAATCAAATGAATCAAAGGATCAGGCAGTATTAATGTCGTGAATACATGCTATCCTGGGAAATAGAATAATACTGTTTGCTAAATTTCATAATTCAAGGTGTAGGTGAAGTGCAGAATAACAGCATATGTTTGGCATGTGCAAAAATATACATTCCTGGGTTGGAGAGATGGTTCAGCAGCTAAGAGCACTGACTGCTCTTCCAGAGGTCCTGAGTTCAAATCCCAGCAACCACATGGTGGCTAAGAACCATCTGTAATGAGATGGGATGCCCTCTTCTGGTGTGTCTGAAGCCAGCTACAGTGTACTTACATATAATAAATAAATCTTTAAAAAATATATACATTCCAGGCCCATTAGCCAATAAATAATATAAAAACAGAAAGGCATATATATTATATATGACCTATATATTATTTGTGACCCATATATAATAACAGCCCAAGGCAGCCAGACAGGTGGGTCTCTAAATTCAAGGTCTTGCTAGTCTACATACCTCTTTTAGGACTTCCAGGTCTACAAAGAGAAACCTTGTCCTCAAAAACAACACAATTAAAACTAAAAACACCAGGGTAGCAAAACAATGAAGCACTGGATACTGCTTCTACACTACCGCATTTGATTTAGGGATAGTCTATATTGGTGACAGCATGACAGCATGAGAAAGAAGGTGACTGATCAAGCTGGGCAGTGGTGGTGCACACCTGTAATCCCAGCACTTGGGAGGCAGAGGCAGGCGGATTTCTGAGTTCGAGGCCAACCTGGTCTACAGAGTGAGTGCCAGGACAGCCAGGGCTACACAGAGAAACCCTGTCTCGAAAAACCAAAAAAAAAAAAAAAAAACCAAAAAAAACCAACCAATGTGTTGTATACATCAATAACTTAAATAGCAAAAACTGAAATACCAAAAACTGCAATAACTAGAAAACAGATGTGCCAAGAAATGAGGAAAGGCAAACCTTTAAAATCAGGAAGAGTAAAGTAAAACTGTCTCTACAGAAAGTCCCCAAACTAACAAAAACTCAAGGAATAATAACATAGTAGAACAAAATTTCAAAGTACCAAAATAGATAAATGTCTATCATTTTTCCGAGGAACAACAATATAATAAAATTATAGTTAGTAAAATGACATAATATAGATGGCATCACTGATAAAAGGAGACACAAAGATAGGTCTAGACAGCTGGGCGGTGGTGGCGCACGCCTTTAATCCCAGCACTTGGGAGGCAGAGGCAGGCGGATTTCTGAGTTCGAGGTCAGCCTGGTCTACAAAGTGAGTTCCAGGACAGCCAGGGCTACAAAGAGAAACCCTGTCTCGAAAAATCGGAAAAAAAAAAAAAAAGAAAGAAAAAAAGATAGGTCTATACATACAACAGTCCTTTTTAACAAACCCCCACAGGATTACAGTCAAAATCAAAATAAAGTCACTGGCCAACCCGTGCCAATACTAGGTAAAGTATTGTGAGTAGAGGGTTATTCTGATTGGAGAGGTTTCCTTAAAGCATTCTAATGTTTCAAAACTGGACAAAGTAGCTTTGACTACTAAAAGTATCTTATTCTCTGATGATAAAAAAAAAAAAAAAGGCTGTCTGTTAGGATCACTCAGAAACCACTTTGCTTTTAATGATTGATGATGATTGGATGTAAGTCTGCACCAGAGTGAGGAGAGGCACACTTTTAAAACTAAATGAAAGATAACAGATTATCCAGCTAAAGAGCTTCTTTTGCTCTTTTGAAAACAAGTCTAGCCAGGTGTGGTGGTGCACGCCTTTAATCCCAGCACATGGGAGGCAGAGGCAGGCAGATTTCTGAGTTCGAGGCCAGCCTGGTCTACAGAGTGAGTTCCAGGACAGCCAGGGCTATACAGAGAAACCCTGTCTTGAAAATAAAACCAAAAAATAAAAATATGTTGGGTATGTAACAAGGTAGGGTGCCTCCAACCTTCCCCTCTCTGTTCCCTGGGGCCCAATACTCATGGATGGCCCTGGTGCTGCAGCTTCCTCTCCTACTGTCCATGCCTCAGGTAGACACCACAGACAATCCCACCTCCCCATCCTGTAATGGCTATTCCTGCTTGCCAAATTGACTATATATGGAATAAACTACAATCCAGAATTGGAGGGCTCACCCGCGATCCAGCCCTTGAGGCCGGTTTTTGGCCTAGTCTCTTGGCGAGGATATCTCGAGTCACAGGGGCCATGAAAAGCTTAGGTGCAGGCAAGGTAGTACATGCCTTTAATCCAAGGACACTAAGGCAAGGAGATCTCAGAGTTCAAGGTCAGACTGGGGTAAAACAAGTCCCAGATCCCTGCGTGGTGGTACACACCTTTAATCTGGGCCACACCTTGTACCAGAGACCAAGAAGAGGACCTTGGGAGAAGGAAGACTCACTCTTCCTTACCTGCTGGCATTTACTTGCCAGCACATCTGTTGGAATCTATTTCTACAGAAAACCATCTGATACAAGGAGCCTGTGAGGTGCTGAGCACATACTAGATCCTTGGGCTTCCCAATCACAGCTGACCATTGTTGGGGTAGCAGGACTACAAACTCTAAGTCATCACAATAAATGTCTTCAATATAGAGAAACATTCTATATGTTCTGTGACTCAGAGAACCCTGACTAATACATATCCCTTCCTGCTGATCTCTGTGTCCTAGCTACAAACTTTGTTCAGATGCCCCTTGCTTAACGACAGGCCATGCTTTCCAGAAAACTAGTCAGCCTGTACAAAGGCTCACCCCTCTACTATTTACCAGGGACTATATTCTTACAGTCAACCTTAGCACTAGAACAGAACACCAGGGCAGCTTCCTGCTGCGCTGCTTATGCCTTCTGTAGATAATACATAGCATCCCTACTTGCCCTTCCTGTCCCACCTCATTTCTGCTCAACCACATGCCATGCTTGCCAGAAGACCAGGTAGGCTGTCCACAGATCTACCAATGCTATCAGTTACCTCAGACCCAATCTTCACAGTTGTCCTCAGCACTGGAATAGATCAGCAGAGGCAACGTCACCACCCCCTTCACCTATGCCTCCTATGGATAGCAAAGATCATATCTTCCTGGCTGCCTCTTCTTCAAGCCTCCATCACCAGCAAGCATTCCCACTTGAACACACGGGCGTCAAGCAGGCCAGTAAAACAGGCAGCATTCAGCCAACACACTGTGAAAATAGAGAGGGCAAACAGAAACCCAGCAACAAAACTCCCATTCAAACAAGACGAACCCAGAAATCAGGACCTAGATT